>CM024640.1:22833051-24033051 GCA_014182715.1 Eucalyptus cloeziana
ACCGACATAGCTTCTGCATCACGGACTAGAAAAGACTTATCCAGATGCAAGAATATTCTTAAGGATTTGATTCGTACGGTTGAAGAAGATCTCACAGCTGAAGATAGCACTTCGTGATCTATTATTCTCATTACAATCAATTTGGATAATTAGATCTGGTGATTGACGAAGTATACTTGGAAGGTTCTACTTATGGAAACCTAGATCCTAATTGTATGGGCAAGTAGGATTGGTGGGCTATCATCACAATCCTTAATAAACTTGAGATCTACCTAATTGATTCTGTCCAACGGTATGATTGGAAAAACTCTTTTTAAAGGTGCCAACAAATATAAAGGCATGGAGGAGTATATAAAAAATACGCTCAAGTTATTCGAAGGTGTGCGTGATAGAAGAATTCTAAAGTCTGAAGATCCTAGTTCTTTGTTATTTCATTCGCTAAGCTGATACTGTATACGAAAAAAGAGAGATAAATACTTGTGAGACCGTGAGGAAGTGTAGTAGAGTCTCTACACTGTGGAATCGAGGACGTGAGACTGTAATATCTCTTTTGATTCTTAGTGAAATCCAGCCGGTGGGCTGTCAATACGGGAGAGTGGACGTAGGCTTGGTCTAAGCCGAAACACTATAAACTATGTATTCCAAATTCTCTTTCCCTAAACTCTTTACTTTAACTCTATATTTATACATATCTATTTACTGTCTTCTACATCTTCAGTCTATCTTTATCAAAAATAAATTAAACTGTTAATTTTTAGTAAAGATCACTTTAACACCTATTCACCCCCCTCTAGGTGTTCTTACTAGCCCTATCAATTAGTATTAGAGCTCGTGTACTCATTTAATTGAAGTGTTTTTACTTCTAAGTTAAATATCTATGGCTAGTATGTTGGCTCCAAGTTTGGTTGAAGGTCAAAGCAACACAAGACCACCTTACTTCGATGGAAAGGATTACAACATATGGAAAAACAAGATGAAAGCTTTCCTAAGATCGAAAGATCCTCTGGAATGGGATGTGGTAGACAAAGGAATCATTCCTAAAGCTGCATCAGTTTTAGAAAGAGGAAAAGAAGTTACAGTTGCTAGCGAGATGACTCAAGAAAAAATAACCAAGAGTCAAGCTCTTGATGTTAAAGCAATTTATTATTTATATTATGCTTTATCTCCTACTGAATATAACAAAATATCTTCTTGTGAAACAGCTAAAGAAATCTGGGATAGGTTGCACATTACTTATGAAGGAACTGATCGAGTGAAGGAGGCGAGGATTAATATTCTACTCGAACATTATAAAACCTTCAAGATGAAATCAGGATAACCTATCACTAATATGTTTAGTCATTTTATTGAGATAGTAAATGGTCTAGAATATCAGGGACAGCCAATCTTAGAACCAATGAAAGTCAACAAATTGTTGCGTGGACTCTCCAAAGACTGGAATCACATAAAGACTTCAATAAGGGAAACACAAAGGATCATGCCACTTTAGACGCAACTAGTTGGCACACTTCGAGTCCTATGAAGTGGAGAAAATCAATGAGGAGGAAGATCCTAAAGGTAAGAAGTCAATTGCTTTGAAATCTAACGATGATTCTGATGTTACAGATTCTGAAGATGATATGGATGATGAAGAGTTAGCCCTTATGATAAAGAGGTTCAAGAAACTGAATAAAAAGGGAAGAATGTTCAACTAGAAGAAACAGAACACTCAAAAGTTTCAAAACAAATCTACTAAGGATGATGAAACCAACAAAGATGTGATATGTTTTGAATGCAAGAAAAAGGGACACATTAGACCCAACTGTCCTATGTTGAAGAAAAAGAAAGGAAAAGCTGAAAAATACAAGAATACTCTCAAAGTAGAGACATGAAGTGATACCGAATGCGAAAAAAGCGATGAAGATTATGCCAACATCTGCTTAATGGCAAAATCAAATTCAGACTCAGACTCTGAGATAGATATAGACTCAGACTCAGATAGTGAAATCGAGGTAAGAAATCTAAAGATTCCTATTAAAGTCTCGAAATACATCGATGAGCTTTGTCTTAGTCTCAAAACCTCTCTTAAGAGAATTCCGAGCTAAAAAATGGAGAATTATGCACTGAAGCAACAGGAAAATTCTTGGAAAGAAAATTTTGATAATTTAGACAAAAGCTTTATTATTTTAAAAGAAAATGCGTACTTCTCTTTCAAAAGAAAATAATCTTTAAAAATTGACATTTCAAGTATTTCAAAAAGATTTTCAATAGATCTAAAAAAAGCTGAAAAAGATTCTTTAGTACAAAGACCTTTTACTTCAACAAGTCAGGCTTGGGAATGACTTCAAAAATTGTTCCTCTAATCGATTTTCCAAAAGTAAAGAAACAAATCAAACAAAGACCAACAAAGACCTTTTACAGGAATCATTTTCAAAAAGTTTTTATAAAACCTGTTGGCCGAAGTGCTCTCAAATGTTCAAATTGCAATAGCTCATAACATTTTGAGAAAGAATGTCCTATGGTTTGGAGACATGTTAAGAAGGAATGGGCAAAGACTGCATATTGCACTAACTCTTCTAGACCCAAGAAAATACGGGTACCAAAGAAAGCTTGAGTTTCTTTTCTAATTGCAAGTCACCATCAAGAAAAAGATTAAATGGTATTTGGATAGTGGTTGTTCAAGACATATGACTGGAGATTCAGGCTGTTTTATAAATCTTGTTCAAAAGAATGGTGGAAAAGTCTATTTTGGTGGAAATGCAAAGGAAGAATTATTGGATGTGGAACTGTAAAGATTGAAAGTCTCACAATCAATAATGTCTCCTTGGTGGAAGGTTTAAATTACAATCTACTCAGCATTAGTCAACTGTGTGACACTGGATTCAAAATCAATTTTCAAGAAGGAGTGTGTTCAAGAACTAGTAAAGATTTTTCTCAATCTTTTACTGGACGAAGACATGGGAACATCTATCTTCTGGATATAAAACCAAAAAGTTTGCAATGTCTAATTTCAATCCAAGATGAAGCAAATCTTTGACATCGAAAGCTTGGCCATATCCACATGAAGCAAATTGCCAAGATCTCTTCCAAAAATCTTGTTCGTAGACTACCCAACCTGAAATATCAAAATTCTGATTTATGCACACCATGTGTATTTAGAAAACAGGTTAGAAGTTCTTTTAAACCAGTAAATCAAGTTTCTACTAATCATGTTTTGAAGCTTCTACATATAGATCTCTTTAGACTAACCAGAACTCAAAGCATTGGTGGAAAAATATATTGTTTTGTAATTGTGGATGATTATTCACGATTTACTTGGGTCTACTTTCTGGCGAGTAAGTCTGGAACTTTCTCACTTTTCAAAATTTGCCAAGAAAGTTCAGAATGAGAAAGGATATGCTATTTCAAGCATACGGACAGACCATGGAGGTGAGTTTGAAAATTAAGACTTTACAAAATTTTGTGATGATTTAGGTTTTCAACATGTTTTCTATTCTCCATATACTTCAGAGCAGAATAGAGTTGTGGAAAGGAAGAATAGATCTCTGCAAGAGATGGCAAGAACTCTTTTAATAGAAAGTAATATTTCTTCTCGTTTTTTGGCTGAAGCCGTTTCTACAGCCTGCTATATTATTAACAGAGTATTCTTAAGGCCTACTCTGGAGAAAGCTCCCTATGAGTTACTCAAAGGAAAAAAGCCAATTGTTTCTTACTTTCATGTGTTTGGTTGCAAATGTTTTGTTTTGAAAAATGCAAATGATCAATCTAGTAAGTTTGAAGAAAAATTAGACGAAGGAATTTTCCTTGGCTACTCAACCTCAAGCAAAGCTTACAGAGTATACAACAAAAAGACTCAAACCGTGGAAGAATCTATGAACATCAAATTTCAAGACACTCTGCAAAGTGAACTGATTCAGACTCAACCTGAAAAATCTAAATCTTCTTTACATCTTACAAAGTCTACTTCTCCTGAAGTGGGTCAGACTTCTGAAGATCATCAACAAACAGAAGTTGAAGATTCAACTAAAGAAAAGGACCAGCATGTTGTTAGATCAACTAGCAACTAGAAGCACAAGTTTAGTCATCCCAAAGAACTTATCATTGGTGATGTTCATGAAGGGATTCGCACCAGATCCAAAAAGCAAGAAGAATCTAGCGCTGTAGCACTTATTTTTGAAATAGAACACAGAAATATAGAAGAAGCTTTAACTGATGAAAGCTGGATTGAAGCAATGCAAGAAGAACTCAGACAGTTCAGCATCAACGAAGTTTGGGAATTAACTCCTAAACCAAAAGGTAAATCCATTATTGGAGCTAAATGGGTTTTTAGGAACAAGATGAACGAAAAAGGAAAAGTGGTAAGGAACAAAGTAAGACTCGTGGCCAAAGGATATACACAAGAAGAAGGGATAGACTATGATGAAACTTACGCACCAATAGCCAGGTTAGAAACAATTAGATTATTACTTGTTTTTGTCTGTTATAAAAATTTCAGGTTATTCCAAATAGACGTCAAAAGTGCATTCTTAAATGGATTTATCCAAGAAGAAGTCTATGTAGAACAACCTCCTGGATTTGAAGATCCAAATAAACCGACTCGATTCCACTGAAAATGCCTTATATGGATTAAAGCAAGCCCTCGAGCATGGTATGACAGTTAAATAAGTTTCTAATTTAAAATGGTTTTAACAAAGGGAAAGTGGATACTACCTTGTTTATTAAAAGAGAAGGTAAAAACTTTATACTTGTTCAAATCTATGTTGATGATATTATATTTGGATCACCTAACGAAAGCCTATGCAAGAAATTTTCTAAAACTATGCAGATGAATTTGAGATGAGCATGATGAGTGAACTCTCCTTCTTTTTCGGATTACAAGTAAAACAAATGAAGAATGAATTTTCATTCACCAAGAAAAATATGCAAAAGAACTCGTCAAAAAGTTCGGTTTGGAGAATTGCAAAAAGACTGAGATACAAATGTTAAGCTCTTCGAAGCTGGACAAAGATGAAAGAGGAAAGAAAATTGACCAAAAGCTCTACAGGAGTATTATTGGTTCATTTCTTTATCTTATTGCTTCTAGACCTAACATTTTGTTTAGTGTTTGCATTTGTGCTAGATTTCAATCCGATCCTAAAGAATCTCATCTAAGTGCTACGAAACGCATCATCAAATACGTTGCAACTACCTCGAAGTTAGGTCTGTGGTATCCCAAAGAATGAGACTTTACTCTCCTTAGATATTCAGATGCAGATCTAGCAGGTTGCAGGGTTGATAGAAAGAGTACATCAGGTACTTGTCAATTGCTGGGAAACAGGACAGTATCTTGGTTCTCAAGGAAGCTAAGCATTGTGGCTCTTTCAACAGCAGAAGCAGAATATGTGGCCTTTGGAAGTTGTTGTTCTCAAATATTATGGATAAAACAACAACTAAGAGACTTTGGAATTGAAGACTCATGTACCGAGATCAAATGCGACAACACCAGTGCAATCAATCTCACAAAGAATCCAATTCTTCATTCTAGAGCAAAGCACATAGAGATTCGACATCACTTTATTAGAGATCATGTTCAAAGTGGTGAAGTTATGATCCAGTTCATCAACTCAAAGAATCAACTGACGGATATATTTACAAAGCCACTGGAGAAAAGTTTATTCAAGTCTATTCGCACCAGACTGAACATCGCATCCTTTGACTATTAAAGTCTGATGATGCTCAAACTCAGAGGTAAAGTCTAAAGGTGCTCAGACTCAGAAGGTCAAGAGATACGACTGTAAGTTATTTTTTTAGTAATTTAAAATTCTTGGAAATGTACGTTTTCTTATCACTAATTGATTGGATTTATTTTTCCAAGTTTCGTTCTTGAATTAATGACTTTATCCATTTTCAAAAAGGCAGTTATTCAAAAAGGCCGTTATTCATTTTTGAAAGAGGGAAGTTATTATTTTCAAAAAGGCATTTCTATTTTTTCCTTTTTGCGACGCTTCATTTACCTCGCTTCACTCGCTTTATATACTGTAGAAATTCATTTTCTTCGTTTTTCACTCTCAAACCCTAACTTACTCCCACTTGCTCTCACTTTCTCCATTGTTTATTCCAAAAAGTTTTCATCTTTTTTAGCAAAGTTGTGAAATTCTCTCTTGAATCGACAATGTCTTCGAGAAAGTCGTCAAGAATCGCAAGCAAGGAACCACGCCATTTGCCTGAGGGTCCTACCCATTTCGACTTGACTGAGGAAGAAGATTCATCACCGCAAAAGCAACCAAATCAGTGACAACATTCTCAGCAGCGCCAAACTCCTCCACCGACTCATCCTGAAGAAGAAATTGTGGAAGATGTTGAACCAATAAGGACTCTTACTCCTAAAGTCGCTTTCAAGCTTTACTCTTGCTTGAAAAAGGGTGGTACTACTATGTCATTGATTGATGAGTTTTTAAGAGAGAGAGGATACAGAAACAAAACCATATTCTTGCATGACATGGAAAAGATGGGAATTGCTGAAAAAGGGTTGACTGAAAAGCCCTTTACTAACTTTCCTAGTGACCCGCTGTTTGGTACGGCGAATCAACCTAAAGGGCAAGATGATGATGAGAGATTGTTTACACATTTTCAGCCTAGATCAGGTGTGGCTGCAAATGTTGTAGGAGACAATTTAAGTCTTTTTAGATCAAAGAATCACAAAAGGGTCTATCTGGATTTATTGAAGAGAGGGGTCATGAACCCTAGAAGTGTTGATTTCGATTTCCTTCATTCGGTGAAGGTTAATCTGCGTGAGAAGTTTGCTCTGTTGCAATTAGAGCATTTTTGTTCTGAATCAACTGCTGCCTATCCAAAACTAACAGCCTATTTCTATTCGAATCTATCTTTTGTGGATGCAAACAGTTTTTCTTTTACTGTGAAAGATAAAGAGTTTGTGGTGAACATGGATACCTTGGCTGATCTAATTGGGGTGGAAAAGGGTGTTTCCAACCAATTAGTGTATTTGTTGCTCATGCTACCCTAACCTTGATGAAAGACAGGATTCCTGAAGGCAAGATATCCTACTCTATGATGAATGCCACCAATATCCTTCTACACAAGATCGTGATCAATTGCATCAGACCAAAATCGACATCAAAGACTGACGTGTCTCGGTCTGAAGCAAAATTGATGCATGCCATCAACATCGGCTACAAGTTCTCTCTATCTCACACTATTTTGTTTCACATGTACAGAATTGTTGTGAAAGATAAGGGACAACTCCCTTATTCTGGTCTTACTACGTGCCTTTTTAGGCATTTTCACATTCACATTCCTGCTCCTTTGTGTCTGACCAGCATTAATTCAATGGTGATTGGTTTCAAAATGATTACCAAGATGCGTCTAAAATAGCTTAACAAAGTGTTAGAAGGGATGAAGGAGAAGTCTCCATCAAAGGCAAAATCAGTTCCTACAGGGGCTAAGAGGAAAGGTAAGGAGCCCATGGGTGCTTCAACAAAGAAGAAGAGAACTCTCATCTTGGAGGATGAAGAAGATGAGGATGAGATAACTCTCTCGCCTTGAGGAACTTGAAAAGCTTTGTCGGGGCTGTGAGACAAGAGAAGAGACGAGAAAAAGAGATGCAAACAGAGAGCTCAAGAGGAAGTAGAAGAAAGAACAAAGAGAGAAGAGGAAGAGGAAAGAAGAGTAGAAGCAAAAGAAGAAGAAGAAGAAGAAGAAGAAGAAGAAGAAGAAGAAAGAAGAAAGAAGAAGAAGAAGGAAGAAGAGAAAGAGAAGAGGAAAGAGGAGAAGAGGAAGAAAGAGAGGAAGAAGTGACTCGAAGAATCGCTTGAGCCTACTTTGGCTGTATCTCCGTCAAGCAATTCTCGAAAGACAAAAAGTGGAATTGCTGGAGATTAGCAAGATGGCATAGTTGCAAGGGAATATCCCCAGTGAAGTAATTTCTCTCGAGATCAATTATTCTAAATGATCGATAATGTTGTCCAAATGAAGGTATTCTCCCAATGAATTGATTGTCACTAAGATCAAGGTTTACCAAATCTAGCTTTAGTAAACAATGGGGAAGCACTCCATTCAAGCCATTTTCATGCAGGCTTAGAACTCCTAATCACTCCAAATGGCATAGAGAATTTGGAATTTGACCATTTAACTTGTTGCCTCCAATGAAATCCATTCCAAATTTGCTTGTGCCTTCCTCCAACATTGGGGAAGTCTCCCAGAAAGTTGGTTCTTAGAGAGATCAAGCAAGGACAATTCATCTGACATGCATAATGAATTTGGAATGCCACCACTGAGGTTATTTCCAGAAAGTGACACTAACCTCAATAATGGCATCTTTTTCCCAATAATTTGGGATATGTTGCCTCTTAGCGTGTTGCTCGAAAGATCCAATCGTTCGGTGTTGGACAAAACTTCAAGTAGCCAATATGGAACTTCATATGAGATGCTAGCATTTGACATGTACAATACTGAAATGTGTCTTTGCGTTCAAAGCCAACTTGGGAATCCTGGTCCCACTTTACAATTCGACATGAAAATCACTTGAATTTGAAAAGGAGGAACCCAAGATGCACTAACATTTATAGCAAGTTCATTTAAATAAAAGCACAACACGGCCAAGCTGGTGAGATTGGCAAAGTGAAGTTCACCGACAAATCCATCTAATTGATTATCACGATGTCCATCACCTCCGTGATTGATAGTTGCCCAATACTTTCCGGTATGTTCCCGCCTCAACTTGTTAGAAGAGAGGTATAATTTTCTCAAAGATGATAGCTAGCCCACAATAAGCAGGAATAGGACCTGAAATCGAGTTCCATGAAAGATCTAGGAATTCGAGATCTTTGAAATCCCCAAATTGATTGGGTAGGTGACCACCGAAATTGTTGCTTAAACATCAACAGCCTTTCATGCAACTTCGTCCACAAATCAAAGCATCATCTTTGGCACTTAAAATCCTCCCACTAAACTTGTTAGAATGCAAGTTTAGTTCTTGCAAAGCTGCAGAAATTGCTCATGTTTTTTAAAAGTTCACCCTCCGGCCCATTTTTAGAGACATCAAGGAATCTAAGCCATCGACTATTTTCAAGTATGACAGCGGGAAATATGCCTTGGAGATTATTAAAACTTAAATCAAGATATTCGAGTTTGCTCAAGTTTTGAAACCAAAGAGGAATAGATGAATTCATGAAGTTGTAACTCAAATCAAGAAATCTAAGAGAAGTGGAATTGACATGCTAAGAACCCGAAGCACCTTCCAAAAGACATCCCTTCAATATTAAGAATTCTAGAGATGAAAGTATTCTGATAGGACCTAACCATTCTTCAGGCTTGAGAAGAGGGACATAAGACAGGTTTAAGTACTTCAAGTTAGAAAGTGCAAATAGCCAATGAAGGTTATCTGCAGTTATAGAGGGCGACCACCATGAGTTACTAACATCCAAATATTGTAAGCAAGAAAGATTACTAAGCTGATTGGAAATATGTCCATAGAAGCCTGCAGATGAGAGGTTCAGAAACTCTAACTTCTGAAGAGAAGCTAACGAGTCTAGGTTCTTTTGGGTTGAAAAATTGTTGAAGCTGAGGTCTAGATACTTCAAATGCTTCAATTCGTATAGAGCGGGATGTATCTTACCTCCCAAGCTACACTCAAAGCCATCACAGGGGTTACGTAGATCAAGCTGGAGACATGACCAGTCTTCTCGTTGCATTTGACTCCTTTCCACTGGCAACATCCTTCGCCAATCCACGACCACAAACGTCTCGAAGGATCGATGAGACCTTGTTTGAATTTCAAAAGTGCTTCCCTCTCAGTGCCTATGCAGATTACATTTTTTAAGGTTTTGGAGTGATTGAATTCCAAGGCTTGAATGACATAGAGTGTGCACAAGAGTGCCGGCACAAAACCAGTGTAGAAGTACGACGCCATTGTTGTTAAAAATGAAGCTAAGAACTTCTTTTATATTGGCGAAAGAAAGAACACTTCCCCAAATGAAGATATCATTTTCTTTCTTTTAGTTGTACGAATCTTGGTCTTCGGTAAATATATTGAGTAAAAAGAAAACCATATTAGGTTGGTCCGCTAATTGAACCTAGACCAGTTTTAACAACCCTTTCAGTTAAAATTAATTCCATGTAGGAGCATATTCTAAAAAAGATTCCTTATTGAGTCAATAAAATCACAAAAAACACTAGCCACTTAAAGCAACTAAAAAATTCCAAGTCATGCCTCACAAGACCCATCAAATGGTCAAAATATAAAATGCATAGTCTATATATATTATTCATCCTTACCTTTTATCTTGATCAAAATCATTTTGGACTCGATAAGCTACAATGGGGATCAACCTTTTGGGGACCACATAAAGCCACTATTCATGGAACCAGTAACGGCAACTTCAATGAACTTCGCTAACCAAAGACAAACCATAAAAGTTCACGAAATACCTATAAAAAGAATCGATCGTCGCATCAGAGAAGTCAAACCTATTGACTAGCCTTCCCCAACAACGGCGCTGGATGACGTGGAGCACTGTCATTGGCTTGTTTTCCGGAGCAGGAGAATCTTTGTTAAAAAAAAGGAACAGAGAAGAGAGAGATGCCCAAAAAGAAGTCAAAAGAAAATGGGATTAAAACCAGCAAGAGAGAGAAAACATGTTCACAAAGTTCAACCCCGACCAATGTAGCCTCTGATCTTTCCTTCCAACCCTCGCGCCCGCCGAGTCATCCGGTTATATTGCCCTCCGCGTGGCAAATTTGCCGAGGAGCAGCTGTTGAAGAGGTAAAAGGCCCCAAATCGTTGGTCTTCTTCTTCCAGTTTCTACGTCCTTCAAATCGAGACAGGATCGGCTCCCCGGCTCTTGTCCAAACGATGTCGGTGACAGCGGGCCACTTCATTATTATGGAATCGTAATTAAGGCGTGAGATATCAATCATGATCATGTAGATTGCAGTTTAATAAATTGTACATTTTTTCTTCTTCTTTTTTTGCATTCGAATTTAGAACAGCTTGTGGATAAGATCATGGAACACAACATATCATGATTAGAAGACATATTTGAACGAGCTTCGACTTCGAAGAGAGTCAAGATAGCGACAAATAAACATATAGAATCACAATGCAATTGTGAAGGAGTAACTGTTTGGAGATAAAGATGTCATGGTGACATGAATTACACTGTGAATATTATAAATACCAGAAATTGTGCATTGTAGACCCCCCTCCCCCAAAATAGAAATATATATTTTGTTATCTTTTAATTCCTGTATCCTAGTTGTAGTTTTTAGATATCCTGTCGTCGATTAAATTCCAGCATGTTATCTTAGTTGTAGCTTTCGGGTCTTCGTCATTGATTAAATTCCACTGTTATATCTCTCTATTATCTCACTTTGTTATCAATTAAAAGTTGGCAAAGTGTTGTGTATTTTAACGTTAATTAAATTCTCTTGAAGTATACCTTTCGATTTCTTTGTGTCCAATGATATATTTTGTTCAAATTCACCACATAACCTATCTTCTCTTATAAACATCAAAGAATGACTTTCGATGAAAAATATTTTATCATTGAGACATATTATAGCGTAACATCTTTTTTGGCATATTTCGTAAAATTAGTGTAGTTAATTTGAGGAAATACAATGGTTAGAACAAGGAATCAATTGGATCCTGACAATTCCGTGGTAGTAACCCGTCACCTCAACAAAGCAATGAAGGGACAAGATTTGCTTAAACTACGTGAAGAATGCTTTCTTACATGGAGAATTAGATCGAGAAATTTACATGTCAGCCGCCCGAGGGATAGCAGAACAAAACAAGGTGGGGAAGTCAATATCCCAAGAGAACTCACCGAAGAGTGGAAGAGACAATTAGAGCCAAGTCCAGTGTTGTTGGCCACTATGAGTAGAAGGTTCGAGAAACAACATAATGATTTGACTAACCACATGGCAAAGCATAATGCTGATGTGGTCAAGCCAATGCTCATTGACGTCATTACTGAAGTTGTGTCAAAACCCGCATTGTCAAACTAGTCATTTCCAACGCGAGGGAATCCTATAGTTATCAGGTATGTTCCTTCATCCTATTCTGCTCAATAAACTTTTGGTACGGTAGGGCACTAATTTCACCTCCACCACTGATTAAAATTTTACAAAGACCTGAAGTTATTGGTTCAACCCAAAACAATGTCAATGAGGGAGTAACCTGGTGAACCTGGTCAGACTAACTGAAAGGGAAACAATAATGGAAATTTGGCGGATCAAAAACTGTCTAGATAGTTGGACCAGTACGTAATATTGAGGTTGTGAGACCTTGCGAGCCAATAGTGCAATCTGATACGGAATACACTTCATATAGGCCCAATGTTCTAATCGACAACCAAGCTAGAATCCTGTCTCCGCCCAGGGGGTAGGACGGCCATAGATCATTGCGAGGCACTGCAATTCCTCCTAATTTGGCATATATGCCCTATAAGCCCAATGTTCTAATCGAGAAATAGGCCAGACCACCGTACCTTCCTTAGGGGCTGGACGGTGAAGAATTTTTAAGAGGCCTTGCAATTCCTCGTAATTTAGGATATATGCCCTGTAAGCCCGATGCTATAATTGACAATCAAGCCAAACCACTGTATCCACCTACGGGACAAGATGGTCTAGCAGTTCGAGGGCAAGGTCTTCAAGATGTCAAATTGTTAACCCACCAAGTAGCGCAGCGCCTAGGATGTGACGGAAGAACCGTTAGGCTTATGTGTAGAATGCACCGTCTGTTGATTATTCTGCATAAATCTAAGCCCTCTGACATTGTTTCTTTTATCCGAAACAAATGGCCACCTTCCAATTTGTATATACCTTTTGTTACGGCAAAAGTTAGGTTGAAAGGCTTGTTGATCAGGTGTCACCGGAAAAGTCGTAATTGCTGCTAATTCCATCAAATCCTTTTCTACAAGTTGGGCACGCTCGCACAAGTCCTATTAACCCTTCAGGTCTAAGGGCACTAGTTTGCTCCTAATATCTGGCCTCAAGTCATCCCAAAATCTCTTAAATTTGTCTTCCTTATCTTCCACCAATCGGGGGGCAAATCTTGATAATTTTGCAAAGGAACAGAGAAGAGAACTAAGATCGACTGGATAGGAAAATGTGACAAAATATCTAAAATTATACCCTGTCACATTAATTCAAAATTTTAGTTTATGTTATCAAAAACTTCAAATTTGTATTGTGATACATCTATCTTTTGTCACAATTCTGTCTAATACCACCACTAAAAATCCTATGTGGCTACTTATTTGAACCGTAAAAGGTAAAAGGAGTTGACATGGCATTTACTGTTAAATTATGTCTCGAGTTTGAATTCGGATGATAATTTATTATACCGAATTTTATTGATAAAGATTTCCCAAGTAGAAGAAATTCGCTGGACTCGCGAAGGATTACAAAAGGGGAAATAAAGATAGAATAAAATATATATACGAATTTCCTCTTCTTCGAAAATTATGCGGAATCCGAAACTCGTGAAGCTCCTGCACGGGATTTCCTCTACATGCGAAGATTGGTTTATTGGTGGCCCAAGGTCAAAACTTTGACCTTGGGCACACACGCACGCACACACGTCCGCCGAGAGAGGAAGTCTGCCGTGAAGCTGAAGATCACGTGGAGTCGAACAAAAGGGGAGTTGGTGGGCCCAGGTCAATTGTTTGACCTTTGGGCACTCGTTTTTCTTCTTTGGGCGCACATATATAAGAATAGAATCGTTCTTTTTACGCGGGCGTTTGATTGCCGAAAGAACCCTACGTAGCCGCACGTTCGACGATCAAGGAAGCCGCAAGTCCTCCGCGTGAAGCTTTGAAGAGATACGTGATTTCTAGAGGTGATAAATGGGTGGGTTGGGTCGGGTTTGGGTCGGCCATTAATGTCCGACTCAAATCGACCCATTAACCCATTTACGACCTATTTACGCTTAATACAAATTTTTCGACCCATACCCGACCCGACCCATATTAATAAAATATTTTCATATTTAACCAAATTTAGGAAAACTTATTCTTATGTTTTTTTTTAAGATTATATTACTAAAATATTTCCAAGCAATACAAATCTAATCAATAATTTTTCAATTTTTTATACTTTTCAAAAAAAAATTATTTTTTCTTTTTTCTTTTCCTTTCTTTTTTTTTTTTTCTTCTGCATCCAGAGAGGTTCGCCGCCAACCTATTTAAAACCCCCCATTAAATCGCTAAGCATCCATCGACCAAAAAAAAAAAAATTGCTAAGCAACCCATTTATGACTCATTTAAACTTGTTTTTAAAATAAATGTGGCATAATGTGTGTGGAGTCCACATTTGATGATACACAATACCCAACACGTCTGGACTAATTAAGTTTTGCTCTAATGCTGCACCATAAATATAAGCTCTCTTTCATAGTGACTATTCCTAATACTGTCGAACTCTTCCCATAGATCAATTGTTGCCATTATCAACTTGATGACAGACAAGTATTTGCTATCTATTTCCAAGGCACTGATGTGAAACCATCTGGAAGATAACCTCTTAACTCTTTACAAAGGAAAGAAAAGAATGAATTCATCCTCTCTTAAGAGAAACCATGCCTGACCAAGAATAAAGAGGTAGCAATATCACAAGATGCCTCACCCAACTTTCCTCAAACGCAGTTGGGCTGAGCCAAAAATTAAAAATGAGAGGAAAAAGGACCTACATCTCAGACATGTGCACCGCGTGCTGCCCTTTCCTACAATTAGACCCTAGGATAAAATTACAAGCCGAATTGTGACGCTACAAAAAAGAATCTTCCAAGCTACCTGTACAATACAAACATTTGTTTTAAGGCTTCCAGGGCTTTTGAGCTTCTTCCATGCATGGCCAATCCTTTTATATGAGCAGTTTCATCGAACCTCGTGCATTGGCTTCCATGTTCAGCCTCACCACCGAAAAGGGTTAGGTCTGCGTAGTCAAGGGATGCTCCACACGCTCTATTGTAGGATTGACAAGCCGAGTGGCACACTCGAAGCCTGTTGTCTCCATCCTTGTCACACTTTTGGATTGAGATCTGCCATATTTTCAAATGTTATAGTCAAGTACCATTAATGAATGCACAACCTCACATGCAAATAAGGGTCCGAATGTGATAACATGGTTCATGAAGTACCAGGATATTCATCCTGGAACCACTCCTAGATAAGTTATTAAGTTCCGTCACTCGATAGGGGTCAATTAGCATTAGACAGATAGAAATTATGTTCCCACAATTGCTTGTACCATGGCCACGAAAACAGTTTGAATGGACTTCTAATGTTCATAAGAGAAATGCTCTTCCTAAAGATTTATAACTAGGGCAAGTTTGAAAAACTCCAGTCAAAGGTTTAAAGAGCCATACTCACCCAAGAGGCTAGCTTTTTAGCAGCTGCATCGCAGTCATACTGTTTGTTAAACATATTATTTATTAGCTTTCGAGCACCACCTGAAACAGACGGTGATAATTGGGCATGACAACAACTTCTTCTAGCTGCTGCAGAACACTTGGTTCACTTGGTGCACAAAGTGCTGCCCAAACTTTCCTATCTCTAGCACGTCTTGGCAAACTGAAAGAGTGGACAGAAGCTTGGAACTATTCTGGCATGTATATCCAGCATAGTCTGAGCAACGAAATTCACACTTGCCATTATCACAGACACCGCCATGGAGACTGCACTGTTCATCACAAACTTCGCAAAACAAACACCCCGACACTACATGAGAAGATCTATTTTACCACTGCAAGAATCTGACTTATGTCACCAATGAGCTAAAAGAATAGTCTTGGTTATGTTTCAACCATAGGGAAAATTCAGCTACAAATTGAATTTGAGAGTACACTGTACATATACACAAACCCATCCCACAACATGAAAAGAAGAATCAGTCCTTGCATCAAAAGCAAATCTCATTGAGGACAAGGTCTACTACGTTTTGAGAGTTTTTTTTTTTTTTTTGGTTGGGGAGGGGGGGTGCAAAAGAGTAATTTATTCTTTATCATTTCGACCCTATATATTAGAGTGGAAGCAACCACAAACTAGCATCCAAAACCAAATGGAGGGCCAGTCAGAAATTGCTAAAGAGAACATCTGTAAAAGAAATGTCACACTACCAGTTGAGCAGTCAATGCTAGTGTATTGGTCGTCACATTGACATACACCACTCCTCAGGCACTTTCCACGACCGTTACAGTTGCCAGGACAGGAACCTGCACAGACAAAATACGACTTAGATATTTTGCTTCGAGGAATTTTGATATTGGGGCTGGCCCTGTGATCAAGGGGAAGGAGGGATAGAACTCACGTTTACTACAATCATGCCCATGGAACCCTAGAAAACAATCACACCTCCCATCAATGCAATCCCCATTGAAGTTACATGAATTTGGACAATGCCCACCAGAAAGAGGGGGCAAGCCAATGCTACAGAGTTCGTGATAAGCTGGGCAGATCAATTCACCTACCAAAGAAAAGAAAATGAGACAAAAAGTTCAAAACATCATATGCAACATTATATGCAGAGTAAAGCAGAGCTACCATTAAAACCAGGAAACTGAACTGGTCCGCCAGCTTCAGGGCATACTTTCCAGATTCCATCCACTGCAACCTGAGGATTAGAAGTAACCATTTAATAGAGAACATACAATAATGAACCAGACAATTTGGAAAATGTTTTAACATGTGATGAACTAGTACAACCTGCCTGACCTTGATCAACCTTTCAAAGTCTCATGATAGAGCAACTTTTCACTCATTAGAAGGATGGAACTTCGTTTAAATCCCAAAAAGTATCACATTCCTTAGTATTTGCTGTCTATCTCCAAGGCACTGATGTGAAACCATCTGGAAGATAACCTCTTAACTCTTTACAAAGGAAAGAAAAGAATGAATTCATCCTCTCTTAAGAGAAACCATGCCTGACCAGTCCACGGCCTTACTTGCCGAGGCACAACTGCGAGAGCCAGTAAGAGAGACACAAAATCAAACATCAAATAATCAAAAATGACTATTCCTAATGAAACAGAATGTCAAAGAAGAAATATCAAAGGATTTCCACAAACTTCCAACCTGAGGAAGAGATCGGTAGTACCCAAAGAACATAAGGCAAAGTGGTAGCAGAAAAAGGAACTTCACTAGAAGCTCATCATTAGGATTTCTTCCCCTCCAGTTCCAAGAAGGGAATCAGCCAGTTTTTCCCTCACATTCTGTCATATGCAAAGTTAAACGAATTTCTATCACCAAACATACAGATTGCTGCATAAAACAGTAGCAGAATTCATGCAACTGCATGACTGTGCATGGTGTGTGTCTCCCCTTCGTCTAAACAGCACAAGAACCACCGGAGAAAAAGTTGAATATGATACCTGCCACACATCTACAGGTTTCAGAAGCCAGGATGTCCACCAGTCCCAAGGTTTAAGGGGTCCAAGTGTATAATGAATAACCCGGAGTTCACTTTCATCAACCATCCACTGTTTAACAACATCAAGAACATCAGTATTAAAAAAGTCATCAATAGAACTGGTCAGGCATGGCATCTGGAAGATAACCTCTACCATTTGTATGATCATTTATCTATCCACATTCTATTAAGAGAAACCACAAGTAGGTTGAGATGAAAAAAAGTACCTAATGCAAATAGTCTTGAAAGTCAATGATGAGAGACTCCTCATCCAAATCTTCCTCAAGCGGAACTCCAAATAACCAATTTCTAGTGCACAGCTCAGCCTCTACGCTTTCAGGGGAAAGGGAACTACGATATTTATTTAAAATGCGTCCTCCAATGCTGAAGACTGATTCTGAGGCAACGGTAGTGATGGGAATGCTCAATATATCACGTGCCATGAGGGATAACTCGAGATACCGATGAGAATGAGTCTTCCAATAATCAAGAACATTGAGATCCGGGAACTTCTTTCTATCAAGCCTATTCTCCTCCAAATACAAATCCAATTGTGACTTAGTAGATTGTGATCCAAAGTGTTCACTCTCAAATGCATCAAACTCATTAATGTCATCCCCAATGTTCTCATCGATGCCCTTAATTGAAATGTTACCTTGACTAGTTGAAGAAGTAAAGCGATCATCTCTAGACATAGAGGTCACATATTCAGCAAAAAGTGTATAGAGTTTTTCTCGAATGCCCCGTATAAATTCCACATGATCATCCATATCCAGCTTTGAGTAGCAAAACTCTAATAAGTGTAACTTATAACGAGGATCTAATATAACAGCAAATGATAAAACAACACTATAACACTTCCAATATTTTTCAAACTTTTTGAGCATTGCTTTAGCCATAGAACTAATAGCCTCATCCTCGCATCCCTTGCCCGTATTAAACGAAGCTGAATCTGCCATACTCCATAAAAATATAAATTCGCCGTGGATATCTAACTCCGCAGAACATAGTAGAAATATCATAAAAGGGTTTCAACAAGAAAGCAATTTTCTTTCCTCTAACCCAGCTTCGAAAGATGGACATGTGACAAAGTTATGGTCAATTAATTTCAAATGTGAAAATGCACATTCAAAGAAAATGGCACCCTCAAGCATTAGGTATGTAGAATTCCATCTTGTAGCCACATCTTGGCGTACCTTTTTACAGGTCTTTAAGCACGACTGCGATATACATTCGGCAAATTTTGCTCTCCTCCCTTGTGTAGCCCTCACATACTTGACAGCTTCTCTAATATTATGTAATGATCTATCAATAACCTTTAAACCTTCCTGTACAATAAGATTCAAAACATGTGCACCACAACGCACATGAAAAAAAACTGTCCATCACATAACAAAGAGGATCTCACAGAAGGTGTATTTCTCCAAATGTCAACCATACTGTCATTGTATGATGCATTGTCTAAAGTAATGCTGAAAATCTTTCTCTCAATACCCCATTCTCTTAACAAAGTCAGCAATTTTTCTAAAAGTATGGGACCACTATATGGAGGTGGCACATAGGAGAAACACAAGACTTTTGAATGCAATTCCCAATCCTCATCGATATAATGGGCAATGACAGTCATATAATGATCTATAGTAACAGAAGTCCATAGGTCAGAAGTCAAACATATTCAACTCGAAAGAGACAATAATTTGGATTTCAAAATTCCCTTCTCTTTCTCATAAACTTTTACCACGTCACTTCTTACTGTATGCCTTGATATGTGCTTCACATTAGGTTGAGGTAACTAAACAACTCTTTAGTAGCCTCATGCTCCACAAAAGAGTATGTATAATTGTGTTTGATTATCGCTCTTGCTAGCATATCTCTAAACACACCTTGGTCAAATTGTACTACAGAACCATCAACATTAACCTCTCGGCTAGGACAAGTATCTAAATGACGCAACAAGTTTTTTGTCCCATGGCTAGCCGTATAAGTTACTTCGCACCACTTACATTTAGCCTTCTTCATGCCATCACCATCTATGAACTTTTCAAATTCAGACCATACAATCGAAGTGCATTTTCTTGAACGCTTAGAGCAAGTAGAGTTATCTTCCTCATCCTCATGAACTAAGGATGCAACTCTACGTCTCTCGAATTGTTCCGTAGTTGAATATTCTTCTCGATCCTCGTTATCTCTTGACATGTAAACTAATTAGTTGGAGAAAACATAAATTAGAACAGGTTCAGGATTGCATGTTATGAATTTAACATAAAGGGTAAAGAATGAATTCATACATTTAACATGGATGTTAATGAAAACCCAAGTCTCTAGCATCTATCAAAGAATCTGACCAATAAAAAAGCAACAGTCATCAAATTCATCCTTACCTTCTTTAGAGAGCACAAAATATAATAAAGACATAGGTGCACAAACTTCCCACTCAAGAAAATGAACAAAAGTTCAAATCATTAAAATAACAAATGGTTGTCCAACACCAAAACTCATGGAAGCCAAGTCAGAAGCGAGAAAGACTACTCAGTATCTCTAAGCATTGCTCGCTAAGGCTACCTCGAGATTATCTCAATAAAATTGGGCAAAACGTAGGCAGCATCATTTTGTCCTCCTACCCAACAAACCCATCTTCTCTTTCTACCATACCAACCATGAAACACAATGTCCATAAAACATAAGCACAAAGGTTAGCTAATCAGCAATGCTCTTAAACCGTGCTCTGTTCCAAATCCAGATTCCCGCAAAACCCAAATACCATTTCAATTAAACGCTCCCTAGTCATAAACCCACGAGGCAGACTGCGATCAAGAACATCTATATACCCGCACACCCTCTTCAACGACGACAGCTCAACACACATCAACCCAGCACAGAACAAACCACATCCACCGTCGATTCGACTCGAGCAAAATCACCACTTTCACAAACAAATTGACGACATAATGTGCTTGGTATGGTGCAAAGTATTTCCATCACGGTACAACATGGGGAAGAGGGCCAAATTCCAACCCGTCTGGCCAAATTCATAATACACGGCAACTTGCCGTATATAATAAGCATAAACAAATTTCGTTTCGCTTTTAAAAGCAAATCATATCTTTATCTTACACCACGTTGATCTGGTGGGCAAGATCCAACTTCCGTAAAAATTTGTCAAAGTCAAAACAATAGATAAATAAGAGGAAATCGGGCATTGGCAAGTGGAGAGATTGACCCACCTAGACATGTGGTGCTGTAGGAAGAGCCAAAATGAAATCCATGAATAAGTGTTCAGACGGATTACCTGAACCAAGCGCCTCCGTCCTCCGACGATGGTTCCGCGAGCTGTTCGCGGTGAGCAGACGAGTGCTGCTTTCAGGGTTTTAGTCCAGCTGATCCGCGAGACTGATCGTGGCGACGAGGCGACGATGGGCGGCGGCGAGCAGCGACGAGGCGATGATAGGCGGCGGCGACGAGCGATGGAGGTGGCGCACTGGCAAGTGGAGGCGAATCGAAAGTGAAAAGGAATCGTGGGTAACTTACTGGTTCATCTTCAGTGGGTTGGGGAATGGGTTTTAAAGGGGTACAAAATAGACCCATTTAAGACCCACGTAATTTAGCCCTTCTATTTTTAAAACCCACTAACGAGTGCCTTAAGAAATAAGTGCGACCCATTAACGACCCATTTAAGTAAACATGGGTCTATAAATGGGTTTGTAGACCCATTTAACACCTCTAGCGATTTCATACATACACAAACCAAGCGTAAGTAGAGCGTTGTGTTTTGAGCTTGAACGCGCGGTAATTTTGTGCCATGAGTTTATATCCAAGTGAGTTGTTTATTTTATAAACACTTTGGGTTTAGGGTTAAATCTAAGTGTGAGAAACACTTGAGCGTTTGAGTGATTGTAAACTCTGATTCTCCGATTTTAGTGGATTATTTGCTGCTGGCTCTCCCCGTGGACGTAGATACCAATACTCGAACCGAACTACGTAAATTTCTGGTATCCTTATTTTTCTCGTTTATTTCTCTAGTGATTTCGCGTTAACGTAAATTACAAGATCCTGTCGTTTCCGCATATTATATCCCATCAATTGGTATCAGAGTTTCAGGTTGGATTTCTTGATTGTGATTTGGAGCTTTTGCTTGTCTGATTATTATCTGGAAATTTTGTTATTGCAATTATGTCTGAGAGGAAATCTGAGATTGAGAAGTTTGATGGGAGCAACAACTTATAGTTATGGAGCATCAAGATGCGGGCTTTATTGACAACACAAAGTTTGGTCAAGGCATTGGATGGTGAAGATGAGTTGCCAATTATAATGAAAGCCTCTGAGAGGGTAGAGCTTATTGAAAAGGCAAAGAGTATAATCTTATTAAATTTGACGGATGAGGTCTTAATAGAGGCTGCTGAGGAAAAGGATGCCACAGCATTATAGGCAAAACTTCAAGCACTCTATGTGAAGAAAGGTTTGAATAATCGCTTATACATTTGAAGAAGATATTTCAATTTAGATATACTGAAGATACGTCTATCAAAACCCACCTAGATGAATTTAATAAACTCATGTTGGATCTAAAGAACGTCGGTAAGATACTTGATGATGAAAAACAGGGCACGATGTTGTTAGCCTCTTTATCAGAGTCATGGGAGCACTTTACTGATTCATTGTTGCAGGGCCGTACTACAATTACCTCAGAAGAGGTAAAGTCCGCCTTATTCTCTAAGGAGTGACAGAGAAAGTTGCGAGATGGTGGTCTGGCCAAAGGAGCAGCGCAAGCACTGACGATTCGGGGTAGAGAACAACATCGAGAGCCTAGTAGCAGCAAAGGTAAAAGCATATCAAAATCACGCCATAGAAAGTCCAAGGGACGTGTGAAGTGCTTTGAGTGTCACAAGGAAGGGCACATCAGGAGAGACTGTCCAAAGCGGAGGAATAAAGTTGATAGGCAGAATGCCACAAGCAGTGTCGCAAACGTTGCCGAGGGGTGCAATAGTGATGCAAAAGCTGTCTTATGTGTGACTGCTACTTCGTCAAGAGATGAATAGGTGCTAGATTCAGGGTGTTCTTATCACATGACGCCTCATAAAAACTGGTTTACTACTTACCAGGCTGCAGATGGTGGTAGAGTTCTTTTAGGGAATAATACAGTCTGTAAGGCTATGGGAATAGGGACAATTCGGATTCGGATGCATGATGGGGTGATGCGCACATTGACAAATGTAAGGCATGTACCGGAGCTCAAGAAGAACCTTATTTCTCTGGGGACACTCGATGACATCAGGTGTAGGTACACCACTGAAGGTGGAGTACTGAAGATCTCTCGAGGTGCCATGACAGTGATGAAAGGGAAGAAAGTGAATACTCTCTATTATCTACTAGGAGAGACCGTGACCGGAACCGCTGTAGTTTCATCAGGTGAGTCGGATTCTGACTTGACTCAATTATGGCATATGCGTTTATGGCACATGAGTGAGGCAGGTATGACGATGCTGAGTGAAAGGGGATTGTTGAAGGGTCAGAAGACAAGAAAGCTGGACTTATGTGAGCATTGTATCTATGGGAAGCAGCACCGAGTTAAGTTTACTACAGCTATTCATTCGATCAAACGACCAGTTGAATATATTCACTCAGACGTCTGGGGCCCGTCTTCAGTTCCTTCAAAAGGAGGTGTCCGATATATGCTGACATTTATCGACGATTATTCGAGGAAGGTATGGGTATACTTTCTTAAGCACAAATATGATGTGTTTGATCGGTTCAAGAAATTTAAGGTGAGAAGCAGTCAGATAAATAGATCAAGTGCTTGAGAACCGATAATGGCATGAAGTTCTGTGGTAAAGATTTTGCTGAGTTCTGCAAGAAAGAATATATTGTAAGACACCGCACAGTACCTGGGACACCACAGCAGAATGGCATGGCAGAACGAAAGAACAGGACTTTGCTTGAGCGAGCTCGATGCATGCTTTTGCATGCAGGACTTGGGAATGAATTTTGGGCCGAAGCAATGAACATGGCATATTACCTGGTAAATCGATCTCCATCATCTGCTATCGAGTGAAAGACTCCTGAGGAAGTATGGTCGGGGAAACCTGTTAATTACTCCGGATTACGTATATTCGGATGTCCTGCGTATGCTCATGCGAGTGATGGTAAGCTTGAGCCGAGGGCGAAGAAGTGCATATTTCTGGGTTATGCACATGGGGTGAAAGGCTACCAGCTGTGGTGCACCGATCCCAGATCACCTGATTTTTTAATCAGCAGAGATGTGATCTTCGACGAAACTGTAATGCTTCAAAGGAGGAGTTCTGTGACACAACCAGCAGAGAAGACAGATCATGATGTCATTAGTGAGGTGGAGCTTCAGGTGGAGACTCCGGAGACCTCGAAGGTAACAGAAGTTGAGACTGCAGATGAAGCCGCAGTTCCTGAAGTCGGTGATAGTGAACAACCAGCAAAGCCACAGCAGACTATAGCCGTAGATAGACAGAGAAGGCACACTAAATCACCGATACGTTATGGTTATACAGATATTACTTATGCATTGACTGTAGGTGATGAGATGGAAACAGATGAGCCTTCGTCTTACTCTGAGGCGATGGCTAGCTCGGAGTCATCGCAGTGGCTAGAGGCTATGAGTGAAGAGATTGAATCACTCCATCGAAATCAAACATGGGAATTGGTCAAAGTACCCAAGAGCCAAAAGATTGTCGGAAGTAAATAGGTCTTTAAACGAAAAGATGGCATTCCCGGTGTTGAGGTAGCGAGGTCTAAGGCGAGACTTGTGGCGAAGGGGTATACACAGTGTGAGGGCATTGACTACAATGAGATGTTCTCTCCTGTGATAAGACATACTTCTATTCGTGTTTTACTTACCTTAGTTGCTTCGCAAGATCTCAAGTTAGAGCAATTAGATGTGAAAACTGTGTTTCTTCACGGTGAGTTGGAGGAGCAGATTTACATGAGGCAACCAGATGGATTTGCTATTCCGAGTAAGGAAGATCATGTTTGCTTGTTAAAGAAATCTTTGTATGAGCTAAAACAAGGTATAAACGTTTTGATGCTTTCATGGTTAGTCATGACTATTCAAAAAATTAGATAGACAGCTGCGTTTACTATAGGAGATTGGAGAATGGTTCTTTGATTTATCTACTCTTATATATTGATGATATGTTGATAGCAGCTAAGAATATGTCTGATATTGATGTGCTGAAGAGGCGGTTAAATTTTGAATTGAGATGAAAGATTTAGGTGCTGCAAAGAAAATTTTGGGTATGGAGATTTTGCGTGACAGGGCTGCAGGAGTTTTACGTCTATCTCAAAAGAAATACATTGAGAAGATTGTGGCGCATTTTAATATGCAGTCAGCAAAATCTGTAAGTACACCTTTAGCGAAGCACTTTAAACTTTTAGATAAATTATCACCACAAACTGAGGAGGAGGAGGAGTATATGTCCCGTGCTCCTTATTCTAATGCCGTGGGTAGTATTATGTATGCTATGGTATACGCTAGGCCTGATATTTCACAAGCTGTGAGCGTGGTTAGTCGCTATATGAAGCGTCCTGGTAAAGCTCATTGGGAAGCTGTGAAGTGGATCCTCATATATTTAAAGGGGACAACAGACGTGGGTATAGTATATCGGAGGGACAGCAATGGCAGTGAGACCACTGGTTTTGTGGATTCGGATCACGCCGGTGACTTGGATGATTGCAGATCTTTAGCAGGGTATGTGTTTACGCTAGCGGGTGGTGCAGTTAGTTGGAAAGCGTCCTTACAGGATCACATTTCCTTGTCTTCGACTGAGGCAGAGTACATGGCACTAACCTTTGTAGTGAATGAGGTGATATGGTTACAAAGTTTGCTCTTGGACTTTGGGTTAGAACAGAAAAGTGTGGATATACACTGTGATAACCAAGGTGCAATATATTTGGCGTATAATCCAGTTTATCACGAGCGGACGAAGCATATCAACATCAGGTACCACTTCATCCGAGATGTCTTAGCTAAGGGTAATGTTATTGTTAAAAAAGATTGCTACAGCAGATAACCTAGCAGACATGATAACTAAGTCTGTTCCTTTAGCGAAACTCAAGCTCCGCTTGAGCTCTATTGGCGTTTGTGAAGAGTGAGCGCCCATCGGGGCGTTGGGAGAGCAATATGGATGATGAGCACTATAACTTCGCTTCAAACATCGAGCCAAGGTGGAGAATTGTTAAATTATGTCTCGAGTTTGAATTCGGATGATAATTTATTATACCGAATTTTATTGATAAAGATTTTCCAAGTAGAAGAAATTTGCTGGTCTCGCGAAAGATTACAAAAGGGGAAATAAAGATAGAATAAAATATATATACGAATTTCCTCTTCTTCGAAAATTATGCGGAATCCGAAACTCGTGAAGCTCCTGGGATTTCCTCTACATGCGAAGATTGGTTTATTGGTGGGGTCCAAGGTCAAAACTTTGACCTTGGGCACACACGCACGCACACACGTCCGCCGAGAGAGGAAGTCTGCCGTGAAGCTGAAGATCACGTGGAGTCGAACAAAAGGGGAGCTGGTGGGCCCAGGTCAATTGTTTGACCTTTGGGCACTCATTTTTCTTCTTTGGGCGCACATATATAAGAACAGAATCGTTCTTTTTACGCGGGCGTTGGATTGCCGAAAGAACCCTACGTAGCCGCACGTTCGACGATCAAGGAAGCCGCAAGTCCTCTGCGTGAAGCTTTGAAGAGATACGCGATTTCATACATACGCAAACCAAGCATACGTAGAGCGTTGTGTTTTGAGCTTGAACGCGCGATAATTTCGTGCCATTTAATTTATACCCAAGTGAGTTGTTTATTTTATAAACACTTTGGGTTTATGGTTAAATCTAGGTGTGAGGAACACTTGAGCGTTTGAGTGATTGTAAACTATGATTCTTCGATTTTAGTGGATTATTTGCTGTTGGCTCTCTCCGTGGACATAGGTACCAATACTCAGATCGAACAACGTAAATTTCTTGTATCTTTATTTTTCTCGTTTATTTCTCTAGTGATTTCGCGTTGACGTAAATTGTAAAATCTTGTCGTTTCCACGTATTATATCCCATCATTTACAATGCATAAGGTTTTTATTTACCAAGATTTATCCAAATGGAGCTTTGATTCAACCCTCCAAATCCGGGGTTGCTTGTACCTTCTTGCGTTTTTCTTGCTCTATGGTTATGCCCTTACGAGAAGTTGTGCTTTTTTGGCTCGTCAAGACTCCTGTTCAGAGTTTTTGCTTCATTGCTATAACCCCTTAAAATTGTGTTTCTTAGCTTTACAAGTTGTGGTTCTTTGTCTTACATCCTCATCAGAAGAAATGGATTATGTTTTACATTATTCAATATTATCATCTTTTCACATTTCCGATATTTTTGGTGCATCTTAACCTCGTAGGATGTTTGTAATTTGATTAAGATTATCCACCAACGTATTTTATAACTTTAGTGCAAATGTAGTAGCTGAAGGTACCACTTGAACCCTAGGACCAGTATACTTGTATGAACTAGGTGCAAAGGCCATCGTACTTGGATCTAATGGGCTTGTTCGGTTTGTTTGCCATGATCATTTTGCTGAGTGCATTGTTTTTGTTGTGCTACATATGCTTTTGGATGCCAGGGCAAGAAGATTACAATAAGATTAAGACCCGTGGTTAAAAAGGAGCAGATTTTTTCATCTCGGCTTTCTCTGTGGTTAGTCTAGCTAGCTACAAGTGTACATAGCTACCAATTTTACACCACATATCAGGGAAGTGATTACAAGTTCATGCCGTTCCATTCACCAATCAAATTGTTCGGTTCCGTGTTAGTGTTGTGCATTGTTTTGTGCTGTAATCTAAATTGCTTGCTTGTATTGGACAGGTTGGTGATTGCGGTTTTTCAAATGGATTGATCATAAGCCCTCATCTCGTGACAGGGAATCGATTTGTGGATTGATCATTGAACAAAAGGTGTTGGAAAATAGACTGAAAGTATAAAAAAGTTAGTTGAAGTATCTGAGGAGAAAGCCCACATTCTCCAAATGCAGCTAGAAATGAGTAAACGATATTAAAAAAAAAAAAAAAAAAAAAAAAAAGGACACAAGCGGAAGCATCTCAACTAGAAGCAAAGGAAAAATGCGTTTGAGAGGCATAGTGGTATTGAGCGGGATTGATATGCGCAATGCTGGTTTTGAAGTTGGACAAAAAAACACCAATTCCATTGCCTTGGACTAGCAACAATGTTGGATTGGAAATGGTGGTGTTGTTTGTCTCTCCTTTTTGCTTCTAGGTAGTGTCAGTGGAAGGTAGATGCTGGTGTCACAGCCTAATGAAATGACATGATGCATAGGTTTTCCGAACGAAGGCCGTGATCAATCCATAAACGAACGACCCTCGACCTATCTCCCAAAGTCTCAAGGTTTTCTCGAATATTCTAGAACACTCTTGGGACAGGCGATACGATAAGATATGATAACTATACACATATGTAATAAATACTGATAGTTGGTAGTTAGGGAGATGCAATCTCCACCATTAGATTAAGAAGGGATCTCTATATATAGGAACTTCCTCCCCCTCATTGTATCATCTCAATCACAAGTGAAATGCAATATAGAGCTTCTCTCTTTAAAATCACTTGTGAGTAAGGCTAACTTGGAAAGAAATTCCTAAGGCCATTAGGGAATGCTAGATCGATCAATCCATGACACTAGAGAAGACCAATGTTATGATGCAAATAAACTAAAACTATGCTCCATTGTTTGGCAAATGAAAGTTCAGCTATGGTTGATTGTATTAGAAATTCCAACTGTGTTCAATTACATTAGCAAATCCAAATTCAATTGTGTTCCATTGTTTGAGTGATAGATTTCTTGTTCCATATAGTGAATATCTACTTTAAATTTCTTATGGTAATATTGTTGCTTTTCCACTGCTGTCTATGTTTTGATCTACTATTGTCATGTCACACAAACCAAAAAGATAAAGGATTTAGGTTCTCAAGCTTCGAATGACTGGTTGTGGTCCTGATCAGAGGAGAGGGACTTGACTAGACATGAAGAAAAAAAGAAACGGAACCACCATCTCCAGTCATATGCTTTAAACGAGGCTTAAAAACCTCTCTCCATTTAGAACTTTGATCATTACAACAGTAAAAACCAACTGGCCATTAGCAACCAAGTTGGTGTATGGTCCAGAGAAACAGAAGAAAAGAGGAAATTACAACCCACTCTAATGATCACAGAACATCCATCACAGCCAATAGTGATCGCAATCACACGCCGTTGTTCCATTAGTCTTTGCAGATAATTTCGGTAAGTCTTGCAGCCAATCATCAGGAATACCAGCTGTAAATAGAGCAGTTTCGGATTGATTGAGTCCACATAGGGTCCTAGACCGGCCAAAACAGAGAGCACAGCCTCCAAAAAACATGCAGCAGTTTCCCAGCTCCGAACGATTTGATGGATTCCACATCAGAAGAAGATATCCATATGATCTTATCAGCAATCTCTGAATTGGGATGGTTAATACGAAGTGTCCAACCATACCGCTATAAATCACATTTTCTTCAAACTCCAAAAAGCCACCCAAGTGAGGTCAAATTAAGAAATGGCGTTCCATCTGCAACAAAATAGCAAAAAACCCATGTTTATAGTCACTATATGATGGTAGAACTATCTTTAAGTAACAGCATGGAGCAAGCTCGAGTGAATCTACGCAAGAGATAAGTATCAATTCACCAAACTCAATAAGCTATACACAGATTGCACAAGAAACATCAAATCCCAGAAAATTAGATGTGGTTAATATCACGTATAACAATTCATTTCAAAAACAGTAGAATAATAGGGATCGCATCTAAATATTCATTCAAAGCCTTTTGTTTGCTTAGCTGCACTCCACTTACTTAATCGATGAGACATTAGGAACTAAAAAGTCAATTTTTGCTGCCCACGTCTCGACAGCTTACATTTTATACCAGAAGCATAAAGCCTAAAGATGCTGCAAATCAGCTCAAAAGTTCGACTCTCGAAACAATCACCAAATGAATCGGGAAAGAGCAAGGTTGGAATTCAGAATCACTACAGTAGCCTAACAAGGAAATCAAGGTACACCCACATCAACCAACAAAAAAAAAAAACTAGTTAGGTTGTTGATGAATCGAGAACGCCAAGAATATGATGGCTTTGAATAATCGAATCGAGTTCCTTCTGTGAAGCAATCGTAGGTTTCAAGAAATCAAGAACCCTAGACCCCAAATCATAAATCATGGCAGAGAGAGTCCAGCTACGAATCGGGCAGGAAGTGACTTTTTAGCCATGAATTTTGCTACTTCCCATGGAGCAATCAATATTTTGTCTAGTTGTAGTGGAGCAGCAACCGAGAGAGATGGAGAGCAACCGAATTCTATGAAGAACCCTAAACCCCAAAACAAGAGAGATGAAGAGCACGGCACCATTCCATTAATATCCAAGGGAAACAGTTCCTCTTTCACTTACTCCATATGGGCGCCGCGTTAGTACCATTTGTATTCCATCGTCCACTTAGCCGCCATGTAGAATTTTTTAACGAGAGTCATCGACATCAGAACAGATAGTAAAAATGTCCCAAACGGGTACGAATTCGAGGTATTGCTATAATCTATGATCTTTGGTAGCTTTTTTTCTAAAACTTAAAATCAGCGACAAGGAGGGAACATCTCTGCAAAGATCTACTTCGACAGTGTAGACTCCAATCTTGCTATAATTGCTTGAACTCCACGCTGATCGAATCCACAGACGGGTTGGCAATAGCTTCGAATGCTGTCTGAGACAGGACCAAATCAGCGCCGGTCACGGACTGCTTGGGGGCGGCGGCGGAGGAATTAACCGAGAGGGCATAGTCGACGACCTTGACCCGGATAGTGTTGGCGCCGGGTTTGCAGTGTCCAGGGCCAGACTGCGGCTTGGTGATACACCGCACCTCGTACTCCCTGCCGCACGCTGCCTTAAGGTCCCATAGTCCATCGCCCACGGCCGCGAACAGGTTGCTCTTCGGGAACTGGGATGAGCCCTCGCCGTAGCACTCCGTCCCTGAATCAATGGCAAGAAAAAGGTTATATGGCAAAGCTCTTTTCTCCTTCCGTTCTGCTTGTTAGAGAAGGAGTGGGGGGTTCGAGACTTACGGTCATAGGGAGGGCCGTAGTACGAAGCCGTGCCAACCTCGCCGAGAGCCACAGGGACGGTCGCCGAGAGCAGGGAGGCCAGGAGGAGGAGGAGTAGACGATGGGGTTGGAAAAGACTCCTGGTCGCCGTTTTTTCACTGGACTCCTGCTTCAAGACAATGCTTCTTTTTTTAATAATAAAATATGACACGCGTACCTGAAAAGAAAAAGAACGGCACAACCCCCAATTGGCGACCCCCACCTTTACGTGCTTCTAAAAGTAAATTTTTAGGATGAAATTAATGTTGCGCACTTTTACGCTGAAAATGTTTGATATTTTTATTTTCTTTTTTTAATTATTTTTCTCATTTTCCCAGTCGCGGGTCTCGACAACCAGCGGAAGGGAAAATTAATAATAATCATATAAAATAAAATAATTAAATTTATATTTTTTATTTTTTTATTTTATCATGAAATAAAGTCATTAGATTGAAATCACTTGCCAAATGATATCCAAACACCCAAAAACATTTTTAACCACAAATCACCAAACAAAAGAAAATTATCTACTTTCCCGAAAATTGATTTTCCGGAAAATGCACCCTTAATGCCTTTCTTATACATATCGCTATCTTAACCCAACCAATAGAGCCAACATTTAACCAAAATAAAAGGTATATCTGCTGCCAAAAATGCAGCTCAGACAAAATATATAAGCAGCAACCCTACAATCCATCCTTTCTCGCTAGACGGTACAAAATGTCTTTAGGTCAATTATTAAGAGGTAGTATATCCGAATATGGTGAAGCCATTTTAGCCCAAAGTGGGGTTGGAATAAAAGAATCGTAGGAGGAGGTAAAAAGAGTTCCAGAATATTTCAGGGAACTTATAAAACCACACTCACCGCAAAGCTGGTGAGATTGTATGCATAGCACACACGTTGGATCAAAGAATAAGACATGTTCGTTTGCTTCCAAAATTTAAAACATTATTCGGATCTCAGAAAATTATAATGTGAATCTACATGTCAAAACTTGAGTCTTGAGGAGGTTTCCAGAGTTCTATATTTGAAAAAAAAAAAAGCAAAATGCATGAGCCACGCGATTTATATCAAGCAAAAAGTAAAACTAAATGCGACGGTTATTAAGGGACTGGAATTAAAAGAAGAACAAAAAAATTAACCCAGGTGCAAAGCCGAAGTACGTACCCTGTGCACCAATGAAGGATGCTGTCGTAAGAGATTGTGGATAGGAGAAACAATAACCGGTGCCCCAGCTGGAAGCACAGAGAGTGCTGGTTGAAGCCCGGAGAGTGCTAGTCGATTCATTTTCTTCGCAAAAGCAGCAGCAAGGAGGGGTGATTTTATGAAGGAAACAAGCAGCTGCAGTTAATAATTAGCGTAGTGTGAGAAAGCAATTCAAAGGTTCAGAAGGGCATGAATGCTGAATAGATGTCTCTACTTTCAAGTTCATCGTCTTAAAACATTCATATATCTCACAAAATGAGCAGGTCAACATAAGAAAGCAATGAAACCACTAAAGCAACCAGAAAATGTCAGCTTCAAGACAGAAAAGGTCCAATTCGCGCCATTTATGGAGCCGCAGATCGCAGCTCCAGGAACTGGAAATCGCAGTTCTTGGACCTTCGAAATCGCAGCTCATGGAATCCTCTTTTGTTCAGCACACACGCAAAGTACAACGCACGCGCATCCAATGAACATGCCAGCAACTTCATCACACACACACACACACACTCTCAGCAAGCCCACATACAGACATTATACCATTCACCTTTGGATATCGCACATCATACCACACGCCAGCACCATATAGAACACCCATTTCGAGTATAACGCATCCCCAGCCCAAATTCAAAGCTTGCCTACCTCTGTTACATCTCATCCTGGCATGACATACACTCAGTGTTCACCAATAACACCCAATTCAACGCACCATCCACGGTAATAGCATACTCAGGGCATGGAAAAACTCATATTGGCGACAGAAATCTAGGAACCTTTCCATGTGGAGAATCACAATCCCACGATGCAGGGGTGTCTAACGGTTCAGCTTTCAGCTTTCGATTTTTGCATTTATTTATTTTTTTGTTTTTTTTTTCTATTGTATATATTTTTCGTTTCCAAAAATAATCTCTTATCGGTTTATTGGTTCGGTTCGGTTAACTGATAAAAAAAATTTTGATTTTTAATGAGAACCGAATCGAATGAAAACCAAACTGAAAAATTCCGAATTTTTCCGTTCGGTTCGGTTTTCGACACCACTGCCAAGATGAATCGCAAGGCAATGGATCAACAACTAGGAACTCAACGACGACACAACAGGGACTCCAGTTGCTTAGCGAACATATTACCTCCAGAGCAAGACGGAACAGGATGCGAACCGGTTTGATCGGACCGGTACGAAAAGATGACGAATCAGGGGACGTGAAGACGCTGCCAAGCTTTGTCCCTCAGGTTCCAGCGACACGACGGACGACCTCGATCGTCGGCAACGCCACGGCTCGGCCAGGGGTGGTGAAAACCAAACCAATAAAAAATTTTGGTTTTTAATGAGAACCGAATCGAATGAAAACCGAACAGAAAAACCAATTTTTCGGTTCGGTTCGGTTTTCGATTCAGTTTTCGACACCCCTGCCAAGATGAATCCCAAGGCAATGGATCAACAACTAGGAACTCAACGACGACACAACAGGGACTCCAGTTGCTTAGCGAACATATTACCTCCAGAGCAAGACGGAACGGGATGCGAACCGGTTTGATCGGACCGGTCCGAAAAGATGACGAATCGGGGGACCTGAAGACGCCGCCGAGCTTTGTCCCTCAGGTTCCAGCGACACGACGGACGACCTCGATCGTCGGCGACGCGGCGGCTTGGCCTTGGGGTGGCAAAAACCATACCGATAAAAAATTTCGGTTTTTAACGAGAACCGAATCGAATGAAAACCGAACTGAAAAAACCCAATTTTTCGGTTCGGTTCGATTCATTTTCGACACCGGAAGATGAATCGCAAGGCAATGGATCAACAACTAGGAACTCAACGACGACACAACAGGGACTCCAGTTGCTTAGCAAACATCATTACCTCCAGAGCAAGACGGAACGGGATGCGAACCGGTTTTGATCGGACCGGTCCGAAAAGATGACGAATCGGGGGACGTGAAGACGCCGCCGAGCTTTGTCCCTCAGGTTCCAGCGACACGACGGACGACCTCGATCGTCAGCGACGCCGCGGCTCGGCCTGGGGGTGGCGAAACCCGGCGTCCGATCGGGGGCGCGGAGCACAGGCAGCGGGACGACAGGGCCTCGGTGTTTCGGGCTAATGGGTGACGAACGGGAGAAGACGATTCGAGACGGACGGGGAAATCTCGGGGGAAGGTGCGGGAAGAAGCTTTCAAGCAGAGGGGCGCTGCTTCGCGTCTCCTCGGCTCGCTAAGGGCTGTGGCCGAAGGAAATGGAGAAGGGAAAGAAGTGGGGCTCGGCCATTCTCCAGATGGGAGGTTTAGTGGGTGTGGGGAGAGCAAAGGAAGGAGTAACCCATCAACCGTTCCCTTTATGAAGAGAAAAGCCGCGCGCGATTTTTGTCTCTCTCTCTCCCAAACTTTCTGCTCTTTTGCCCTTGTTTTTTTAACCCTCCTGGCTGGGTCCCATGATCCCATCTCATCTCATCCCACCCTTCCCTTTCTCATCGGACCAGAAAATATCGAGAAAATATTGCGTCAATTTTGCTCCTTGCTCTAAATCATTCGCGCGCCGACACCTGTCGTTTGGGGATGGGGAGGTGGGGGAGGGGGTGGGGGTGGGGGGCGGGGAGTCCGATCGGAGGCGGGGGGCGGGGGAACAGGATCGCGGCCGGCGTCGCTGGGGCCCTCCTGGTGGCGGGGTGGGGACGGCAGGGCCGCCTGCAGCTTCTGTGGTTTGAGGAGGCGTTTTTGAATGTCGAGCAGGGAGGGGCGCTCCCTTTTCTTCTTCTTCGTCTCTGACGATGCTGTCCCCATCTTCTTCCCCTTTCTTTCTCTCTCTGCGCCTCTCTCTCTCTCTCAGTTGGTGGAGAGAAGAGAGAAAACGTGGTGGGCCCCGACGACAGGTGTCTAAAGCGTGAATCAATCAGAGTAAATTCACGTGGTTGGGGTACACAATATTGACACGTGTCACCATATCAGCACGTGGATTCTAATTAAGGAATTTAAAAATCTTTCTCCCTCTCTCGACCTCTGAGCTCTCTCCCTGCCCTCCTTCCTTCTCCGTCCACGGCCGCCCGACCGACCTCCGCTCCTCCCGCATCACCGCCGGCGGAGTCGCCGGCGCCTTGGCCGAGCTGACCAGCCGGCTTGTCCGAGCCGTGGACGAGACCCGATCTGGACGGAAAAACGACCGCGCGCCGCCGCAACGATGGAGGGGGTGGCTTGGCTGTGGACGGGGCCGAGCACGAGCCGACTGCAAGGGACGACAGAGCCGGCGGCGAGCGTCCAATCGTTTTTATTAATCTTTTACACCACGTCAGCAGAAACGTGGCAATTTGAGATTCGGTGCGCGTGAGAGGTACGTACCACCTCGGCAGCTGACGTGGTACTCCTTTCAAACGTCGACGACCGTGTGCCCATCCTTTTTTTTTCTTTTTTCTTTTTCTTTTTCTTTTTTTGATAGTCCTCCGGAGGGGGATGCGTAATGCGCACGCTGAGCTCAAACCTGCAACAGCCACCACCAACGCATCCGACCATAGAATGTTGGCTTTGTTCTGAATTTGACTCGGTCTAATTTCGCTTCTCCCCCAACACCCAATTACGAAATAGTCGGTTATCGCCACCTGGACGCGTTCCCGACCGCGAGTAAATGCACAAAGGAATCTTTTCTCTAGATTGCAATGTTGATGGCCGGTCACAGTTGATCTCGATGATTGCAGCAAGGAGACCATGGGACTAACTTTGTTCCTTGGGCAATCCGTTACTAATTCAATGAATATGAGGTACTATAAAAGTTCCTGAATAAGGCTATCTATTGTTTCACCAAAAATGACAAAAAAAAATTAAAAATATTTTTTACCAAATCATTCTTGGAAAATTATAATTATTTCCAATATCCAACTTAAATTAAAACTGAACTTCGGTACAAAAAATCTAATTTGACTTTCTTAAATAGATATATACTTTTTAGACCATAAGAACTTGCATATAAATAGTCAAGAAATTGGGTATCGGCACTAGAGTTTAGGGTCCGACCTCAATGCACTCCAACCCAAGCATCCGAATAAAGTCACAAGCACCTGATCTCGGGTATAGCCTCAATGGACCTGAGCATTGGAAGTGGGGTTTCAAGCATGGTCTCGGGGGACTTGAGAACGGCAGTTATAGACTCAGGCTTGGGTGTTTGGGATCCGGACTTGAGTATCAAATCCCACATTCGACCTTTATGGGCCCGGATCCGAGTGCTAGGGCATCAAGCACAAGCAATAGGGCTTTAAGCTTGACCTAGATGGACCCAAGTGTTGGGGACAAGGGCCTGGGCCCTCGTATCGAGGTCTCAAGCTTGATCTCCATGGACCCAAGCATAGGCGCCAAGGATCCAAGGTACAATGGTGAAGTTTCCTTATTCAAGTGTAGAGTTTTATGTCCACGTGTTGATACTTAATCGTACTTTGAAAAATATTTTCTAATTTTTCAAGGAAAGAATCATTTTCCTAAATTTAAATATGGGTTTTCTATTAACTCATTTTGCTAAACGAACCAAATACACAAAAAAAAAAAAAAAAAAAAATCACGAAACAAATGGAACATAAATTCACAATGTCAAATTATGGGTCAAGTCGAGTAATGCAACAAGCCGATTCCATCTCACCATAAGTCCATGTTTGACTTGGACATGCCATTATCAAGATAAATGTGGCTAGTTTCTGAACATGGGCAATGCAATAAAGAATGGGAATGCAAGGCTACGCAATATTAATAATTTTGTCGAGGGTTCAAATTCTTTTGTTATCAGCGAATTCGATCCCCAAAATTTATCAAATGCATGATAGACTTTTGGGCGAAAAATTTCAGTGTCCCACACCAACATCCTCAAGTCATTACTTTCTTCCTACATACAAACAACAACCACATCATTATATAGCATCCTAAAGTAGACTCTTTCAATGGCTCTTCTTATTTGACATGTACAAATTGCCAAAGCATGTAAGTTGAGAGGCACACAACATTCTCTTTCAATGATATGTAATGATACTACTTCACTTTCAAATAGATAAATCATCAATGTTTCAAATATTGTAATGATACTACTATCTTACTACTGTGATAAGTGAAATGATAAATTTCTACTTCTTCCCCCAAAAACTTAAATGCATCTTGTAAAAATCTTCCAATTAACACAAACAATCCTACCTAGCCGTAGTGTAACCATTTCTCCACTTAGTGGGGCCGGACTAAAATAATCATATAAACGGGTAAAGAAAATCCATTCACCACAAAGATGGTGAGATTATAAGCATAGCACACATATCAAATGAAAGAGTAAGAGCATGTTCGCTTGCTTTTAAAAGAAAGCAAATGCCAAAATGCAAAACATTACCCGAATTAGAGAATATTATGAAAAAAAAATTGCTGACGAAAGATATTGGCAAATAATATGTGAATCTACACTTCAATACTTGAGCATTGCGGAGATTTCAAGAGTTTTTTTTTTGGTCAGTGGAGATTTCAAGAGTTTCATATTTGGGAAAAAGCAAAGTGCATGAGCCGCACGATTTATATTCAGCAAAATATAAAAATAAAACGGTTCTTAGGGGACTGGAATTGAAAGAAGAACAAAAGAATAAAGCCAATCGTATTTTTTTAATATTCAAATAATAAAAAATATTTTAAAATCCAAATTTTTTAAAAATATTATTAAAATTAGTTATGTTAGCGCCGATTGTGCCGTATATGATAATCTTAAAAGACCCAAGCCACGTAGAAGTAGCAAAACCTTGGGTGAAAATAGTATTTGGCACGGATTTCTTCGGATGATGGATTTATAAGAATTCACATCAATAATTTTTAACTAAAATATATCGGATGGACTCAATTGGTAAAATGTTAAATAATTTAATATTAAATTAATTAAATTAAAATGTTTATGACTGAATTAGTACATAATATAATAAATTTAGGATTTTTTTATATTTCTCCCCAATCGAAAGGAAAGGAAAGTGCAAGTTATAGAAAGCCCAAACAACGAGCCTTCGGGCGCAACACGTTGATTGAGTTTGCACGACCCTCACACCAATCCATGTGAATGGCCTCTCTAGTATTGAGCAAACACAATGAAGAGCTCGCCTGGGATCCTGCATGGCGAGGACGGGCGAACCCATGTGAGAATGATCAGACTGCGACGATGGCAACGATGCCACGATCGTTCTCATCGTACATGCTAAGGGTGATCCAGTCCCACCTAATAACTGAAAGCCGGACCGATTCCCAATTTCCGAAATCGAGGATGGGCGGTCCAATGTAACCGAACCCGTGAAATAGCCGTTCATCTGGATTGCAATATCGTCCCCGATCGTCGCCTCCGACTTGCTCGCCGATTTTGAGAAGGGACAAATGTCCCCAAATCAACGAGCTCTCCACCATTCACGTACTGTAAACTTGACTACGACGCAAAAAAAAAAAAAAAAAGAAAGTAAAGGATAAACGAACTATTCGCAAGAAATGAGGCAGACGAGGAGACTTGCCTTCCGGCACGAGAGTTCTGAGAGTCGTCTTCCGACTTGCCTACTGGTCTGAAAGTCGTGAGAGCCGAGAGGCGAGAAGGAAAGAGCGAGGCGCAAGAGGCGAGAGGGGAAGAGCGAGGCGTGAGAGGCGAGTGTCGAACGAGGCGTGAGAGCGTCGAGCGAGGCTGGAGGCGTGCGTGCACGAGAGGCAGGAGGCAAGGGGCGAGAGACGATTAGGGGTTCATTGCAAAAGAGGAGAGGGAGAGAGCAGAGAGGCGTGCGCCCGTGAGAGGCGAACGGGAAACTGGGAAAGAGGATAGTATTAGGGCATGTGAGGAATAAAATTAAATAAATAATGACTAAGCAGTCTAATAATCATTGGACTTAAAATCACCGATTCTAATATTATGGAAACGTGTATCAAACAGACACTTTAGGAATCATCCAAAACCAACAAATTCAATCCAGTCGAGTCAACATTACCATCTAAGTTCTTGAATGAGAACGGGTATGTCTTCCTTAAATTTCTCTTTTCCTTGTTTTGCTAAATTCATGGAGATTACTTCTTGTTTTCTCTATTTATTTATATTTTCTTTTTTGTTCACAAAGCTATAACCTTTCATACCCAGATCTGGAATCTCTCCTTTTTGCTCGGGCAGTTCCATTTTTCTCGTTGCAAGTTAATGATTTTTTTTTTTTTTTTTTTTTTTGCGTTTTTCAATTTGGTGGGGATCTGTGTTGCAATTGGTTCTTTTATGTGGGAAGAAGAGAGACCAGGGTTTTCATGATAGTTTCCGAGACTGGAGCACTTTGATGTTGAGCTAATGCGACCCTTCTTGTGTTTTTAGCTGCGATTGTCTACTTCATTCCGGGCTTATACGGGTTCTGGAAGAACTGCGGATTTTACTAGGGACCATGGAGACTTCATATGTGCAGAGTCGGTGGAAAAGTTCATCTTTTAAGAATTATCTATGCTCCTAAGCAGGTCTTGAAGCAAAATTGCTGCCATCGGCCACGAAGATTGAGATAATCTTGGGCCGAATACTCTTGATACGGATGAGCCATGTTGCTCTCTGAATGGACTTGTGCATGGATGATGTGGCCCAACTAGTGTCTGTAATATTTTCTCCCCCGACAAGAATGACGACGTGGAGCACTGTCATTGGCTTGACCATCCAGAACAGGAGCATCTTTGACCGAAAAGGAACAGAGGAGAGATGCCAAAAAACGAGTCGCTTGGAAAAGGTAACAAAAAATCTCAAATTATGCCCCCATTAAATTAATTCAAAATTTTAGTTTATGTAATCAAAAACTTCAAATTTGTATTCTGACACATCTATATTTGTCACGGTTTGTTACCGTCACTAAAAATTCTACGTGACTACTTATTTGGACCATAAAAGGTAAACAAAGTTGACATGATGAGTGATTTTTTTACCAAGATCTATCCAAATGGAGCTTTAATTCAACTTAGCGAGTAATTACGAGTTCAGATGGTTCCCAATCTAAGGTTGCAATCGAGGATTCGAGAATTCAAGGAAGAACCCTAGACCCCAAATCGTAAATCACGGCATAGAGAATTCAGCCAGGAATTGAGTAGGAGGTGACAGATTTTAGCCATGAATTGAGTTACTTCGCATGGAACAATCAATATATTGTCTTGTTGTACTGGAGCAACCGAGAGAGATGGAAAGAACCCGAGTTCAAGGAAGAACCATAAACCCAAAACGAGAGAGATGGAGAGCACGGCACAATTTCATTCGTATCCAAGGGAAACAATTTCTCTTTCACATGATCCAGGTGGGTGCCATGTTAGCACCGATTGCATTCCTCCGTCCACTCAGCTGCCATGTAAAATTTTTAATGATATCCATTGAGGGAAAATTGTCCAAAAAGTCCTAAACCTATTGTAGTTTTGTCAATTCAGTCCTAAACTTTTTAACTTTGTCAATTGAGTTCTAAACATTTTCACTTTTTGCCGATTCAGTCCATCCGGCCAATTTTGACCGGAAAATGCTGACGTAGATGCCAGCGGTGCCACGTAGGGACTCATCGCCGCCGACATAGACAATTTTTAATAATATTTTAATATTTTTTGAATTTTTTCCCTTTTTTTCCTTTTTTTTTTCTTTTTGGCTTTTTCCTTGGCCTTTTTCCGATGGCCAGCCGGCGGCCTTGCTCGCCACGGCGAGGCTCGGCCAGGCGACGGCGACGTTGGGTGAGGCCGCCCTAGCCCCGACGAGGGCCGACCTCGCCAGATCTGGCAAGGGGAGCCCTCGTCGAGGGTCGCCCTCCCCCGAGTGCAAGCGTTAGCCTCGCCCCGGCTAGGCGGGCGACGGCTGGCCATTGGCCATAGGCCAACGCTCGGCCGCTAGGGGCAAGGGTTGGCCTCGCGCGGATCTAGTTTAGGTGAGGCCGACGCTCGCCCGGGCAAGAGCGAGCCTTGGTGAGGGCTCCCCTCTCCATATCCGGCGAGGTCGACCCTCACCCCCGGTCGGCCGGGCATCGGCTTGTGGCCGGTGGCCACCGTCGCCGCTGCCGACTAGGGGCGAGGCCAACGCTCGCCTGGGTGAAGGCGACCCCCGACAAGGGCTCCCCTCGCTAGATCTAGCGAGGTCAGCCCTCATCGGGGCTAGGGCGGCCTAGCCCGGCGTCGCCGTTGCCCAGCCGGGCCTTGCCTGTGGCGAGCGAGGCCAGTTGACCGGCTGTGGCCGGTGGTCGGCCGTCACCTGTGGCCGGTGGCCAACCACGTCAACATTTTCTGGCCAAAATTAGCCAGATAGACTGAATCGACAAGAAATGAAAAGGTTTATGACTCAATTGGCAAAGTTAAAAAGTTTATGACTGAATTGATAAAACTGCAATAGGTTTAGGACTTTTTGGATAATTTTCTCTATCCATTGATGGAATCGTAATAGAGCGAAAAATACCACGCGTACAAATTTTAGGCAGTGCTATGATTTGTGGTTTTTGGCAGCGTCTTCCCGAAACTTTTTTTTTTTGGTTGAAAAAGATATGCAATTCATTAGACACTAAAGCAAAGTTTGTGCAACATCCGCACATAATATAAATAAAAGAGCATTCAGAGGGTTTGCAAGCCAACTACAAGGAGAATCTTCTTGCGATGGGCCTTCACGATCCAGTCCACGACCTGACTCACGTCTCTGAGACGATGGGCTAATCGGACACCTCCAAGTTGGCCTAGCCAAAATCTTCATCCAACGTCGGATGGCCCATGGGCTCTGCTCAGATCCCATCACGTAGCGCACGAGTGATGAGTTATCACTCTCCACAACAACCTGCAAATCAGTTTCTCTGTGTAGATCAAGGAGAATTTTTACCCTTTCAAGTGTTTGTTGCAAAGCCAGGGTTTCATCTTCAATTACCGATGAAGCTCGACCCGATTTGACGAAACCGTCCGCTACAACACCATTCAAGTACCGGCACACTCCAGCAACAGCTTCATCTATGGTCCCTTCCACCCACGAGCCATCCGAGATAAATTTCAACACTCCATACGCTGGTGGGAGCCATTTCACAAGTTGAGTTCCATCTCTCTCAATTTTCGATTCTGCCTCTGGGTTCCACACCTAAAGTCGATTTTTTGCGCTGAACAAGCTTCATCTACGACCATGGTAGCTTGCGGCTGTCTTGATCGAAAAATATAGGCATTTCGGGCATTCCAGATTGACCATAGGATTCCAGCAAGCTCTTCTTTTGTCGGTAAGAGATTCTTCGATTCAAACAGCAATTGAACCCCCATTTGTCCAAACCCCTTTCGCTCAAGCAAGCTCTTCTTTTGTCAGTAAGAGATTCTTCGATTCAAACAGCAATTGAACCATTCGCTGGAGCCTCTGATCAGACCAAACCCCTTTCGTCCAAGGGCAGAGGAGAAGTAAATGTTCTGCTGTTTCGGGCATTTGGCGACAGAGGGGACAAAGCGGATCAGGTACGGCTTTCCTCTTTAGAAACTAAAAACCAGCGACAGAGTGAACATCTTTGCAAGGATCAATCGCGGCCGATGTAGCCTCCGATCTTTCCTCTCAACCCTCAGAGACCGGCCGAGTCCATCCTCTTAAATTCGAAAACACCAACATTTGAAAAACAAAAAAGCAACACAACCGACCAGCATTCCAGATAAACCATGTCTGAATTTATTTGATATCATTATCATCTGTTGATTTCCTTTCGCCTCTCTGTCTCGAGCCTTGAGCCATCACCAAAAATCAGACCCTGCACGTTTCGCATACAAAAGATGATTTTAAAATCTATTCTACCATCGGAGTCAGGGGTGTCCCTCTTATCACTGCTGTTACATCGGGAAAAATTCAATGGAAATGGGATTCTAAACGAAAAGAAGCAGGAGAAGTGGATTTCCTTACTCCTTCAACTCCACATTGATGGAATCGACGGACGGATTGGCAATGGCTTCAAAAGCGATCTGAGACAGGACCAAATCAGCGCCAGTTACGGACTGCTTGGGGGCGGCAGCGGAGGAGCTAACCGAGAGGGCGTAGTCGACGACCTTGACCCGGATAGTGTCGGCTTTGCAGGGTCCAGGGCCAGAGTGCGCCGTGCTGATGCACCGCACTTCGTACTCCCTGCCGCACGCTGCCCCCAGGTCCCAGAGTTTGTCACCCACAGCCGCGAAGAAGTTACTCTCAGGGAACTGGGATGAGCCCTCACCGTAGCACTCAGTCCCTATATCAATGGCAAGAAAACGGAGTTAACACAACAAGTTCTTTTCATTTTAAAAATGGAGAAACTTTTTTTCTTTTTTTTTCTTTTCTTTGCTGGTGGGGTGGGACTTACGTTCATAAGGAGGTACATAATAAGAAGCTGTGCCGTCGTCATCGGGGGCCACGGAGATGGTCTTCGGGAGCACAAAGGCGAGGAGGAGGAGGAGGAAGAGGAGGAGATGAAGGAGGTGAAGCGGCTGTGATAGTAAAAGTCTCCCAGTTGCCATTTTTTTACTGGACTCCTCCTGCAAGACAAAGCTTCCTTTTTTTAATAATAAAGAAGAATAAACAATGACACGCATATAAACAATGACACGCATCCCCCAAACGACCCCACCTTTATGTGCTTCTAAAGGTAAATTTTACCTCTTTTCTTATTCATACCGGTATGCTATCGTTACCCAAAACAGCAGAACCACCATTTCACCACAATTTAAAGGTAAATCTGCTTCTAAAAGATGCAGTTCAAACAAAAATGTTAAGCAGCAATCCTACAATCCATCCTTCCTTCCTCATTAGACAGTACAAGATTCTAAGAAGTCAATTATTTAGAGCAAGTATATCCGTCCGTTTCCCTGCTAAGTGGGGTTGGAATAAAAGAATCGTAGGAAGGGGTCAAAAGAGTTGCAGAATAAACATCCCTAGAAACTTGTAAAAACCACATTTTCACCACAAGGATGGTCAGATTGCTTGCATAGCACACTTAATGGATCGAAGAATAAGATCATGTCAGTTTGCATTTAAAAGAAAGCAAGTGCCAAAATTTTAAACATCATTTGAATTTCAGAAAATTATGAAAAAAGAAATTTTGCTAATGAAAAATAATGAAATTTAACACGTGAATCTATGTGTCAACACTTGAGTTAGTGAGTAACCTCCAAATGACATGTAAAGAGAAAATATGCAAATATGAAATGACTCGATGACATAAAGGAACTAACTGAGGGTCATGGCCATTATGTGACTCAAAAGAAGACTAATGCTTGCCGGCCATGAGATTTGCACAGCATATGATCCTAATTATGCATAAAAATGACACTAAACTACATAAAAATGGCGAAGGATCAACTATATGCGTGTATGCCGTCATAAACAACCAAAGTAATCCCAAAATTAAACAAATCCATCAAGTCTCCTCTCAGCAAGTAACAACCAACAGCCAACAACCTTCTGACAGCCCAAGCCCATATACTCATCCTCATTGGAAATGCATCATCATCCTACTCATCGACAGTCTCCATTTTCTACATTTACTCATTGAACAGCTTCAATTGAAAATAAACTAATCTAGCACCAACAAGAATATTCGTGCAAGAGCTCCAAGTAATATACCTCAGCATCATTAGATAACACATAACCAGCAGGCAACAACCACAATCCAGCATGAAAGCAAACACAAATTTGCATTACATTTTATATCCACTAAACACATATTCATATTCACTCACAGAGAAAGATATGATCCAGTATCAGAAGAGATATGTATAGTAGATGTGGTCTGCACTAATACTGATCAGTCTACCCTTCATGAACTGATCAGTCTACCCTTCATGAACGCAGGAGTGACCATCAACAAGCATTTACAATTCAGCACATCATTCACAGAGTTGAGCTTATCGCCTTAGAATACCGGAAGCTTATCTAGACTGAGACCTTTGGGAATGGACTCAAAAAGTGAATATCAATTAGATTTACTCAACCTATACAACTGGCACAATCAATCATTCAAGCAGACAAGATGATCTCAGTCAGATTCAGAGTCATATTTATACTAGAATGGCTCAGGCATTTCACCATTCGATTAAAAGGCACAATGTAGCAATCAGATAGTGAGAATCACAACCCAATCAGTATGAGATCATCAAGACTGAATCGAAGTCATCAATATAGTCTCAGACATGAACAATTTGCAAGCTAGCAACAACAAAGCTCTCGGTTTTTATATCACACGCGTAAACTTAAAAAGGAACAGAGAGCTTTTACCTTAGCAAGGAGCGATCGATTATCAGTAACAATCGAGTGTTCAACGAACCAGACTGCCGATCAAAGCCTGCGAAGGAGAATTGAACGAGCTGTGAGTGCTTCGAGAACAGAAAAACGAGAAACCCCAATCCAACGAGATGTTCGACAATCTGAAGAAACCAGACGACTCCAGTGACAATCTTGAAATTCCAAGAGAATCGAAGGTAAAAAGCTCAGCCAAGAAGAAAAAACAGATCCAGAGTCGATAGCGTCGCTAGAGTCGAGCTCGAGTGAAAGGCGCCGATCGTATCGGAGGTGGTTTAGGCATACGCCGGTGACGCAAGCAAGAACATCTCGAGAATCAGCGCTTAGAATTGAATTGAAATCAAGGAACCTGAGAAATGGAGGAAAGCGAGCTCCGTCCGGCCTGCTCGATGATGGCGAAGTCCCCTGCTCCCGGTCGACGGCGATGGAGGTCGATCTCGCGGAGAGAACCGGAGAGCTACTCCGCCTCGAATCGTGAAAGACGGAGCTGCGGGCGGGTGTCCGCGCGTTCTCTCGCTCGCGTGCGCGCCCCTGCTCCGGCCGCGTGCTATATCTACGGCGATCGCCCGCTGAGAATGCGAAGGCCCATGGCGACCGGAGACGGCGGGCGGGAGGCGGCGGCGCCGGGAAACCGGGGGCGACGGAGATGGAGCCGCACTGAGGCGGGAGCCGGCAGAGGCGGTGGAGAAGTGGGGAGGCACCGCGTCGCGACCGTGGGAAAAAGGGTGGTGGAAGAGAAGGGAGGGGGGGCGTGTGGCGAAGTAGATATACAGTGATGATGACCCGGTGGAATCCGCCAAAAAGACAAGGTCAGCGTGTGCTCACGCAGACGCAGGTGTCATTCCGGCTGCGCGGTTGGGGCCCGCGCTCAGTTGATGGACGAATCATGCTTTTTTTGGCTGATCCACTATATATAGATATATAAATTTATGGGAAAATCTAAAATAAAAATCCAAAATAAGCATATTTTCTCAAATAAAAATCCGAAGTGGCTATTATCTCAAATAAAGACCCAAAGTGGCTAACAATTTGGTCAAAATATTCACCAGCCGACGAGAGTGTGACATTTCTGATGGTCGGAATATGGGCAATTTTGTCCAAAAAAAATATAAATAGAATTTAACAAATCCTTAAAACCACTCCCAAACTCTTCACATTCTTTTGACTAAAAAAAAAAAAATCTTCATGTTTTCACATTTTTCTTCTTATGCTCTTCATCTTCTCTATTCTTTGTCCTCTCTCGCTTGGAGCATGGAAATTTTCTGTTAATGGAACACGAATTGAAACACAATAAGAAACCCCTACCTTCGTTTATTCACATCTTTTTCTTTTATTTTCTGTCTTCGTTTCTTTCCAATGAAGAAGACAAATCTTGAGTAAAGCCACATTTTCATTATTGAGACACTCGTGTGTAACATGAGGGCCTCGATTCTTCGTTATCTTTTCCTAGGTTCACCATACACTTTGATTCACACTCCCATTTAACCGAGGTCAGTTTCGTTCAAATTGAGGAAGGGAGGGAGGGCACGTACCTTTGGAACTCAGGGAGACAAGGATCTTGCTCCATCAACAGAGAATTTGGGTTCTCCAAACGAGAGGGGACAAAGAGCGTAAAAGATGAAGAGCGAAAGAAGAAGAATGTGAAGAGTTTGAGGGTTTTGTTTTTAGGATTTGTTAATTTCTATCTATAATTTTTTGAGACAAAATTGCCCATATTCCGGCCACCAGAAATGTCACACGCTCGCCGGCCAGTGAACATTTTAGCAGCCAGCGGGTTCAAGTCCTTATTTGAAATTTGTTAGCCACTTCGAGTCTTTATTTGAAACAACAGTCACTTCGGGTCCTTATTTGAAAAAGTAAGCTCACTTTGGTCCTTATTTGAGATTTTCCCTAAATTTATTTATTTATTTTTATTTTTTAGAAAAAGGCGCACTCATCTAAAGAAATTAACAATTTAGAGTATGCTAGGTTCCCCATATAGACACCAAAAAGAAAAGGAAGAAAAAAAAAAGGACCGAAACAGCTTATGCTTTGTCAAGTTTGGAATCTGCTCTATTCAAGTTTTGACATTTTGAATGCGATAAATTTTGTGTCGAAAAATTTGTGTCAAGTCTCGTTATGTTTAGCTATGAATACGGAAGGTACAACTTGTTCAATAAAATGTGTGCGAGATTTGATGAAGAGATGACCTCAGTTTTTGTTCAATCCGAAGGCACGTTCTGATGTGATTTGTGCAAGGCATGTTGTTTCGACAGGTATTGAGTTTGATTTTGATGCATAAGGAGATTGCCTGAGAGTTTTCCCGAGCTTTGCGTTCTTTTAATTCTATTCATTGTGCTTTCAATGGTGGACTGACTCTGGCCACCGGCCTGAAATGGCTTGGAGTCAATGGCCGGTGTGATGGTGGTGGTCGCGCCAATGGCAGTCCGGTGACAGAGGAAATAGGTAGTGGAGGCGCAGTAACCGTTATGAAGTATATGTGTTCATATTAGTAAATCAGTGAACGCTTTAATATATACTTCCGTAATAGGAGAAAGCATACATCATCAAAAGTCACATCCACAACACAAGATTTAACTAGAAGTTCGTCTCGGCGGCATTCGATACGACATGTTTGTATACAGAGGTTCTCTTACATATTAGTCCTGCCTGCTCCTACCCAACCAAACAGGAGAGAGAGAGAAATGAAAACACGAGGGGAAAATGGCGAGAAAAAACATGTGTGTTTCTTAGTACACCTGTGGGAGCAACAAAAGTTGTCAGGTTACCTGCTATTAAGTAGCTTGTTTGACCTATGGCAAACTCTTTTAATGAAGCCTTGGTTCGGCCGTTCAACGGGTAGACTGGACACTGTCGTTTAGAAGAAACCTCCCTCTCCCTCCTAAATCAGAATCGCTAATGGAATCCTCCGACCTCTACACTCGTGTTCATCACGCAAGCAGCAGTGGGTTAAACCTGTCTGATGACCTGAATTTGCAATCTTAAGCACTGATTGTGATGCCCAATCGGTTCCTTTAATAATGTACCAGTTACACTAGGGGTTGGGGAGGAAAGAGGAAGCCGAATTCTGGCACCATGATTTACCAGCGCCGTGAAGCCTGACCTCAAAGCATCAAACACCTTTGATCCCAAGCAGCTCAAAAGATTTTGGACCCACTAGAAACACACGTCTTGGTGGCGGATGCCGGAAGACAACGACTCCTTTATATGCTGTCCTTGGTACACCATCCTGGAACACGGGGGAAAGCATCATAACTTTTGCGCGAGTGAGAGAGAGAGCGCACCCCACTGCAGAAACATTAAAACTAGCAAGGACGATGCAAGGCATAGAAACATGCTCATTTCAGGAATAAAAGAACAAAAAGTGAACTTTTGGGTTGGCTAAAGGTCGTGCAGTAGAATCTCCAAGTGCCCACATCCCATAGAACCAGGTAACAAGTTCTGACTGCGTTTGTAGATTAATCCACTGGATATATTGATTATTTCAATTAATTGGTTGGATAAATGTCTATCGAAGACCCAATCATGGAATCCACATACTTTGAACTAAAGGTTCATATTGAATTTTAATACACATCCTAGAATATCCGTTCAAAATGCAGAGAAAGGATACCTTATCTGTGCAATTAGCCACATAAATCTAAGAAACCTCAGACTAAACTTAAAAGAAATCCCATCAAGAAATATGCTAACCTTCCATTCCTGAAAGACACCAAATTGCCGAGCAATGAGTTCAAAATCTGGCTGGTCTTTATATTGAACACGCACATCACCTTGTACATTAGAGGCCTTTAGAACAGCATCAGCTCCATAAATAGGTTTAGCATTTTTCAGAATTGCAGCAAAATGCTTAATATACTCGTCCTGAGAAAAGTTGAAGACACATCATTAGTCGGAGAATAATAAAAGGTATAGACACTTCCAGGAATCAAATCACAACAGATACCTCCATCAGGTAACTCAAGTCCTTGGATTTCCAGTCAACCTTCATAAACGAAAGATAACACAAGGTCAATCACAAATACAACAAATTTGCTCAATATGTAGTATATTAATTACCTGGACATCATTCAATTTGATTGGCTCAAGATACTGTCTGAAAAATTGCCCCAAACTAGACCCCTGAGAGAATATCAAAATTGTCATAAATATTCATGGTATCAACTTCTCAGACAATAGACATGCAAACATATAAGGAGTCGGTAGTCAAATCAAATTCTTTGCAATGCCAAAGTTGTACATGATGCGCGCTATCATCTCCCATTTCACCCCAAGCCACCCAACACACAACTGCTGAATTCATATTAAAGTAACCCAGCAGGTACATGATGTGACATTCACCGCAAAACCATTATACACCATCTACCATGAGTACAGCCATGAATAATAAAAAATTTATTTACATACTAGGTGATACTGGCAAAACTTGCAAAGTAACTGTACAAAACTGAAATGACCATAAATCAGAGTACGCGTGTACAAAATTCACTTACATGCTCACCAAAATTATAAGTTCTGCACACTTCTGGCCGAATAAATTGTCGACCTTTGTGGTTTTCTTGTAGCCTTAACCAGTCGTCCCAGTAAGTAAAGTGTCGTCAAAGAAAATTTAGGGAGACATATAAACAATAAACATATGTGATCTAAAACTGACAAATATCAAACCCATAAGGATATGCCTTAGGCCACTTTGGTGATAATTCATTCCATGTAGATTTGGTCAACATCCATCCAAGTCCAGGAAAGAAATCAGATCGGTAAAGGATTTCTGCAAAATATATTAAAAGATTACAAGAAAAGAGAGATGTGGAGAAGGAAACACATATCTTTGATAAGAAAAGGCTGATAAGGGTGTGAAGATGAATAAATGAAGCTTCAAACTTGAATCCATGGTAAAATAATAACCAAAACAATAAAAACATTCCCCACACTATTGATTCAGCCATTTAACTTCAGCTGCATCTTCAAATGATTTTTTCACATGTGGCATGCAGTGAGCAAGTACTTAACTTTGCCACTTATGTAAAGGTAATCGTCCATTTATCCCAAGCAAAATTCCAAAGCTTTCGAGCACATTCGGAAAAGAAGAGAGATAAGATTATGCGCATGCATGAAGATATAACACGCAGAACCATGGTCTGCAAAAGACCTTTTTTGTTTGGGGTATAGACCTCATTTCTTATTTCATGGTGGGAAATTAAAAAGGCAGAGTTTACGAGAATTTGCCTGGATCATGCACGAATTGCTTTTGCCCATTGTCATTCCATGAGGAAACAGCCATAATGGTCCTGCCATAGTTAGAGATGGAAAATTCCAGTAAAGTTCATAATGTGCTTTTTCCTCCATGGAACTTAGAATTCGAGCCTAAGCCCAATTATTTTATTTTTAAAATTCAAGGAATTCTCTAACATTTAGTTATTATATGTTTTAATTCAAGTATCCAATTGTAGCTCAGGCATTTCCAGAATTCATACTTATCCTTTTCCATGAGAGCAGCTGCAGCCTCAAAATAATCAAAAAAATCAGGTGCAATCTCCATATCATCTGCATTCAGGTGAAAGATTGTGAATAGGCACTTCTTTTTAGATGTAGTGAAAGCAACCCAGCAAAAAAAAGTATTTTCACCTTCAAGTATGATTACTCGACTGAACTTATGTTCGTAGAATAATTTATCCAATGCCCATTTGTAATGCCCTGACATGAACACAAATGAGATTGGCAAAAACCTATCAAAGCAATAGCAGAAGAAATCGATCTTACGTGCAATTTTATAATATGCAAATCAACTCCCCAGGCCTTTCAGTTTGCACCGGCTTAGAATCCAAATGCTGCAATAAACTCCAGTTATTTTTCAGATATACAGGTAAGTACTAAAATCTCTGCAAAAGAACCTATGTCAGGATTACAACTTTCATCTAGACATAGTCAAACAACAAAAAGCTCTCTCTTCTCCATTTCATGATTTTCAGATAATGAAGAAATAACTGAGTGAAACTTGTTCTGTGAAAGACCTCAGCAGCTTACTTGCATGTAGGTTAACTGATCATAACTCAAGGCCTTCTCTCTAACTTGTGCGTTAGACCCGTCCTACAGAAACAATTTTGTTGTCAAATACAAATACCTCAGAACAAAAACATTAAAGGAGAGGGGGGACGGGGGGAAAGCTAGCCCGGCAATAAAGGAAAGCTAGATTTGTTTTGCTAGAACAGGAACCGGGGTATACTACCTGGGATACAAAAAGTGGGTACTTTGAAGCAACAGCATTCTGATGTCTGGAAAATGACAAGAATCCAATAATAGGAGAACTGATCAATACAAAGTGTCTTGAAGTGTCTTGAGTTGTCATAAACAAAAAAGACTTAAAAGAACAGATCTGCCATACTTCAAGATAGACTTAATGGTCCTCTCAAGATAATCAGCACGGTTGCATGCCATGATTACCACTGCTGCCACTTGAGTCTGATAAATCCAACAAAAAGATATCAGAAAGTAAGACTGACAAAATTGGACTTGTAAATTAGAGAAGATAAATAACATTTTATTGTCAGGAGAAACCTGTACTTTGTCCATCCGTCTTTGAAGGCCTTTAACTGCAAGATTAGTAAAACAGTTACTTTAGTAGCACTTAAGACATTCCATCAGCAAAATCAGTATTCCATATGCTTGAGTGTGTAATGTTAATGTAAAAGTGGGATATGCAATGAAACAAACTGATAGACATGCAAGCAATTAACAGAATAAAAACCCTATAAGGCGCCTTTAAGGAGATTGACTGAAAAATAATGGAATCACTCCATTCAATTTTGTCAGAAGGAGGATATCCATCTAAGACAGCTCAGTAAGCTTTTCTTTGTTTCTACTGTTAATTGTTTAGAACTAATTTTTGTACATTTCCACCCACTGTGATCCTTTATGCTTTGTTCAGGACATGGATTGAATGAAAATAAGTGAATGAAAATCGAGAATTTTTTCAAATGTTCCACCCATTTCTTCTCACTGAAAATTTTGATCTTCCCCAAATTTTAACACTGCCTTCCATTTTCTTTCCCCTCCCCTCCCCTCTCAAACAAAATGTTTATATTGATTTTATCTCCCCAAGGAGCCTCGCATTACCAATTCAACCACTTGACGGAAGAAGTTGGAGCAAAGGAATATTTGGTGTAATCCATTTTGGTTCCATCTGCATAAGCAGATCTTTGGCAATACCTACCTGAACAGATTCTGGAATATTAAAACTCCTTTATTCTTCTTTATGAATTATAGCTAGAGACTTGAGTACTATATGAAGTAGTAAGTGAAGCAGCAATAAGTGGGCAAAGAAGCAGCAAGGATACAAAAGCTAGGGTAAAATTGAAACCTTGCCGTATATACTCGATAAGAATTTCCAAGAAGTCAATCCCTTCACTGAATATTTTCTGATCCAGAACCTAAATACCACATGTTTTGCAAACTTTACGAGCTGCACAAGGTTATATATCCAACCCCCAGTTTAGTGGGATTATGTGATATAAAGGGCTTTGCCTCACACGGTGCATGGTTTTCTCTTTTGAATGCGTCCTGCTTGATGGTAGCTTTAGGTTCTGCTGCCTATCTCTATCAATCTAAATATATTCTACAACTCATGCATCCATAATGTGCCCGACTAACTAAAACCAACAATTTACCGTCTTATTCTATATAGTCTAGTGATTTTTTCTTTTGTTTGATTGTTTTTCTTTCAATTTGTACTTTTGTACATTTCTGATGTACAAGAACATTTCTTATATTAACAAAATCCTCCATTATCTATAAGAAATACTCAATGCCCAATTTAATAGAGCAAGGAAAGTTAACAAAAAAAAGAAGTAAATTCAATTGAAAGCTCTGCGTAGATAAATATTGTACACATTCATGAAGCCAAAAGTACATCATCTGGAAAATTGCATCCACAACAATGATTATTTGATCGTAATAATCATTTACAAATTTTTTATAGCAAGTAAAAAAAATTAGCAATAACTTTTACATAAATCAATAAGTGTATCAGTTAACAATCTTCCACAGTCAGAATACTAAATGTTTTATATTGCAAACATTTCATAATTCTTTTAGAAAGGCCATCAAAATACGACTAGATTAGTAGAATAGACTTATAGTCAGGGGACCTTCATAACATTATATTTAAAATCATCTACTGGATTACAACTAGAATGAGCATGTTGGAATAAAATGAGAAAGAAGTATAAACAAATGGAGCAGAAATACTAGCTAACATACATTCAAGATCTCGAACAAGAGCCTTCATTTGGCTATATTCTTCATCTTGTCGGTTCTTATCCTCTGAATTTCAGACACCAAATGGTGAAGCAAATAGATCAAGACATATTCACAAACAAATATATTTCAGATTGAGTAGGATGAATGATAAACAGGATTCTTCCAACATCAAAGAGAGGTCAAGTATTAGAACTTCACAGCACGAGAATGATAATTAATCTCCTTCAGTTTTAGTCGCTCAGTAAAATTTTGAATCTCTATAAGTGAAGCAGTGCATCACAACAATTGCGATCAAACTCCAAATTGGCTGGATCCAGAAATGCAGAATGCAATTTGCCTGACGCACAGAGCCAGACAAATACTAAAAGATATTCATATGCTGCAAGCTTGCATACAATCCATATCGTTCCAGTCCTCTACAGAAACAACATGAGGAAAACACATGCTTACAATCAAATTATCACACCTTCTAGGTCCACAATACGGCTTTGTTGCATGCTTATCTGATCGATTAGTTTACGCATTTGACTTGTACAACGAGTCTCGGCTTCAACCTGTAAGATGAAAGATGTATCTAAGAAATCTATGATGATTTCTAGAAGATGTGATTTTTAGGAGAGGAGGATGCGCACATTAGATTTCTAGTGTCCACCACTCTCTCTCTCTCTCTCTCTCTCTCTCTCTCCCCCCCCTCCCTCTCTCTCGCTATCATTAACTATATTATCATAAAAGCCCTTCGAAGTCATTACTCACAAGCAACTCCTTCCAAAAGGACAGAAGCAGGAAACATGCATATATAGACATTCCAAAGATCAAACCAACCAAAAAAATGAAACAGGTCCCCCATTAGAACTTCTTGACTCAATTATTAAACACAACACATGAGAATTTCTAGCATCATTTAAGTGCGAAACCTCTCAGAAGCTACTCCTCCCAAAGGACAGCAGCACAGTTAGACCATCCAAAGTCCAAACCAACCAAATAATGTAATGGGTCCGCCATTGGTACTTCTTGACTAACCATCAAAACACAATACATGAGAATTACTACCATCATTTAATGGGGTATCCTATTTTCACTCGAACAGATTGACTCTTCCCAATCGATATTTCAAACAAGATAGTATATTTACAAGAAGTTGGATGAAAGCAAGATTCAGCACATAGCATTGTCAAATATATGGTCAATATGACAAATTCAGGAAGGTTCCTCCCACACGGTAAGGAAAAGGTTCCACCACACACTCTGAATAGTTGTTTTTCAAATTCAATAGGCAGACAGAGTAGCAGATCTAAAGTTACCTAAGCTTATATTTACTTAACTCGGAAGTTCAGACCCAAAAAAAAAAAAAAAAAAACTCGGAAGTCTATATGCTGGCTGCACATGATAATAAGAAGTTCTCTAAATACATATCTTAATAACCGAATGTGTATCCTTTTGGAAGCAAAGCTAGAGGTTCAAATGGCCAACAATCCAGAATGAGAGATCAGCACGAGGTATTAGGATGGACTTACAGCAGCAGCAAGTCGATCAGCATATTCTGATTGTGTCGTGAAAAGACGCATCTGAGGGAGAGAGAAACAAGAAAAACAAAAAGATAAAAGTCAAACGAGGAAACGTATAATATTGGTGGATAAACAGATGAAGTAAGGGCAACCATTGGAAACATATACTAATGTAAGAAAATCAATCACGAATGCCAACATGACTGCTACACAGGTACGTACATTGCTTGATGCTGAAGCATCTCTTTAAAGCTGAAGAAATACAAAAAATTGGGGAAGAAACTGAACTGAAAGATTTAACTGAAACAGGAGAAGAGAAAATTTCAACAGAAATCCTTTTTCCCAGCCAAGAACCGTTTTGGATTATCTGTTTTTGATAATCATAAGATAAGGCATCTGCCAAACCATTGAACAATAGTTTATACATGAAATCAAAGAGCTAAAGGGCTAAAAAGGGAGCAGTGGAAGGTGAATCTGATTATTAAAAGAAAAAAAAAAGTTTAAATGCAGTTAGAGAATATTAGTATGTCTTATGATAGTGTTACTGTAACTCTTGATGGTCCCTTGACAAGTAATGATTCACGAATGAGGCAAAAGGCAATACAAGCCTACACTCAATCATAAGACGTCCTGTCCTTTACCAGAAACCAGACCAGCAGAGAAAAGAAAAACAAGTTTCACCTAAAATACTACCACCAAAGCATCTCAAGTACCCGAGTTAACATACCCATATTTTACCTCTCGAATCAATGCAACTACTAATTTTCCCAGCAAATCACCTAGACTAGGATCTGAAATTCCTGTAGTACTACATGTCCATGGTCATCAAAGCAATATTCTCCAGAGTAACACCGCAGCAGAGCCTCCCAGAAGGCGATGCCACAGTATTTTAAAGTTACGAGACCTTCTGCGATTAATAGACGAACCACAATCCCTATATTCTTCTACATCTTTACTAGGAGTAGACAATCTAAAACTAACAACCCCTTTCTGATTTGTTCTACATCAAACACTTCTTTCACATGTTAGGAAAGAAGCCCTAGTCCCTTTATCTCGCATGATTTTGTTAATTACTTTAGTTCAGCGACTGACGCAAGCACAGGAAAAAGCAACAAAATCTCTGGTATGCATTTGAATTTGCCCGCATTTCCAGTCCATCGGCATTAGCAAACTGAAAGTTCAGCCTACGAAACAACTTCTTTTTTCCATTTATTCGCGTCAGTCTCGACTTCAGAATTCTCTTTTACACGCAAAATGAACAACAAAAACCTACAGGACGACACAACAACCCCTTCCGTAATCTAACAAAACCTCAAGAATGATTCTTGCCATGAAAGAAGCGAACGCCCACTCCTAGAGCTCATGCGCCACAACAATTTAGGCTCAACAAAAGCAGCCGCGAGCACCGATGCACGCCGATCGGCCCGAGCATCCAGTTCCAAACTCGAAACCGCAAAGATTCCAGATGGCGAGGGAATCGGGACCGAGAAATCACCTGAATGTAGATGAACGCCACCGCCGCGGCGAGGAGGAGGAACCGGAAGTCGCAGAGGAACTTGTTCGCCATCGTCTCTCCGGAAGCGGCGGGGCGAATCGCCGTCGCAGCTGAAGATCACGCGGCGGGGAAGGTGTCGCGGGCACCGAACATGACCGGCTGGGAAAGCACGGATCAGGTCGAGCTAGCGAGAGGAGCTTGAGGATTTTTCAGGAGGCTTTAATGGCGAATCTCAAGCGCTGATGGTGGGGTGGTTTGACGATCCGTGGAAGCGACGACGACGAGGACGACGACGACGAGGAGCGGCGAGTCAAGCAAAGCCGAGCCGAGTCGAAGGACCGGCTTATGGAACCGGACGATCGGGGCGAGCCGGGCGAAGGTTGTTTGGAGACGAGGCTTTTGCTATTCTTCGCCGGCGTAGCGCGGCTCTAAGCTCTCGAGTCCGATTCGATCCGAGATTTTCTTAGGTGGAGCATTTCTCAAGGGTTAGCCCGGCCCAATAAGCCCGACTCCTTCTTCAAGCTCCGGGACTCCATTCATTTCGCGAAAAAATAGCCGTTTCTAAAAATATTTTTCAAAATTCTAAGAAAATATAATTATTTATCGGTATTCGGCTAAAATTTGAAAATAAAATGGAAAATATATTTTGATGTTCAATAAAAAAAAAAAGTCTTTTCCTCTATCTTTTTCAATAATTATTTTATTTTATTTTTTAATATCAATTTTTATTATTTTTATTTTTAAAATAATATACTTTAAAATTATTTCTTATTATTTCTTATCTTTTTTCTTTTCTTTTCTTTCCTTTTACCTTCTTCTTCGGCTAGTTGAGCTTGCCAATCTAGCTAGGTTCAAGCTAGAGGCCTCGGGCCTCGCCAAATTGGTTAGCCAAGCAAGCGGCGAGCCTTTGAACTACTAGCCCAAGCCCTAGCTCACCGTCAATTGGGTAGGCATTGAGCCTTAGCCGGCTGCTCACTTGGCTCGTTGTTGATTGGGCGAGCCTCGAGCTTGCCGATCTAACAAGCTACAATCTCGCCTGAGGTTGGCAAGCGTTGAGCTCACCCAAGCCAAGACAAAAGTGAAAAAAAAAAAAAAAAAGGAAAGAAAAAAAGAAAAAGACTGATAATTAAAAATTCAAATTTTTAAAAAATGGAAAAAAAAAAAAAGAATAAAAGAAAGATGGAAAGGTTAAAACGGGTGTGAGATAAGAAAAAGTGAGTGAGTAAAAAATTTTCTTCATCTTAAAAAGTGAAAAACATTTTCTCTTATTTTAGAAGACTTTTTTTTTATTAATGGAAAATGTTTTTTTTTTTTTTAGTCGAGTCTACGCTAATTCTACTCTAACACTCACTCTCGGACTTTTGCCATGCCTCCTTGCGGGCGTGAGTCAAACCCACTCCCGAAATGAAATCTTCCCACCCCCAATCCCCACTGAGAGAATGTGGGGATTTGAACCCCCAACCTCCCCCTTCCAAGATAGAAGGGTGGTCACTGGGGAAAAATATTTTCTTGACTAGTTCATTTTCTGTAAAACGAATGTTGAAAAATTTGAAAAACATTTTTTAGGAATTTGTGTCCTGTAAATGAACGGAACCGAGTCTATATGGTTAGAGAAAACGTATTTTCGAAAAATTATTTTCTAACTTTCCGGTATTTCAATAAACAAAAAACTAATCAATTTATAGTGAACGTTTTTCATAAACTGAAATCAATAAGTTTAAATAGAGGAAAAATCCAGATTGGTAGATCAGAACTTATTTGCATTTTAACATGAAGTACAATCGCCTACTGTACGAATCTCCTAAGTTGGCATTGGAGTACCTTCTGTTGGAAAAACAGTTGGTCCGCTATGTATAGCGACAATCAAGGTTCTGCAAGTTCAATGTTTTTGATTGTCTGATCACTTCCCTAATGACTTGGTAAACATTACACAAGTTTGCTTGGTCAGTTAGAAATCTTGACTAAGCAGAACACTCCAAGCTTGACTTTATATTTTACGAAAAGCTGTTGGCTCACCGATGTTGTCGTACAGGTACCATTTATCACTAGCCCACTAGGCAATATTTCATTAATTATGTCTACCCCATGCACTTCCTTGAAATTTATATTTCTAGAACAATGCGCCCCCTTGAAATGTATGTTCCCATAACCAATTGTCCGGATGAACCATTCCACATCACAAGACGGAGCAAGTGAATATACGCATTCATTACATTTTTCACTGGATACATATTGGCATTCCATTCTGGGTATAAAACTCCTAAATCTAGTGGATTTGGTAATCACTTTGCAGCTGAATAGGGATCTATTTTAACGGAGGAAATGTCACGGGTGAGAACAACAACGTTTCATGTTCCTACGGTTGTTCACATGAATAGATAATGATCTCGATTGATATAATAGAGTAGGATCAAGAAAGAAAGAAAAGGAGAAAGAAAGAGAAGAATTTACAATAAGAATCAGTCAAAACCGTTGCTAAACAGGTTACACACAGGACCACAGGTTTACATTGTAGGCAGTTGATTTGTCGCCTGCATAGTCAAAATCATTATCACCAATGATGCACCGCACCGCGTAAGAATTGTTCCTTACACTTGGAACCGCGACGCGATGACGCACCGCATCGCGTACACCTGGCCGCAGGCCACCCCGTTATCCTACAGCTCGCCGCCCGCCGCTGCGAACAGGTTGCTCGGAGGAAGCTGTCACGGGTCATCGCCATAGCATTCCCTCGCTAAACCAGCAGCAAGAAAAAACGGGATTTAGCAAGCTCCTCTCTCTTTCTGATCCTCCCTCTCTTTTTTCTTCTTCTCTGGGTCAAGGACTTACGTGTGTACGGAGAGCTGTAATAAGCGGCCGTGCCGACGTCGCCGGCGGCACCGAAGACGGTCGCCAAGATCACGGAGGCGAGGAGGAGGCTGAGGAGCAGTTGCCGCTGCCGCACGGAAGACATTCTTTTAATGTCCTTTTTTTCCTTTTTTCCGATTAAGAAGAACACCTTTTTGCCCGATCTTTGTAGCGGGGTGTCGGGCCGAGAAGACAGCCCAATAAAGAAAGCCTTAGTACATTCCCAATGGTGGGGCCCGTTCTATCCTGATGACGTCACTCCCTTAGTTGACTCCCCCCGTTTGACTTATAGCTAGATTATCCTTTATCCAAAAAGTTCTGTCCACGTTGAAAATGCAGGAACAGGGGCTCTGGTCCCACGATGAGAGATGCTTCCCTTTATTCCCTTTGTCAAACGAGGCTGGAGAAAAAATGAAGGCACCCCTGGATTATCTAATAAATCGTTGTCCTTATACGGTCACACCCTCAATTCAGATCGGGATAATGACATGACTGTCCACCCCTCAAAGGAGGCAACTTTTTTTTTTTTTTGGTCGGTTCTACGCTAATTCTACTCTAACACTCACTTTCAGACTTTTGTCCTGTCTCTTTGCAGAGCGTGGGAGTCGAAACCCACTCCTGAAATGAAATCGTCCCCACCCCAATCCCCCCCACCATCAAAATGTGACTCTCAAAATCCTCATCAATAATGCTCTCCCTTTACGACTTAAAAACATGAAAGATGAATAGAATCAACAATCATAGCCCGGTGAATAGTGTATATATCTTTTAAGTAGATTGAACAACTACTTTGCATATATACAATCCAATTAAGATGCAAAATACGTATCGAATCATATATGCATTGTTTCATGTCAACAAAGATTTGTAAAACTCAAATATTCTCATCTACTCAACAATATTAAAACAACAGCGTCAATGGTTCGATCCACTGTTAGATCTAAATAATTTACATATTAATGATTTATTCATTGCACATCAATAATCCATTCCATCGACCAATTTATTGTTCAATATCAAATCATGGTCACGACATAACATATGGTGATAAGGCAATCAAAATTCTCCATTAATAAAGTTTCCACTTACAAAGCTAGTGGTTCGGCCTAGAAAAATATCCTAAACCAATATGACCCCTCACCGAATTTATAGTTATATTGAGCATAAAACAACCATCCTCTACTACCAGAAATCCAAATTTAAAATATGTCCCATAAATCAAGCAAATAACATTTTACAACGTAGCCTATCCGCCACTTCTCAATCATTTCTTAAATCATTTATAAACCCTTTCATAAACTAGTCGCAAAGATTTTACAAATATAAATTATTTTATAATACCTTGCATAGCACGATTTCTAAATATTTGTAAATAACCAAAGAGTAGTAAATGCTCGATTTGGTTTTTATGCAACAAAACATGCCATTATCCGTAGCATTTTCCAAGTATAAGTTTTACAAATTCAAGGGAGATAGTACCACTCATCCGGGAATCACGTAGCTAAATAAGTTGACGATCTCGCAATCAACAAGAATCGGCATTAAACTCAACAAAACTCTACATGAATTACGAAATAGCTAAAAACACACAAAACTCGACCTCGAAACCCTAAAATTTTGCTCAAACAAAACCATTGCTTCAAATCAACCTTCATCAAATCCCATGGCTCTACAATGACATAATCCCCTCAAAAATTCCGAATTATTTAAGCCATAAATTTGAAAATTACCTCGATTGACAAATGAGAGGTGCAAAATACTTATTGAGCTACATAGTCGAATTTACTTGACGGACCTATCATGTATGCAAAAAGTCCTTTCTTTTTCCTGTTTCTTTCTTTCTTTCTTTTTTTGGATCCTTTCCTTTAGCTCTTGGTATTTTATTTAGACTAGCCTCCTTGTTCTGCTGTTACTTACTTTTCAACCCATTTTCTCCTCTTTTTTATCTTGTCTTTCCCCTCCTTTCTTTTATGCGGCTCTCAATCGTCCATTTTAAGGAGGTGGGTTTTCTTTTCTTTTTCTTTTTACACTTTCACCTTTGACTCTTTGACTGCTCAACTCCCAGTCTTCCACAACTATTACAGATAGAGTCATCAATATTGTCAACACGAAGAATCATGATATTTTATAGCTAAAAACTAATGGATATGAAAACGACACGTCAATAAAGATTGTCAGCTTTCCAATAATATTTTCTTTTACGTTTTTTTTTTTTTTATGATTCACCCAATTTAATGAGGTTACTCAATCAAGATTTTTTAAATATGTACAGCCCACCGTATCCGAATCGGACTTCAGAAATTTTGTCGCCTGAAATAGTGCAATAGCATTTGCCTATTAGGACTTTTGTAGAAAATTTGCTCATGGATTGGCGTGATCTATGATGGTGAACGCAACCTTACATGCTGAAACCCCAGCTTGTCATTGCACTTCCACAACACAAACACGCGACTAGAAGTTCCTCTCAGCGGGGTTTGGCTTGGTAAGACAGGTTTTGTATACAGAGATAAACGTGCATTCCCACTTTCAACAGCCAGTGTTATGTGGCTCTCTTACGTTTAAGTCCTCCCTGCTCCGACCCGCCATGCGGGGGGAGAAAGAGCGAGGGAATAAACAGTTGGTACAACAATTGGCACAGGAGTACCTTTTGTTGGAAAAATAGTTGGTCCTTTTGATTGTTAGATCGCTTCCCCAATGACTTAGTAAACATTAAACAAGTTGGCTTGATTTGTTAGAAACCACCTTGTCCTCATCCAATTGGACAGAGTGATGTCCTTTTGCCTCTACTTTTTGAAGTTTAGTGGCCTAAGCAAAATGGATAAGCGTACGGAATACTCCAAGCTCGATTTTATATTTTATGAAAAATTTTGGACCGACCGTCTGAACTAAAACTCCTAGAAAGCTGTCAACTCACCGATGTCCTACAGGTGCTGTTTGTCACTAGCCCACATGACAAAAGTTCATCTACTATGTGTAGCCCATGCACTACCTTGAAATTTGTCACTAGCCCCCTGGAAATGTATGTTCCCATAACCAATTTGCTTGGGTAAAGCATTCCACATTGCAAGGCAAAGAAATTGACTATACGTATTCATTACATGTTCCTCCACATATACATATCAGCATTCCATTCTAGTTATAAAATTCCTCAATCTCATGAATTTGGTATGTCACGACCTCTTTTTTTCCGTCCGGGGGAAAAGAAGGAATGGTTTAGAGGTATTTGCCTAAAGAAGCGGACCAATGGCCCTAAATTAGGCGCGGGCTCTCCCCCCCATACCTCGCGTGACGTTGGATTTTGTTTTTAGTTCTTAACAACCTAAATATTTCTAGGAGTCGCCACTAGCCTATTCGGGTCGGCTAGAAACCAATCGAGGCACGGGAGTATTGTCTCGATTCCTACGCAACCAGAGATTTCTAGGAACGGGGACTTGTTTACGCTAATGTTTCTGTTAGCGCCCCTGCGGTACCACTAACTTGAAAGGTTGTTAATCTAAATGGCCACACAATATTGATTATCAATTATAATCCTTACAAAACCGCTAAGCGTCCATGCAAATGTTTTTGTAGGTTTTTTTAATATCTAGACTAATCCTAACATAATCTAGAAAAGAAATTTACACTCAAATTAATGAAAAGCGGTGCATAAGTAAACATCTAAGAAATTGGAAGGACTTGAAAGTAATGCGGAAAAGAAAGACCCGATACAAGTCGGGCAAATAATATTACATGGTCTTGTTATCACGCCCCGGGACAGGACCCCCGTGAGCAAAATGAGAATTTAAATATGCATGAAATTACTCTAGATGCATGCAATTACTCTAATTAATTTTAATTTACGCATAATAGATTGTTTACAAAAGTGGTTCTAAAATACCAAAATATCATTTAATTAGGAAAAATGACTTTATAAAATTAGGAAAACCTTCTAGATGTCATTTTTGGCTTAATTTGATAACATCCAACATTTTTTGATATTTTTGAAATTTTCATATTTTTCTTTTTTTTTAATATTTTTAAAAAAATATTATTAATAGTTCCTTAAACCGATCTATGCTAACATGGAGTAACACAGCACGTGAATATCACAATAATCAAGCTCAAATCGACCGTTTCAAGATCGAAACTTGGTTTACGCATTTCATCGAACACTTGGCGTGCATTAAATCACCCCAAAACAGCTTCGCCGGGCCATGTTTGCGGCCTTCAATCTTCATCCATGAGCAATATTATGTGGAACTAAAGCATCAAGATTATACTACCACATGCAAGGAGCAATATTAGATAGAAATCATAGCCTACAACACACAAGAACCCATCTAAAATCGTCCTCAAATACACGGGTTTGAGCTGATTTTGCAAATCTGGGTTTGAACCCAAGTCAAGCAAACAGGTTGTATGCCCATGTTCAAGCCCCGACACTTATCACATGCAAGATCTAAGGGAAACACTACTTAATCCGAATGAAAGTAGGTAACATGAGCTTTCAAATGCAACAAAAATCATAGAGAATGGTCCACCGAAAGACATCAAAACGACCTCTCCAAGAAGCACACATGCAAAACTCTTGAAGAGATCCCAACACTTAGAAAAATTTTCACCTCGAAAATCAGTCCTCCAGGCTGCTTTTCCTCTTGATTTTCATGATTAAAACATACTCAAACTCGAAAGAAAATACATCTAGGATGCTTACCTTGCTTCTTAGTTTCCCTTTCAAGTGGTTCTTCGCTCAAGAAACCAAGAAATTATCCTCGGGGCCCGTGGAAGTTGGCTTCTTCAACTGGAAAACAAGATCTGCAAAGAAAGAACTGATAACGAAGGTTTTCATTAACCTCCAAAATCAAGCTTCAGAACCTCTTTTATTGGCAAAATAAACACCAAACAAAGCTATATGTATTCTACTTTGGTTTTGAACTCATGGTTTTCCTTATTTGTCTCTCAACTTTCTCAAAAACACTCGCTTTCTCTCACTCGTGACCAACCGGGCTCAACACTTAGAAAAATTCAGACTTTCTTTGGCCCGCCAGGAGGGTAGTTTTTCGGGGGGCTTTAGGAGGCCTTCCCGATCTCCATTTGGGACGTGCGACCTATGGTTGGAAAGATCTTTGAGTGAAGTTTCACTCTCTAGTTGAAGGTTTTGGCTAATTTGGGCTGCAAGTTTGTGAAAATTGCATTTTTCTCTCTCAAGGTCGGTATGGAATTTCTGGGTTTTCTTTTTTGGAGTTGCTTCTGAGGGTGTCTTTGGGGGACGACCGTGTGCTCTCTCCTCTCCTTCTCGTCTTCTCTCCCTCATCCCTTGAAAGAGCTTGCTTCCGTGATCTTATCCACTGAATTGGAGGAGTTTTGGTCGGTCTTTTGTCCACCTACCAAGCCTGTCAACAGGGCTACTTCAACAACTTTCTGACTTAGCCAAATTTCCACTCTTGCAGCTGTTGAGTGTCCGGACTTTGCTGCGATTTTCCCGTGCTTTCAGCAGCTTATCCCTGGCCATTTCTTGTCCACTTGCACTACTAATTATGGCCTTCCATCACGTGCAAAGATCGGGCTGGTTGGGCAGGTAAGGAGGATATGGTGGGGCCACCAAGTTGCTTACTCAGCAACTCCGAAAATATACCAACTTGTGGACTGAGGTTTGTCAGCTGATTTAGGTGCTTTAATCCATCAATTTGGCTGCGAGTTTTGATCAATTAGCAAGATCATGCATAGTAGTTTAAGATCTCGACCAGATTTCGCAATTTTGCCCACCCAATTTTGCAAGGAAGTCCCTCAAAATTGGCCATTTTCTTATCCAAAAATACTCAATTTAATACAAACTTGATCTTTTTGGCCCGATTTGATTGATTCGAGTTGGCCCAAGTTCAATTTCAACTTAATTGGTGACCAAGATGATGATTTAAGGGTTCGGGCAAAATTTTGCAAAATTTGCGAATTAGTCCCTCAACTTTTGGAAATTGCAATTTGGCCCCAATTTGCCATTTTAATTCCAATCTGACCTCCTAGGGCTTGGCTAGTCACATTTAGATCATTGGCCCCAACTTTTTTTTTTTCTTTTTTTTTTTAATTTTTTTTTATCTTTTTTATATATTTAATTTAATTTTTTTTTTTTTTTTTAAAGGAAAAACATATTCCATTTAAAACACTATATTAAATGCCTAGATAATCTATATGCAAGAATTTAATTTGAAATATTTTTGTGGAAAAACAAGTTCCCATTTTTTGGAAATGATTTTTGGGCAAAAATTTAAGTGTCAACAGCTGCCCCTCTTTGGAAGGAAGCTTAAAGAAATTTCTTTCAAAGATAAGGTGACACCTAATTTTTTGTTTTTTTTTTTGTTTTTTTTTTTTTTTTTTTTTTTTTTTGAATAGTAAAATGAAAATGCAAGTAAGCTTAATGTAAAGAGCGTAGTTTAGGGATGTACCTATGAATACTTTGAAAAGTGTGGTTTAAGGATATACCCACGAACCTTGTGGTTTAAGGCAGTCCCACGAACCTTGTGGTTTAAGGCAGTCCCACTAACCGTGTGGTTTAAGGCGGTCCCACGAACCTTGTGGTTTAAGGCGGTCCCACGAACCTTGTGGTTTAAGGCAATCCCACTAACCATGTGGGTTTAAGGCGATCCCACTAACCTGTGGTATGGTTTAAGGCGGTCCCACTAACCTTGTGGTTTAAGGCAGTCCCCACTAACCTTGTGGTTTAAGGCGCCCCCACGAACCGTGTGGTTTAAGGCAATCCCACTAACCGTGGTATGGTTTAAGGCGAGTCCCACTAACCGTGTGGTTTAAGGCGGTCCCACTAACCGTGTGGTTTAAGGCGATCCCACGAACTTGTGATTTAAGGCAATCCCACTAACCACGTGGTTTAAGGCGGTCCCACTAACCTTGTGGTTTAAGGCGATCCCACGAACCTTGTGAAATTGTGTTTGAAAATGCATGGTTTGAGGCTAGCCCATGAACCCTTTGTTATTGGTGGTTTAAGGATGACCAAGAACCTCTTGAAAATACATGGTTTAAGGCTAATCCATGGACCCTTTGGAATTGCATGGTTTAAGGATAACCAAGAACCTTTTGAAAATATATGGTTTAAGGCTAACTCATAAACCCTTTGAAATTGCAAGGTTTAAGGATAACCAAGAACCTTTTGAAAATGCATGGTTTAAGGCTAACCCATGAACCTTTAGAATTGCAAGGTTTAAGGATAACCGAGAACCTTTTGAAAATGCATGGTTTAAGGCTAACCCATGAACCCTTTGAATTGCGAGGTTTAAGGATAACCGAGAACCTTTTGAAAATATATGGTTTAAGGCTAACTCATAAACCCTTTGAAATTGCAAGGTTTAAGGATAACCAATAACCTTTTGAAAATGCATGGTTTAAGGCTAACCCATGAACCCTTTGAAATTGCAAGGTTTAAGGATAACCATGAACCTTTTGAAAATGCATAGTTTAAGGCTAACCCATGAACCCTTTGAAATTGCAAGGTTTAAGGATAACCAAGAACCTTTTGAAAATGCATGGTTTAAGGCGAACCCATGAACCCTTTAAGATTGCATGGTTTCACTGGAGAAACCTGTCATTCGAGAATATTCTGAAATGGGTACTGCACATCAAATAGAATTCATTATAACAAGTATTCTAGTAGCGAAAGCATACTAGATGAGATCGATTTCAGCACATGTCATCAGAAACAATATCAAAAGTGTATCGGTGATGAGAAGGTAATGATTGCATAAACAAATCAAATTAATTCCGACCACTTGACAAACTCGCAAAACTGTCATTACGCTCGGATGATATCATTAATCGTCAAATTCTCTTGGGAGAAAAATCCTTGTTGAAATGACCTTGACTTATGAGAAAGGTCTATTAAGTATGCCAAGCAAGGACCCTTAGTCGAAAGGGCTTCTCACATATTCTCAAGAAAAATGGCTATTTGATCCCATCTATTCATGTGGGAAATAAACCGATCACTCAATCTCACTTTTCCAAAGTGTGCAAGGCTTTGAATCATTCGCAATAAGTACACATTGACCAATCTAAGAGGTCTTTTAGAAGGACCGTAGTGCAGGTTTGGTCATGGTTTTAGCAATGGATAAGCATCATTGGCTATGAAATGAATTAATCACTGATCAACATCTTCGCCAGGTTTACAAGTCAAGAAATCTTAAGATGAGAAAAGACAACCTTGCCCTCACTTCTTCAAGCGGCATCTTCTTTAGAAATCCTGATTTCCACTCGAATTATCCCAATCTGAAGACACTTTGGGAATAGGTTGTAATGTTGGTTCGGTGAAAGGCTCAAAAGGCTTAGATCTTTTTGTCGATGGGGGATTTGAGAGTTGGTGATTATCATGGCATCATTACCATATCATCCCTTTTTTTTTTTTTTAAGCACTTGACTTTTAAAATTCAAATTGTCTCGAAAGTCCTTTGACTAATCATCTTAATATAATGGCTTTTGCATTTGCAATGATTTTCTTTTCAATGCAGGCATTTTTTTTTTTGCCATTTTTGTTTCACAGAGATATTCCTCTCGATGCAATTTTTTTTTTTTTTTTTTTTGATAGGTATTAGCCTTGCTTTTACCGACATACTGCTTTTTCATACCCCCTAATTTTCATTTGACTTTTGCTCTTTTGAACTTTTTAAGCTCTTAGGACTTTCAAGATGCTTTTCATATTCTCATATAAACATCACTTGCCTTGGCAAATCATATGCCTTGCCCCAAATGTGGGGAGATAATCACCACTCGGGTTTTAGAAATGAATAGTTAGGCTCAATATGGTTTAAGCAAAGGGTATCGGTGTTTGGGTAGAGAAAAGAATGCTCTTCTTCACCTTGGGATGCTTCGAGCTTCCATAAGAATTCACCTGAAGTTACCACAAAAAGATTTATGCAAGTGAGAGCAAAGAAACCTTTCTCATCTTTCCTCTCCAAATAATATCAACCCAAACCTCCATAATTGCCCCATCTTGGGGTGGTTCTTGACAGGGGTATTTTGTAGAAAATTCTTCACATTAAAAGGCTCAAATGGGCTAACTATTGTCACATGTAGTGTGTATGATAGAGGAAGGAAATGCCTCTTATCATCTTGATCTATGTACCATTTGCGAATGAATTCATTGACCTTAAACGACATGGGTTTTCTTTTTCGCTCGAATCTCGAGTGCTTAAAGGACATGTTTGGAAATGGGTTGCCTTTCCTCATCCTAAGTGTTTCTCGCTTGGCATAAGCAACATCGCCTTTCATTTTGTTGAGATCATCGGGTGGATTAATCTCCATAGAGAACTTTGATTCCAAATGAGTGATCCATCGAGTGGATGGACAATTTAAAGAAGATTTTTGCAAACTTTGTGGAAAACTTGTTTCTTTAATTTCCATTTTTTGCGCTTGTTTCTAGAAAAACACTAAATGTTCTTTTTTGCGATGGAAATTCTCCATTTATTTTCCATTTGATTTTGAGAAGAAGGGTACTTACCTGTGCCTTAGTAGTCAGGCGACCCTACAAAGAACAAAAGGGAATGTGTTAGTACATGAATCCTCAGGGATCGTAAAACTGGAGATGATACAACATTACCCTTGGTCAGTTTCACCATTTGGTGGCAAACAGCAGCATGAACCTATTGTTTTTAAGACTTGAAGAGATTCTCGGGTCTTTGGTCTCATTAGTTCAAGCATTTTCCTCATTTTGCAAAAGTAAGAGATGCAAAAAGTTTTTTTTTAATTTATTTTTTTATTTTTTACATGGCAACCTTGTTGCCATTTCCGAGGATCGAACCCCGGACCTCTCGGACCCGTTCATTCATTCCCCATACCACTAGGCCGAAGCGCAAGTAGTGTTCATGGGGCGCTTCCTTTTTATTTAATTGAACCGGCTCTTAAAACGACACATCTTTTAAACCAAGTTAGGTGAATTTGACATGTGTTACCACCATATGCTTGCTTGGTCGATATGTATTTTGCTTAAATCAATTTCTCGAGTTTGTTCCTCGAATACCGACGCTTCCTGTCAAACAAGGGAACTACGTCAAAAATGAAGTTTAGATGAGGCATTTTGGAAACGATACCGAATTACCCTTCTCCAACATCTGACTTTAAATGTCTTGTGTTTCCTCTTCATGTGCCTTTGCTCCTCAGGTGTTAACATTTCCTTGAAGATCTTGCTTTCAAAGATGTTATCTAATTCACTCATTCTAAGTGGACATCAAGGATGAAAGGAGAGGGGTACTCCTTGTTTCGACATGTGAGGGCATTGCTCCTTGGATGTTTTACTCCATTGATTCCATCAAAATGGATGGTTGGGCCTTAGCATGCCTTCTTGGTATAAGGTGTTGCTCTAGCGGTCAATGTGTACATTTTCTCCTTTTTTATGCTGAATCAATTGACTTTGTTTCATCTTGCTTCACGGGTGAGAGTTGCTCTACTTTGAGTGACTTGCCCCATTTATCAAAGCATATATGATGATATCGCTCCATCCCGTTTCCTTGGCTATGGAGAGGGATTTGCTCTCTTGATTGACAGCAATTCATTTGGCAAATGTTTATTCCATTTGAATCTTTCCCTTTTTAGAAGCCGGATGACTCAAGCATTGTGTTTCCCTGATCCATGTTGTGGCCATCTGCCCCAATTAAAATTTTCCCTTTTAGGCTTGGTGATCTTTCGCCATTTTTGTTGCGTCAATGCATTTCCCACTTCACAATCTGTAAGCATGGATGGCTATGTCAGTTTATAAATGAGTTGTTTTGACTTTTGGGACGAATACACCCTTTTCTTTTAGAGATCGTATGATTCTGAACCAGGTTGTTCTCCCCCTGTAGTCTTATTGCTTGCCGTAATTTGCCTCACTAAAATCTGCACAAAGTACAAGGACAAGTCATTCCTAAAATAAATCGAAGTTAACTTGAAACGATTACCACTTTTTATTTGAAGGCAACATTTGATGACCGATTCTTGTTTGTGTACATCTACATCTTGAAGTGTTGTCTTGTAGACCAACAATAATTATCCCCATATAGGATTTGATGCCAAGACACCATTGGCAGTGTAGGAATTGCAGTTGCTTCTTGTTTGCAACCGATGAAATAGTTTGATGGCAAAGAATGTCTAAAAATTTCTTTTTCCACAAAGAATGTCAAATTAATATAAGATCGTCTAGGATGTGGAACTTCTGTGGAAACCACCTTCGAAGCAATAAAGATTGCCGTTAAGCCGGTAGATTTGTGATTTTCGAGGCTTTGACGGTTCTTTTCACACTTAATAGCAATGTTTGAATTCATATGTCTATTAGGGACAGGCCCGCGCTTTTGTCTTTCCGAAGGAAGTAACCATCATTTTACCTGTTTGACAAAAATGGATGGTCGAGTTAGTGGTTGCATAAGGAATCCCTATTGGAACGATTACAACCTTACCCCCTTAAAGCATCGTTCTGCGAATCAACCTACAAAAGCGATTAAATGAAGAGATAAAATATTATGCAAGTTATTCTTAAAACTTATTTTCAAACATTTTGAAGCTAAGGCATAAAACTCAGCCCAGAGGGTCCGTTTGGAACACTTCAAGTGTTTTAAAGAATATGATTTTTATGAACTCTAACTTCATTATTCAAAAATGTGAGTTGTATGATTTACAAAAGCATTTGATTGGGTCCACAATCAAAACCCAAACGCAAAACACAATTCCTAATAGGAATAATGACAAGGATAAAGTACAAACAGCTCTTTCATAGAGGAGCATAATAAGCACAATTCTCATCCTGGCTTTAAAGTCCACTTTTGGCATGGTCAAGCAAGAGGAGTTCAAGGAATGGTTGTCACGCATGACCTGCGAAAGGAAAATAATGTCAGTACATGAATGAAAAATTGATCTTTCAATAAAGCCGCCTCTTACAATGAAATCAAGGTGACGATACCTCCTCCGTAGTATCCACTTACGAGAATTTGGTATTTAGTCAAGATTTTATTAGTAAGAGGAGATTTCATTAAAAGATCGATCCGCGGCTATCAATTGAATGCCCACTTTGTTCCAAAAGTTTCATACACAAATGGGGCATTGATTTTGAAATATTAATTTGCGATTTCACTCATGCAAAGGTGAGGTGATTTTTATTTTGAGAAATCAATACACAAAATGTTATTTGAATTTCAAAATGCGACCAAGAATTTTCTTGAAAATTTGATTTTAATTCTATGCCCCAAAATGTAATCTTGACTTGGAAGAATTTCTATACAAAATGTGACTTTGAGTTTGTAATTGAAAATTTAAACAAAAACATATGTTCTAATCTAGGCCAGATCAGATGCATTTGAAATGTTTGTTTATCAAGAGTGAGTGGCAAGCCTATATTTTCAAGGCATTCCATTGATTTCCGTGAATCTCAAAAAATGAAAATTTCAATCCGAAGTAAGCAAGTAGATGGAGAAATCGTACTTACAATGGGTGAAGAGACTTTTTTTTTTTTTAAATCACATAGACATGCGGATGTAAACTTGTGAGGTTTGATGCATAAAGGTGGAATTCTAAAGGCTTAAAGTCCCCATTTTGATTAGATCAAAAGAGTTTTCCCCATTCCGCACTTACGTCGGATAGTTCTCTTTATCATTAATCATAATGAGCGGGACCAAAAGTGGATAACCATGGGTCATTCCCCGCACGGGTTCCATCTTTTGGCACCTCCTATGGGCTTCTTGGTGCGATCGGGGTTTTAGATCGCGGGTTGTGTGTGTAAATGTGTAGTGCAAGTATGAAGGCATGCACAACAATTGATATCCAAACAACACTTCAATATCATCCATATCAGCATACATTCCTACGCCTCCCTGTAAAAGAAATGGGTTAACAAACACTCCACCCCTTATTACTTCAAACCTACAAAAACATTTAACACATTGTTAGCAGACTAACCTTATTTTCCACGCGACTTTGACACGCGCTATCAAATGAAGACCAGGTTAGTGAACAACCAATCAAGTTATTACGGCCTAAGTCCTCTAAGGTTTGCAACCAAGTCCCCAGTGGAGTCGCCAAGCTGTCACGACCTCTTTTTTTCCGTCCGGGGGAAAAGAAGGAATGGTTTAGAGGTATTTGCCTAAAGAGGCGGACCAATGGCCCTAAATTAGGCGCGGGCTCTCCCAAGCCCATACCTCGCGTGACGTTGGATTTTGTTTTTTTAGTTCTTAACAACCTAAATATTTCTAGGAGTCGCCACTAGCCTATTGGGGTCGGCTAGAAACCAATCGAGGCACGGGAGTATTGTCTCGATTCCTACGCAACCAGAGATTTCTAGGAACGGGGACTTGTTTACGCTAATGTTTCTGTTAGCGCCCCTGCGGTACCACTAACTTGAAAGGTTGTTAATCTAAATGGCCACACAATATTGATTATCAATTATAATCCTTACAAAACCGCTAAGCGTCCATGCAAATGTTTTTGTAGGTTTTTTTTAATATCTAGACTAATCCTAACATAATCTAGAAAAGAAATTTACACTCAAATTAATGAAAAGCGGTGCATAAGTAAACATCTAAGAAATTGGAAGGACTTGAAAGTAATGCGGAAAAGAAAGACCCGATACAAGTCGGGCAAATAATATTACATGGCCTTGTTATCACGCCCCGGGACAGGACCCCCGTGAGCAAAATGAGAATTTAAATATGCATGAAATTACTCTAGATGCATGCAATTACTCTAATTAATTTTAATTTACGCATAATAGATTGTTTACAAAAGTGGTTCTAAAATACCAAAATATCATTTAATTAGGAAAAATGACTTTATAAAATTAGGAAAACCTTCTAGATGTCATTTTTGGCTTAATTTGATAACATCCAACATTTTTTGATATTTTTGAAATTTTCATATTTTTCTTTTTTTAATATTTTTTTAAAAAATATTATTAATAGTTCCTTAAACCGATCTATGCTAACATGGAGTAACACAGCACGTGAATATCACAATAATCAAGCTCAAATCGACCGTTTCAAGATCGAAACTTGGTTTACGCATTTCATCGAACACTTGGCGTGCATTAAATCACCCCAAAACAGCTTCGCCGGGCCATGTTTGCGGCCTTCAATCTTCATCCATGAGCAATATTATGTGGAACTAAAGCATCAAGATTATACTACCACATGCAAGGAGCAATATTAGATAGAAATCATAGCCTACAACACACAAGAACCCATCTAAAATCGTCCTCAAATACACGGGTTTGAGCTGATTTTGCAAATCTGGGTTTGAACCCAAGTCAAGCAAACAGGTTGTATGCCCATGTTCAAGCCCCGACACTTATCACATGCAAGATCTAAGGGAAACACTACTTAATCCGAATGAAAGTAGGTAACATGAGCTTTCAAATGCAACAAAAATCATAGAGAATGGTCCACCGAAAGACATCAAAACGACCTCTCCAAGAAGCACACATGCAAAACTCTTGAAGAGATCCCAACACTTAGAAAAATTTTCACCTCGAAAATCAGTCCTCCAGGCTGCTTTTCCTCTTGATTTTCATGATTAAAACATACTCAAACTCGAAAGAAAATACATCTAGGATGCTTACCTTGCTTCTTAGTTTCCCTTTCAAGTGGTTCTTCGCTCAAGAAACCAAGAAATTATCCTCGGGGGCCCGTGGAAGTTGGCTTCTTCAACTGGAAAACAAGATCTGCAAAGAAAGAACTGATAACGAAGGTTTTCATTAACCTCCAAAATCAAGCTTCAGAACCTCTTTTATTGGCAAAATAAACACCAAACAAAGCTATATGTATTCTACTTTGGTTTTGAACTCATGGTTTTCCTTATTTGTCTCTCAACTTTCTCAAAACACTCGCTTTCTCTCACTCGTGACCAACCGGGCTCAACACTTAGAAAAATTCAGACTTTCTTTGGCCCGCCAGGAGGGTAGTTTTTCGGGGGGCTTTAGGAGGCCTTCCCGATCTCCATTTGGGACGTGCGACCTATGGTTGGAAAGATCTTTGAGTGAAGTTTCACTCTCTAGTTGAAGGTTTTGGCTAATTTGGGCTGCAAGTTTGTGAAAATTGCATTTTTCTCTCTCAAGGTCGGTATGGAATTTCTGGGTTTTCTTTTCTGGAGTTGCTTCTGAGGGTGTCTTTGGGGGACGACCGTGTGCTCTCTCCTCTCCTTCTCGTCTTCTCTCCCTCATCCCTTGAAAGAGCTTGCTTCCGTGATCTTATCCACTGAATTGGAGGAGTTTTGGTCGGTCTTTTGTCCACCTACCAAGCCTGTCAACAGGGCTACTTCAACAACTTTCTGACTTAGCCAAATTTCCACTCTTGCAGCTGTTGAGTGTCCGGACTTTGCTGCGATTTTCCCGTGCTTTCAGCAGCTTATCCCTGGCCATTTCTTGTCCACTTGCACTACTAATTATGGCCTTCCATCACGTGCAAAGATCGGGCTGGTTGGGCAGGTAAGGAGGATATGGTGGGGCCACCAAGTTGCTTACTCAGCAACTCCGAAAATATACCAACTTGTGGACTGAGGTTTGTCAGCTGATTTAGGTGCTTTAATCCATCAATTTGGCTGCGAGTTTTGATCAATTAGCAAGCTCATGCATAGTAGTTTAAGATCTCGACCAGATTTCGTAATTTTGCCCACCCAATTTTGCAAGAAAGTCCCTCAAAATTGGCCATTTTCTTATCCAAAAATACTCAATTTAATACAAACTTGATCTTTTTGGCCCGATTTGATTGATTCGAGTTGGCCCAAGTTCAATTTCAACTTAATTGGTGACCAAGATGATGATTTAAGGGTTCGGGCAAAATTTTACAAAATTTGCGAATTAGTCCCTCAACTTTTGGAAATTGCAATTTGGCCCCAATTTGCCATTTTAATTCCAATCTGACCTCCTGGGCTTGGCTAGTCACATTTAGATCATTGGCCCCAACTTTTTTTTTCTTTTCTTTTTTTTTAATCTTTTTTTATCCTTTTTTATATATTTAATTTAATTTTTTTTGAAGGAAAACCATATTCCATTTAAAACACTATATTAAATGCCTAGATAATCTATATGCAAGAATTTAATTTGAAATATTTTTGTGGAAAAACAAGTTCCCATTTTTTGGAAATGATTTTTGGGCAAAAATTTAAGTGTCAACATGGTAATCACTCTGGAGTTGAATAGGGAGACCCGGAGATAGCTTTTTATTTCGACGGAGGAAACGTCATGGACAAGAACAATAAGATTTACAATCATTCACGTGAGTAGATAGCGAATGCAATTGATATAAGATTGCATAATTGAGTTCTACTAATTTGTTGCTGGCATAGTTGATACTTCAAATGCACAATCGCATCTCTCCAGAATCAAACCCTACACGTACACAAAAGATGACATTAAAAAAAGTATGCGTTGCTGCCGAAGTGGCTGTGCACCCAACCACACCAAAACCCAAACCCCTCAAAAGTCAGAAGCCACTGTAGCATCGTCTCCTCCAACCCCCCTCTCTCTGCATTTCAATCTGAACAGGGCGACTGAACAAGAAGAAGAAGAAGAAGAAGCATTCCTTACACTTGGAATTTGATATCGATGGAATCCGCGAACGGCTTAGCGATAGCATTGAACGCGTCCTCGGACAGGACCAACGCGGCGCCGGTCACGGACTGCTTGTACGCCGCTGCCGAGGAATCCGCCGAGAAGGCGTTGTCGATGATCTTGACCTCAATTGGGAGGTCGCTCGCGCAGTTGGAAGGGACGGACTGCGATGCGCCGACGCACCACACCGCGTACATGCGGCCGCAGGCCGCCCCGTTGTCCCACAGCTCGCCGCCTGCCGCCGCGAACATTTTGCTCGGAGGAAGCTGGGACGGGCCATCTCCATAGCATTCCGTCGCTAAACCAACAGCAAGAAAAGAACGGGATTTAGCAAGCTCCTCTCTATTTTCTAATCCTCCCTTCTTCTTCTTTTTCTGGGGTCAAGGACTTACGCGTGTACGGAGAGCTGTAATAAGCAGCCGTGCCGACGTCGCCGGCGGCCCGGGAGACAGTCGCGAATACCACGGAGGCGGCGAGGAGGAGGCTGAGGAGGAGCAGCTGCTGCGGCTGCTGCTGCACAGGAGACATTTTCTTTTAATGCCGCCTCCCCTTTTCTCAATAAAGAAAGAGCACTCTTTTTCCAAATATTTATAGCAGGTTGACGCCTTAGACGACAGCCCAGTAGAGGAAACTCCGAGAAAACTCTAGTACATTCCTCGAGTGGGGCCCTTCTTATCCTGAGGGGAATAATTTAGGCAGATGGAATATCCCAGCTCAATAATTTATTAATCCACTAACAAAGTACTTATCCACTAAGTCACTGACCAAAAAAAGTACTTATCCATTCATTGTATACATGCGTAGACCTCTTATTAATTCTCTCCTGTCAATGTCAAAAACTGAAGGTACGAACATTCTGATCCAACGGGCAACGAATTCACATGGGGACAAGCGGATGAGAAATGCGTTCCTTAATTCCCGTTCACAAACTAAGCCGAAAGATATTAAGGGATGCGTGAATTAATGAATTGTTGTGCTTACATGGTCATAGATCTTGTCCACACAAAAATTATGATATTCTATAGCTAAAAATTAATGGATATGAGCGCAATGTGTCGATAAAGATTATCGACTCTCCCATAACATCTCCTTTTTTTCTTTCTTTTTTTCCTTCTTTTTTTTTTTTTTTAATGATTCACGCAATTTAATAAGCCTATTCAATAAGGACTCTTTAGATATATGCTATCTGCTGTTTGGGATTCATCAAACTCTAGAAATTGAACGTCTAGGGGCTCTTTTGCGAAGGAATGACTAATGGTGCACTAGCGTGCGCCCGTCACTGACTTCTCTGGAAGATTTGCTAATGGATTCATGCGAATTATGGGTTTTTCGATAATGAAGATCTAATTCTAGATTATGTTTCATGAATGATCCGACGGAGTTTTACACGTATGCTATGGTACCATAATTCTGCAGAAGCTTTAGAGTGACTTAAAGTAAGATCCCCCAACTACAGGCGCTTGGCTTATCGCATCTCTCGGGTGGTTCTCCCGTAGCCTCAGCCAGTCATCCAAGAAAGTTAGTGTCGTCAAAGAAAATTGAGGGAGACACAAGCTCCTCCTTCCGAAAGGACAAAAGCATAGGAATGCATATACATTGTTGGAATATAATACGCGGAAACGATAGGATTTTACAATTTACGTCAACACAAAATCATCAGAGAAATAAACGAGAAATAATAAGGATACTAGAAATTTACGTGGTTTGGTCCGAGTATCGAACCTTCGTTCACGAGAAGAGCCAGTAACAAACAATTCACTATAATTTGAGAATCAGAGTTTATAATCGCTCACACGCTCGAGTATTTCCCATACCTAGATTTAACCACAAATACAAAGTGTTTATAAATAAATAACTCACTTAGACATAAACTTATTGCACAAAATTACTACGTGTTCAAGCTCAAAGTTAAACGCTCTACGTACGCCAAAATCAAGAACTCCAACGTTCGTCTTTGCTCCACGTACGTATGGATTACGTGCAGCGTGACTCTTCTCCTGGACCCGCGGCTCTTGCCTTTTATTTTTTTATTTCTTTCGTCGCATGACGCTCTCCAGGTTTTCTTTTCACGGCTCCACTCTTAGGCGGCATGGATGTGCAGAGGGCTTCACGTTCTATATTGTGTGCCCAAAGTCAAGACTACTTTGGGCCCCACGTCTCTTTCCTTCTTTAAGAAGGATTCGTTCACCGCAAGTAAAGGGGAGAAAACCTTCATTTTTTTTCCTTTTTCTTTTATCTCATATATTTACTCTTTTGTCTTGTAGTGATATTTTTCACGTCCAAACTAATGTCCAATAAAAAAAAAGATTTATTCGTCCAATTTGTAATTTGCTAGGAAAAGTCTTCCTCGATAAAATTCGATTTAACAAATCATTATCCGAATTCAAATTCGAAACACTAATTTAACATACATGACAAGACCATCCAAAGACCAAATCAACCGAAAAATGAAACAAATCCCCCATTAGAACTTCTCGGCTCATTTATTAAACACAATACATGAGAATTACTAGCATCATTTAAGTGTGAATCCTCTCATAAGCTACTCCTCCAAAAGGACAGCAGCACAGTAAAACTATCCAAAGACAAAGCTAACCAAACAATGTAATGGGTCCACCATTAGTACTAGGGGTGAGCATTGGTCCAGGGTCAATCCTGGACCGACCCTAGACCGGCCCGACCCTGGGGTCTTGGTCCGGTTTCTAGGGAGACGGGATCGGTCTTTGGTCCTAGAATTCCTGGACTAGCATTGTGCGGGTCGGTTCAACCCTAACTATATATGTGTGTGTGTGTGTGTGTGTGTGTGTGTGTGTGTGTGTGTGTGTGTGTGTGTCTAATATATTATTTATAATTCTTTATATAGAGAAAACCTTAAAATAAACGGCGTTAACAACATTAAATAGCTCTTTAATGAGAAATTTAAGTATTTTTACATTATTCTTTAACAACTTAGGTTTTTAATATTTTTTATGGCGTCAATAGTCATAATTTATGAATTAAGAAAATGTTTTTGTGAGGAGTCCTCACGGCGTCCAAAAAGACACCTTATGGCATCCTCATATAGTATTCGTTCTTTTTTGTCTTATTTGTCCCATTAGTCTTCAATTTGCTAAAATCGAAAAAAAAAAAAAATATTTTACTTGCCACTCGACACTCGCCTCGCTCACTTTGGGTCACTCGTGCCGCTCGCTTGGCTTGTTGCTCTCCACTCGACATTTGATGCTCATTCTATTCGACGCTCACCCCACTTGACCTTCACCGCTTGCCTTTCTTAGTTAACCTTACTCATCATCGAATCCATTGGGTCGGTATGCGGTCCTCGATTGCCCTTTCAAGGAGTACAAAAATGAAATAAAAATTTATTGGTTAGTTTTTGGTTGACCTTAAAACCGGACCAAACTCATTGGGTCAATCCAGTTCTCAATCACTTTTTTAAGGAGTACAAAAAATGAAATAAAAAATTATCAGTTGATCCTGGGTTGACCCTGGAACCATACCGGACCCAATGGGTGCGGTCCAGTCCTCGGTCTCAAGCTCAATATGGTCGGTCCTCGGTCCCAAAAATTGAGGACCAACACTGTACGAGTTGGTTCTAGGATTAAGGGGTGAACCGGCCCAACCCGGACCATGCTCACCCCTAATTAGTACTTCTTGACTAACCATAAAAACACAATATATGAAAATATTGCCATCATTTAATTGGGTATAATATTTTCACTCGAACAAATTGACTCTTCCCAATCGATATTTCAAGCAAGATAATAAATTTGCTAGAAGTTGGATGAAAGAGAGATGCAGCACTGAGCATTTTCAAATATATGCTTAATATGACAAGTTCAGAAAGGTTCCTCCCATACGGCAAGGAAAGGGTTCCACCACACACTCAATATTTTCCTTTTCAAATTCAATACACGACATAAGCGAGGGGTCTAATCACGAGAAAGTATATTCCTTGAGATATATTATGAAGATTTGCCACGTTCTCAATGCTTAAGGGATAAAACAGAAGAACATGTGACATCAACACGGTTTTACCCCATCCTCCTGTTCGCAGAGAGAGTTGTTTCTTTTCTTACCATACGTTTTGCACGGAGCAGTCGAGTTCCTCCGCTGTGCAAAGGTTGGAGTCTTGTCTCACCATCGACTCTTTTTCCTAAGTCTTTTGTCTGTTGCAAGTATAATAAGACAAGCAAAGGGCCTTCTTCTCTCTGGAGAGGTTGGTCCAGCAAGTTGTTTGGATACGGCATCCAGGGCGGCTGCAAATTCGGTCTCTAAGAGTACTTCAAGAACTTTACTCTGATTTGTCGGTTGACCACAACAGGAGTCTCATATTATTTCTAAGCAGCGCTTCTGCTCAGGTATTCACAAACGTGGCTCTATTATTTCCCTTTGAAGCTGTCAAGGGTCGGGATTATCAGTTCTCTGGAAAGAGCAAGGGCCTTCTTCCCTCTGGAGAGGTTGGTCCGGCAAGTTGTCTGGATACGGCATCCAGGGCGGCTGGAAATTCGGTCTCTATGAGTACTTCAAGAACTTTACTCTGATTTGTTGGTTGATCACAACAGGAGTCTCATATTATTTCTAAGCAGCGCTTCTGCTCGGGTATTCGCAAACGTGGCTCTATCATGTCCCTTTGAAGCTGTCAAGGTTCGGGTCCAAATGCAGCCCAGCTTTGCAAAGGGCCTAGTTGAGGGGATTCCGAAACCATATAGGATAAAAGGTCTCTCTGGGTATGGTCCTAAAACTTTGAACTTTCTTTTTAGGGAGACACATAAGCTACAAACATATGTGATCTAAAACCGACATATATCAAACCAATGCTCTCTTAAACTATAGCATCATAAAGGTACTTCATAGTCATTACTCACAAGCTGCTCCTTCCAAAAGGACAGAAGCATAGGAAACATGTACACATGACAAGACCATCCAAAGACCGAACCAACCAAAAAATGAAACGGGTCCCCCATTAAAACTCCTTGGAGCAATCATTAAACACAATACATGGGAATTACTAGCATCATTTAATTGAAGCTACTCCTCCCAAAGGACAGCAGCACAATAAAACCATCCAAAGACAACACTGACCAAATAATGTAATGGGTCCACCATTAGTACTTCTTGACTTACCATAAAAAAACAATATATGAGAATTACTACCATTATTTGATGGGGTATAATATTCTCATTCAAACGGATTGACTCTTTCCAATCAATATTTCACGCAAGATAGTAAATTTACTAATTGTTGGATGAAAGAGAGATTCAGCACTAAGCATTTTCAAATATATGCTCAATAAGACGAATTCATAAAGGTTCATCCCACACGACAAGGAAAGGGTTCCACCACACACTCAAATTTCTTTTTCAAATTCACTAGGCGGACTGAGTTGGAGATCCAAATTTACCTAGGCTTATAATTACATAACTTAAAAGTCTAGATGCTGGCTGCACATGATAATAACAAATTTACTGAGTACATATCTTAATAACTGAATGTGTACCCTTCTGGAACAAAGCTAGAGGTTCAAATGGCCATCGATCCAGAAGGAGATACCAGGATGAGGTAATAGGATGGAGACTTCCAGCAGCATATTCCGATTGTGTCGTGAAAAGACGCATCTTGGGGAGAGAAAAAAAAAACAAAAGCAAAAAGATAAAAGTCAAATGAGGTAACATATAATTTTGGTGGATAAACAGATGAAGTAAGGACAACCACTGGATAAATATACCAACGCAAGAAGAATTGATCATGGAAGCCAACATTACTGCTAAATAGATATGTACATTGCTTGATGCCGGAGCATCTTTTCAAAGCCGAAGAAAAACGATAATGTTGGGGAAGAAACTGAACTGAAAGATTTAAATGAAACTGGAAAAAAGAAAAGTTGAACACAAATCCTTTTTCCTGGCCAAGAACTGTTTTGGATCTCTGCTTTTGGTAATCATAAGATAAGGCATCTCCCAGACCATCGAACAATGGTTTATACATGAAATCGGAGAGCTAAAGGACTACAAAGGCAGCAATTAAAGGTGAATCTAAAATATATATATAGTTTAAATGTGGTTATAGAACATGAGTAGGACTTAGGATGGGATTACTATAATTCTAGATGGTAACTTGGTAAGTTAAAATTTATGAATGGGGCAAAAGGCCAACAGTTCTGTACTCAATCATAAGATGTCCTGTCCTTTACTAGAAACCAGACCAGCAGAGGAAAGAAAAATGAGTTTAACTGAAAAAACGATCACCACAGCATCAAATACCCGAGTTAATGGACCCATATTTTGCCTCTTGAATCAAAAGCATCACTTAATTTTTCCTGCAAATTACCTAGAATTGGATCTGAAATTCCCAAAGTACTACATGTCCATGGTCATCAAAGCAAAATTTCTACAAAGTAACACCACACCAAAGCCCAGAAGGCAACGGCCATCTAAAATTACGGTATTCTATGGTTACAAGACCTGCGGTTAATAGACGACCCCCAACCACTATAATTTTCTGCATCTTTACTAGGAGTAGACAATCCAGTTCTAACAACCCCTTCTCATTTGTTCTACATCAAATGCGTCTTTCACATGTTAGGAAAGAAGCCTTAGTCCTTCTATCTTGCATGATTTTGTAATTACTTTAGTTCAGGGACTGATGCTAGCACACAAAAAAGGAACAAAATCTCCGGTTCATTTGTGGTGTCAGAATACCCAAGCTAGGATAAAGCTGCATTTGAATTTGCCCGTATTTTCAGTCCATCAGCATTAGCAAACTCAAAGATTCAGTGGGAAACAACTTCTTCTTCTTTTTCCATTTATTTGCATCAATCTCAACTTCTGAATTCTCTTCTACACGCGAAATGGCAGTTCAAGAAAGAAGTGAACAACAAGAACCTATAGAACCACACAAAACCCTTTTAGGTTGCGTTTGGTTTAGTCTTGAGAATAGGCATTGGTGGGGTTTTTGAAATGCAAATATCTTTGGCCTAAAAAGCTTTAGAGAAATGCAAATTGTGTCTAGTTAAAAATTCTTTGCAAAACTACTTTGACATAAAATGTGTTTGGCAAATCTTTTTTTATAAAGGATTTTTGGATTTCATTTTTCTTTTTTATTAAAAAATATTAAATTTTTTGTCGATTTTAGTGGAGATAAGGGTAATTTTGAACAATGAGAGGTAAAATGAAAACTAAAAAAATTTATAATAGTAGTTTAAAAAAAGAGTAATTTTAATATTTGATTAAATACCGAAAGCTAGTAGTATTGGACTTTCAACTTTCCAAAGCCAACATTAACTGAAACCTAGATAGGTTTGCAACGTTGAACCAAACGCACCCTCGGTAATCTAAGAAAACCTCAAGAATGATTCTTGCCAGGAAAGAAGCAAACACACACTCCTCTCAGCATAGCTCATGAGTTCCACCAATGTAGGCTCAACAAAAGTAGCCACGAGCACATATCCACGTCGATCGGTCAGTCGAACCGCAAAGATTCCAGATCGCGTGAGAATCGGGACTAAGGAATCACCTAGATGTAGAGGAACTTCACCGCCGCGGGGAGGAGGAGGAACCGGAAGTCGCAGAAGGACTCGTTCACCTTCTCTCCGGAGCGAAGGTATCGCGAGCACTAAACATGGCCGGCTGGAAAAGCACGGATCAGGTCGAGCTAGCGAGAGGAGCTCGAGGATACTGAGGAGGCTGCAATGGCGAATATCGAGCGCCGAAGGCGGGGCGCCTTGTTCTCCTTCTCGTGCTTCGACGATTCGTGGAAGTGACGAGGAGGAGGAGTGGCGAGTCAAACAAAGCCGAGCCGAAGTGGGAGACCGGCTTATGGAGCCGGACGATCGGGGGCGAGCCGGCCGAAGGCTGTTTGGAGACGAGGCTTTTGCTATTCTTCGTCGGCGTAGCCTGATTCCGAGCTCTCGAGTACGATCCGAGAGTTTACGAGGCAGAGCATTTCGCAATTGGGCAGCCCGGCCCAATAGGCCCGACTCCTTCTTTGGTCTTGTGAGAGATTTTCCTGATTGGTTACTATGGGCCTCATTCGATGTATGATCTCCTCTTTTGAGTGAAAACGTCTTGTTAATCTATTTTCGTAGGGTAGGCACGCCATCGAACTATGCGCGTCGGGTTCGCTCTTCTCCATTTAGTTCCGTTTGGAGTCCGTAAAATCCCCGATAATGACATTTTCAATAGTGAACACTGGACTCTTTTGCATCGTTTGGCTCCTTTAGATTGGCATTTGAGAAAAGCTTTTCACACCTTTCGGTCAGCCAAATGACTTGTTTTCCCAAGAAAACAAAAGCCAAATGCAAATTGTACATCAGACCATATTTGCTTTCTAGTGTTTAGTACAAGTGCTTCAATATCCTAAGTTGGCATTAAAGTGTCGAAAAAACCCACACCCAACTCATTAGCCCCAACCCGAAAGTTAGCATATTTTGGGGTTGGGCCTTAAGTTTTTTCAGGTAGGGACTTTTAGATGTTTTTATTGTTAGGGTCGGGCCTACGTGGGTTTTTGACACCTCCACAGCCCAATCTCCCTCTCTCCCTCCCTCTCTCTCTCTCTCTCTACACATGCACAACGGGGACGAAACCACAGATCTAAGCCCAGCTAATTGGTGCCAGCCCAACCCAACCCAACCCAACCCTACCTGTTGAATGATATTCAGGTCGGGCCGGGTTGGGTCAAGCATGCCGTGTAGGATTTCAAGTCAAGTCGAGTATCATGAAAACCCGACTTGACCTAACCTAGTAGGAGTACCTTCTGTTGAAAAATAGTTGGTCCTCTGCGTATAGCAACAATCAAAGGGTTCTGTGAGTTCAATGCTTTTAATTGTCTAATTGCTTCCCTAATGACTTGGCAAACATTAAACAAGTCTACTTGATTAGTTAGAAACCACCTTGTCCCCATCCAACTGGACAGAGTGATGTCCTTTTGCTTCTACTTTGGAATTTTTGTGGCCTAAGAAGAATGGATAAGCCTACAGAATACTCCAAGCTTGACTCTATATTTTACGAAAAATCTTGGACCAACAGTCAGAACTGGAAATCTTAGAAAACTGTTACCTCACCGATGTTGTCCTACTGGTGCTATTTGTCACTAGCCCACATGACGAAGGTTCATTTACTATGTGTACCCCATGCACTACCTTGAAATTTATATTTCCACAACAATGCTTTGCCCCTGAAAATGTATGTTCCCATAACCAATTTGCCTGGGTAAAGCATTCCACATTGCAAGGCAGAGAAATTGATCATACGTATTCATTACATGTTCCTCCACACATACATATCCGCATTCCATTCTAGGTATAAAACTCCTCAACCTTGTGGATTCGGTAATCACTTTGCAACCGAAATAGGGAGACCCCAAGATAGCGTTCTTTTTCAAAGGAGGAAACGTCATGGGCAAGAACAATAACATTTATTCACATGAGTAGATAGCGAATGCAATCGATATAAGATTGCAGGAATTGAGTCTACTAATTCATTTTTGGTAAAGTTGATACTTCAAATGCACAATCGCATCTTCTCACATCTTGCACCATGACATCCCTAAGAATATATCACCTTCGTACCAAGAAAGCCGATACGAAGATTCCGAATCCAAATTTGGCCCCAGTCCGGACGGTAAAACGAGTGCTTTTAGACGGGTGAGGTGAGACGGAACAGACAACGCAAACTTTCAGGCGAGGGTTTTCGAATAATAGATAAAGAACAAGAAAGAAAGAAAGAAGAATCTTCAATAACAACCAGTCAGTCAAAACTATCGAGTCGCTATGCCTATGCTTATCGTGGTAGTCGGTACTTTTTGGTGGTTGCTAAACAGCTTACGCAGGACCACAGGTTAAGATTATACAGTTTATCTGTCGCCCTCGTAATCAAAGCCATTAATAGCCATCTATCTCCAGAATTAATATAAATCATTGTCACCCCTTGATTTCTTCGAGACTGAGCCGATCACCAATCATCTCTCCAGAATCAAACCCTACACGTACACGAAAGATGATGTTAAAAAAATCCGCGTTACTGTCGAAGTGACTTCCAACATAAAACCCAAAACCCTCAAAAGCCACAGGTAACATCGTCTCCTCCAACCCCACCCTCTCTCTCTCTCTCTCTCTCTGTGCAAATTAATCTGAACATGGACAAGAAAAAAAAGAATCACGAGAATGATTCCTTACTCTTGGAATTCTATGTCGACGGAATCCGCGAAAGGCTTAGCGATTGCGTTGAACGCGTCCTCGGACAGGACCAACGTGGCGCCGGTCACGGACTGCTTGTACGCCGCCGCCGAGGAATCCGCCGAGAGCGCGTTGTCGATGATCTTGACGTAGATTGGGTTATCGCTCGCGCAGTTGGAAGGGACGGACTGCGACGCGCCGACGCACCGCACCGCGTACACCCGGCCGCAGGCCAGCCCGTTATCCCACAGCTCGCCGCCCGCTGCCGCGAACAGGTTCCCCGACGGAAGCTGGGACGGGTCATCTCTATAGCATTCCGTCGCTGAACCAAAAGCAAGAAAAGAAGGGATTTAGCAAGCTCTTCTCTCTTTCTGATCCTTCTTTCTTTTATTTTTGGGTGGAGGACTTACGAGTGTACGGAGAGCTGTAATAAGCAGCTGTGCCGACGTCGGCGACGGCCCCGGAGCCGGAGATGGTCGCCAAGACCGTGAAAGCGAGGATGAGCAGCCGCTGCGCAGAATACATTTTCTTATGGACTGGAAAGCCTTTTTTCTATTTGTTCGATAAACAAGATTGGTTCTTGACTAATCTTATATTAGAGGCGGATATGAAGGGCGGTGCTGCCGCTAGTGGAGCTCCTACCCCACAAACTGGAAAGAGAGAGAATACAATCATTTAAAAATCCCGCAATTCTTCACAAACCTTGTTATTAAAATTGGTTCCTTGAGCCTGGATAGTTACATTTTTTTCTCCCAATTTCTGTTCATTTGTTTTTCGGAACAAAAAAAGAACATAAATTCATTTGGTAAAACTTTTATTTCGGGAACAATTTCTCTATTTTTTTTTTTTTCGTCTTTAAATGTATTGGAATAAAAACAAAAAAAAAAAAAAATAGCTTTTATTTCCGAAACAATTTCTAAAAATTAGCAAATTTTTTTCTTTTGTTTTCTTTTTTTTTTTGCTTGCCGCGGCCTTGGGTGGCCGCTTGCCAATCGCCGACAACCGTCGGCTGACCACCTACTGTCGCCCCACTATCTCGATCGTTGTCGCCGTCGCCCCACACCCACCAACCACCCCCGACCACCGATAACCGCCACTAACCACCATTGCTACCGCCGTCGTGGCCACCGACTGCCAGCTGTCACCACCCACTACCCACCGACTGTTGCCTCTCGCGGCCACCTGTCCATCGACGGTGGCCGATGGGCCGTGGGAGGCAAACGTGTGGCGGCGGTCCTACGGCAACGGGCGGGGTGGTGGTGGCTAGCGATCGGCGGTCCGTGAGTAAGAATAAAAAAAAAAATACAAAAATAAAAATCGTACCAAACGCATTTCTATTTTTTTTTATTTCAAGAATAGAAATTTTGTGTAATTACCAAACACCTTATTTTACTTAGAAATTGTTCTCGAGTAGAAATAGAAAATAATTATTTTTCAAAAGAAACTGTTTCTCGGCCAAGAAGCGTTACCATGCGCACCCTTGATGTCCGGTCATAGGGTAGAGTCACCAAATAGAAAGAGCTTTTCAGCTCCAATGTTAAAGTTGGCCCACTTACCGATCATTGGGTAAATTCACCGAATATAAAGAGCTTTTCAGCTTCAAAGTTAAAGTTGGCCTGCTTACCTAATAACCAGATAAGTTGATGGTCACCCCTCTTACCTAATAACCAGATAAGTTGATAGCACTATATGTATTTTTTTTTATTTTAACGTACCGGTATCCGCACGCCCAACTCTCCTCAATTCTCTTCCATATCTTTTTCTTCCTCAGGAGGAGAAAATATTTCCTCATTGTTTAATGTCTAAAGGTTGCCAAATCTGCAATGTCTTTATACAAAGAAGTTTAAGGACTTGGTCAGATCCACACAAACCTTTCTATGAAAAGGGAGAGGAGAGAAAGCATAAGCCATCACAGGTCATGTACATCCACAACACAAAACATATAACTAAAAGTTCTTCCTTGGTTTGGTACGACGTGTTTTGTATACGGAGATAGACACAAATTCCCACTTTCAACAATCTCCGCTACGTGGCTCTCTCACATCATAGTCCTGCCTGCTTCAACCCACCCAAGCTGCGGGGCAAAAAGAGCGAGGGAAAAATTGGCGAGAGAGAAAGAGGTATGCTTCTTCGAGAGCAACAAAATTCGTTGAGGTTGCTTGCTATTAAGTGCTAAAGTAAGCTAGTTTTGACACCTAAATTTTGGCGACCCGATCATTCATTTATTGTATAAAAAATTAGAGATTAATTCTTAACCTTTAAACAAAAATATTATAGCTAATTTGCATCGCATATAATTTAAGGAGCATTTATTATTTATTTTCATTAATTACTTTTGCATTGGACCAATGATGGTGGTTTGAAGTTATGAGCTTAATATCCACACTGAATCTACGGAATCATGAAATTCAAGCCCAATGAATACCTCACGTGGCCGAAAATTGCATGTGCCGCATGTGGGTTATCAAAATTGGAAAATTTCCAAAACTTGGAGAACAATGCGACCATAAATGAGCAAGGATGAGAATATATTCATATATTCTCAACAAGGGCAAGCGTGTGAAAGAAATATTGCGAGCTCATCCTTATAAGATTTGAAATTCAGGAAAATTCTATTATGATCTTGAATTTTTGGCAATGTTTGATCAATCTATGGGTTGGTATTTTGATTAAAGAAATAAAAATCAATGGACAAACCAAAGGAAAAAAGAATTTTTTTTCTGATCCTGTGAATATAAATGTGCGGACAAAGCATCATTAAAGCAAGCTCACAATAGACAAGTGGGTGGACTCTCTTTTCAGTGAAGAATAGAAAAAAAGATAAGACGAGAGAGTAAGCGAGAGAATTTCTGGTCGTCTTGTAAAGCGTTCTTTCCATGAACGCAGCAAAAGACAGGAGAGGAGGAGAGAACTGGATCAAAGGTCAAAAAAAGAAAGAAGCTGGTCTTTTCTTTCTCTCCTTTCTGGGCAAGTAGTGTCCTTTCCCCAAATTCTAGACGTTTTCTGCAGCTTCCCGACACTCCCATCGGTAGCTCATCGCAGCAAGAATTAGGGGTGAGCATAGTTTCCTGATAAAATTGAGAATAATATCCGATTCAATTTCCAATTCTGAGGAGAGAGGTTCCAGTTCTTGATTGCTTTTTTTTCAAAACTGACAGTTCCTGGTTCAATCGGGACTAGGATTCCTAAATTTAAAATTGTTAATGCCTTTTGCTTTTCTTTTGCCTTTTGCTTTTCCTTTTTGCTTTTTACCAACGCGTTTTGGTTCTTATGAGCTCCCGTCACCAAATTCACAGAATATAACACTAATGGACGTTGTTTAATATTTTTTTGTCAGAATTTAATGATATTTTATTAATAGCCCGAAACTGATGAGCTACAAAAGGATTCTAAATCCATACATTAAATTAACCAAAAGAGGATGAGGGAGATGTACCACCCAATTCATAGGGAGAGAGCCAGTCCGGTATGCCTTAGCGATCTGACCAGCTGCCTGATTAAATTGTCTCGGTTCAAAGCAAATGGTATCTCCCTTCAATTGACCCAATAAAGCAACACGGTCTTGGATTATAGATCGTGCAGCCCATGGCGCTTCAGCCTGGCCCAAAATGCAATTTACCGCGGTTAAATTGTCTGACTGTTCAGGAGACAAGAGTTTTTTTTTTTTTTTGGTCAGTAGGAGACAAGAGTTGAAACTCCTTCAACTTGTGCCATTTGTGCGTCCCATTTTCTCTTCAGCCAGTTCAACGCCTCCCTAATAGTTAGGGTTTCAGCCACAAACGCAGATTAGGCGTGAATCTCGCGAGGCCATCGAGGAGGACTCCATCTTTCTTTCTCCATACCCCTACTGCCGATCCCTCGAGATCGGAGCTGCTACAAGCGCTGTCCACACTAATTTTGCAAAGATTGAGGTTCAGCATTAGCAAACTCAAAGATTCAGTGGGAAACAACTTCTTCTTTTTTTCCCATTTATTCGCATCAGTCTTAACTTCTGAATTCTCTTCTACACGCGAAACGGCGGTTCAAGAAAGAAGTGAACAACAAGAACCTATAGAACCACACAAAACCCCTTTAGGTTGGAAATATCTTTGACCTAAAGAGTTTTGGAGAAATGCAAATTGCATCTGATAAAAAATTATTTATAAAACTATTTTATTGTAAAAGGTGTTTGGCAAATCTTTTTTTATAAAGGGCTTTTGGATTTCATTTTTCTTTTTTATTAAAAAATATTAAACTATTTGTTGACTCTAGTAAAAATAATGATAGTTTTGAGACAATGAGAGATAAAACCAAAAAATTAAAAAATTTATGTTAATAGTTTTATTTTAAAAAAAAAAAAAAAACAGTTTTCTCCGGGATTCTAAAGAAAGCTGCAATGGCGAATATCAAGCGTCGAAGGCGGGGGGCCTTGTTCTCCTTCTCGTGCTTCGATGATTCGTGGAAGTGAGGAGGAGGAGTGGCGAGTCAAACGAAGCCGAGCCGAAGCGGGAGACCGGTTTATGGAGCCGGACGATCGGGGCGAGCCGACCGAAGGCTGTTTGGAGACGAGGCTTTCGCTATTCTTCATCGTCGTAGCTGATTCCGAGCTCTCGAGTGCGATCCGAGAGTTTTTTTTTTTTTTTTTTTTTGGTCGGTCCTACTCTATTCCTATTCTACACTCTCTCGGGACTTTGCCCTGCGCCTCTTGCCGGGGCGTGGGAATCAAACCCACTCTCAAACTTACGCGTCCCCACCCCATCCCCCGAATGTGGGGATTTGACCCTCACCTCCCTTCCATGTTGGAAGGGTGGCGTACGGCGAACCCCCAGTGGTTGATCCAAGAGTTTACGAGGCGGTGCATTTCGCAAAGGGGTAGCCCCGCCCAATAAGCCCGCCTCCTTCTTTAGTCTTGTGAGAGATTTTCTTGATTCGTTACTATGGGCCTCATTCGATGTATGATCTCCTCTTTTTAGTGAAATCGTCTTGTTAATCTATTTTCGTAGGTAGGCACGCCATCGAACTATGCGCGTCGGGTTCGCTCTTCTCCATTTAGTTCCGTTTGGTGTCCGTAAAATCCCTGATAATGACATTTTCAATAGTGAACACTGGACTCTTGCATCGTTTGGCTTCTTTAGATTGGCATATGACAAAAGCTTATCACACCTTTTAGTCAGCCAAAGGACTTGTTTTCCCAAGAAAATGAAAGCCAAATGCAGACTGGCTGCGTTTGGCATCAGCTTTGCCAAGTGACTTTGGGTGTCCAAAGCCCATTTGGGCAAATATTTGGTGTTTGGGAATATTTTTGAGACCTGCCTTGAAGAAATGCAAGCCTTCCAAAGGCTGAAAGCCCAAGGCAAGTCCTAGGCTGCCTTGGGTTTTCGGCATTTTCGGAAGGCCCGACGCCACTGTTCATCTTCTTCTTCATTAGTCTCAAATGTCGGCCGGCGAGGCTACGATTGGTCGGCGAGGGGCTAGAGAGGCCGGCGTGGTCGCGGCACCCGGCGGCCGTCGCCGACCGCCGCGCAACCCGGATCTGGGTGGCGCGACCTTGCCGTGACCCGAGATCTGGGTCACGTCAATCGCCTAGGTCGCGGCGAGGTCGGTCGCCGCAACCTCAAGCGACCCACGACCTCGCCGCGACCCGGATCCGGGTCGCAAGGTGGGTCGCGGAGGTCGCGGAGGTTGCGGCGATCCGGGCCACCCACCGCAACGCCGCCTCGACCCGGATGCGGAGGTCGCCCGCGGTGAGGTGTTGCCGCGACCCGCATCTGGTCGCGGAGGTCACCCGGGTCGTGGCGTGCGACCTTCGCGACCCGGGCGACCTCCGCGGCGCGGTGGGTCGCGCAACGGCGCGGTGAGGGTTGCCGAGACCCTCGCCGCACGGTGACCCTAGCCGGACACTGCCCTTCGCCATGCCGCCTCCCCCTCGCCGGACCGCCTACCCTTGGCCAGCGAAGCCCTTTGCCGGCGGTAACCGGGTGAAGCCTTGGCCGGCCAACTCTTTATTTTTAATAATAAAAGCCTTTTGCAAATTTAATTTACCCAAATACTATTTTACTCAAAGATACTTCACAATGGGCTTTCACAAATAAATTTACCAAACACACTTTGCATTTTGAAAAACTCCTTTAAGTCAAAGATCTTTACATTTTCTCAAGAACTTTTCCCAAAAGTCTTTCCAAACGCACACACTGTACATCAGACCATATTTGCTTTCTAGTGTTTAGTACAAGTGCTTCAATCTCCTAAGCTGGCATTAAAGTGTCGAAAAGACCCACATTGGCCCAACTCAACCCGACTCGACCCAACCCGAAAGTTAGCATATTTTGGGGTTGGGCCTTAGGTTTTTTCAGGTAGGGACTTTTAGATGTTTTTATTGTTAGGGTCGAGCCTACGTGGGTTTTTTGACACCTCTCTCTCTCCCAGCTAATTGGTGCCGGCCCAACCCAACCCTACCTGTTCCCTTGGGTTGAATGATATTCAGGTCAGGCCGGGTTGGGTCAAGCATGACCTGACCCAGTGACACCCCTAGTTGGCATAGGAGTACCTTCTATTGAAAAATAGTTAGTCCTCTACGTATAGCAACAATCAAAGGTTCTGTGAGTTCAGTGCTTTAATTGTCTAATTGCTTCCCTAATGACTTGGCAAACATTAAACAAGTTTGCTTGATTAGTTAGAAACCACCTTGTCCCCATCCAACTGGACGGAGCGATGTCCTTTTGCTTCTACTTTTTGAATTTTTGTGGCCTAAGAAGAATGGATAAGCCTACAGAATACTCCAAGCTCAACTCTATATTTTACGAAAAATTCTTGGACCAACAGTCAGAACTGGAAATCCTAGAAAACTGTTACCTCACCGATGTTGTCCTACAGGTGCTCTTTGTCACTAGCCCACATGACGAAGGTTCATTTACTATGTGTACCCTATGCACTGCCTTGAAATTTATATTTCCAGAACAATGCTTCCCCCTTGAAATGTATGTTCCCATAACCAATTTACCTAGGTAAAGCATTCCACAATGCAAGGCAGAGAAATTGACTATAAGTATTCATTACATGTTCCTCCACACATACATATCCGCATTCCATTCTAGGTATAAAACTCCTCAACCTTGTGGATTCGGTAATCACTTTGCAACCGAAATAGGGAGACCCCAAGATAGCGTTCTATTTCAACAGAGGAAACGTCATGGGCAAGAACAATAACATTTATTCACATGAGTAGATAGCGAATGCAATCGACATAAGATTGCAGGAATTGAGTCTACTAATTCATTTTTGGTAAAGTTGATACTTCAAATGCACAATCGCATCTTCTCACATCTTGCACCATGACATCCCTAAGAATATATCACCTTCGTACCAAGAAAGCCGATACGAAGATTCCGAATCCAAATTTGGCCCCAGTCCGGACGGTAAAACGAGTGCTTTTAGACGGGTGAGGTGAGACGGAACAGACAACGCAAACTTTCAGGCTAGGGTTTTCGAATAATAGATAAAGAACAAGAAAGAAAGGAAGAGAAGAATCTTCAATAACAACCAGTCAGTCAAAACTATCGAGTCGCTCTGCCTATGCTGATCTTGGTAGTCGGTACTTTTTGGTGGTTGCTAAACAGCTTACGCAGGACCACAGGTTAAGATTATACAGTTTATCTGTCGCCCTCGTAATCAAAGCCATTAATAGCGATCTATCTCCAGAATTAATATAAATCATTGTCGCCCGTTGATTTCTTCGAGACTGAGCCGATCACCAATCATCTCTCCAGAATCAAACCCTACACGTACACGAAAGATGATGTTAAAAAAATCCGCGTTACCGTCGAAGTGACTTCCAACATAAAACCCAAAACCCTCAAAAGCCACAGGTAACATCGTCTCCTCCAACCCCACCCTCTCTCTCTCTCTCTCTCTCTCTCTCTGTGCAAATTAATCTGAACATGGACAAGAAAAAAAAGAATCACGAGAATGATTCCTTACTCTTGGAATTCTATGTCGACGGAATCCGCGAAAGGCTTAGCGATTGCGTTGAACGCATCCTCGGACAGGACCAACGTGGCGCCGGTCACGGACTGCTTGTACGTCGCCGCCGAGGAATCCGCCGAGAGGGCGTTGTCGATGATCTTGACCTGGGTTGGGAGGTCGCTCGCGCAGTTGGAAGGGACGGACTGCGACGCGCCGACGCACCGCACCGCGTACACCCGGCCGCAGGCAGCCCCGTTATCCCACAGATCGCCGCCCGCCGCCGCGAACAGGTTGCCCGGAGGAAGCTGGGACGGGTCATCTCTATAGCATTCCGTCGCTAAACCAACAGCAAGAAAAGAAGGGATTTAGCAAGCTCTTCTCTCTTTCTGATCCTTCTTTCTTTTATTTTTGGGTGGAGGACTTACGAGTGTACGGAGAGCTGTAATAAGCAGCTGTGCCGACGTCGGCGACGGCCCCGGAGCCGGAGATGGTCGCCAAGACCGTGAAAGAGAGGATGAGCAGCCGCTGCGCAGAATACATTTTCTTATGGACTGGAAAGCCTTTTTTTCTATTTGTTCGATAAACGAGATTGGTTCTTGACTAATCTTATATTAGAGGCGGATATGAAGGGCGGTGCTGCCGCTAGTGGAGCTCCTACCCCACGAACTGGAAAGAGAGAGACAATACAATCATTTAAAAATGGGAAAATGTCACAAATTATCCATGAACTTCTATTTAACGTGCAATCTCGTCCCTGAACTTTCGATTTACTCAATTTGATCCCTGAACTATCCATAAATGTCCGATCTAATCCCGACTATTTGAAAAATGACTAATTTCATCCTTCTGTTAGTTAAAGTTAACGGAATTGGGCATTTTGATGTTTTTCCTTTTTTTTCTTCTTCGTCTCTCTTCCCTCCGCCGGCCATGGCGAAGCCGGTAGAGGGAAGCCGGCGTCCAGTGAGGGTTGCCCACACCTGGGCTGACTAGGGCCGCCCTCGCCGGCATCGGGCGAGGGGTGCCCTCGCCCGGATCTGCGAGGGAGGCCCTCGCCGCGTCGGCAAGGACGGCCCTCGCCAAATCTGGGGAGGGCACCCCTTGCTCGACGCCGGCAGGGGCGGCCCTCGCCCGACACAAGCGAGGGCCGTCCTCACCGGACCCTCGCCAGATCTAGCGAGGGCACCCCTCGCCCAACGGCGGCAAGGGCGGCCCTCGCCCCTCGCCTGCATTGGGTGCCCTCGCCGCACGCAGGCGAGGGCGGCCCTAGCCAGCCCAGGCGAGGGCGACCCTCGCCGGACGCCAACTTCCCTCCACCGGCTCCGCCATGACAGGCGGAGAGCAGAGAGAAGAAAAAGAAAAAAAAAAAAAAAAAGGAAAAACATTCATCACTTAATGCCGTTAACGACTTGAATGGAAGGACTAGATCGGACCTTTATCGATAGTTCAGGGACTAAATTGAGTAAATTGAAAAACTCAAGGACGAGATTACACATTAAGTAAAAGTTTAGGGACCGTTTGTGACATTTTCCCTTTAAAAATCGTACAATTCTTCACAAACCTTGTTATTAAAATTGGTTCCTTGGTGTCCGGTCACAGGGTAGAGTCACCAAATAGAAAGAGCTTTTCAGCTCTAATATTAAAGTTGGCCCGCTTGCCAGTCGTAGGGTAAAGTCACCGAATGGAACGAGCTTTTCAGCTCCAAAGTTGAAGTGGGCCCACTTACCTAGTAACCAGATAAGTTGATGGTCGCCTCTCTTACCTAATAACCAGATAAGTTAATAAGACTATATATTTTTATTTTTATTTTAACGTGCTCGTATTCAACTCTCATCAATTCTCTTCCATATCTTTTTCTTTCTTGGAAGGAGAAAATATTTCCTCGTTGTTTAATGTCTAAAGGTTGCCGAAATCTGCAATGTCTTTATATGAAGAAGTTTAAGGACTTATTCAGATCCACACAAACCTTTCTATGAAAAGGGAGAGGAGAGAAAGCATAAGCCATCACAGGTCATGTACGTCCACAACACAAAACATATAACTAAAAGTTCTTCCTTGGTTTGGTACGACGTGTTTTGTATACGGAGATAGACACAAATTCCCACTTTCGACAATCTCCGCTACGTGGCTCTCTCACATCATAGTCCTGCCTGCTTCAACCCACCCAAGCTGCGGGGCAAAAAGAGCGAGGGAAAAATTGGCGAGAGAGAAAGAGGTATGGTTCTTCGAGAGCAACAAAATTCATTGAGGTTGCTTGCTATTAAGTGCTAAAGTAAGCTAGTTTTGACACTTAAATTTTGACGACCCGATCATTCATTTATTGCATAGAAAATTAGAGATTAATTCTTAACCTTTAAACAAAAATATTATAACTAATTTACATCGCATATAATTTAAGGAGCATTTATTATATATTTTCATTAATTGCTTTTGCATTGGACCAGTGATGGTGGTTTGAAGTCATGAGCTTAATATCCACACTGAATCTGTGGAATCATGAAATTCAAGCCCAATGAATACCTCACGTGGCCGAAAATTGCATGTGCCGCATGTGGGTTATCAAAATTGGAAAATTTCCAAAACTTGGAGAACAATGTGGCCAAAATGAGCAAAGAGGAAAATATATATTCATATATTCTCAACAAGGGCAAGCGTGTGAAAGAAATATTGCGAGCTCATCTTTACAATATTTGAAATCTAGGAAAATTCTATTGTGATCTTGAATTTTTGGCAATGTTTGATCAATCTGGGGGTTGGTATTTTGATTAAAGAAATAAAATCAATGGACAAACCAAAGGAAAAAGGAATTTTTTTTCTGATCCTGTGAATATAAATGTGCGGACAAAGCATCATTAAAGCAAGCTCACAATAGACAAGTGGGTGGACTCTCTTTTCAGTGAAGAATAGAAAAAAAGATAAGACGAGAGAGTAAGCGAGAGAATTTCTGGTCGTCTTGTAAAGCGTTCTTTCCATGAACGCAGCAAAAGACAGAAGAGAGGAGGAGAGAACTGGATCAAAGGTCAACAAAAGAAGCTGGTCTTTTCTTTCTCTCTCCTTTCTGGGCAAGTAGTGTACTTTGCCCAAATTCTAGACGTTTTCTGCAGCTTCCCGACACTCCCATCGGTAGTTCATCGCAGTAAGCATGAGGGGTGAGCATAGTTTCCTGATAAAATTGGGAATAATATCTGATTCGATTTCCAATTCTAAGGAGAGAGGTTCCAATTCTTGGTTGCTCCTTTTTCGGAACCGACAGTTTCCGGTTCAATCGGGACTAGGATTCCCAAATCTAAAATTGTTTATGCCTTTTGCTTTTCTTTTTGCTTTTTACCAAGGCGTTTTGGCTCTTATGAGATTCCCATCATCGAATTCACAAAACATACACTAATGGACATTGTTTAATATTTTTTTGTCAGAATTTAATGATATTTTATTAATAGCCTGAAACTGATGAGCTACAAAAGGATTCTAAATCCATACATTGAATTAACCAAAGAGGATGATGGAGATGTACCACCCAATTCATCGAGAGGGAGCCAGTCCAGTATACCTTAGCGACCCAATCGGCTGCCTTATTAAATTGTATCGGTTCAAAGCAAACGGTAACTCCATTCAATTGACCCAATAAAGCAACGCAGTCTTGGGTTATAGATCGTGCAGCCTATGACGCTTTGGCCCGGCCCAAAATGCAATTTACCGCAGTTAAATTGTCAGACCGTTCAGGAGACAAGAGTTGAAACTCCTTCAACTCGTGCCATTTGTGCGTCCCATTTTCTCTTCAGCCAGTTCAACGCCTCCCTAATAGTTAGGGTTGAATCATTTTCGCGAGGCCATCGAGGAGGACTCCATCTTCCTTTCTCCATACCCCTGCTGCCGACCCCTCGCTGTCCACACTAATTTTGCAAAGACTGAGGTTCAGCGAGGTGGGTGGCGTTGCTGCCAAAGGCTGCTGGTCTGCTTGGTTTGTGCTTCCTTTCGGATGTTTTGCTTGTAGTTTTTGCGAGTACAAAGTTTCTTCGACTATTAAGCTTTGGTTGGGATTTCTTGTGTTGAAGATCCGATTGTTCCCAGCCCTCCATACCCTCCAAATGGCCTTGATGAACACGGCTTTGGCTGGTGAGTTGTTCCTAACGGTAAGATTCTCCCGGAACCACTTATCCATTCGGTTACTAATTGCTGGAGATATTGTTTTTGTCCAACGGGAAAGCACGGATCGGGTCGAGCTAGCGAGAGGAGCTCGAGGACTCTGAGGAGGCTTCAATGGCGAATCTCGAGCGTCGAAGGTGGGGCGCCTTGTTCTTTTCTTCTTGTGCTTGGATGATTCGTGGAAGGGACGACGACGACGACGACGATGAGTGGTGAGTCAAACAGAGCCGAGCCGAAGCGGGAGACCGGCTTCTGGAGCCGGACGATCGGGGGCGAGCCGGCCGAAGGATGTTTGAGGACGAGGCTTTTGCTATTCTTTGTCGGCGTAGCCCAATCCCGAGCTCTCGAGTCCGATCCGAGAATTTCCAAGGCTGTGCATTTCGCAAGGGGGCAGCCCGGCCCAATAGGCCCGCCTCCTTCTTTAGTCTTGTGAGAGATTTTCCTGATTTGTTACTATGGGCCTCATTCGATGTATGATCTCCTCTTTTTAGTGAAATCGTCTTGTTAATCTATTTTCGTAGAGTAGGCACGCCATCGAACTATGTGCGTCGGGTTCTCTCTTCTCCATTTATTTCCGTTTGGAGTCCGTAAAATCCCCGACAATGACATTTTCAATAGCGAACACTGGACTCTTGCATCGTTTGGCTTCTTTAGATTGGCATCTGAGAAAAGCTTTTCACACCTATCGGTCAGTCAAAGGACTTGCTTTTCTAGGAAAACGAAAGCCAAATGCAGACCGTACATCTGACCGTATTTGCGTCGTAACATTTAGTACAAGTGCTTTTGAATCTCCTAAGTTGGCATTAGAGGTGTCAAAAAAACCCACACCGGCTCAACTCAACCCGACCTGACCCAACCCATTAATTAGGATATTTTGTGGTTAGGCCTTAAGTCTTTTCCCGGTAAGGATTTTAAAATGTATGTATTGTTAGGGTTGGGATTAGGTGGAGCTGGGCCGGGCCGGGATGGCGTAGGTTTTTTGACACCTCCATAGCCAATCTCTCTCTCCCCCCATGTGCACAACGACAATCAAAAGTTCTGTGAATTCAGTGCTTTTGATTGCCTCATTGCTTCCGTGACGACTTGGCAAAGATTAAACAGGTCTGCTTGATCAGTTAGAAACTACCTTGTCCTCATCCAATTGACAACGTGATGCCTTTTTGCATCTAGTTTTCAGGGTTTATTGCCCTAAGCGGAGTAGCTAATCCTACGGAATACTCAAAGCTCAACTTCATATTTTATGAAAAAATCTTAGAAAGCATCAGCACTAGAAATCCTAGAAAGCTATCGGCTCGCCGATGTGGTCCTACAGACTACCGTTTGTCAATGGCCCACGTGACAAAGGTTCTTAGTCTATGTACCTTGCGCACTTCCTTGAATTATTTTTTTTTTTTTTGGGGGAACGTTGCTTCCCCCTTGCAATCTATGATCCCATAATCAATTGTCTGGGTAAAGCATTCCACGAGGCAGAGAAAGTGACTTTACGTATTCACTGCATCTTCCTCCAAATATATATTAGCATTCCATTCCGGATATAGAACTCCTAGATCTCGTGAATTTTATAATCATTTTATAGCTGGATAGGGAGATCCAAAGACAGTGTACTATTTTAATGGGGCGACAGTTGTTCACTTTGAGTAGATAATGATCGCGATTGATATGATCGAGTATGAACAAAAAGTAAAGGAGAAGATTGAAAGAGAAGAACCTTTGACATCGACTAGTCAAAACCGTTGTAAACAGGATACACAGGACCACAGGTTGCACTACAAACAGTTCATTTGTCGCCTACATAATCAAAACCATTCATACCGGTCTTTCTCCAGAATTAATTCGAATCATCGTCACCCGTTGATCTCTTCGAAATTGAGCTGATCGCCTATCATATCTCCAGAATCAGACCCTGCACGTTCCACCCAAAAGACGATACTAAAAAAAACAGCGTCAAAAAAGCAACATCAAACCCAAAACCTCAAAAAGCCACTGTAGCACCGTCTCCTCCAACCCCTCTCTCTCTCTCTCTCTCTCTCCCTCCCCCGCCCACAACCATCGAGCTGTTACACAGCGCCATTCAATTTGAATGGGGCGTCTGAACGGGGAAAAAGAAGAAGAAGCAGAAGCATGGTTCCTTACTCTTGAAATTCGACGTCGATCGAATCTGCGAATGGCCTGGCAATTGCTTTAAACGCCTCTTCTGACAGGACCAATTTGGCGCCAGTCACCGACTGCTTGAACGCCGCCGCTGCAGTCGTCGATGAGAGGGCGTTGTCGATGATCTTGATCCGGATTGGGCGATCGTCCGCGCAGTTTGAAGGGACAGACTGTGACGCGCTGATGCACCGCACTGTGTACACCCGTCCACAGGCCGCCCCATTATCCCATAGCTCGCTGCCCGCCGCCGCGAACAGGTTGGTCGGAGGAAGTTGGGATGGGTCACCTCCATAGCATTCCGTCGCTAAAAACCAACAAGAAAAACGTGATTTAGCAATCTCATCCTTCTCTTTTTTATTTTCCTTTTGGGTCAATGACTTACGTGTGTACGGAGAGCTGTAATAAGCAGCTTTGCCGGAGTCGACGACGGCCCCGGAGACGGTCGGCCAAATCATGGGAAAGAAGAGGAGGAGCAGCAGCAGCTGCACAGAAGACATTTTTTTTTTTATGGGCTATATAGCCTTTTTTCTTATTTCTTCGATGAAGAAGAAATCGATGATGATCCAAACCTCACGATGCAGATTACCTTTTCCTCACCCAATAGAAATCATATCAGCTCATAGATCTATAACACAATATCGCATCGTTAGCAAATGGAAGAGCAGGAAGAAAATTTTTAGTAAAGAAACGAGGAAGGACTTTGAGGGTAGTGAGCCTGAAGCTTTGTGAACTTTATAATGGACTTAAAGCTAACATGATATGAAATATTTATTAATTAAGTAACACGTATGAATAAGACGTTAGAAGGCTTGTGAAACTTAGCAATAAACCATGATAAGGTGCTGCGAATCATGCACATCCAATGATCTGAGAATAATTTGCTTTCCTCATATAAGGAATTTTGCTTGACCACTTTCGATTCCACTAATAAAGAGGACACTGAAGAGAATTCTCCCTAAAATGATGATAACTGATCTTTTGGAGAACACAAGCAAGAAAATCACAATCGTGAACTAGTGTCGTTGATACAATTAGTGCGCTCGAAACTAGATCAATATAATTCACTGGGAAGAATTTGAAAAACTTTTATAGATACTTCTAGGGGTGTCAACGGTTCGGTTCAGTTCGATTTTTTTTTTAAAAACCGAACCATTAGGAAAAACTTCCGAACCGAACCGAAATTTGGATTCAGTTCGGTTTAGTTCGGTTTTTTCGGTTTTTAGTTTTCAATCTTTAGTTTTCGATTTTTGCACTTGTTTTTTTTTTTTTTTATGTTATATATTATAAGAGTAATTTTCCCAGCCCCGTTTGATTCGTATTTTCAATTTTGGGTTCTCGCTTTTGTTTTCCTTTTTTTTTGGTCGAATATTATAAGGGTAATTTCCCAAGTCCCCGGTTCGGCGGTTTGTTTCCTTTTTTGGTCGTATATTTTCGGATCAGTCCAACCGCAGTTTAATTATCATCTCAATTAATGAATTAAGTGATCAAACCTTTAAACTTATCACCAGATGAAATAACCTGTTATTTTCAATAAGTACGTTATTTACTGCGTATGCGTACGATACGTAATTACCAATTTAAACGAGTGGCCTCTCCAACTCTTTCATTTGAATAGAAAAGTTTCATCCAAAAATGTTCTCTTTTACCGATGTCTATTCGTTATATAAATAATTAATCCTGAATAAAAGAAAAAAGCTACCGAAATCATAATTTGTAGATAACAGAATAAAAAAGAAAGAAAGAAATCAGCAGGAACGAAAAAGGCGAAAAAAACAATAATAATTGCTGTCTTTTCCCCAAGCTCGACGTCAGTGGACAAAAAGCAACACTCAGTTTTCTTTTTCTGCTTCCCCTCTCTCTCTCTTCTTTCTCTCTCCGCATCTGCATCCGACCCAAAACGCAGTGCGCAGCGGCAGACCGCAAGCGGATCTCAGCAGCCGATTCGGCCCTCTCGCTCCAACCGCGTCCTCGCCAAGATGTCCTGCTCTGTCGCCGTCCCCGTCGCACCTCCAATCCGACCAAGACGAAAGGAGACGGGAGAGAATTAGAAATAGGGTTTGGTTAATTGTTCGTGACCCGTGAAGAGGATTTTATTAATTTGTCATTCGGTTTGGTTCGGTTAATCGATAAAAATCGAACCAACAAAAAAAATTTTGGTTTTTAATGAGAATCGAACCGAACGATAACTGCACAAAAGACACTGAAGAGAAGACTTTTTTTTTTTTTTATTGGGCTATATAGCCTTTTTTCTTATTTCTTCGATGAAGAAGAATGGTTTTCTACCCAATCGATCAATCGATGATCCAAACCTCACGATGTAGATTACTTTTTCCTCACCCAATAGAAATCATATCAGCTCATAGATCTCTAACACGATATCGCATCGTTGGCAGACGGAAGAGCAGGAAGAAAGATTTTAATAAGGAACCGCTTCTACGAGGAAGGACTTAAGAGGGTAATGAGCCTGAAGCTAGTTAATTTATATTGGATTTAAAGCTAACGTGATATGAAATATATATTAATTAACTAACACGTATGAATGAGAGGCTAGAAGGCTTCTGAATGTTAGCAAAAAACCATGATAAAGGTGCTCTTATCTGCCAATCATGCTGGCCTCTTCAAAGATAATATGGTTTTTGTTGTCTCCACCTGTGCAGATATCATATTCTTATTCCTAACTATCTCTATAGCCATTGCACGACTGGTGGCCGATCTCTTCTTTTTTTTTTCGTGTAAAGAAGGGAAAGAAGGGTGTCATCACCTTTCCAGAGATACTGTGGTTTTTGTTGTCTTTACACTAGTCCTATAGCCAACTCAAAGCTTGTGATCTTGTCGGATATATGCCTTGTACATGGCTGGCGGGCACTTATTGATTCGCTTTTTCATTGACCCATTTTAGCATGTCTCTTACTACATTTCAATATGTGTCAACACAAATATCATTTGATGCCGCTCTTTCTTAGGGCATGCTCATGCTAGGTCATGTTGTACTAAATTCTGTATGACATTGACATTTCCAAACCAATGCGAAAGATTTTTCTCATAAAATTGGGGTTAGTGAGGTGTTCAAGATACATCAATGGTTCATAGGACTGGTACAATGCGCCAAACCCGGCTTCCCATGCTTTAGTAATTTCATGGGTGTTCAATCATGCGGTGTTCATGACGCTCCCAAGTGCAAAATGTTCTGAATCCTTATCTGAGCTGAACTTACTTCGCTCTGTGCCATGCATCGAGTACGCTCTCGTGTTACTAGTTAGCTTGGCAGGTTATGTCAAAGGGAGGCCTCTCAATATTGCCATCACATAATTGAGAACATCTGTAAGAAAGAATAATCGATCTAAGCATAGAAAAAACGGCAACATGGCAAATGATGTATGAACAGCTTTGCAAGTTGCATAAGCAGAGAAAGAAGTGAAAGCTCTGCTGCAGATTGCGCCATTCAATTCTATTTAGAATAGGAATAAGAGGAGCAAAAATTAAATGCAAAGCCAATCATGTATGAGCCCCTTGACAGTTAACGCAGTTGTGCAATTGTGCCAATTTAGTCTTAAATCATTTGCATTTGTGTCAGTTCGATCAATTTGGCCAGTTTTGATCGGCCAGTGCTAATGTGGCATTTTTAAATAACATTTTAATAATCTTTTGAACTAGAAAAAATAAAAAGCCGTTGGCTCACCGGAGTTATCTCACAGGGCTGTTTGTCACTAGCCTACATGACAAAGGTTCATTTATAATGTGTACCCTGTGCACTGCCTTGAAATTTATACTTCCGGAGCAATGCCTCCCCCTTGAAATGTATGTTCTCACGACCAAATTACCTGAGTGAAGCATTTCACGTCACGAGGCAGAGGCAAAGCGACTATAAGTATTCATTGCATTTTCCGCTAGATACATATTAGCATATTCTGGGTACATTTCTGAGGTGGGGTCGTTCTTATCCTGATAACGTCCCTCCCTTATAGTGGACTCCCACGTTGGGCTTAATTATTCAAAAAATCTGTCGCCGCTGAAAATGGAGGTACAAATATTCTAGTGCACCGGGCATCCAATTCACTACGGGCAGAAGCGGGTGAGAGATGCTTTCCTTAATATTGTTGTTGAACTAAGCCAATGGATACACGCATGACAATTCGGTAAAGATTTTCGGCTCTCCAATAACATCTCTTTTTGCTCTTTTTATGATTCACCTACCTAACAAGATTTCTTTAGAAATATGCTGTCTGATGTTTCGGATTCACCGAACTATTGAAATTGAACATCTAGGGCTCCTTTGAAGCAGGAACAATTAATGGTGCAGTAGCGTGTGCTTGTCACGACTTCTCTAGAAAATTTGCTAACGTATTTGTGCGATCTATGAGGGTGAACGCGGCTGGACATGCTAAAACCCTAGCTTGTCATTGCAACACAAAACACATGACCAGAAGTTCCTCTCAGCGGGGTTTGGTTTGGTACGACGTGTTTGGAATAAAGAACGGACGTGAATTCCCACTTTCGACATCTGCTTTGTGGCTCTCTTACATTCAAGTCCTCCCCGCAACGACACCAACCCCATGTACGTTTCTCGGCACCTCAGAGAAAAAGGACCTTTCTTTCCATCGGGACAGAAGAAAATACGCCTCCGGGGGCAACAGAACTTGTCGAGGTTACATGCTATTAATTGCTAAAGTAAGCTATTAGCAAGACCTATGGCGAACTCTTTTATCGACAGCTTGGTCGGCCATTCAAAGGCGGATGTATAGACTAGGGGCGTCAAAATTCGGACTCATATTTTATTTATATGAATTGCATATGAGTCAAAGAATTTTAAAGGTCAGAATTTGTGATTCATTTTCGATCCTTTTTAATTATTAAGCAGCCCATTTAACAAAAATGCAAGGAGATGTCAAGGTTCGGGTCCAAACGCAGCCCAGCTTTGCAAAGGGCTTAGTTGAGGGGATTCCGAAACCGTGTAGGACAGAAGGTCTCTCTGGGTATGGTCCTGAAACTATGAACTTTCTTTTTAGGGAGACGCATAAGCTATAAACATATGTGATCTAAAACCAACATATATCAAACCAATTCTCTCTTAAACTATAGCATCATAAAGGTACTTCATAGTCATTACTCACAAGCTGCTCCTTCCAAAAGGACAGAAGCATAGGAAACATGTACACATGACAAGACCATCCAAAGACCAAACCAACCAAAAAATGAAACAGGTCCCCCATTAAAACTCCTTGGAGCAATCATTAAATACAATACATGGGAATTACTAGCATCATTTAAGTGTGAATCCTCTCAGAAGCTACTCCTCCCAAAGGACAGCAGCACAATAAAACCATCCAAAGACAAGACTAACCAAATAATGTAATGGGTCCACCATTAGTACTTCTTGACTTATCATACAAACACAATATATGAGAATTACTACCATTATTTGATGGGGTATAATATTCTCACTCAAATGGATTGACTCTTTCCAACCGATATTACAAGCAAGATAGTAAATTTACTAATTGTTGGATGAAAGAGAGATTCAGCACTAAGCATTTTCAAATATATGCTTAATATGACAAATTTAGAAAGGTTCATCCCACACGGCAAGGAAAAGGGTTCCGCCACACACTCAAATTTCTTTTTCAAATTCACTAGGCAGACTGAGCTGGAGATCTAAATTTACCTAAGCTTATAATTACATAACTTAAAAGTCTAGATGCTGGCTGCACATGAAAATAACAAACTTACTTAGTACATATCTTAATAACTGAATGTGTACCCTTCTGGAACAAAGCTAGAGGTTCAAATGGCCATCGATCCAGAAGGAGATACCAGGATGAGGTAATAGGATGGAGACTCCCAGCAGCAGCAAGTCGATCAGCATATTCCGATTGTGTCGTGAAAAGCCGCATCTGGGGGAGAGGAAAAAAACAAAAACAAAAAGATAAAAGTCAAACGAGGAAACATATAATTTTGGTGGATAAACAGATGAAGTAAGGACAACCATTGGATAAATATACCACCGCAAGAAGAATTGATCATGGAAGCCAACATGACTGCTACATAGATATGTACGTTGCTTGATGCTGGAGCATCTTTTCAAAGCCGAAGAAAAACGATAATGTTGGGGAAGAAACTGAACTGAAAGATTTAACTGAAACTGGAAAAAAGAAAAGTTGAACACAAATCCTTTTTCCTGGCCAAGAACCGGTTTGATCTCTGTTTTTGATAATCATAAGATAAGGCATCTCCCAAACCATCGAACAATGGTTTATACATGAAATCGGAGAGCTAAAGGACTAAAAAGGCAGCAATTAAAGGTGAATCTATAATAATAATAATAATAATAATAATAATAATAATAATAATAATAATAATAATAATAATAATAATAATAATAATAATAATAATAATAATAATAATAATAATAATAATAATAATAATAATAATAATAATAATAATAATAATAATAATAATAATAATAATAATAATAATAATAATAATAATAATAATAATAATAATAATAATAATAATAATAATAATAATAATAATAATAATAATAATAATAATAATAATAATAATAATAATAATAATAATAATAATAATAATAATAATAATAATAATAATAATAATAATAATAATAATAATAATAATAATAATAATAATAATAATAATAATAATAATAATAATAATAATAATAATAATAATAATAATAATAATAATAATAATAATAATAATAATAATAATAATAATAATAATAATAATAATAATAATAATAATAATAATAATAATAATAATAATAATAATAATAATAATAATAATAATAATAATAATAATAATAATAATAATAATAATAATAATAATAATAATAATAATAATAATAGTTTAAATGTGGTTATAGAACATGAGTAGGTCTTAGGATGGGATTACTATAATTCTTGATGGTAACTTGGTAAGTTAAAATTTATGAATGGGGCAAAAGGCCAACAATTCTGTACTCAATCATAAGATGCCCTGTCCTTTACTAGAAACCAGACCAGCAGAGGAAAGAAAAATGATTTTAACCGAAAATACTATCACTACAGCATCAAATACCCGAGTTAATGGACCCATATTTTGCGTCTTGAATCAAAAGCATCACTTAATTTTTCCTGCAAATTACCTAGAATTGGATCTGAAATTCCCAAAGTACTACATGTCCATGGTCATCAACGCGAAATTTCTACTAAGTAACACCTCAACAAAGCCCAGAAGGCAACGGCCATCTGAAATTACGGTATTCTATAGTTACAAGGCCTTCTGCGGTTAATAGACGACCCACAACCACTATAATTTTCTGCATCTTTACTAGGAGTACACAATCCAGTTCTAATAACCCCATCTCATTTGTTCTACATCAAACACCTCTTTCACGTGTTAGGAAAGAAGCCTTAGTCCTTCTATCTTGCGTGATTTTGTAATTACTTTAGTTCAGCGACTGATGCTAGCACACAAAAAAGGAACAAAATCCCCGGTTCATTTGTGGTGTCAATATACACAAGCTAAGATAAAGCTGCATTTGAATTTGCCCATATTTTCAGTCCATCAGCATTAACAAACTCAAAGATTCAGTGGGAAACAACTTCTTCTTCTTTTTTTCCTATTTATTCGCATCAGTCTTAACTTCTGAATTCTCTTCTACACGCGAAATGGCGGTTCAAGAAAGAAGTGAACAACAAGCACAAAACCCCTTTAGGCTGCGGTTAGTTTAACCTTGGGAATGGGTTTTGGAAAAATGCAAATATCTTTAGCCTAAAAGAGTTTTGGAGAAATGCAAATTACGTCTGATAAAAAATTATTTATAAAATTATTTTATTATTAAGGGTGTTTGGCAAATCTTTTTTTATAAAGGGCTTTTGGATTTCATTTTTCTTTTTTATTAAAAAAAATATTAAACTCTTTGTGACTGATAATGATAGTTTTGGAAAGATGAGAGGTAAAACCGAAAAATTAAAAAATTTATGTTAATAATTTATTAAAAAAAAAAAAAACAGTTTTCTCCGGGATTCTAAGAAGGCTGCAATGGCGAATATCAAGCGTCGAAGGCGGGGGCGCCTTGTTCTCCTTCTCGTGCTTCGATGATTCGTGGAAGTGAGGAGGAGGAGTGGCGAGTCAAACAAAGCTGAGCTGAAGCGGGAGACCGGCTTATGGAGCCGGACGTCGGGGGCGAGCCAGCCGAAGGCTGTTTGGAGACGAGGCTTTTGCTATTCTTCATCGGCGTAGCCTGATCCGAGCTCTCGAGTCTGATCCAAGAGTTTACGAGGCGAAGCATTTCGCTAGTGGGCAGCCCGGCCCAATAGGCCCGACTCGTTCTTTGGTATTGTGAGAGATTTTCCTGATTCGTTACTATGGGCCTCATTCGATGTATGATCTCCTCTTTTGAGTGAAAACGTCTTGTTAATCTATTCTCGTAGGGTAGGCACGCCATCGAACTATGTGCGCCGGGTTCGCTCTTCTCCATTTGTTTCCGTTTGGAGTCCGTAAAATCCCCGATAATGACATTTTTCAATAGTGAACACTGGACACTTGCATCGTTTGGCTCCTTTAGATTGGCATATGAGAAAAGCTTTTAACACCTTTGGGTCAGCCAAAGGACTCGTTTTCCCAGGAAAACAAAAGCCAAATGTAGACCGTAGATCTAACCGTATTTGCGTTATAAAGGGTGTGTTTGTTTTGCGAAATACATTTTCGGGAAAACATTTTTCTCATTTTTCGGTTCACTCGGAAAATGAGTCGATAAAACGTTTTCCCGACAAAGAAAGGCTTAAATTTAGGAAAATGATTTAAAACTCAAAACGAAATGAAAAACGTTTTCGAATCTACCAAAGCTTAGATTTGATGCTTAGTTTACAAACAATTATTCTTATAAAAATATATTTTTATAAAATTTGAATTTTTATTTTTAAAAAAATTAAAATTTGGAAAACGTTTTAAAAAATAAAAATAAAAAAATTCGAATTTCCTTCTTTTCTTTTCTTCCTTTTTCTTTTTGTTTCTTCTCCACCCGTCACTAGCCACAAGGATGGCTAGTGAGTTCTGGCTTATCAAATCGGGCGATCTCATGGCCTTCGACAACAAGGCTTGAACTTGTCCGAGGTTGATGAGCCTCAAGCCTTGCCAAATCAGGTGAGCTTGTGGCCTCCTTCCGATGAGGCTCAAGCTAGATTGGACGAGCTCGTAGCCTTTAGCGGCCAGGTGATGAGCTCGTCACCTCCAACGATAGCTAGAGCTCACCCTTTGTAAGCCAACCGGAATGAAACTGCCAGATGAAGCAAAAAGGATGGCGTGAGGAAGCTAAGGAATGAAGGACAAGAAGAAGGAAAAGAGAAAAGGAAATAAAAATAAATAGAAAATAAAAGTAAATAAAAAACAACAATATTAAAAATTCGAATTTTTTAAAATTAAAAATTCATTTTTTTCCCGCGATGAAGTGCGAAATTATTTTTTAATGGGATCCAAACGACAGAAAACATTTTCAATTATATATTTCAAACAAAGGAAAAAAAACCATATTCTTAGAAAATACTCGAAAAGATTTTCCTTTATTATTGAGTTTTCCGTGAAATAAACGCACCCTTTAGTACAAGTGCTTTTGAATCTCCTAAGTCGACTGACCAAAAAAAAAAAATCTCCTAAGTCGGCATTAGAGGTGTCAAAAAAACCCACACCGGCCCAACTCAACCCAACCTGGCCTAACCCGGCCCAACCTGATAATTAGGATATTTTGGGGTTAGGCCTTAGTCTTTTTCAAGTAAGGATTTTAAAATGTATGTATTGTTAGGGTTGGGATTAGGTCGAGTTGGGCGGCGTTGGGCCGGGCCGAGCTGGGCTGGTGCAGGTTTTTTGACACCTCCATAGCCGATCTCTCTCCCCCTATGTGCACAACGACAATCAAATGTTCTGTGAGTTCGGTGCTTTTAATTGTCTGATTGCTTCCCTTGGCAAACATTAAACAAGTCTGCTTGATCAGTTAGAAACTACCTTGTCCTCACCCAACTGACAAAGTGATGCCTTTTTGCCTCTAGTTTTCAGAGTTTATTTACCTAAGCAGAATAGCTAAGCCTACAAAATACTCAAAGCTCGACTTTATATTTTATGAAAATATCTCAGATTGAGCGTCAGCACTGGAAATCCTAGAAAGCTGTCAGTTCGCCGATGTGGTCCTATAGGCTACCGTAATAGCCCATGTGACAAAGGTTCTTATACAACATGTACCCTATGCACTTCCTTGATTTTTTTTTTTCGAGAACAATTCTTCCCCCTTGCAATCTATGTTCCCATAATCAATTGTCTGGGTGAAGCATTCCACATCATGAGGCAGAGAAAGTGACTTTACGTATTCACTACATCTTCCTTCAATTATATATTAACATTCCGTTCCGGATATAGAATAAACCTTGTGACTTTTGTAATCACTATATAGCTGGATAGGGGGACCCAAAGACAGTGTCCTATTTTAATGGAGGATATGTCATGGGCGACAGTTGTTCACTTGAGTAGATAATGATCGGGATTGATATAATCGAGTGTGAACAAAAAGAAAAAGAGAAGAATCTCCAACAGTAACCAGTCAAAACTACCATAAACAGGTTACACAGGACCACAGGTTACACTATAAACAGTTGATTTGCCACCTGCGTAATCAAAACCATTAATATCGATTTTTCTTTAGAATTAATTCGAACCATCGTCACCTGTTGATCTCTCCGAAATTGAGCCGATCACCGATTATATCTCCAGAATCAGACCCTACACGTTGCGTACCCAAAAGACGATATTTAAAAAATATGCGTCAAAAGCAGCACCAAAGCCCAAAACCTCAAAAGCCACTGTGGCACCGTCCCAACCCCTCTCTCTCACCCCCGCCCACACCCGTCAAGCTGTTGCACAGCGCAATTCAATTTGAATTAGGCGTCCGAACCAAAAAAAAAGAAAAAAGAAAGCAGCAGAATTGTCCCTTACTCTTGGAATGCGATGTCGATCGAATCCACGAATGGTTTAGGCTTTAGCGATTGCTTTAAACGCGTCCTCGGACAGGACCAATTCGGCGCCAGTCACGGACTATATTATTTTACAATACATTGCATAATACGATTTCTAAACATTTGTAAACAAGCAAAGAGTAGTAAATTCTTGACCTGGCTTGTATACAACAAAACATACAATTTCATAACTCATACTATATATAATCTGTAGCATTTTTGAAACATGATTTTTACAAATTTAAAGAAGATAATATGACTCACCTGGAAATGTTCAAGACAAACAACGAGTAGCTAAATGAGCTGACGATCTTGCAATTCTATCAATTAAACAAGAATTAGCGTTAAACTAAGTAAAACTCTACCTCAAATACAAAATTGCCAAAAGCACACAAAACTCGATCTCGAAACCCTAAAATTTTGCTCAAACAAAATCATTGCTTCAAATCAAATTTCATTAAACCTCATGGCTCTACAACGACATAATTCACTATAGTCATAAATTTCGAATTTAAGTCCTAAATCTGAAAACTACCCGATTGTACAAACAAGAGGTGTAGACACTTATCTGACGTTGCGATACATAATCGAATTGACTTAACGAAATATGGCATGTATGCACAAAGCCCTTTCTCTTTTCCCATTTCTTTCTTTCTTTCTTTCTTTCTTTCTTTTTTCTCCTTTCTTTGTCTGTTTTTTCGATCGAGGGAGCTCTCGGTCTTTTACTTAGACAAGCCTCCTTGTTCTACCTTAATTGACTTTCCAACCCATTTTCTCCTCCTTTCTTTCTTGTCTTTTCTCGCTTTTCCTGTTCAATGGACGAAGTCCTCCTTTCTTTTATGCGGCTCTCAATCGTCCATTTTGAGACGGTGGGTTTTCTTTATTTATTTATTTTTTTTCACTCTTTGACCTTTGACTCTTTGATTGCTCAACTCCCACGACTATTACAAATATAATCATTTATATTGTCTACACGAAGAATTATGATATTTTGAAGACAAAAATCAATGGATATGAGGACGACAGGTCGATAGAGATTGTTAGCTCTCCAATGACATTTCCTTTTACATTTTGGACTCTTCAAATATGTGCAGTCTACTTTTTCGGATTCATCGAACACTAGAAATTAAATGTCTAGTAGCTCTGTTGGAGAAAGGACAACTAATGGGTGCAATAGCATGTGCCTATCAGGCTTCTCTAGAAAATTTGCTAATGGATTCGGACATGCCGAAACCCTAGCTTGTCATTGCACTTCCACAACACAAACCCATGGCTGGAAGTTCCTCTCAGTGGTTTTGGTTTGGTACAAAGTGTTCATATGTAGAGACCCACCACTGTGGGGTACTCTTATATTTTAGTCCTCCCTGCTCCGACCCGCCCAACTGGGGGAAATAGAGCGAGGGAATAAACAGTTGGTAAAATAATTGGCATATGAGTACCTTCTGTCGGAAAAACAGTTGGTCCTCTATGTATGGCAGCAATCAAAGGTTCCGTGAGGTTAGCACTTCTGATTGTTTGATCGTTTCCCTAATGGCTTAGTATACATTAAACAAATTGTCTTGATTAGTTAGAAACCACCTTGTCCTCGTCCAATTGGACATAGTGATTTCCTTTTGCCTCAACTTAAGTTTAGTGGCGTAGCAGAATAGATAAGCCTGCAGAATACTCCAAGCTCGACTTTATATTTTACAAAAAGAATCTTAGACCGAGCATCGAAACTGGAAATCCTAGAAAGCTGTCGGCTTGCCAGTGTCGTCCTACAGGTTGCCATTTGTCACTAGCCCACATGACAAAGGTTCATTTACTACATGTCCCTATGCACTTGCTTGAAATTTACATTTATAGAACAATGCTTCCCCCTTGAGATGTATGTTCTCACAACCAATTGCTCGTGTGAAGCATTCCACGTCACGAGATAGAGAAAGTGACTATACGTATTCATTGTATATTCCTCCAGATACTCATCAATATTTTACTCTGGATATAAAACTCCTCGACATCGTGGATTTAGTAATCACTTTGCGATTGAATAGGAAGACTTGAAGATAGCATTGTATTTCATCGGAGGAAACATCATGGGCGAGAACAATAACATTTCCCGTTCGTACAGTTGTTCCCATGAATAGATTGTGAATGCGATCATTATGAGATGGCAGAACAGATAGCTCAGATCACCAGACGATAGTTTTCGAATAATAGAGTATGAACAACAAAGAAAAAGAAAAGGAGGAAAGAAAGAGACGAATCTTCAACAATCAGCGGTCAGTCGACCAATACCACGGAGGCGAGGAGGAGGCTGAGGAGAAGAAGCTGCTGCAGCAAGCAGCCATTAAAGACATTTCTTTAATGTCCTTTTTCTCTTTTTTTCGATAAAGAAGAATACATTTTACCACCACCCGTGGTGGCGGCGTAGTTGGTTGAGCCCTGGTTCCTTTCGAGAGAGGTCTTGGGTTTGACTCGCGGTGTCGTCAAGCGACTTACCCGGGGCAGCAAGGGTGGTGGTGACTATGCTGCTCCTCCAGGGTTTACTCCGCCACAAAGCGGCGCACGGAGGTTCTCTGGGTAACAAAAAAAAAAAAACCGCGAAGACAGCGCAATAAAGAAATTTCTTGTATATTTCCTTAACAAGTTAGGTACACCGTACACAAGACGTCGTGTCACCTTAACGAATTACTAATCACTTACATCATCGCGTATTGTCAACGTCTAAAATGGAGGTACAAAGATTCTGCTCCGCGGAGCATTGAATTCACGCGGGAGAAGCGGATGAGAGATGCTTTCCTTAAGTCCCGTTGTCGAACTAAGCCGGAGAAAAAATAAGAGCACGCGCGAGTTAATTAATAAATCGTTGTGCTAATACCGTCACACTTCGAATCCGGATAGGAATAATAATACGGCCATTCTCCCACTCGAATGACACAATCTTGAACCATCAAAATCAAACTCCTGAAATAACGCTCTCGCGTTAATGATTTAAAAAGCATGATCGATAAATAGAATAAACAACCACAATTTAAAGAGTAATATGTATATATTTTAAGTGGATTAAGCAACTATAAAAAATGTATTCAAAGTGATACTAGACTCAGGATATAAAATACGTATTGAATTACATTGGGTTATTTCATTTTAAGTCAAAAACACTCATTTACTCGCTAATATTAAAATAATAGTATTAATGGTCTAATCTATTAATCAATATCAACAACTTATATATAAATGATCTATTCCATTTATTAATTTCATCAAATCACACGTTAGTGGTCTATTTCATCGACCAATTTATTACTCAATATCAAATTATAATCATAATATAATACTTGGTGATAAGGCAATCAAGATTTTCCTTGACAGAGTTCTTACCTACAAAACTAGTGGTTCAGTTTAGAAGGATATCCTAAATCGATGTATATACCCACAAACCCTTATCAGTTCACAATTATATTAAACATAAATAACCATTATCTAATACTATAAATCAATCTAAATAACTTTTTCTCAATGTATCCCACCGCAATTTCTCAAAATCATTTATAGAGACTTTCATACACCAACTGCAAAGCTATTACAAATATATATTATTTCACAATACCTTGCACAACACGCTTTCTCTTTTCTCCGTTCTTCTTTGTTTTTTTTTTTTTTTTTTCCCTCCTTTCCTTTCTTTCTCTGTTTTTCCGTCGAGGAGCTCTCGGTCTTCTATTTAGCCGAGCCTCCTGTTCTGCCTTTGTCGACCTTTCAACCCAATTTCTCCACCTTTTTTCCTGTCGTTTCTCGCTTTTCCCGTTCAATGGACGAAGCCTTCCTTTCTTTTATGCAGATTTCAGCCGTCCATTTTGAGGCGGTGGGTTTTCTTTTCTTTTCCTTTTTTAACTCTTTGACTGGTCAACTCCCACAACTATTACAAATATAATCATACGTCTTGTCTACACGAAGAAATATGATATTTTATAGCTAAAAACCAATGAAAATGAGGATGATGCATTGATTGTTGGCTCTCCAATAACATCTCCTTTTTAATTTTTTTGTGATTCACACAATTTAATGAGGCTACCCAACAAGGAATCTTTGGATATTTGCAATCTACTGTTTCGAATTCATGGAACTCTGGAAATTGAACACCTAGGAGCTCCTTTGCAAAAGGAATGATGCAATAGCGTGCGCTTGTCAATACTTCTCTAGAAAATTTGTTAATGGATTTGCGCATTCTATGAGGGTGAATGTGGCCAGACATGCCAAAACCCTAGCTTGTTATTGCACTTCCACAACACAGACACATGACTAGAAGTTCCTCTCGGCGGGTTTGGTTTGGTACAACGTGTTTGTATACGAAGACAAACATGAATTCCTACTTTCAACAAGCACCGCTATGGGGCTCTCTTACATTTTAGTTCTTCCTGCTCCGACCCGCCCAAGTGGGGGGAAAAACAGCGAGGGAACAGTTGGTAAAACAATTGGCATAGGAGTACCTTCCGTTGGAAAAACAGTTGGTCCTCTATGTATGGCGGCAATCAAAAGTTTTGTGAGTTTAGCGCTTTTGATTATTTCATCGCTTCCCTAATGACTTAGTAAACATCAAACAAGTTGGCTTGATTAGTTAGAAACCGCCTTGTCCTCGTCCAATTGGACAGAGTGATGTCCTTTTGCCTAAACTTTCCTAAGTTTAGTGGTCTAGCATAATAGATAATCTTGCAGAATACTCCAAGCTCAACTTTATAATTTACAAAAAAAAAAAAAAAAAAAAATCTTAGATGGAGCATCGAAACTGGAAAATCTAGAAAGATGTCGGCTCGCCCATGTCATCCTACAGGTTGCTGTTTGTAACTAGCCCACATGACAAAGGTTCATTTACTATTCCAGAACAATGCTTCCCCCTTGAGATGAATGTTCCCATAATCAATTGCCCGGGTGAAGCATTCCATATCAAAAAGGCAAAGAAAGTGACTATATGTATTCATCACATGTTCCTTCAAATACATATCAGCGTTGCATTTTGAGTATAAAACTCCTCGACCTCATGGATTTGGTAATCACTTTGGATTTAAATAGAAAGTCCCAAGGATAGCATTCTATTTCAATAGAGGATATGTCATGGGCGAGAACACTAACATTTTCTGTTTGCACAATTGTTCACATGAGTAGATAGTGATCACAATTGATATAAGATCGCAGCAGTATGGTCAAAATTGAGTTCTACTAATTCGTCGCAGGAAAAGTAGATATTTCAAATGCGGAATCTCACCTTCTCACGTCTTGCGCCATAACATTTCTAAGAATATGTCACCCTTCTACCAAGAAAGTCGATACAAAAATTCTGAATCCAAGTTTGTCCCCTGTCCGGACAATAAAACAAGTGCTTCTAGACTAGTGAGACGGTATAGACAGCTCAAACCCTAGAAAATGATGAGAGTAAGGACAGGAAAAAATAAAAGGAGATAAAGGAAGAGAAGAATTTTCAACGACAGCCTGTCAGTCAAAACCGTTGCTACACAGGTTTCACAGGACCACACGTTGGCAATATAGACGGTTGGATTTGTCGCCCGCATAATCAAAACCATTGTCACCCCCGTTAATCTCTTCGAGATCTAGCCGATCATCGATCATCTCTCCAGAATCAGAATCAGACCCTGCGCGTTGCGTACCCAAAAGACGATATTAGAGAAGTCACTGTTTAATCGACAGGTCCCCCTTAACGGGCACTCGACCACACCCAAAACCCAATTCCTCGAAAGCCACTGTAGCGTCGTCTTCTCCAACCCCTCTCTCTCTCTGCAACTCAATTTGAAGAGGGCGTCTGAACAAGAAGAGAAAAAGAAGCAGAAGAATCGTTCCTTACTCTTGGAATTCTATGTCGACGGAATCCGCGAAGGGCTTAGCGATTCTTTTGAACGCGTCCTCGGACAGGACCAACGTCGCGCCGGTCGCGGACTGCTTGTACGCCGCCGCCGAGGAATCCGCCGAGAGGGCGTTGTCGATGATCTTGACCTGGATTGGGCGATCGCTCCCGCAGCTGGAAGGGACGGACGGCGACCCGGCAACGCACCGCACCGCGTACACCCGGCCGCAGGCCACTCCGTTATCCCAAAGATCGCCGCCCGCCGCCGCGAACAGGTTGCCCGGAGGAAGCTGGGACGGGTCATCTCTATAGCATTCCGTCGCTAAACCAACAGCAAGAGAAAAAAAGGGGATTTAGCGAGCTCCTCTCTTTTCTAATCCTCCCCTCTGTGTTTTTTTTTTTTTTTTTTTTTTTCTGGGGGGGGGGGGGGAGGGGTTTCAAGAACTTACGCGTGTATGGAGAGCTGTAATAAGCAGCCGTGCCGACATCGCCGGCGGCCCCAGAGATGATCGCCAACACCACGAAGGGGAGGAGGAAGCTGAGGAAGAGCTGCTGCTGCTGCTGCTGCAAATAAGACATCTCTTTAATGTCCTTTTTCCCTTTTTTCGATAAAGAAGAACACCTTTTTATAGAAGTGGACGGGCTAGATAGCGCAATAAAGACAGTTGTAGTATATTCCCTACGTGGTTACGTCGCCACAAAAAATTACTTAACGAGTACGCCATGGCGCCCTGAAGGGCATCGAATTCCACACAGGCGAAGCGGGTGGGGCCGTGACGGATGGGTAAGTGGGGACACAGGGTGGGGCCGAGAAGAGGGTCCAATATTTTGACCCGACGAAAAAAGAATGAATGACGGCCGATCTCCATCTAGAAGGAATGACCGCCGCTCGTGCAATCCCCGCCGATTCAATGACACGACTTCTGCCACAGTGTGACATGGAAAGTGGCAGTAAAGTTCATAATGTGCTTTTTCATCTGCATCTGCAGAACTCACAATTCGAGCCTAAGCCCAATATCTTTTTATTTTATTTTTAAATTCGAGGCATTCTCTAACGCTTACTTATCATATGTTTTAATTCAAATACCCGATTATAGTTTCGGCATTTCCAGAATTCAATACCCGATTATAGTTTCGGCATTTCCAGAATTCATACTTAATCCATTTCCGTTAAAGCAGCTGCTGCAGCCTCGAAATAGTCAGGAAAAAATCCGGCGCAATCTCCGTATCACCTGTGTTCATGTGAAGAAGATTGTGAATAGGCACTTCGCTTTTAGATGTAGTGAAAGCAACCCAGCAAATAAAGATATATATATATATATTTTCACCTTCAAGTAAATGATTGCTCGAGTGAAGTTTATATCTGTAATGCCTTGACATGAACGCACATGAGATTGGCAAAAGCCTATCAGAGCAAATGGAAGAAGAAATCGATCTTACGTGCAATTTTTTACAGTATGCAATCAACTCCCGAGGCCTTTCAGTTTGCACCGGCTTAGAATCCAAATGCTGCACTGAACACCAGTTATTTTCTAGATATACGGGTATGTACTAAAATCCCTGCAAAAGAACCTAGGTCAGGAATACGACTTTCATCCAGACATAGTCGAATGACAAAAAGCTCTCTCTTCTCAGTTTCATGATTTTCAGATAATAAAGAAACAAACCCAGCAAGACTTGTTCCGTGAAAGACCTCAGTGGCTTACCTGCATGTAGGTTAACTGATCATAACTCAAGGCCTTCTTTCTAACTTGTGGATCAGACCTATCCTACGGAAACAATTTTGTGGTCAAATACAAATACCTCTGGACAAAAACAATAAAGGAGAGAAAAAGAAGGGGGGAGGGGCACCGGGGAGAAAGCTAGCACAGCAATAAAGGAAAGCTAGATTTGTTTTGCTAGAACAGGAACTGAGGGTATACTACATGGAATACAAAAAGTGGGTACCTTCAAGCAACAGCATTCTGATGTCTGGAAAATGAGAAGAATCCAATAATAGAAGAACCAATATGTGCAAAGTGCCTTGAGCTCTCATAAACAAAAAAGACTTCACACTGTACTTCAAGAAAGACATAATGGTCCTCTCAAGATAATCAGCGTGGTTACATGCATCATAAAAGGCCTCTAACTTCTTGACTCAATTATTAAACACAGCACATGAGAATTTCTAGCATCATCCAAGTGCAAATCCTCTCAGAAGCTACTCCTCCCAAGGGACAGCAGCACAGTTAGACCATCCAAAGACCAAACCAACCAAATAATGTAATAGGTCCACCATTAATACTTCTTGAATAACCAGAAAAACACAATACATGAGAATTACTACGCTCTTTTAATGGGGTATCCTATTCTCACTCAAACAGATTGACTCTTCCCAATCGATATTTCTAACAAGATAGTAAATTTACTAGAAGTGTGATGAAAGAGAGATTCAGCACTTAGCATTGTCAAATATATGCCATATGACATTTTCAGAAAGGTTCCTCCCACATGGCAAGGAAAAGGTTCCACCACACAATCTCAATATTTCTTTTTCAAATTCAATAGGCAGACGTAGTTGCAGATCTAAAGTTACCTCAGCTTATATTTACTAAACTTGAAAGTCTAGGTACTGGCTGCACACCATAACAACAAATTTACTGAGTACATATCTTAATAACTGAATGTGTATCCTTTTGGAACAAAGCTGGCGACTCAGATGGCCATTGATCCAGAAGGAGAGACCAGCATGAGGTATTAAGATGGACTTACAGCAGCAGCAAGTCGATCAGCATATTCTGATTGTGTCGTGAAAAGACGCATCTGAGGGAGAGAAAAAAAGGGAAAACCACAAGATAAAAGTCAAACGAGGAAACAGATAATATTGGAGGATAAACAGATGAAGTAAGGGCAACCATTCAAAACATATACTAATTCAAGAAGAATTGATCACAAAAGCCAAAATGACTGCTAAATACGTATATAGATTGCTTGATGCTGAAGCATCTCTTTAAAGCCAAAGAAATACGATAAAGTTGGGGAAGAAACTGAACCAAAAGATTTAACTGAAACAGGCGAAGAGAAAAGTTGAACAGAAACCTTTTCCCTGGCCAAGAACCATTTTGAATATCCGTTTTTGATAATCATAAGATAAGGCATCTCCCAAACCATCGAACAATCATTTATACATGAAGTCAGGGAGTTAAAGGGATAAAAAGGCAGCAGTTGAAGGTGAATCTAATAAAAAATGTTTAAATGTGGTTATAGAATTTAGTATGTCTTATGATAGTATTACTATAATTCTTGAGGGTAATTTGATAAGTGAAAATTCATGAATGAGGCAAAAGGCAATACAATAATGTACTCAATCATAAGATGTCCTGTCTCCTTTACTAGAAAGCAGACCAGCAGAGGAAAGAAAAACGAGTTTCACCTATAATACTACCACTAAAGCATCAAATACCTGAGTTAACAGACCCATATTTTGCCTCTTGAATCAAAGCATCTCTTAATTTTTCCAGCAAATTACCTAGAATTGGATCTGAAATTCCTAAAGTGCTATATGTCCATGGTCACCAAAGCAAAATTTTCCAAAGTGACACCACAACAGAGCCCGGAAGGCAAGTGCCACCTAAAATTACAGTATCCAAAGCTACGAGACCTTCTGCGATCTACATCATTACTAGGAGTAAGAAATCTAGGACTAACAACCTCTTCTGATTTGTTCTATATCAAACACTTCCTTCACATGTTAGGAAAGAAGCCTTAATCCTTGTATCTCGCTGATCTCACAATAACTTAAGTTCAGCAACAGATGCAAGCACACAAAAAAGGGACAAAATCTCTGGTTCATATGCGGTGTCAAAGTACATAAGCTATGATAAAGCTGCATTTGAATTTGCCCGTATTTTTCTGTCCCTCAGCATTAGCAAACTGAAAGTTCAGCCGAGGAAACTAACTTCTTTTTTTCCATTTATTCACGTCAGTTTCAGCTCCTGAATTCCCTTTTACACGCGAAATGAACAACAAAAACCTACAGAAGCACACGAAAACCCCTTCAGTAATCTAACAAAACCTCAAGAATGATTCCTGCCAGGAAAGAAGCAGACACACACTCCTCTCAGCATGATTCATGAGTCCCACCAATTTAAGCTCAACAAAAGCAGCCGCGAGCACATACTCACGTCGATCGGTCTCTCAAAACCGCAAAAATTCCAGATCGCTGAGAAACGGGACTAAGGAATCACCCGGATGTGGATGAACGCCACCGCCGCGGCGAGGAGGAGGAACCGGAAGTCGCAGAGGAACTTGCTCACCATCGTCCCTCCGGAGCCGGCGGGGGAAACCGCCGTAGCAGCTGAAGATCACGCGGCGAAGGCGTCGCGAGCACCAAACATGGCCGAGCTAGCGAGAGGGAGCTTGAGGATTTTTTAGAAGGCTTTGATGGCGAATCTCGAGCGTCGAAGGTGGGGTGCTTTGTTCTCCTTGAAGCGACGACGAAGACGACGACGACGACGACGAGTCAACAAAGCCGAGCCGAGGCGGGAGACCGGCTTCCGGAGCCGGACGATCGGCGCGAAGCCTGTTTGGAGACGAGGCTTTTGCTATCCTTCGTCGGGATAGCTCGGCTCCGACCTCTCGAATCTGAAAGGGCGTAAATGATAGTAGGGATGAGCATTGGTCAGTCCACCGAACTTGGACCGGCTTAATCCTGCCAATCCCGGTCCAATCCCTAAAGAGATTGAGTCTGTCTTTGGTCTTAAAATTTCTGGACCAACACTATACAGGTTGATCCTCGGTCTTGAGAGTTTTTGGTCGGTCCAACCCTAATTATATATATTATTTATAATTTTTTTATATAGAGAAAACATTAAAATAAATTGTGTCAACAATATTAAACAGCTCTTTAGTGAGGAGTTCAAGTAATTTTATATTATTATTTAATAACTTAGATTTTTAATGTCTTTTACGATGTCAATAAATATAATTTACAAAGAAAGAACATGTTTTTCTAAGGAGTCTCCACTACGTCCAAAAATGAATAAACAGCTCCTTCTGGCATCTCTAGTATTCATTTTCTTCTATCTTATTTGTCCTCTTAGTATTCAATTTGCCAAAATCAAAAGAAACAACTTATCTGCTCACCACTCGACACTTACCTTGCTCGCTTTGGGTCACTCGTGCCGCTCGCCGCTCGATGCTAGCTTAGCTTGTTGCTCCCTGCTCGACATTCGATATTCATCATGTTCGACACTCACCCTCACTTAACCCACACCCCACTTGACCCTCACCGTTTGCCTTTCTTAGTTAACCTTGCTTCGCTTGCCTTTCTTAGTTAACATCGCTCATCATCAAACCCATTGGGTCGGTACGGTTCTCGGTTGCCCTTTTAAGGAGTACAAAAAATGAAATAAAAAAGTATTGGTTGGTTCTGGGTTTACCTTGAAACCGAACTGAACCTATTGGGTCAATTCGATATTCAATTGCTTTTTTAAGGAGTATAAAAAATGAAATAAAAAATTATCGGTTGGTCCCGGGTTGACCTTGGAACCGCATTGAACCCATTGGGTCGGTTTGGTCCTTGGTCTCAAACTCAATAGGGTCTGTCCTCAGTCCCAAAAATTGAGAACCAATACTGTGCGGATTGGTTCTAAGGTTACGAGGTGAATCGGCCAAACCTGAACCATGCTCACCCCTAAATGATAGGGGTGTTATCGATCCTAATCCAATTCCAGAACCGAACGAAAGTGATTGTTTTTGGGTGGCAATTCCACATAAGAAATTAGATTGATAGACAGTACAAAATTTCATAATATTTTTTTAAAGTAAATCCTAATTAGTAAATTATCTTTTCTTTTATTGTCGAGAAATTCACACTTATAGGAAATAGAAGAAATTAAAAAAAAAAAGTAATTACCATTTCTAGGATTGACCCCTGATCTAGTCCAATTATAGGATAGAGTAGACCGTTTACTATTCCACAATCAAGGAACCAATCATGCCCAATTCGATTCCAAATTTTATGGTGGAAACTAATCTTCCCAAGTAAATAAGTGTGATCAAACAATTATAATATTCTTTTTGGTAATTATAATAAAACTATCTCACTTATCTTCTTTTGGAAATAGACACATCGCACGTCGGGTTTCACTTTTCTACAAATATTTCTCACTTGAATCTTTTCGATCTTGTCTATATTTCCTATTTTGCGTAACGACAATGCATGAGAAGCTTTCATAAATACAGCGTGCTCGTTTCCATCGTCATTCTTCTCTCTAGATTGATGAAGTTCTTTTTCCAACGTTAGTACTTTCTCGATTTTCTACTGTACCAATCTTTAATTTTTCTTTTTTCCAAGTCAACGTACTTGGCTTTCTTAGATTCCGTTTCTTCCTTAAATCTCTTGTTTTCATTAAGAAGTCACTCTTTTGACTTTTCTTTAGAAAAGTATTTCATGGCTGCGTTTCTTTGCAAAGCCCCTTGGACCTCTAAAGGCCCTTGAACAAATGCAAGTGTGTTAGGCATTTATTTTTGGGGGCCCAATTCCCAAATGCTAGCATTTCCAAGGCCTTGTAAAGGCCTTTAGGTCAAGGCTCCCTCTCCCTTACTTTTGCTTTCTGGCGTTCTCGGCATGCAATAGGAGCTCAATTAATGAATTTTTTGAATTTTCAATTTTGCCCTTCTTGAGAATCTCCCAAACCCGCTTTCACTTTCGCTCCACGCATAAGCCAGAAGGCATCTTTTTCCCTTTACCTAACTTTTTGTCTTCCCAAGAACAGTAAAGACAGTTAGCGAATTCCAATACTTGAAGATAACCGCGAAACCCCAATTTGATTTCAGTTAAATTTGACAAAGATCCGGGTCTTCTCGCCATGATTGTAGTGGCTCGTATGTGGAACCATCTACCTCATTTATAGCACGAGCAATTTCTGCAAATGATCCTTCCGAACTTTTCTCGAATTTTACTTATATAATCGGTTCAATTTTTGCAGAGAGGTCACGTGACCAAGCCAATTGACATTCTCGTTTTTATAAGGTGTTCAACTTTTGTTGGTCCATCCAAATTTTAATTAACCCTTGTACTGCAACTAAAGATTCTTTCGAAATTCGACACACTTCCCGTTCAATAGCCTTTTCTCTTTATATAAAGCCAAAGTCTTTCCATGCTTTAGATGTCCCATCGTACATAGTATCTACATATGCCTTGGGCACACAGAAGCCATTCTAAATAGTCATATACACACATTTATGAATTTTGATTATTTTGTATCTTCAAAATATTATAGGAGATTTTCTCAATATGCCAGACTATGTTCATGTTGTCAAATCCTTGATGCTCAATTTAGTGAGCATTTTGGGATTCGTCTTACTTATAAATCAATTTGCAAAACCTCTCACAATTCACGAAAAATGTTTTGATCAAGCATGAGTGTGTCATTTACAACACAACCCTAAAACGTTTAAACACCTAGACAATCTAATGACCCCATTAATAGTAAGGTTGACAATAGAGGAAATATTATACCTTCAATATAGATAAATCGATCTAATGATTTTTATTAACTTTTTCTGAACTATCGTTTCTTAATATATATATATATATATTTAATGATTAAGATTGTAGTTTAAGGGAATATTAATGAAATACAGTTATTTACACTGTCTCTTTAAAGTTCAATCTGTAATAACTCCTTGTAGTATACAATTGTTTAGTTCAAGTTTTTATTAGAGGAATTCTTTAGTTGAAGTCTGTATAAAAACAAATGGGAAATACCATAAGGCGGTGGAGTAAAGCAAATTGTTTTGACTTAAGCAGACATTTTTGTGCTTTCATGGTAATACGTGATTTTTGAATTTTCAATTAATAGCAATTTGCACCCTTTTCATGATTAACTAGTTCTTTTGAGATTTTTTCTCCGTCAATTGAATAAGCTAAAAATTGTTATAGCCATTTAGAAAGTGAAATTAGCATGGGGGCAAAGATAAAATACAAAAGAAATATCAGTTTGAGACTGAAATAAATAATTGATGATGAGACAAATTGTGATCAACACTAAAGTTTTATATACATCCTCTTAAAAGGAGCATTTGGAAACACTCTCAAAATCCTTTTGAGTGTCTAAAAGACCCTCGGATAACTGCTTAAGTGTTTGGTCGAAGTTTTTGAGAACCCATTAGGAAAAAGAATTACATTTTCAATGTCTTCCAAATACTTTTAGCTCGAGGTGACTCGGCATTGAGCATTTAGCACTTTAAAAAATGATGGAGTTCATAATATATGACGTTTTCCACATTCCTTTTTGACCTTTGAAATTGACAGATTCATCACTCTCCTTTGCTATCATCTCTCTCTTAACAAAGGCACTGTGCGAACTGAGGGACGGTCAACAAGGGTCCATACACAACAGTTGAGTCGATCGGGCAAGATTTGGAGGGTCAAAATGCAAGATTTGGAGAATCGAGGATTGCCAGGGCTCATTGACGGTCACCACAGCTCGTGCAACCCTCGATCGAGTTAAACGAGCCCTACTTGAGTGTGGTTGATTTCAAGACTTGAGTCCTGTCGTCCTTATCAAATGTAACTTGCCTAAGTTCACGTGACCTCGTCATCACCTCAATTGGGATTGTTCAACCTTGGCAGTCAATCACCTGAGGTCACACAACCTTAGCAATACCGGGCTTGGGGTTGCATGACCTTTGCGACCACCATTTGATAAACGTAAATAGTGTTTATGAAGTATATATGATAAACATTGCTTGGTAAACACTATTTGCATTTTGTTAAAATTTTTTGACTTAAAGTCATTTGTATTTATATAAAGGTATTTTCCGAAATCTCTCTCAAATGCACCCTTGTAGCATGACCTAAAAAGTTTGTGATAAATGTTTTGTATGGTGCATAAGCTGTATAAATTTTCCTTACATAAGCAACTCTCTGTCTCACTATTTATTCCAATCTTCAATAAATTAACGTGACAAATATACACATAAATTAGAGAGCCATACACACGTTGGCAAGTAGATATGCAAAAATTTTCTTATTTCGCAAATTAAGGAAAAATATAATATACACAATTTATGACGACTTTTAACTAATTATACATCCTTCATTAAAATAAATTCCAGTTAAAGAAAAAATCGAAAGTTGGTTGTGTTTGTTTCATGAAAAATCAATAACTTGAAAGGGATTTTCTTAAAATATTATTGGTCGTTTATATGATTAAAAAAATTAATACATCAAATATATTTTCATTATTAATGGAAAAAAAAAATTAGAAATAGATGTTCCATGTCATTAAAAACACTTCTCATTAGCTCATATTTTCAAAAGCCGGTCATAATAAAAAAGTAATTTCAAAATTATTTATTTTTCGCCAAATAAACTATCACTTTCAATCAACTCAATTCGGAACAACCCAATACAAATAATTAGATAACAAACCGGAAAATCTGCGAATTTTCCCATCAGCTTTCGCTGCAACTGCCTCTACAAGTCGCAGTCAACCCTCCTGAACTCCATAAAAAGTTTCAAACTTTTCAACCAGAAAGGGCGGCTCCATCTCTTCTCTCTCTCTCTCTTTCACAAGCCTTGTCTTGGTGTATTCAGCGCAAACGTGGACGTATCCGGAGCAAGAAAACTCATTACTCGTGGCCTAAACACGTGTTCAGGCCCCAATTTGTGCGTAACCCCAACGTCCTTCCCCACATATTCCTCCTCTCCCTTAACGAGTCCTCATTCCTCCGCCTCCAAATTTCTTGGACAAGTCCATTTTCGCTTGTTGTGTTCATGTGGGTTGGCTGAGAGGGAGAGGGGGAGAGGGAGGGGGAGTTTTTGGCTGTGAAGGGAGGAATTGGAGTAGGCAAGAGGGGAGAGGGATGAGAGGGGTTGAAGGGAGGAGGATCTTCGAGGAGTTCTCACCTGGGTATTATGGCATTTGTACCGCTGGAGGCATGCTGAGTGCCGGTGCTACCCATCTCGCAGTCACGCCTCTTGATGTCTTGAAAGTGAACATGCAGGTCAGTTCTCGAGCTATCAACGCGAAGAAAGAATATGGAAGAATTAATACCCAGAAGGGCATGTTCTGATGTTCTGATGTGTTCATTTGTGTTGGTTTTGTGGTTGCATAGTCTGGTTCTTGCTGTGTTGTGCCTAAATAAGCTTGACGAGAAACTTTGCTTGATTAATTTGCATTAGGGCCTTTCCTAATGTTAGCATTCCAGTAGCTTTGCGACAACGTTGTGCTTGTGTGTACCTTCTGATTCTGAACCAATATTGCATCTTGAAACAATTGCTCGTCCTCTTCATTTGTGCTTTATTGCTGATGAGACTCTATTCGCCTCTATCTTTCTCATGCTCCACCGCATATGGATTGCATGATCCTCGTTTTTGGTTATTTTCTCTTGTGCGTGTGCCTGTGCGTAAGTTACATGAGAAGGGGGGAGTGTGGACTTTCATTCTGTGTACGGCGTAAAATCTATGGATGATACAATTTTCGTACACATTTGTAGCTTAATGCAAAGTAAAAGGATTTCATACTGTACCATTACCGTGACAGAGTAAGGTCTAAATTCTTCTGTTGTATCAATGGAAATGGGATGGTGTAATTTCTCCTATCTATGCTCTTTCCATCATGGAGAAATGAAAAGGAAAACCTCAAGTTAATTTAATCTTAGTCAGCCATGTGATCACCTAAGGCATTTTAGCGGTATCACTCTGGTGCTAATCGGCTCCCTTAATCTATTTTAGCAGTATCCTCCAGACTCTATGACTTCCCATCTGATAGCCAAAGTTAATTAATATGCTCCAGGTTAATCCGATTAAATATAACAGCATGGCATCGGGATTATCGGTTCTCTGGAGAGAGCAAGGGCCTTCTTCTCTCTGGAGAGGTTGGTCCGGCAAGTTGTTTGGATACGGCATCCAGGGCGGCTGCAAATTCGGTCTCTACGAGTACTTCAAGAAACTTTACTCTGATTTGTTGGTTGACCAAAACAGGAGTCTCATATTCTTTCTAAGCAGTGCTTCTGCTCAAGTATTCGCAGACATGGCTCTATGTCCCTTTGAAGCTGTCAAGGTTCGGGTCCAAACACAGCCCAGCTTTGCAAAGGGCTTAGTTGAGGGAATTCCGAAACTGTATAGGACAGAAGGTCTCTCTGGGTATGGTACTGAAACTTTGATCTTACTTTTCTTTTTAAATGAATCAGTTGTGATTGAGGTCTATCTTACTACAGCTTCTACCGTGGGATACTTCCGCTCTGGGGCCGTAACCTTCCGTGTAAGCTCATTGGCATGATGGTCACTTTCATTTTTGTGTGTTTAGAAGATTGTAGTGGTCACATGGCCTTTTGACATCAAAACAAACTTTCATAAGCACCAATTGTGAGATTATGAGGGCGACTAAACACTATCACATTGAATACTATGAATCTTGTATTGATTTCTGAACTCTATAGGCCGAAATGTTGATTAAAGTCTGTTCATTGTTGGCCTTTCCATGTCATTGCTGTGTAGCTCATATTCATATTGGATCTAGTGATGCCTGTTGTATGCATCCTGCATCATACATTTCCTTGTTAGCCTCCATGTAGCTGCAGATAATTTCTGATTGATGCTTGCAAGTAGAGAGGATTTCGGATAGATTTGCAGTGTTACAGTGTCTGTTTTAATTTCTTTTTGGTTAAGCTTATTCTCATTGCTTTTCCGTGGCAGTCTCTATGGTAATGTTCTCCGCGTTTGAGCATTCAGTGGATCTGATATATCGGCAAGTTCTGAAAAGGAGAAAGGAGGAGTGCTCAAGAGCCCAACAGCTTGGTGTCACTTGTTTGGCAGGTTATGCAGCTGGTGCTATTGGTACCGTGATTTCTAACCCTGCGGACAACATTGTTGCGTCTCTTTACAACAGAAAAGCCGAAAATATCTTACAGGTATCGGTCTAGTAAAGCTTTAGTTTGTTGCTCATTGTTTCTCTGGACTGTGGAGTGATGAATTTTAAGATTTCTGAGGATTTTTTTTTTGTTAATCTTAGGCAGTGAAGGATATTGGCTTTGTCAATATGTTTAGAAGAAGCCTTCCTGTTCGTATCATGATCGTTGGACCTGTTATTACACTGCAGTGGCTCTTGTACGACACGATTAAAGTACTAAGCGGACTGTAAGTATACTTTTCCTTTTCCATTTTGTAAAGAGGTTGCTAATGATGCATCGCTTCATTGACTTAATGCTAATTAATGAGAAGTACCTAAATTTACTGATTCAATGGTGCACAATGTGCTCATTTTTCTGCATCTTTAGCTCTATCTGACATTTACTTGAAGCATCTAGTTAAACATAGTCACATGCAGGATCCATACTATCTGCTTTTGCTGGAATCATCTAATTAAACACCAAACTTTTCTAGCATGGTAAAGTGAGGTGCAGTATGTTGTTGATTTGGTCTATTTAGTTAAACAAAGTATCAACTTGATCATTTTTTTGAGGCATGGCATTTTTGCATTTGCTGAAAATCCACTGAATGACTTTGCTAGTATCTCTTGGGATTCATCTGGAAAAAAAAAAAACAAAGAATGAAAATCGAGGACGTAACATGTGATAATAGAAAGTAATTGGCAAATGGTATTCAAATTTTGATGAAAGATTCTGGACACAATAAAAATAAAACCTCGGTTCAGTCACTGGGATAACTTATACGCTTTTCCAGATGGATGACCTTATGAGTATTTCTCTGCCATCGTGGATTGTTCGATATGCTGATGAATACATTCTCATCATAGTCAATTCCCTCGTCGCCAAGGATTGGTTTTAACTATATAGGGATTTCTGTGGTTAGAGTCCATGTTTCAGCTTTCCTTTTGAAGACATTATCCAATTTTTTTACTCTCTTCCAATTTCTCAGGCCTACCAGTGGAGGGATTCGCAGTAGCCTAGAAGAAGAAGCTAATTTATCAAGTTGAGTTCTAACAGCCACCTGAATCAATCGGTTTCTCTCCCAAACTCAGAAGCTCATCTACCTCCTTCAAACTTCCGGATTCACTGCAGTTCACCGAAGACGATAGCCTTCAGTGTACAGCTTTTTTTCCCCTCTGAGATCGATCCATGTTTACCCCATCGATTCTGGAAATCTTAAAGGCTCAAAGGGTGCTGCTATACCGATATTTGGAACTCTATTTGCATAGTTGTAACGGCTGCTTGCTCCACTTGATGGTCATGGGGACACATTGTCTCTGATCTTGCATGAACGAGTGAAATCCGAGCGCATACAGTGAAAGCTAGAAAACGGGTTTTTGAGCACCCTTGTTTTCTTGCCACACAAGTTATCTCCCCTTCTCAAGTTGCCATTTTATTTTTTCTGCACTTGCTTAAGTTGCAGATTTTATCCATACATTAGTTACTTACGGAATTGTTCCTAGCTCATCTGAGCAGCCCATTTTTGTATTTATGCGAGGAAAAACTACATTACAAGATCATCTTCCTTTTTCGGTATTGTACTTGTATGGATTGTGATGTTTATTTTCTAGCATTGTGAACACTGAATCTACTTGGACTTCGGAAGGAGGAAGACAAAATAAAATTTTCCTTCCTCCCCTATATGTTGTGTTATAAATATGTAATGACTATAATGTGTGTGGCCTTATTATTCTGCTTTATTGTTTTATCAGGTAAGCTTACTATCCGATTGAAGAATAGAGAGGTCAGTTCTTGAAAAAGCCAGATGCAAATAGAAATCGTAAATAACAAGTTAATTTAAATAGAGATTTAGAGGAAAAAAAAGGGCCGGGTTGATGTCAGGCCGGTTCCAAGATTAGGCTGATTCGGTGCTTCATTTCAGGTTTTCTAGAATTGGCCCACTGGCTTGATTCTCGATTCCAACTCTAGAAACCTTCCACGGGAACCATATCAATACCTTATATATGGTTTTATCAAGATGTAATCTCTAAAAGAAATAAAATTTGCTGATCCTCCTAAGAAAAGGCAAAAAATACTTCCTTTCCTTAATTTGAGGTCCAATGAGGGCTTCTTGGTCTTGTGAATACTTGTAGATCCATATTTTGGGAAAAGTATTAAAAGAAAGTCCTAAACCTTATGTATTGGTATAAATTCGGTCCTAAATCTTCCAATTATATTAGTTTAGTCCTAAACCTTTTGCATATTTGCTAATTGAGTCTATCCGGTCAGTTGAGTCCTAAATCCTTTGCATTGTTATACTTCTGTGGAAAGCAATGTCTCAAGGAGCCAAACATTGTTTGTCAGCATCACTTGTACTGTCTACTTAAAAATTGCTCTTAGCACCCGTACGAATTCGTCAGTGCTAAAATGGTGCTGGGGCACTATAAACACAGGTTTTCTTGCTTCATCTGGGATAGAAATTGACATTTCCCAATCTAATGGAACTGAATATCTATGTTTGACAGTGCGAATTGCCCACCTTTTCACCGTCAGTTGCTTTATATCAACTGCAATTATTATTTTCAACTTAGTTGGGAGCCAATAAAGTTACCGTTTCTTCCTTCCTCTTTTTTTTTTCTTCTTTATTGTCATGAAGGAATTATAAATTTTTAACTTCTATTCGAAGCAACCAAGAATGATCTTTTGGCTGTTTGAAGCCATATTTTGTTTAGGAGTCTAAAGAAAATGATTTTCAGGCCATCCATGGAAATGCGAGAATGAGTTGCCCGATAGAGTACTAGATCCAGCAGTTCTATCTCAGCTCAAACCTTTCTCTGCAATGCACAAGTTAAAGAAGATGGCTCTGCGGGTAAATATGTGACACTTTTATATCAATCTCTCTCGCTCTGATTGACATAGGGTGCACTTTACTGTGGGGCTGTTTCTTTATCATGAGTGCTAGATTGTGTAGTGTTCTTCACATTTCTTGTACGAATTTGTCCTTATGGCAGATTTCACATCGCTATTCTTGTTGTAATAACATAAATTTCAACCTCAAAATGCATGTCCCCTTTTCATCCGTAAGTTTGCAGAATCTCATTTCTCTTATGCTTTGCTACTAGGTGACGTGCACTTTACCTGTTATATAGTTTAAGATTCCTGCAAATTCGGATACTCTCATTTAACCATACAAATCTTATAAGTTATTTGATCTGCAACAAGTCCCCTTTGGATTATGAAAATGGGGTTTCATCACCAGGTAATTGCTGAAAGTCTCTGAGGAGGAGATTGCTGGTTTAAAAGGAACGTTCAAAGCAATGGATAGTGATAACAGTGGAGCGATCACCTTCAATGAACTTAATGCTGGTTTGCGAAGATATGGTTCCACAATGAAGGACATGGAGATCTGTGATCTCATGGATGCTGTAAGTACATTGCTTGTAGGTTCTTTTGTTTTTACTCAAGACTGAGTCTTTAAATTGTCATCCTTGGTTGACTTTTTGCAAGCTGCTCTTAAAGTATTTCATGTTTAGTTTCTTTACACTATCATGTCGAACATCAACTCAACTAACCAGATAATTAGTCTATCCGTTGCATATATTCGGCCATCATAGCGTGATGTCAAATTTAATTCTTCAGGCCGATGTGGACAACAGCAAAAGAGAGCCGAGCTTGTTGGGACACAGAGAAGAATTGCTATAAGGCCAGAAGTAGGGAAAAGGCGAGAAGTTTGAAGCCTTGGCAATGGCGGAGGAACAATAATATCGAGGGGTCCTCTGGCGTGGTGGAATGATAATATGTAAGTCTAAAGATGTTCATGTATATCTCCTAAAATTCAAACCCATCATTCAAACACCAAACACGACAACAATCTATTTCTCAAAACAGCCAGCAAACTGCTAAACGAATTTCCGGCGATACATTGAAAACGTAAATACACTGGCTCCTACTCTACTTTAAAAGGTTACTCTGCTCTTCTCATTCTCTCCTGTTTTGCTCTTCTGCTCCAAGAGCACCACTAAGTATACCCTTGCACGAGCACGGATTCAGCCTTCTCGAGACGTTCCCCAATCTGTTGTACCCCATCTCAACCGTTTCTCCAACAGCAGGACCGGGCCATTAACATAACCCTATTAAGCCTATAGCGGCCTTCGTCTTCGTGGAGTGAATAACGGTTCCTTGGTGGAGTACTCTATAAGATAAGGTGTCATCGGCAGCAAACTAACCTTTGGATGCTGCACCGAAGGCTCTCCTCTCAGTCCTCGCACACTCCTGCACCGAGCGAATGCGCTCCGTTGGCCGAGTAGGACAAGAATGGAGAGAGAGGTGTCGTAAGGTTTGTTTAGACCAAGGGCGATGAGCTGATTTTCAATCTAAGGAGTTGACCTTAAATAATGGCGTAACAGCTTCATTGCCGTCGCGTGCTCTTCCTCTTCGTTCACGTCAAAAGCAGACTTGCGGATAGGTGTAAGGGTGCTTCTTCGTTTTCTTTAGAAGCAAGACTTGCATTGTAAGAGCGGTTCTTCCTTTCCTTTTAACCTTTTTCTTTTTGGGTCAAAATTAAAAGCAGAGCTTTCGTTTAACAGAGTTGCAGGGAGATTGTGACGTCTATGAGCTGTGATTGGGGATTGTGCATGGCACTCGATCACTTAGAATTTGCTGATGCTCCTAAGAAAAGAAAAATGTTGCAGCCTTTTAGGTGCATGACAAACCAAAATTTCTATTTTAAAAATAATTTTTTATTCCAAATTTGTTTCTCGAATAGAATTCTATTTAGCAAAACTATTTCATTTTTTTTTTTATTATTTTTGAAATAGATTTCTACTCCAATAGAAATGATAAATAATAATTTTTTACTTCTCTATTTTTAAAAGGGTCAATACCCTAAAAACTCAAAACTAGTATATATGTGACAAATTTACCTCAAACTATTTTTTTGACCACGAAAAACTCCAAACTGGTATACCCGTGACAAATTTATCCTGACTAATCATAAAAAATCATAAACTGGTACATTTATGACAAATTTACCCCAAACTAATTTATTCAATCGTAAAAAATCTCAAACTAGTAAATTTGTGACAAATATACCCTCCGCTAATTTAATAATTTGATTGTAAAATTTAACAAAAATTAACAGATTATAAATTTATCACAAGTGTACCGGTTTGGGGTAAATTTGTCAAATGTATACCAGTTTGGGGTTTTTGGAGTTTAAAAAAATAATTTGGGGTAAAATTATTACAAGTGTACCAGTTAGAGGTTTTTTTTTAAGGTATTAACCCTTTTACAAATAGAAATGAGAGATAAAATTTGTTCTTATCATTTGTCCTCTCTACTAGTCGGCCACTCACCCGCTACCACCCTTACTTGTCGGCCGTTGGTTGCCAGTCTCCCGCTGCTGACCATTGCCATCCGCTGCCACTGGTGCCACCCCTTGAGAAGGGAGAAATTTTGTATTGTTATCAAACAAAATTCTATTCCGAGAAGAAAAATTTTGCGTCTTTATCTAACACGAATTTTTGCTCAGAAACTCATTCAAAAATAGAATTAGAAAAATTTATTTCTCTTTCAAAAATCAATTTCTAATAAGAATTTTTATCATTCGTGCCCTTAGATAACTAAACATCTAAGCAACCTGTGAAAATCCATCAAATAATATCTGAAAATTTTTAAAGTTTTGCGCCTTTATATCGTATTAATTGCACATAGAGATACTAGTATAGGAGAAAACTTTCCAAATTTTTTAAATTTATTGTACAGCTAATTCACTCTTAAACCTTTAATTTTTACAAATTTAGTTCTAGACCTTTTTATGGCTTGACAATTTAGTTTTCAATTTAGTCTTAAATATTTTGAGGATTTGCCAATGTGACAATTTGCCTATTTAGTCATTTCAACTAATTTTGTCTAGAAATAACTGATGTAACAATCTAGATAGCACTGACCTTCCTACATAACATGGTCGATGCTGATGTGGACTTGTTTTGTAATTTTAACTTTTTGAAATTTTTATTTTTATTTTTTTGCAACTCTAGGCTAGCGACCCTCGTTGGGTTGGGGTAAAGGTGTTATGGCCCTCGCTAGCCAGTAGGCGAGGATCGTGGCCCTCAACTAAATCCAAGCAAGGGCCTGACGCCCTCACCTATGGATGACAAGGTTTTGCCGATGAGGATTGGCTGGCTCGAAGATGCCAAAAATAAAATAAAATAAAATATAATAATAATAATAATAATAATAATAATAATAATAATAATAATAATAATAATAATAATAATAATAATAATAATAATAATAATAATAATAATAATAATAATTTCAGAAAAATCTAAAAAAATACAAAATTTGATCACGCTAGCTCCATTCATTCCATGTAAGACAACTAGTGCTCACTAAGGGCCTGTTTGTTTTTACTTCTTATTTCGTTTTTAAACAAATTTTGTGTTTTTCGTTCCCTGGAACAAAAAAAAAAAAACATAAACGCGTTTGTTTGCGTTTTTGTTTCAAACCTATTTTTTGTTCCCTAACACTTTTGTAACGAAACAAAAAACAAGAAAAACTTGTTTCTTGTTTTTGGAACAAAAATTAGAAACACATTTTCTCTCTCCTCTCTTTTTCTTCTCTCTCTCTTTTTTTTTCTTTCTCTTTTCTCTTTGGCCGGTCACCGGCCACGCCGTTGAGGGCCGGCGACCTTGCCGGGCGTCGCCCCCCGGCGAGGCTCGGCCTCGCCTTGGTCGGGGAGCTCGGGCTCGCCCGATCCGGCGAGGCTCGGCCGCCGGGGCCACCTCTAGGCCGGCGGTGGCCGGCGAGGCCGAGCCTCGCCGGTGGGCCGGGCGAGCTCGGGCTCGCTGGATCCGAGCGAGCTCGAGCGAGCCCGGCTCGAGGCAAGGGCCGGGCGAGCTCGAGCTCGCCCGATCCGGCGAGCCCGAGCTCGCCCGGCCACCCGCGAGGCTCGGCCTCGCCGGCCACCTCCAAGCTGGCGTCGCCGGCAATGGCCCGGCGAGGCTCGGCCTCGCCGGTGGTCAGGCAAGCTCGAGCTCGGGCTCGCCGGCTCGCCCGGCCAAGGCGAGGCCGAGCCTCTCCCAACCACGGCGAGGCTCGGCCTCGCCGGGCCCTCGTTGGCCTCGCCGTGGCCGGGCGAGGCGGTTGGCCGGTCCATGGCCAAAAGAAGAAAAAAAGAAAAAGAAAAAGAAAGAAAAAAAGGAAAAATAAAATAAAAACATTAAAAAACTAAAAGAAATAAAAAAGAATACAAATTTACCAAACGTGTTTCTGTTCATTTTTTATTCCCTAACAAGTTTACCAAATGCGTTTTTTGTTTAAAAATTATTCCCCGAACGTAAACACTTTTTTCTATTTCGTTCCCCGGAACAATTTTTAAACAAAGTGTTACCAAACGCACCCTAAACTATCACAACAATTAGTTTTGGTCAAAAGAACTAAATTGACAAATCGTAAAAATATTTAGGATTACATTAATAAATCGTTAAAATGCTTAAGACTAAATTGACATAATTGATAAGTCACATAAAAATTTATGACTAAATCAGTACATTCGAAATGCTTATGGTTGAATTGATTGTCATATAATAATTTGGAAATTTTTAGATAATTATCCCTAGGTATGGGTGGTAGGAAATACGGTATGAGGTGTTACTTCGAGGGGGGCAGTCTCGCAAGTCAAAATGTCAATAAAGGCCTGTCTAAAGTTGGATAATCTAGATCTATCCAACTTTTAACATACCTTGTTTTTTTTTTTTTAACATACCTTGTTTGGTGCGGGTGTTTTTTATACGCTTTGCATTTGATCATTTGATTAATGACGAGATCTAATAAAATTATAAAACAAAAAATACCACGTTTTACGACATTTTATACTTAGGATAAAGCGCCGTAATTGTGTGGGTAGATGCATATGATCTTGCACTCAATCTGCCCAAACATTAATGGGATGCGAAGGAGCTTCCAAGGGAAGCGGAATAGATTTGTTTCAATTGCTAAAAATCCTATATGATTTGGGATAGGTATGGCATTGATCCGATGCGTATAAATTACCTAAATGTCACGTTTTCGTTTATACTCCTTGGGTAATTTTAGTACATATGCATAACTATTCTAACCCTTGTGGGGTCTGGGATAGTTTGAAATTAATTTCGAACCCTAGACTCCATAAACCATTTACCCGGCTACCCCATTTAAAAAATGAGTTTTACTCATATATAAATTTTCGAGCTCTTAAACAGGAGTAGTTATTATCGATGAGAGCCACCGTTTCAAGTATGGGTTCTCATTTTAGACCTGTAATAATTTTCTATTCCGATGATCATTGATCAATTTATTCTCGATCTTCTATTTTACGATTGTAAGATTTGAATAATTCCGATCGCGTTTGTAAAATTTGAAACGGTCTACTAAATACTTAGGACGAATTACTTGTCAATAAAAGGAAATGCTAGTACGTGCTGCATTCCAACTGTCCCACGTTAAAACCACGCGATGAGTTCGTCCCAAACCTGTCCCATTTCCTTCTAGCATACAATGTCTGAAAACTTCTATAAGATATAGCTCCGGACAGTTACTCCCGAACGTGGAGGCAGAAAATCAAGGGTTACCCGTGGACTCGACGCAGTATATCCGGCAAAGTAGGAGGAGGAGGATAAGAAGAATGACCATGGAGAGAGCAATGGACGAGAGAAAAGAAGCTTGCAGAGCCGCATGATATGAGAGAGAGAGAGAGAGAGAGAGAGAGAGAGAGAGAGAGAGAGTAAGACAATGTCCTTTCCATTTTTTGCCTTGACCAGAAGTCAACAAGATGTCCGCGGATTCGTGTCTCCAACCAACACAACAAACGCCCAAAAATAACGGAAAAACTGACTCCAACGAAACGGAGGGAAGAGGAAAAATAAGAAGCATCCGAGCTCGCATTTAGCGCCATCGTCGTCGTCCTCCCCCATCTCCTCCTTTCTTCCTCCTCTTCTTTCGTGCAACGTGATCTCCATCTCGTCTCGGACACGAAGTTTCGTCAACCCTCTTCGTCGCCTTCGATTCCTGCGCGACTTCTGTGCAGGTCTCTCTCTCTCTCTCTCTCTCTCTCTCTCTCTCCTCCACCTCCATGTTGATGTGTGTGCACGTCTCTACGTGTGATGCTTGGTGTAAAATTCGTCTTTCCCAGATTTCGCAAGGGCACGAACTATCTGTGTACAGATATATTAAGCGCCGTTCGATCTGTGTTTGCCCTGTTCTTGTTTGTCCTCACGCGATTCCAGCTTTGATTTGTCATGGAAATCTTCGAATCTTGCAAGACATTGCCTGTTAATACGTGGTATGCTATTCAAGTTCGAGGCATCTAATCTGGGTTTAACTCAAATTTTTGTCTTTGTTTCTTGTTATTATCTTATCCTGTCTGCAGTTATATGTTTGATGAGACCCATTTGGATGAGGTAGAAGCTGCGAAGTGGGTCCTGATTGCTTTTTGCTTTTATGGGCAACGCATGCCAAGGATCTCTCAATGAGAAGTACCTTCATGGCTACGAACAGCCCCTAGAGAATTCCGCCGATCCCGGGAGGAACCCACCATCCGATCGGTCCAATTCCGGTCACTCACTGTCTTGCTTGACCTCTCAGCAGCTCGTGGCCCCAGAGCTCGGGGAGAAGAAAGATAGCAAAAGTAACGATAATTTACTGCTCGTTAGTCCTTGTAAGAAAGATATCGTCATGAGGAGGAGCGCTGATAACCAGGCTTATTATGTATTAGGCCATAAAACTGCTAACATCCGGGACCTGTACACGCTAGGTCGAAAGTTGGGGCAGGGTCAATTTGGGACCACTTACTTATGCACGGAGATCGCCACGGGTATCGACTACGCGTGCAAGTCGATCACAAAGCGGAAGTTGATTTCTAAGGAGGATGTGGAGGATGTTAGGAGGGAGATCCAGATAATGCACCATTTGGCTGGTCAAAAGAATATCGTCATGATTAAGGGTGCTTACGAGGATACATTGTACGTCCACATCGTCATGGAGCTCTGCTCTGGTGGTGAGCTGTTTGACCGGATTATCCAGAGGGGGCATTATAGTGAGAGGAAGGCCGCTGAGCTAACGAAAATCATCGTCGGGGTCGTTGAGGCTTGTCATTCACTTGGCGTAATGCATAGAGACCTGAAGCCTGAGAATTTTCTTCTCGTCAACAAGGATGATGATTTCTCTCTCAAAGCCATCGACTTTGGACTCTCCATTTTCTTCAAACCAGGTATGGATAGGAGCTCGTTTGGTCCAGATTTTTTATTGTACATTTACTCAAGTCGAGCACACGAAACAACAAGATGCTATCTCTCTCCAATTTCACCTCCAGCATCTAAGCAATCATAGTCGAGCATCGAAGTTCGCACATTTGCACAAGCATTCGAGCAGTTCATTTCTGTGGCTGTGTGCATCTTTTTAATGTTGATTGGAGTCGAATCACTGAAATTTGTTATCCAAGCATAGCAGATGACTTACAAGAGAACCACTCGTTCAATATGAAGCTCTATGATTTTTCTTTCACGAGTTAGGAGTACAAATGCACTGACGAAAGTAGAGTCTATCCCCATCAAATCTGGCCTAGCGAAACTTTTAAACAGAACATGGCATTTCATGTGATTGAAATGTGTTACTGTGATTGTATATTCTTTTCATGCGCTATCAGAAAACTTCACTCATGCTATCTGCTTCAGGGCAAATATTCACTGATGTGGTTGGAAGTCCATATTATGTTGCCCCTGAGGTACTTCTAAAGCATTATGGTCCAGCAGCGGATGTGTGGACAGCGGGTGTAATATTGTACATCCTGTTGAGTGGTGTGCCTCCATTTTGGGCAGGTAATCCTTGTTCATGAAGAAAAAGATGTAGTTCTTAATTGCACCAGAAGTTAATAAGTAGATACATTCTGTATTGTAGAAACACAGCAGGGAATCTTTGATGCTGTACTGAAGGGACACATCGACTTCGACTCAGATCCATGGCCCCTAATATCTGACAGTGCAAAGGACCTGATCAGGAAGATGCTGTGCTGTCGACCATCAGATCGCTTTACAGCTCATGAAGTATTATGTATGCTCGGTTCCTTTAGCTCTTTCTCAATCATCTAAACGTTATTGTTTGGAGTGCATCGTCTCAAGGAGCCAAGCATTGTTTCTCAGCATCACTTTTACTATTTACTTCAAAAAATGCTCTTAGAAACGTATTGATTTGTCAGTGCTAAAATGGTGCTCAGGCCTAATAAAAGCAGGTTTCTTGCTTCATCTGGATAAAGAAATTGACACTTCCGATCTAATGGCACTGAATATCTATGTTTGACAGTGTAAATTGCCTACCACTTATACTGTCAGTTGCTTTATATCAACCGCAATTGTAATTTTCAACTTAGTGGGGAGCCATTAAAGTTACCATTTCTTCCTTCCTCTTTGTTTTCTTTTTGTTTATCATGAAGGAATTAGAGGTTTTTAACTTCTAAAATTGAAACAATCTAGAGGAGGCTCTTTGACTATTTGAGGCTAGATTTTGTTTAGGAGTCTAAAGAAAATGATTTTCAGGCCATCCATGGATATGCGAGAATGGAGTTGCCCCGGATAAAGCACTAGATCCAGCAGTTCTCTCTCGGCTCAAACACTTCTCTGCAATGAATAAGTTAAAGAAGATGGCTCTGCGGGTAAATATGTGACACCTTTATATTGATCCCTCTGGCTTTGATTAACATAGCGCACAAAATGCAAGTCCCCTTATCATCCAAAAGTCTGCAAAATTTCAATTCTCTTATGCTTTGCTATTCTGGGATGTGCACTTGACCTGTTGAATATTTTAAGATTCCTGCATATTCGAACACTGTCATTTAACTGTGCGAAACTTACACATAATTTGATCTGCATCAAGTCCTCTTTGGATTATGAAAATGGGTTTTAATTTTGACAAACTCTATTTCTCATGCTGGCCTGACCAGGTAATTGCTGAAAGTCTCTCTGAGGAGGAGATTGCTGGTTTGAAAGAAATGTTTAAAGCGATGGATACTGATAACAGTGGTGCAATCACCTTTGATGAACTTAAAGCTGGTTTGCGAAGATATGGCTCCACGATGAAGGACACGGAGATACGTGATCTCATGGATGCTGTAAGTACACTGCTTGTAGGTTCTTTTGTTTTTACGTAAGACCGAGTCTTTAAATTGTCATCCTCAGTCAACTTTTTCCAAGCTGTTCTTATAGCATATCATGTCCAATTTCTTTTCACTATCATGTTGAACATCAACCAAAACTGACAAGATAATTAGTCCATCTGATGCATAAATCTGGTCATCTTAGAGGGAGGTCTGATTTCATTCTGCAGGCTGATGTGGACAACAATGGAACAATAGACTATGGCGAATTTATAGCCGCAACGATTCACCTTAACAAATTCGAACGTGAAGAGCATCTAATTGCAGCCTTTCAGTACTTTGATAAGGATGGAAGTGGTTATATTACGGTTGATGAGCTCCAGCAGGCTTGCGCCGAGCATAATATGACTGATGTTTTCATTGAAGATATCATCAGAGAAGTTGATCAAGATAATGTAAGTACATGAAAACATGACCATATTGAGCTTTCTTTTTTAGTAGTGAAATGGATCTGGTATTCACTTGTCGCGATGTTAGTTGTCTGATAGCCATACAGCAATGCCCCTTGAGCACGAGCAAAGATAGCGGTCACAGAGATAAAATATACTAAATTTTCCATCTGATGCATCTACTCATAAAGATGAGTTTGAGCTAGTGTTTCCTATAGATAGCGGTCATTTTGTTTAGAAAGATTTATGATGTGATGTTTGATGAGGTTTCTCCTCACCATATATGGCATCTAATACTTATCGGGATATCTCAAGACATAAGATATAAATAGTACAAGCAACACCTGTGCCCACACATTTATTTATGTACTTGCACATGTCTTTATATGGATGTTTGTGGCCGGACTTTTTAAGCTATATATTTGAGTGTTCTCATCATTATAAATGTCATTGAAACTTGCCCTCTCACTATGATCCTCACAAGCTTCTGTTTCATCTGCTATATAGGATGGAAGAATTGATTATGCTGAATTTGTCGCCATGATGCAAAAGGGGAATGCTGGATTCGGGAGACGAACAGCAACAAACAGTTTAAACATTAGCTTGAGAGGTCAGCAGGGTGCTCTGTAGCATCCGGTTGAGAATGTCCCGCAGAGGTATAAGCCTAGAAGTTTCATGTCGGCCTTTCGGCTTAACAGCATGTATTCTGACAATATATGACTGATCAAAACTTCTTCGATAGTTTCTGATTGGACAGATAGCAGAATTGCCAAGAGAAAGATCATGATGATTGCAGAATGGTTTTACTCTCCTCTCGTTGTGAAATCCTGTCAGGTAGACGGAAGTCCAGGCCCATTTTGGTGGAGCTTTTCCCTGTTATGCTCTTGCGCCCTGTATGATTGAAGACGGCAATGTCCAGAATGCCTTCAGTTGTATACCATTGTATATGTCTCTTTACTCATTTGATCTGCTAAATTTTTGGAAATCTGAAGCCTTGTACTATCCGGAAGAAAAAAGTAACTAGAGTCTTCTGGCTTTTGTCGATTCATGGATGTAACAAAGTTCTGAACCCTTTTCATATCTGGTCGATGGCAGTTCACCGAAACCTTGCACTTACAGTATCAAAACAAGAAAAAAGAAAGGTTGGCTTTCGGGTATTCGTTTACAACTCCTAGAATTCCTCAAATGGGAAGTTGCATCCAGCCATTAAAGATGACTATAATTACAAAAGATAGTAACATTTCTTGTCAACTTCTGCCTTCAAGAATCAAGAATTGTTCTCGAGTTTCACCTGGTTCGCATGAAAAATGTCTAGCTTCCTCGCAAAGAATAGGCCACATGAATCACATTTTTCCCTTCTCTGGCCAATCTTTATGACTAACAGGTGCCATTCGTGCTTGTTTCGATCCGAAAACTCGAGACTCATTTAGCACGAGCAGATCGAGCCGAGTGAAAACTAAAGCTAGGGAAGTAGATTCTTGTGCAAATAACTCATTTCCTTTTCCTACACCTGTAGCTTCTTCTCTATGCACGAGGTTTCGTTTCTCCAGCATCTGCAGCCGGGCAAAAGCAGGTCCCTTAAGTTCATCTCCGGAGCTCAACTGTCATTTCTTTCGTATTCCCCCCGGCATGGAGCTTTGTGCCGTGTCCATATCTCCAGTAAACTCTGAACAACAGCTCGTGTCGGAACAGTTGGAAATCGATCGATAATCGGAGAAGCCACACCGAGGCTCCAGTCTCGAGCCATTTTATGAACGAAGAAGCGGCAGGCTTCCGGTCTTCTGGATCATGCCCCACCCACCGAGGGCCGACGTTGTTCTGCACAAGATTAACGCAATGCATATCTGAGTTAGGCCCGAGAAGATCACATCTTTTTCACCGTTTCAGATGTATACAGTTTAAGGGTGGTAGTATTTTATCAAACTCCTAGGCATGTCGATTCTTGCTGCAGGTCATTAAAATCAATGTAAATGGCAAATTGACAGAGATCCAAAGATGCAAGCAGTACATTAAAATGTCAATAACGTTGTTGGAATTCATTAATCATATTAGCTACTTATGAAATCACTTGAAATGGTAAGTCGTCAATACCTTCTTAGAAATTTGCCAGACAATACAGCTTAAAATTGGCATCCCACTTGCAAAATCAAACGACTGTTTGTGACCTCAAAGGGATTCAATCCAGCAAATCGATTAAGTTTTCTCGTATGTTACAAACAAATCAATGTTGATACTCGAAATTTCGAGACAAGTGATTATGGTGCTAAAATAATTAATTTTTTTCGTAAGTTACACCTGTTCACCGACACTACTTGCAAAGAATGTAAGCAATTTGTAATCCACTAGTCAAAAAACACGCCCACCGGTGAAAACGAACTCCAAAGAGTAATCAACTCGATAAATAGATCCTCTCGTTAATATGTTATTGACAAACAAACTTCAGTACTCGTAAAATCAAAACAATGTCAATAATCTTCTAGGAATTTGTAGTAGCAAAATCTTTATTTTGTCCCTAAGTTGCAACCACTAATCTACACTCCTAGAAAGGCGTGGAACTTCTTTTGGTGGGCAAGTCCAGTATGTATAAGCAACTCATGGTCTAATGCTGAAATAAGCGCCTGCTTAAATAAGTAAAAAAAAAAAAATGGTAATTTAGAATTAGATTTGAGAACGGTAAGATCATTATTTTATTGATAATTTACTCATAATTGACCATATTAATAAGTCGTCGATCACTTTTTACATAATAACAATATTCGAGTTCATTCGCTGTTACGTGTTTGATTTATGGTTTTATAAGTATGCAGATGTTTTCTTTATGGTTTTGTAAGAGTGCACTCTTGGGAAAGATCACCTCCGCTGAAATTGCACTTTTAAGCACTATGCTTCAAATTGAGAGCAAATACAAAATTTAGAAGGATAATAATATAAATAATCCTTGAATTTTAATGTGGTACTTAAATTTTTAATTTATTTAATGTAGTCCATGAACTTTAGTTTAATGTACAATATGATTCATGAATTTTTAATTTGTTTAATATAGTTCCTAGATTTTTAGGGTATGTTCAGTTTAGTCCATGAATGGTCTTTGAACTTGAATCAATTGATAGATGAGATTGAATATTTTCATCAAACAAATTAAAATTTTAGGAATGACATTATACATTAGGTTAAAGTTCGAGGATCACATTAAATAACTTAAATATTCAAGGACTAAATCATTTTCTTAAATTTATATAAGACCAATCGGGTCTAGGCGGGCCTAACTGGGCCGGCCCGTGTCTTGGTTCTCTTCTCTCCTCTGTTTTCTCCTGTCTCTCCTCTCCCTCTCTCTCTCTCTCCCCTGTGACTTCGCTTCGGTTAAACCCTGGCGTCGGCTATGGCGGCACGAAGTAGCGCCGTTTGACGAGCGTCAACCCGTGAAAATGCCCGAACTCTGATGGCGCTGGCGATGGCGCTGATGAATCGCTGCAGAAAATCGATCCCTCTCAAGGCATCCCACCTCATCAACGTTCCCCGCCCGTCGTCCACGTCTCGCGCCAGTAGCTCACAAGCGCCCGGCTCGTTCGCATGGCGGGTCGGCGAGTCCTCCAGAAATTACTGCTTCTGGAGTCCTTTCGAGGGGCGTGGAGTTGAAATCCCCAGTTTTGCGAAATACCCTGGTTGTCAATCTTTTAGGAGCTACTGTTCTGGGATCAATAGCGGTGATGGTGCTAAGTCGAGCGAGTGGACTGAGGAGATAGAGTACTTAGACGAATCGGGCAGCGTCATATACTCCGGGAAGGGGGTCCGGTCGGTGGAGCCCGGGTTAGACGACCATGTGCTGATCGGCGGCCTCAAGAAGCCGCTGGTGAACGCGTCGGCGGTCGCGAAGATCGTCGAGGTTGTGAAGAGGTGGAAATGGGGGCCCGATTTGGAGAACCAGTTGGACAAGCTCCAGTTCGTGCCGAACATGACTCACGTCGTCCAGGCGATGAAGGTCATTAAAGAGAGCGACGCGTCGTTGAGTTTGTTCCGATGGGCGAAGAGACAGCCGTGGCATGTTCACGACGATGAGTGCTACCTTGTTTTGTTTGATGGGTTGAATCAAAATAGGGACTTCGATGGGATTCAATCCTTGTTTGAGGAGATGATCTCAGGTACATCTGGGGCTCCTTCTTGTACGGCTTATAACAAGGTGATTCAGTATTTGGCCAAAGCGGAGAAATTGGAGGTTTGCTTTTGTTGTTTCAAGAAAGTTCAGGATGCGGGTTGGCAAATTGATGCGGAAACTTATAATTGTGTTATGAGCTTGTTTTTGAACAAGGGCTTGCCTTACAAGGCATTCGAGATATATGAGAGCATGGAGGGGACTACAAGTATGCTGAATGGATCCACCTATGAGTTGATGATACCTAGCTTGGCAAAATCAGGTCGACTGGATGCAGCCTTTAAGTTGTTTCAAGAGATGAAAGTTAGGAACTTTAAACCGAGCTATAATGTTTTTGCTTCACTTGTTGATTCCATGGGAAAAGCTGGGCGGCTGGATACCTCTATGAAAATTTACATGGAATTGCAGGGCTTTGGTCTGAGGCCATCTGCAACCATGTATGTCTCTCTGATTGAGTCATTTGCAAAGGCTGGCAAGTTGGATTCTGCGATTAGGCTGTGGGATGAGATGAAGAAGGCTGGATATAGACCCAATTTTGGCTTATACACGATGATTGTTGAGTCCCATGCAAAATCAGGGAAACTTGACATTGCAATGTCTGCCTTTGCAGATATGGAGAGGGCTGGGTTTTTGCCCACCCTGTCTACATACTCTTGCCTCTTGGAGATGCATGCTGCATCTGGACAGGTAGATGCTGCCATGAAGCTGTACAATTCAATGATAAATGCTGGTCTGAAGCCTGGCTTAAGCACTTGCACTTCCCTTTTACTTCTCCTGGCTAATAAGAAGCTTGTAGATGTGGCTGCTAAAATACTTCTCGAAATGAAAGCCATGGGGTTTTCTGTTGATGTGAGTGCTAGTGATGTCTTGATGGTTTATATCAAGGAGGGTTCTGTTGATATCGCTTTAAGGTGGCTACAGTTCATGGGTTCATCTGGAATTAGGACAAATAATTTTATAATCAGACAGTTGTTTGAATCATGCATGAAGAATGGCTTGTATGAGTCGGCAAAGCCTCTTCTTGAAACCTACGTGAATTCTGCTGCAAAGGTGGATCTCATACTTTACACATCAATTCTGGCCCATCTTGTGAGATGCCAAGAAGAGCAAAATGAGAGGCATTTGATGTCAATTCTTAGTGCCACGAATCACAAAGCACATTCGTTCATGTGTGGGCTCTTCACAGGCCCTGAACAGAGGGAACAACCTGTTTTGTCGTTTGTGCGGGAGTTTTTCCAGGCTATTGATTATGAGCTTGAAGAAAGTGCCGCTAGATACTTTGTTAATGTTCTTCTTAATTACCTTGTCCTTATGGGGCAGATAAATCGAGCACGGTGTGTTTGGAAAGTCGCATATGAGAATAAGCTTTTCCCTAAAGCAATTGTTTTTGATCAGCATATTGCTTGGTCACTTGATGTGAGAAACTTGTCTGTGGGAGCTGCTCTAATAGCAGTGGTGCACACGCTGCATAGGTTTAGGAAGAGAATGTTGTATTACGGTGTTGTTCCAAGAAGAATCAAGCTGGTCACAGGGCCCACTTTGAAGATAGTAATTGCACAGATGTTGAGCTCAGTGGAATCTCCATTTGAGGTGAGCAAAGTGGTTCTTAGAGCGCCAGGGGATTCAGTCATGGAGTGGTTTAAGAAACCGATTGTCCAACAGTTTCTTCTGAATGAGATTCCATCGAGGGCCGACATTCTTATGCACAAGCTGAACACGATATTTCCTAGTTCAGCACCAGAGATTAGATCTCTATCGCCACCCAAACCGCTCATGGGTAGGAAGGCAGTTTGACTGCTTTAGCTGTAAGTTGTTAAATGAATGTCAGTTGTGATTTTATGAGAAATCTCAAATTTTGTTATACATTGCACATTGGGATTACAATGTGCATTTCATGTTGGTAGCTTACCTAGCCGCTTAACTTCTGCATGCCCAGTGATGATCTGAAAGTGAAAGAGTGAGATGTGGGAGATGAATAATGAGAAGTAGTATGTCGAAGAAATGAGATAGGCTGATGGCCCGTGGATTACAGCTCCACCAAGGGTACAGTGGTGCTCTGCCCTTTTTTTTTGTCCATTCTTCTTTCTTCATTTTTATTCTATTCCCAGGATGGCCCTGCAGTCCCCTGCATGAGCAATCAGCATTGTCCTGAAAGAGAAATGGAGCACTTTTTAGGAGTTACTCCAATCACGAGCAAGCGGATAGACAGATACAGTTTGCCAAGCAAATCTTACTACTAAGTTCCTTAAGAACAATTGATCCACAAAATTATTCAAATTTCAATGTAGTGGATACTCAAACTCTTGCTAAAGCAATCGTATGAACATCTAAGAGCAATTCGTCCATGGTCGAAGCATAAATGCTGGAATCATTGTCTAGTTCACAATGTAGTTACAAGAACCACTAATGCACCGACATTTTATTACTGTCGTCTTATGGAACAAATTTATGTAAGATATAATGTGAAAGGTTATGAGATAATCTTAGAAATGTATATACAGAAAATATACTGTAGTGTCAAGAAATGATATGTCAATGGACCATATATTTTACAAAACTCCTAATTTGTCTAATTTCAAAAAAGAAAAAAAAAATCCTTTACTTCCTTTACCATCGTGCCATATTAAATTTGTTTTATATTGCATGGTATCAAATTCATTTAGATTTTTAGTTAATTTATCTATCTCCAAAATAATATTGATTTGGTGTATCTAAATTATATGGTGTATTTACTTCCATGCTATGATGGGGTATGCCAGTCATTCGAATGGCTGATCCTTCATTCAACACGATAGCAAATTCTCTACATGTGAAGCTTGAAACTTAGTCTTGCAGCATCATTTTGGGAGTGCTGGCTATCATCTTTATACGTTATCCATCTATGCAGTTTCAAGCACTATCGATATCTGCAAAATAAACAGTGCAGCATCACCTACATCATATGTAACCTCAGTTCATGTGACAGGATAAATATCATCACGGTCAACTCGAATGTTCTGAATGTGAAAAGTAAGTTCAATTTAAAAAAGAGAAACTGCAAATAGAGTGTTGAGGCTACATTCCTTAGGATTTCCATAAGCTTCACTCAAAACCGTGGCTGTTGATTGAATTTTAAGGTTTCATGATCGGATGTTATCATGTTCATTAATATGCATAAGCACATTGTATCATTTCCTACTTGGCAATGGGCCAATAGCCATGATTTGAAGGTACAAATCCAATTACTTGTAAATAATAATGATGCTACTGTAGAAACATGAACATGCAGGATTCCCTCCTTATAATATAGGACGAAGGAGAAAGAAAACACGTGACACTATCTAAATCTTTGCTTTCTCCATCGAGTAAAAAGTATCTATGCATACCCTAAACTGATTTGGCGGAAGTACTTTGGATGATCTTCTTCCATGAGAATCTTATGCGGAAGAAAGAGACTCCAGCACTTGATAAGACTGGGCTATTTACACAAAAAGAATCTCTCTCACTCTCTGCATCCATTAGATGAACACATACACGCACACTGAATGCCCTTACCTTCGCCTCTGCAACACTACAAGTTTCACCATTTTCTCTTAATTTTGTCCAACTCTTGGCCTGTCTCATTCAGACTCTCAAGGTTAGAGAGAGAGAGAGAGAGAGAGAGAGAGAGAGATTGAAAATGCCTTTAAATGTTGGGGTTGGTGAGCAACTATTTCTAGGACTGAGAGTAGCTGAGACCCAGAATTGAAAATCTCCATAATCTTTATGGCCATTAAACGAGCAGGTCCATTTCCAAATTATAATTTTCCTGAAGAATAATTTCTTGAAAAAATGAACTTTTCTACCTACTTGCGGTGTCAAAGAAATGAAAGAAATAGAACAACAACATATCAAACGAACGGCCCACGATCAGCTGGGCATATCCTAAGTCTCGGTCTCTTGATCAATATGTCCATAAGTGTAGCCGCAAATAATGCCGAAACGACACGATTTTTCTTTTCAGTGTTACATGCTTGTTCGATACAGAACGTGAGATTCCATTTTTGTCATCAAATGCCTAATTTAATATGTTTGGCCCTCGTTATGATGTCGATTTGTCAAAGACGAGTTCAGAGAAATGTCACCATCATAGACAATGGGAAACATGAATTCCTAGGCAATTCGTTAGTGTGATCTATCATCGATGATTAAATCTCAGCTTTCTCTATGGGTCGATTGATTTACATTAAACTGGAGAACAAATTGTCTGTGGACTCACCCACTCACGCATGGCTGCACTGGTTGAGACTTACCCAAGACCATCCGAGGTTAGAGGTTCGAACTCTCGGATGGTTTCGTGATTTAAGCGGGGGCCCGGCGGTAGGATGCTAGGCCAGTCTTCCCCGAGGTATTGACATCGGCCCAAGGTGCGAGAGCGCTGAAGGCCTTGTGACCTCAAATAGCGTAAGCGAAAGGGGGTTCAGGCGGATTCTCAGTTATCAAAAAAAAAAAAAATGTCCGTGGACTCCCTAATGCAGGTCCAGAAGTCATTAATCTTATCCAAGCGAGGCATATTAAATTCACAGATTTTGTTATATCACTCTCATTATTCAGGGTCTGACTTTATCGTCATTCACTCACAGAAGCTTTCCAAAGAAGCCAGAAATTCAACAAGTGCTGACACCATTTATTCTATGGATTTCACTTGAAAGAATATATTCTGATTTATATGAACTTAAGAATACTCACCTGTAATTGAAAGAGAACGTTGCATGCCTCTCAACTTACACGCTTTGGCAATTTGTGCATGTCAATAAAGAAGGGCCGTCGAATTTAGCATCACCTTATATTAATCTGGATTGTGTGTTCTTTGTAGACAGAAGAAAGTAATGACTTCTTCGTGATGTTGGTCTGCAGCTAATGGCATAATGTAGGGTGCGGTTGGAATGGTATTTCATGCCTAGTTGAGCAACCGATGGATTTAAAAAACAGCTCTCATGTTTGTTAAATATCCCCAAATGCGATTTATGGCAATGCGTTAAAGGCAATACATGTGGTACCCATGTTTTGGCAGCTTGTAGGCTTTCTTTGGAAAAATTTGCAGTTATGTTTTATATTACAAGCATCTCCGTTTGCAATGCTTTGATAACTTCTCTTATGTTCGCCATTGATGGACATATCTCCCTCTGAATAATTGACTTCTTAGAATATTCTACCGTCTGGTGAGGAAGATGGATTGAAGGGTTAAAACTTAATATTTTCTCTGAGCTGAATCTTTAGAAGCAGATTTACCCTTAATTTTGGTGAAATGGTGTCTCTGTCGGCTTGGTAACATACCGATGTATAAAAAAAGGATGAATTGTAGGCTTGGAGCTTAATAATTTTACTTAGCTTCTACCAGGACTCTCTGAAGGAAGTTTTACATTTAATTTAGTGGAATGATGGCGTGCAGACACATATTTATGGAGATGTGCAGAAAGATGGCCAGTCCAAGGCCAAGGGATCATCTATAAAAAATGGAAAAGCATACCGCCGGCAATGAAAACTACTCAACCCGCACGGATTTGTCTAGGAAACCCGGTTTTGATCGTTTCCGGGATGCTGAAGTTAACCCTGTGAAGACTAATGCAATGAGCAAGCGTGCTAAATTCTCTACATCTTATGCTTGTTGAATTCATTCAATCGAAGAAAAATTGTCATTTACTTGGCAGGATAACATTCTTAACATGCTGTTGAGTGATGACATTTCTCATTGCAGGAAGTCACACCAGTTTCAAGGCACAGATCCACGTCCCGTTGTCATATTCTGGTGCACTTTTTCTGTCTTGCTTTTGATTTTACTCTTTCCCTGCGCATATTGGGTTCCTCCTAGTCCGGGCCAAAACAACAGAAGTCAGCATTAAAGAATTTTAGTTCTGGTTTATATGGAACAATATTCGGAGAAGAGGTAAAATTACTTTTTAAGTCTCCAATTCAAAAACTCCCATCCGTCTCCATTATTTTTGCTTTACTTCTTTACTGTTTTGTCTTCATTATTGCATTGGAGAATAGCTTAGATTGGAAGCTATTCTTGGGAGGTAGAGGCAGGCCTTTTTCCCTTTGCATGTTTATGTCGTGCAGACACAGTGCAGATCGAGGGGGATTGAGATTGCTTGATCATCACAATTGATACGCAGTTTCCCATGCCTTTCGCCGACCGGTGATTCATCAGTGAATCTTGGCTGTGTCGAGTGACTTACCATACACCACACATCTTTTGTCACTTCTCATCATGTGCTATTTGTAGAAATTTATGGGACCATCACCACTTGTTCTAAAAGCTTTTACATGAAAGTGTAGTTTATTATTTAAACAATCTAACACAGTCTAACACTTTCTCATGCTTAGTTTGATTTTTTTGCTTAATAGTAAGCGTGGATATATTTAATTAGGGAAGAGACAAAATGAGGTTTGAAAAAATTCAAAATCAAGATCTCCACCTTTTTGATACCATGATAGGAAATAAAAAATATTAGAGGAAATTGTAATTATATTACTCTATATATTTTGTACATGTATATGCCCGTACTTATAGTACAAAAAGAAATCAATGAAAGAATAAATGGGATCACAATTCCTATCATATCTTCTGAATATTTTGTAGATGCTATACGACTGAATTAATTATCCCACAATCTCTATGATCAAAATCGAAAAATCTTCTTCCAATACAATCTTTAGAACTTGTAAATATAGTTTTTTGGTCAGCATTTTGAAGGGCATGCAAATGCTCTCTCTCTCTCTCTACAGGAACCAGAGCTAATTTTACCTATTCTTCCTGGCTTTTCTTGGATTCCATCAAGGCAGAGCTCTCATCTCCAAGACATGGGGAATCAGCACATGAAGTAGGAAACGCAGCGAGGAAGACAGATGCAATTACAAAATATGTAGAATAACAAGGGGGCCATATTCTTGTCTTGTTTCTCTGCTTTTTGGTAGAGTTCGTCCCCGGCAGAGAAGCTTTTCTAGGCAGCGATGGACAATCCGATCGTGGAAAATTTCATATCCTGCTTCGGCCGTTCATGCACTACCCTCGTCTGGAAATAATTATTTAATGTCTTTTTTTCTAAATATTCTAAATCCATGAATACGATGGCGGAGTCTATAATGTTGCACATAGATGAATTAATTTTATAATGTACACATGAATTAAGATTACAGTGAGACGTTTTTTTTTTAAGAAAAAAATCTTAATTCATGGCTTCGCGTCGTGTGTGCACCGATCAATTTTGTCATGTGTATATAAATCATAATATATTCAAATTTTATTCCACTCTTTAACTACTATACATAGTCAATGCTATTGCAGATTTAATTATATTATTATTTGCATGTACGTTGAGATTAAGAAGATTTTCCCTTAATTTTTATTTTCTTGAGAACTTAATCACACTGCACAATAATAGTTCTATCTAATCACACAAGGTGGAAGCAAATTGAAGCTAATTTATGCCCCAAATCAATGAAAACGCGACACGATCAATCATACTCAGCAAAATCAAGTGCGAAATTCGTTCCGCCCGGACTAGCGAGAAGGACGGAGTGGGAAGGTTAAGTAGGGCTCCGGAGCGAGACTTCCCGTCTAGGAGAAAATATAAAACACAAGAGCCCATAAAAAAAAAATAATAATAACAAGCTCGGAAAATTACAGCAGCCTACCTTATGTCTTTGCTCAGGTGAAATCATCTACTATCTGTTTACACTTCATGAACCTTTTATTTTGCTAAAAGCTATTATTTCATTCAACTCTGAATGTATTTTCTCCTTTAAAACAGAGGAAAGGGACTGGTTTCTTATGAGGCTCCGCTTTTAGTGTGGGAGTACGTGCAAGACGCAGGAGCGTTGCTAGGAGTTAACATCAGCAATAATCAAAATGGAACTGCTGAATTTATTTCTCCAAAACAAAGGAAAGAGAGACCGGGCTTTCTTATAAGGGCATCAGCCATTTACTTATCCTCTGTCTCGTTAATCAAGAAGGGCTCACTTCCGTAAAATTTTCCTGGAAATACAAGGAAAGCGCAGCTTGGCCTAGGGGTGAGCATCGGTCTAGGGTCAACCCTGGATCGACTCTAGACTAGCCCAACCCTACTGGTCCTGGTCCGGTTTCCAGAGAGACTGGGTCGGTCCTTAGTCCTAAAATTCCCTGGATCGACCACATGCGGTCGGTCCTCGCCCCGAGAGTTTTGGGTCGGTCTAATCCGAATCAACCCTGATTATATATATAATATATTTTTTATAATTTTTTTTATATGGAGAAAATCTTAAAATAAATGACGTCAACAACATTAAACAATTCTTTAGTGAGAAGTTCAAGTAATTTTACATTGTTATGTAATAACTTAGGTTTTTAATGTCTTTTATGGTGTTAATAGTCATAATTTACGAATAAGGAAAATGTTTTTGTAAGGAATCTTCACGGCATCCAAAGAGGCACCTTATGGCATCCTCCTAGAATATTTGTTCTCTTTTGTCTTATTTGTCATTTTAGTTTTCAATTTGCCAAAATCGAAAGAAATAACTTCTCCGCTCGTCACTCAACACTCGCCTCGCTCGCTTTAGGTCACTCGTGCCGCTCACCGCTTCGTGCCACTCACCACTCAATGCTCGCTTGGCTTGTTGTTCTCCACTCAACATTTGATGCTCATTATGTTCGATACTCACCCCACTTGACTCTTACCGCTTGCATTTCTTAGCTGACCTCACTTATCATTGAATCTATTGGGTCGGTAAAATCCCCGGTTGCCCTTTCAAGGAGCACAAAAAATAAAATAAAAAATTATTGGTTGGTCTTAGGTTGACGTTGAAACCGGACCGAACCCATTGAGTCACTCTGGTCCTCAATCGCTTTTTTAAGAAGTACAAAAAATGAAATAAAAAATTATTGGTTGGTCCCGAGTTGACCTTGGAATCGGATCGAACCCATTGGGTCGGTTTGGTCCTCAATCCCAAGCTCAATAGGATTGGTCCTCGGTTCCAAAAATTGATGACTAATACTGTGCAAGTTAGTCATAGGGTTAAGGGGTGGACCCACTCAACCCGAACCATGCTCACCCCTAGCTTGGCCTATGCTAAGAGCAGGTTTCCAAGTTTGGATCTTCACTCTCTCTATACCTTGTAGGCATAATCGGTACAGCCATGATAACGCTTCGTAATGCAACGCATATTCAGACATAATTAGTGCGAAAAATATGAGTTGATACATCATTCATTAAGAAATACTCAATATCAAAAAACGCCTTATTCGCTTGGTTGGGCATCGTCGCTTGACTCGGCACACTCATCCAACATGACATCCACGCTCGGCTTGGCATATAGAGCTTCCGTGATCTTGTAAGACACGAAAGCCTCTAGACACACATATTGCGCTTACGCGTTATTCAAGGATATCATTTCATTTGCTCACCTAAACCCGTACGTTCTTCTCTATCTCTCATTCCAACACAACACTTACCAGCTTCTTTAGCCTTACATCTTCCAAACCCAGCTAGTTCTCACTCTCGATGAGAGACCTCAAATAACATTGAGGACGTACTGATTGGACAACTTATGGATGTAGGCAATCGAAGGGGTGTGGATGATGAGAGTTCTAATATTGTGGCCTTTGAAAAAGACATCATAGAGGTTGTGGATGGGTTTTAAGACTGCGAGCTTGTGGATCAACATCTTTGTGTTGTAGAAATGAAGAAAAAGAAAGAGATACCATATGAGAGAGAGTAGAACCGGAATGTTCAAGGCATAAGTTAAATAGACATGAAGAGAGAGGAGGAGAGAGGGGGAAGACCCGTGTCTTCTTCTTATTCACTACCTTCTTGAAAGCTTCGAGGGTGCGTTTGGTTCAGCATTCCCAACGAGCTTTCAGCTTCCCTTGAGAAAATGTTGAACCGTTTGGTAGACATTTTAAAGTAGCTTTCAAACAAAAGTTAGCATTAGAAAAGCTGAAAGGCTAATACTAGTAGGGATTAGTTCTGAGCTTTCAGCATTTGGCCAAATGCTAAATATTCAAAATTTATATTTAAAAAAATCTGAATGTATCTCTTTAAAACAGAGGAAAGAGACTGGTTTCTTATGAGGCTCTGCTTTTGATGTGCGAGCAGGTGGAAGACGCAGGAGCGTTGCAAGGAGAGTTAATATCAGCAATCATCAAAATGGGACTGCTGAATTTATTTCCCCAAAACAAAGGAAAGAGAGGCCAGGCCGTCTTTCTTGTAAGGGCATTCACCATTACTTCTCCTCTGACTCGTTAATCAAGAAGGGTTCGCTTTTGATGTGGGAGTAGCAGGAACCGGAAGACGCAAGAGAGAGCTGCAGAGGAGTTAATATGAAAACTCTCCATTCTCTCACAATTCAAGAACCAGCTTTACCGTTTATGCGTGCGAGGTAGAGAGAGTGAGGATCCAAAACTTGGAAACCTGCCCTTAGCAGAGGCCAGGAAAATTTCACAGAAAGGGACTCTTCTGTCTGCAATGCTCTTTCGTGAATTCAAAGCATTCGATTGAATTCAAGATAGAATTCAAGGAGGCAGGTGGACTCATCACAACTTTTGTTTTTATTTTTTTATTTTTTGGGTTGAAAACTCACTAAAACTTCAATGCTGTGAAAATGACAGGACGGAGATGCTGGCGTGTGAGCTTTTAGGGCCTGTTTGGTAATCATCCCAACAGCCGTCTGATTCGGATTTTTATTCTCGAAATCGCTTTGGGACGAGAATCGTGTTTGATAAAATTTTTGTTCCCAGAATCAGTTTGGAACGAGAATCAAGAATAAAAAAAAAGTTGATTTTTATTTCGGGAATAAAATTGAAAATCAAAACTTTTCTTCTTCTCTTTTCTTTTTCTTCATCGATCGTCATCCCGCGACTGTCGCCCGCCGCCGCCCGCCGCCCTCGCCAGTCGCCGCCATCCGACACCGCCAGTTGTTGGTGACTGGTCCGGCGAGCTCGCCAGGCTAGGGCAAGGTCCGGCGAGCTTGCCGGAGGCAAGCTTAGCCATCGGCGAGGCTCGCCCAACCCGGCCGGTGGCTAGGCGAGCCTCGCCCAACCGGCGGCGAGGCCGAGCCGATGAGGGCCTGCCTCGCTAAGGGCCGACAACCGGCCTGAAGAAGAATTAGAATAGGAGAAAAAAAAAAAAAAAAAAAAAAAAAAAGGAGAAAATTTTAAAAATTTTAAAAATTAAAATAAATTTATTTAGAACAAAATCAATGAACACGGTACCAAACGCAATTCTATTACAGAATCAAAAATTTTGTACAGTTACCAAACGCGTTCTTTTATTCATAATCAGTTCCCGGGAACAAAATAAAAAATAATCATTTCTGATTAGAATTTGTTCCCAGGAACAGAATCGTTACCAAACGGACCATTAATGAGAGGAAGGGAGAGACGTTTTCTCTCTGGGAGTGCATTGGGTACTTCCAATCCAGCCCTCCACGCCTGCTCTCGATAAAAGGAAGAATGCACGACTTTAAGTGGCTCTTAAGCTAAACAGAAATGCTAATCAGCACAACACCCTTATAAGTCTGGTTACATTTGTATTTAGGCATGAAAAGCTTACGGACTAACCCGGAAAGAAGAGTAGAGAGTCGGCGGCCACCGCCGATACAACGCTCGAACTCTGTATTTGGAACTAACCTCCATCTATATCAACAAAATCTGGACCTTCATCGTGAGAAGTATTTGGGAGTCAGTAAGGTGCTGCAGTATCGAAGCGATGTACGACTTGGCTTCAACGTGCAACTGATACCAAGTACTACATCGCGTCGGCAACGTACACAAGTTGCTGAAACTTAAATAATTCGAAAAGCATAAGCAGGACCATGTTTGCATCACAGTTCCAATCAATAAACATCTAGGACTACAAATTCTTTTTTGTTCCCCGTCTGCCAAGTACCATATCATTCCGCTACACTCGGTTAAAATCGCAAAGAAGCCTATAGAGTGTCGCTCCACTCTTGTGGAGTAATCAGTGTTCAAAGAGCTTGCTTAGCTGTTCAAACATTTAAGCATTATATGGTAACCATTCAAATAGTGTCTGATTCTGATTTTTTGTTTCCAGAATCAGTTTGGGAACAGAATTGCGTTTGATAAAATTTTTGTTCCTGGGAACAAATTTGTTCCCGGGAACAGTTTTGAACAAGAATTGAAAATAAAAAAAAATGTGATTTTTGTTCCGGAAACAAAACTGAGAATCAAAACTCTTCTTCTTCTTCTTCTCTTTTCTTTTTCTTCATCGACCGCCATCCCGCGACTACCGCAATCCGCTGCCGCCACCGGTCGCTGGCAATCGGTTCGGCAAGCTCGCCAAAGACTCGCCAAGCCAAGACGAGGTCAGGCGAGCTCGCCGGAGGCAAGCCCAACCACCGGCGAGGCTTGGCCAACGAGGGCCAGTGACACTTCGGTGAGGTCACTTGCCCTCGTTTGGCTAGTTGCTGGTCCGGCGACCGGCCTGAAGGAGAAGAATAATAGGAGAAAAAAGAAAAAAAAAAGAAAAAAAGGGAAAAGAAAAAAAGGAAAAAGTTATAAAATTATTTAAAAATTCAAAGAAATTGATTTGGAACATAATCAATGAGCACGGTAGTAAACGCAATTCTATTTTAGAATCAGAAATTTTGTACAGTTACCAAACGTATTTTTTTATTCAGAATCAGTTTCTGGGAACAAAATTAAAAAAAATCATTTCTGATGAGAATTTGTTTCTGAAAACATAATCATTACCAAACACACCCTTAGCTACCGACTGTGGTCATTTCGCTTATGTGAACTCCACTAATCTTCTTCTAGTCCTCTTTACTGTTTTCCTTTTTCTCTTGTTGCAGAGCAAACATTCAGTCAAAGTATGGTCAACGGATTTCAATTCTCAATCTTGAAAATTTAAACGGTTTTACTTAAATATGTCTAACAAATTATTTGAGAGAAACTCGATAATAAAAGATTTCCTTCTTATTTTTTATTTTTTGCTATAGGATGGGGAATGTTATATATAGACATATATTATACATATTTACTAATAATATCTATTCTCCCTATCTTTCTGTTTTATTTCATACTTAAAATATCCACGTATAACGTCACGTCAAAATGCCGTGTGCCCAGAAGGTTTATCTGACGTGATTACTTTTTGGGAAGCTACAAAAGAAAGGCCCCGAAGCAATTTTTTATTTTTTACTCTGGCGAAAACAAAAGTGCTTTTTTTTTTCCATTCCTTTTTTGAACATTGAAAAGTTAAATTAGTCAATTATTTTTTTATCAATGGGTCATTGTAATCATGATGTGTATTGTGGATTGTGCACGACGCTTCTCACTTACGAGGATCGTCATCCCTCTTGAATCCATCGTTTCTTTTCCCTTTATTTTTCTTTTATTATTGGCAAACGAAAACCTTGAAAGAAACACGGCTATATATAGCTTATAAACCGAACTCCACAGGGATCACTTAGAGTTTTCAGAGTAGGTGGTGAATGCGTATTCTCCCTCTTTCCTCTTCTCTCTCCTTGCCTGTCTAACTTCCTTACTCTCTCTCTCATCCAGTATCTCTTTCTTCTTCTTCTTTTCACACCATGGGGATTGTCCAGCTCGTCACAGAAGATACCCACAGTCTTTATAATGTATTTTTCTAAGGATACACCGTAAAAGTTCTTATCACCGGCTGACCAGAACTTTTACAGTGTATCCTTGAAAAAATACATTATAGATTGCCTCTCGAACCTCGGGAGTGAGAGCCAGCGTCTCGTAGTCGGCCTTGATGCCGAGTGGGTACGTCAGGGCCCCCTTGCCATCCTCCAACCTTCGGTAGGGAGATTAATGCATGATATTTAAACTAATCCAGGCCATGGAGATTCCCTTGGCCCTCAAGAACTTCCTGGAAAACGAACGCAACAACTTTGTTGGGGTGGATGTTGACGAGGACGTCCAGAAATTGTCAAATCAGTACGCCCTCGACGTCATCAACACAATGGATCTGAACTCGTGGGTTCGGGTGAGCGATTGGAGCAAGCTGTCCCTGGATGACGCCCAAGTCGAGTATGCGTGTCTGGACGCTTTTGTGTCTTGCAAGATTGCGTAAGCTTTATATGCTGAGCCAGACGTGATTGTCTAACGGAGGCGTGAGAGAGAGAGAGGAGGTCATGAATGGTATATTAACTCGTATTTTTCGTACTAATTGCATTCGAATGTGCGTGGATGACCTCCCCTCTCTCTCTCTTTCATGCCTTCGTTACTTTGTTCGAGGGTGAATAAGACGTTTTTTGATAAAAATACATATGAATAAATGATATATTAGCTCGTATTTTTCGTACTAATTATATTTGTTTTTTTTTTGGGAAAAATACTAATTATATTCAAATGTGAGTGGATGACCTCCTCTCTCTCTCTCTCTCTCACTCTCTCATGCCTCCGTTACTCCGTGCGCTAAGCTCAGAAAAACATATTCAATTCCGAGGCTAAAACTCATCCTTTTTTATACATGGGTACGTTATCCAAACTAACAAAGCCACAGTTTCCCCAAAATTAAGGGAAAACCTGCTTCAAAATATTAATATAATTTTTGCATTTTGTGTTTTTGCTCTTTCGACGACATGTATCGAAATAAAAAAATGGCATTAGTGGCCCGCTTTTATAGTAGTTACGAAGTGGCAAAAATTTGAATACATTACGATTTATATACATACAATAAAATTGATCGGTGTATAAAACAAAACGAAACAACAAAAAATGGGGAGAATAAATATTATTAGTAGATGTGTGAAAATATGTCTATATATAACGTCTCCACCCTATTGCAAAAAGTAAAACATAAAAATGAAAGAAATCTTTTATTTACGAATACGAGTTTCTCTAAAAAATATTTGTCAAGACATATTTAATCAGAACTGTTCAAATTTTCAAGATGGACAATTGAAAGCCAAAGTCGAGCATTGCAGCCTCTCTCTATATCGAATTCAAATCTAATGCTTTTATGTAGCGAGTCCCTTGTATTTGTTCTCAGCATCTGATTTTCCCGGTTGGACTTTCCACCGTGAAGATGGTGAGAATAATGATGGTATATAGCTAATGTCAATGAAGATCATGCTCACAAATCTGCGAAAAGTCAGCAAGTGGAATCTCAATGACTGAACCTCTGATCTGCCTTCTGTTGTGATCTGATGCTTTCGTACGTGGTCATCGCCACCGAAGATACTTTGACCTCTAACTTTGCCCTTTAGTACCTTATACCAGTCCTTAGAGGATTGACCAATATGAGATCCTTTGTATATCAACTTTGAAATATTGAAATATGTTCGCACGCTCTGTAGATTATCCCATCGGTAGAGATTATCATTGAAGCGATTTTCAGCTGCAAAGGATATGAATGCCAAGATGTGGAGGAGAAGTAATAGCGAATGCCCTTAGAAGAAAAGCCGGTCTCTCTTTCCTTTGTTTCGGAGAGATAAATTCAGCAGTTCCATTTTGATGATTGCTGATATTTAACTCCTTGCGTCTTCCACCTACTCCCCACATCAAAAGCAGAGCCTCATAAGAAACCAGTCTCTTCCCTCTGTTTTAAAGACAGACATTCAGAGCTGAATGAGATGGGTGAAGTGAAAGAGACCTTTGGGCTAATCAAAGGAAGTGATGGGAGTTGTTGACGGCCCGTTTCCAACAAAGCAACGTCACTGTGTACGTCCTGCAAGATGTACGCATATGTCACGCGATCGATTCACTCTCGATCACTTGTAAACTAACCTGTGCAGCCTTAAGGTTTTACTCCTAAGCAGCCTTTCACATTCGACTCACAAGACTCGTGTATAGAGAGAGAAACTCTTAGAGAGAGAAGTTCTGGTTTTCGTATTACTTGTGAATGAATTACAATGAAGGAGATGATCCTTTATGTACAAGTACAAGGCAAACCATATCCGTAGATCTCCCTTAGATCTAACGGATTGCACATTCCCAACTACTCATATTTACTCCCAACTACCAGCTACTCGCATTTATAACGTATGCGTACAAATACCGTATCATTTGTCTCCAGAGTATTCTAGAAGACTCGGGAATACTCTAAGTCTCGGGATATAAGTCGAGGGTCAGATGTGTCACGCCTGTCCTCAAGAACCCTCTTGGCTTGGCATTCTCACGGGCCGTGACACATGCGTGCGGGCACACTGAATGCACTTAACTTCGCCTCTGCATCACTTGACGATATGCATCTTTACAGATTCCGAACATATTGATCGGCTGATTCGAGACATTGGGATATAGAAGCAAAGGTTGTGACTACTAAAAGTTGCTTAGTTACTTGAAGAGAGAATACAGCCATATATCCAAATGAAAACTATATCTGACCAACTTCTTAGCCTGATTTCCTGGGGAAAATGAATAAGTAAATCAATAGCCCATCCATATCGTATATATTTTCAACAAAGCCTTATCACCCTTATTGGCTTATTAGTCATATTTACACAAATTTCAAGTTCATGGAAACATCAACAAGCAGTTCCAAGAACTACACTGCAAATTCCCTCCCACGGCAAAACTTTCAGACGACCTATCCAAGATTAAGGGGGGAAGATCCTTAGTTTGGAATCAAATTCCTTTCTGAGCTACTGTGCTTCCTTTGGTGTTGGTTCATCACGGATCATCTACTACATTCATCGCAATGATCGAGTTCACCTGCTAAGAATATGCTGTATACTACAATAGGATGAAGAGTTGATTGACCTTGGCATTATACCATCGTACATATAGAGTCGGGACAATATAAGCAAAAGTTGTCGATTCGATTGTGTACACGGGATTTAGCAACGGTCGTTCTTCCCGTGCAAAATATCGGGTCACAAATGTTTGGAGATCAACCACATTTGCAGAGATCATGGCCACAAAAATAAAATAGAAGAAACAAGCATGAGGATCCGCTTTTGCATTTTGGTGTGTTGATCATGGCGGTGGTCCACTGGACACGTGGCGATCCTTGGTGGGGAAACTTATTGAAGAAATGAGGGAGATGCTGACGGATTCCAGCTCGAGCACGGTGGTGCTCTGCCCTCTTCTCTTTTGTTATTTCTTCTTTTTTTTCCTTCTCCTTTTCATTTTTATTTCATGTCCAGGAACTCCTGTGGCATTCCGGTTGCGGAAGAGCGACCGGAGCGGCGAGAAGAAACTTGATAACCATGTAGGAAGATTTCTTATGCTGATGATTTCCTTTCATTTTTCTAGCTTTGCTGAAGGCGCAGATGCTTTCTGGGTTATCCTTCCGGTGGCTGTGCTGTGCGAAGATGATGTCGAAAATGGTTTCAGTTGTGTATGAGTGTTGGCATCTCGTGTCTACATGTTAAATTTCTCTGATCTCAATGCAGAGCTTTCTATTTCCCGGAAGTAACCAGTGTCTTCTTCTGGATTTCTTTGATTCTTGGATGTAAATATTCATATGATCTTTTCTGTTCCAGGGTTTGTCCATGAAAAGCTTGCACTTTTTGATCGGGCACATATACGAAACAGCATTTGCAAGAAGAACTTCAGCTTTCAGGCAAAGCTAATTGAAGATGACATACAACAGGCATTGTTCATTAGCCAAAGTTGGCGTGATACATTATGACTCTCGAATGCTTAATGCAAGTTTCCCATCTAACCAGGCCTTAGATTTTTACCTTCCCGTCTCTTCACTTCTCACCAATCCTTACAAACAATAGGGTGCAATTGATGCACTTCAGCATCTGGCCATGAATGGAAGGAAGACTAGTATGTTTATATACAGTGTGCTAGCAGATGAGGAAAAAACAAATCATCATGAATTGACAATGGCTAGCAACTTCTTTATTAGCTATGGATACATGGTAACTACAACAGAGTAAAATAAATTTGAGAACGATGGATATGGTGTACTTCTATTGCAAAATTATCAATGACCCAATGATGGAATTAATCTGGAGAGCAATACAAAACATAATTTAAGAGCTAACATCTCTTTGCAAACAGCATGAGCAGACGTAATCCATGGTATCCTCTGCTCGATGGGTATGTCTCTCATATAAATGGCTGATCTCTTTTTCATCACGATAATGAGTCCTCAACTTATGAAGCTTGAGTGCTCACGCACCGACAGCCAAACATGAAACCAAATCTAGACTTCCGGCATTATTTTGGGAGTTTTGGCTGTCATTGCTCTTTATACATTATCCAACGATGCGGATTCAAGCATTATCGATATCTCCTGCAAAATAAATGGTGCATTGCATCAAATATGATTGATAACTGCAACAGGCAGCAGCAAGAGACTTCAGTTCCTCAAAGGAAATCATGAGCACAAATAGCAGCACCACTTACACCATATTTAACCTCACTCCACATAACAGGACAAATATCGTCATGGTCAGCCCAGATGTTCTCAATGTGAAAAGTAAGTTCAATTCAAGAGAGAAACTGCAAATAGATTGTCGAGGCTAACATTCCTTAGGATTTCCATAAGCCTCACTTAAAACTGTGCCTATCGACTGAATTTTAAGGTTTCAAAATTGGATGTTATCGAGTCCGTAGACATGCACCCAAGCACATTATATTATCTCCTACTTGGCAACAGCCATGATATGAAGGTCCGAATCCAGTTACTCATAACTAATGGTACTCCTGTAGAAGCATTAACAGCCAGATTTCCTTTTCTGTTTATAATTGCAGAGCCAATCTCCTTATAATATAAGACGGAAGAAAATGAAAACATGTGACACTATTTAAATCTTTGCTTACTCCAGAGAGCTAAGAACATATCTATGCTTACCCTAAACTGAATTAGGGAAACTTCTTTTTTGGATGAACTTCCATGAGAATCTTATAGGGAGAAAGAGACTCCAGCATTTGATAAAACTGGATACACACACCACTCTCTCTCTCTCTTTCTCTATGTGCATCCGTAAGACGTACACATGCAAGCACACTGAATGCACTTACCTTCGCCTCTGCGTCACTTGATAATATGCATCTGGATGTGATAGCACGGCCATTATCAAACAGCCATCCCGCCTCACTACAAGTTTCACCATTTTCTCTTCCTCGAAGTGAACACCACAATTGTTTTGGAAGCAACACCAGGTTACTATCATCCCTAGCCAATTTTTGTACACCAACCTCCATAAGTTCCAAGAGTTTCTGAAATCATTTGATAGATTACGAACATATTGATCAGTTTTTTGACTAATAGAACTTGCAATGTTACTTGAACAAAGTATTTAGCCACATCTTTAAAAGAAAACTGTATTTGACTAACTTTAGCCTGATTTCCAAGAAAAAAAAAAACTAAATAAATACCCAATCCACATCCTATGTATCTTCAACAAAGCCCTATCACCTTTATCAGCTCATAAGTCATAATTACACAATTCTCAAGTTGATGAAAACATCACCAAGCAGTTCCAAGAACTACATTGCTAATTGCTAATTACCCCCCAAGGCAAACGCTCAGATGACCTATACAAACAACCTATACAAGATTGGGGGGATCCTCACTTTGGAGTGAAATTCCTTTCTTAGCTACCATGCTTCCTTTGGGCTGGTCTGATGATCTCTGTCATCTTCTCATGAACCAATTCTTTTTCTTTTCTACGATCTACATATGCGGTATTCTATATACATAGCCAATGTATACTTGGAGCGAGTAAGTTTGCAAAGGGATATTGCTCTTATGATACAATGCAATGATTTTTGTTTTTTAAAGATAAAATGATTCTTTTGTTTTTTTTATTAATAGTTTGGTCACGCCATAAGCCTCAACCGTTATGTACAAGAAAAGCTTAAACCTTGAAGAAATTTGATTTTTGGACCCTATCCAGGTTGTAGAACAATTAGAAGCATTTGAAAGATCTTTGAGTAATGATTTTCGGATTAATTGAAGTCCTTAAAGGCAGCTCTCACAAAGCAAAATTCAAATGAACAGAGAAATGAGTCAATTATAAAACCAATATGAGGTGCAAACAGCTGACTGCCATAAAAAACGCAAGAGATGATATCAAAGGCACCGATAATAGTTCAACCAAAATGCATTGATAATGAGCCATGACTCTCCTTCCAATTGAATTTGAAGATAATAATAAGAAAACAAAAACCAATTTCATTCTCACTTTTACTCCATTTCCACTTTTTCTTCTCTATTTCTCCAAATACCAATTTGCATCATTAGATAAAATGTTATGGGCAAAAGGACTAAATTGCCCTCCATCTAGAAAACAAGCATGACTCTCAACTCACCAACCACAAAACCCATCTAAGCTGCAAATTGGTATCTAAGATGCTCAAGATTGAAAGTGTTAATTCTAAAAATAAAGGAGTGAAAATGGCAATGGAGTAAAATATGAGGATGGTATTTGGTCTTTTCCCATAATAAAAATATGTTCAATAGTCTAAAATCCTTTCCCAATATGAATCTAGGAAGATTGTTGGTTCCATAACCTTGAATTCTATGTGATAGTACTAGCATAGTCATGCTGATGAAACATCAACACCAACACTTTTGGCTCAAGTTTGTGACACCATACTTGATTTGGTGTAAAAGATTTACCAAACAAGTCAAGATCATCAGAAGATAACTACAGCGCTTTCAGAAGAACAACTATTCTCGTCTCATTATCCTCTTCTATCTATATGGCGTTGTTCCTGACAGCCCTACGAAAGTTGGGATTTTTATCACACAAAAGCTGAACTCAAAATTAATGGGGATGACCAAAAAGACAACTAAACTATGTCCTATCTATGCATCATGCAAGACAGCACACCACTAAAGAACATAATAGATTAATTTGGTTTATTGCAACATCATCACAGAGCATCACTGAAAGAAGAAGTAACGCCTATGTGTAAAGAGAAATGAGTCCGGACCAGTTTAGTGAAGAAGAAGAAAGGCAAAAGGGTCATCAGTAACTAAGGATCCATGTATGAAACACCATACAAATAGACTTTAGTGAACACAAAAGTGAATGAAGGGAAGGAAACTCACATCTTGAGAACAGTGGAAATTCGCCGTAGAAGTGGGGCCCTGCCAAACACCGACAACATCAGAAGCTGCCGTGGCAGGAGTAGATGCAAAAGCAGAATCGCGGATAGCACATCCCCCCAGTTGGTCGCCATTTCTAAATGGCCCATACCATTGCTCACAAAAAACCCTAACACCTTTAAGCAGAACCTTGTTGTTGGACACATGTATGACCTGAGTTATCCTCACACGGGACTCCCGGTCTAGGGGATTAATCAAACAAAACTCCACTTCCAACATCTTATCTGTGACCTTATCTTCCATTGGCCAAACAGATACATAACAGCCACTAGATTGATAGGCAAATGCGGAAGCTTTGCCATTTGCTTCCCCAACGCATCTCTCATCGATACTGTAGCGCGTGGCTGCATCAGCTTCGCATCCCACAGTGGGAAGCAACTTAATCGTCTTGTAATCAAGAATACGCTCTTCAGCATTTGCAAGAGTAGGGCACTGAGTCTGCCAATCAAACACTTTCACCTCCCACTCCCTGTAAGCTTCGGGCACAACCGACTCAGGAAGCTCAATCGGCTTCCCTTCGCTGGAGAAGTCCGCCCCAAACCCATCCCACTCGCCAGATATGTTTCTGGCGAATTCTCCCCAGGCTATTCACATACACAACATCGAATAGAAAACCTCAGGCAATTGAATAAAGCTCTCGATTCTAACATCATTACAAACATCATTGCTTTTTTGCTAAAGGAATCTAACCAGAGCTATGACAAATGAAATCGCTCCTGACAGCATTTTGACCAGATTAAACTGAGTAAAAGAATCAGTTTTAAGACATACGAATTCAGAACAATGAACATTCACTTCAATCACACGATCGTTCCCTTTGAAACCACGCCACGGTAGAACACCGCTCCCAATCTTCTACAAGAGCAAACTCAGTGAAGATGAAATTTTCCCGCATACCCACTATTCCGCAGACTGAAATATTATCAAAACAAGAAGAGAATTCGTCACTTACCATCGGTGGTACTCTCGGGAACTTCGACACCCGGGATTGGCGAGCTGGCAATGGACGGCGAGGCGCAAGGGGTCGAAGGGAGCCGAGCTTGTCGGGACAGAGAGAAGGAACTGCAGCGAAGGCCAGGGGTGGTCAAAGGGTGAAAAGTCCGAAGCTTCGGCGACGGCGGAGGAGCAACAATGTTGAGGGGCGTCCTCGCGTGGGTCGACAGTATGGAAGTCCTGCTCGTTGCAGAGGCCGATGCTAATGCCATTTACTCAGACGGTCTTCGCTCTTCTTCTTCTTCCCTTCGAACCCAGAAGAAGAAGAGGACGACGAAGGTGGTGGGAAGCGAGAGAGGCAGAAGAGTGGATGGGCTCGAGCGAGGACCGAGACGGAGACACGCACGCACGGACCAGAGAAGAAGAGCACCAGTCGAATTCGGTAAGGCGAGAGAGAGACAATGGGCTTGATAAAAATTGAATCTTGCGGAGTGGCAGGGGAATATTCTTGTTTGAGCAGGGAGTCACGAAGCACTTTTGCTTCTTCACTTAAATACTCGAAGGCACGCGATCTTTATGTGTGAATACAAGGGACGAAAACTATATGGAGCGGATTACAAATTCATATGCGCCCGTCATTTTTCTTTGAAGCATGTGTTAAAAAAGATTCTAACAAGGTGAATATCACAAAAAGCCTTAAATTGATATATAAGTGATAAATTTATTCAAAACTAATTTTTTTATTATAAAAAATCCCAAATTAATATATTTATAATAAATTTATCCTCTATTAGTTTTCATTAAATTAAATTAATAACCACAAAAACTACAAACCAATACATTTGTGGTAAAAGAAGGATAAAATCACAAACATGTACAACTTAATAATTTGATGATAAAATTTAACGAAAACTAGTTCAGGGTTAATTTGTCACAAACGTACAAGTTTATGATTTTTTGTAATAAAAAAATTAGTTTGGAGCAAATTTATCACAATTCTATGCTCTCAACTAAATCTCTTAGTAGTCCATAGCTAAAAGACGGTCCTTAAAGGACTCAAACAAGAGGTATTGCAACTGACTTAGTTTTCCCTAATTCTAAGTATAGATCCCCTTATTGGTATTAGAGCCATCCATGGTTCCATTTACAACTCAATTTGTTTAAATGGTGAATCTAGTACTAAGAAAATTTTCTCTCCATTTTGGCTTATCTGAATATTACTTTAGTAACTCTCGATGCTCCTATCACTCTATCTCCATCTCCATTCTCTTCATCTCTAGTTGAGTTTGGTGTGTCAAATGCCTCCAAAATTGATTATCTTTATGAAGTTTCTCTTAGTGATGATACAAAAATCTCTAAAACACAGCTTCTCATCATGAAACCCTATTCGGCTTTTGCTAAACCATCTTCTTCATTTTCCCCTATCTGCTCTATACGACTTTATCCGTTACACTCCGAAAGAAGTAAGAGAATATATATAGTCTTCCAAGTTTGACTAGCATCCTATTTCAACCACTGAAAATGAGTATTTTGTTACTCTTCAAATTTCCCAAAAATTTCCTAAACAATGGACCCAAAGGGATACTTGCATATCCATTATGGAACTGCGCATCTTGCACTCACTTTTCATGGTCGAAAAGACTTATCTATCGTGGCTAGAATGGCCATGTTAGACACTTGGTTCTTAGAATACCAGTATGCTTATATTGGCACTGTCCAAATCACCCTGAATGCCAAGACTATCTTCGTAACCTTATATCCAAATTTCAATGTTACTCTTTTGGATTTTCAGTTACTTTCCTTTAGCTCACAGAGGCACCTCAAACTGCTGATTCCATTACTGTAACCCTCCATTACCAAATGGTCTATCAAATGTAGAATCATGCCCTTGATCTCAACTTCTAGAATGGAAATGAAGACGCCATGTTCATCTCCATGCAGGATGATCGAGCCTTTTATATCCATGTGCCTAGGCAGATCCCCAAAGAAAAGTTGGTCAAGCTTCTCCTAGAGACTTAGATTACCAACTATGAAAAGTTACATTAGAATAATAAACCACTTCAGTCCTTAGATTCTAAATTCATTAGGAAAAAAAATGGCAATGTTGCTATCGTGTTCAATAGAAAAATGAAGAAAGTCATTCTATCTTCCAAACTCTATTTATGATCCAGCGTTGTGTTCCCAATCCAGTCCCTAAGCTAGACCCAAAGAAACTTGTCCAGTACTTCTAAAGTGATGGAAACCCTGTCCATTATTAAAAAGACCCATATGGTCATTGTTTTTGAGATCCCATTTGCCAATGTTCTTCATGTACAAATTCTCGTAATGAAGTAGATCTAGCTGCAAAATCAAAGCGAAAAGCCCGAAAGACTAAAGATGGTTTATACCAAAGGTATTTGAACAGAGATCCCTCTATTGAAATCCTTGGTGAAAGTGATAAGTTCCATTTTATGGTTTCTTATGCCCCATCTACACCACCATCATATGCTCACCACCCCTGTCACCTTCATCTCCACCACCCTCACCTCCTTATAAAAATCTAGTTGTTTCTCCATTTTACGAACCAATCCTTAAATGGGCAAAAAAGCATTCATATCCACTTGAACTTCTAAAAGAAACACCATCTCATGAGGAAGTTAACTCTTCTATTTCGATGTTCCAAGAAACATATTCTTTTTCTCTCAGTCAAGGACCCTCTTCCAAGCTTTCTTTTCCTCCCATTGAAGAATTTATTGATCCACAAGGAAGACCAATTGATGTGGATGAACATGGAAGGCAAAAGAGGACTCATGTTGCTAAAATTGTTTTAAATTGGCAATCAAAGACTCTTTTGACACACAATAATGCTTTCAAAACAACTGATTATAAAATTCTTGATATAAATTGAGATCTCAACGGATATGATGAATCCACTAGAAAAAATGATTTCAAATTTCCAGAAAAAGGCTTTATGCCTTGAAATCAAGACAACATTTTGGATATCATCATCTTAAAAGTCAAAGGCTTAAATAGAGAAGCTCAAAAGGTTGATCCTACTCCTTGAAGAAATAAAATTCAAGCCTTATAATCCATTCCCTACTTTGCCTAGAACTGAATATTCTTTTCCACCACTATAAAGCACTTCAATTTTACTACTCTTGTAGAAACTTTTACTAAATGAGATAGAACTAATATGGTAGAAATGATAAATCGCCTCTGAGAAATGGACATGCTAAGGAAGGAAAAAGGAAAGGAGAAGATTCTTGAGGAATCCTCAAAATCCTCCAAATCGGCTAAGGAAGATCTGAACCAGATGATGTTATCCAATTCGTTGGAATCATTCTTAAAAGACTTGAGCAATCAAGAGGATAAATAGCTTAATCTTGCTAATTTGTTAGATCACACTCAATCTTTCCCAAAACCAATCCTTCCAATCGACTCAGACTCAGGCTCGGAACTAGACTCGATATCCCTTTCATCCTTTTCCTCTTTTTCAATCCCTGCTATTGAATCTGTTTCCATTGTACTAGCCACATCTTCAATATTTATGGATGATCCACTAGAGCAAGAAATGAAATCAAATCCTTCCAAACTAGAGTTTATTCAACTAAATAACCCATCTCAGATTCCTACTTCTTCTTCTAAACAGTTTTTCACCATTGATGATATTTCATATCCTAAATGACCAGAAAAATTTGAAGAATTTCATTCCTAGCTCAATACTCGAGCTCTTACCATCGAAAGTAAATATGAGATCATCCTCAAATTTGTCAAGATTTACTGATAGTCTCAAGCATTAGTAGAAATCGATTCTAGAGACGAACCAAGTGCAATTTCTACAATTGGTAGATTTTGCTAAAGCCATCGAATTTGTCTACCACTTTTTCATTAGTAACCCCGCTAATCTACTTGAGCTCAAAAGAAGAGAATATTGTCAAAGAAATATTGTTATCTCTAGAAAAGACATGTTGGTCAACATTATAGAGAAACGCCCAAAACCTTTTATGGCCTTGGATCTTATGTACCTTAAAATAAGTTTTTTAGGCCTCTATTCCAAGGGAGCTTTCCCAGCAAGTTGAGAAGTCCTTTTTCAACAAATGGAGGAAAAATTGTGGACATTATCTTTAGAAAAATACAATAAGAAATCCATCTTTGTCTTGATAATTTGTGTCTCAAACGCTAGATGCTAAAAAATTACATCAGAGATAATCGAGAGCTTGATGGCGCTTATTCTCGCTAGCATCTTAAGACCAAGTGTTTCAAAAAAGATTGCAATGACTGTTGTGAAAAATATTCTAGAAAGAAGAAGCATTTCAAGAAATACAAGGTGGGAAGATCCAAGCATTTCCGAAGAAAGAAAAAATGGAAATTTTTATGAAGAAGGAAGGACTACTCGGGTCACAAAAAATCAACTAGATGCTTCATCTGCAACTAGAAGGGTCATTTTGCTAAAAATTGCTCAGAGGTGAAAAAAGATTAGAATCACTTGATACATTACATTGAATTTGAAACTGGTATCTCCCTTGAGAATGATGATGTTGAATCATAGTTTTCCATTGATGAAAATCCATCCAAAAATATTTCTCATTATCAAACCCCAATGAAACTGATTCTGATTCAGACTCTAATGATATTTTCATCTGTCTCTAACATCTACAGACCCCAGCATCTACTCTAGCCAAGTTTATTGTTCTTATTTTCCTATAAAATATTTTACCTCAAAGTTTATTAAACCAATCTTAGTCATTGTGCTCATAGATATTGGTGCTAATTCTTCAATTTTGGATACCAAAGTTTTTCCTAGAAAATATTGGACTTTTTGTTTCCGATACTTCAATTATGCCTTAGAAGATATTTTTTCTACAAATGTACGTACTACCCCAGTAACTATTCAGTTCTTTCTTCAGTGTTCTATAATGGCTAAAATATTTGGATCTAACATTCCTAACAAAGATTTGATCATTGGTTGGGACATTATGACCCAAATTTCTCAACTTCGAATTATTCTTGGAAAAAAAAGGCTTAAATATAAAGATCAATTCTCTGAACTTGTCAATATCCAAAAGCTCTTCTCTATTTGAATGAGTTTGCTAGATCCAATCATGCAAAAATTATTAAAATCTTATTTAGAATTTCACTCTAACTTCTCTAAAAAAATGCCCCCCCACCTTTGTTTACCTCCTTTTAAAAAAGAATGAGAACATAAATCCTACTAAGGCAAATCATATGGAAATGAACCTAGAACATCTTACTTCCGCTCAAAATGAATACCCAGAACTACTGCAGCAAGGATTTATTAAAATCTCAGACTCTCAATGGGTTTACGAGACTTTTTATGTTAAAAGCGAGTTGAACATAACAAATGAAAAATCGACTGGTAATAAATTACCAACCCCTCAACCTTTTTTTCCAAGATGATAAATTTCCTTTGCCCTCTCGAAATTCCCTTTTTGCGGATTAACCAAAGCTCACATCTATTCTAAATTTGACCCCAAAGCCGAATTTTGGTAATTGGGTATTCATCTTGAAGATAGACCCTTGATAGAGTTTTGTATTCCAAACTAATATTTTCAATGGAAGGTTCTCTCTTTTGGTTTCAAAGTAGCCCATTCCTTGTTCCAAAAAGCCATATAGCTCATCTTTCAACCAATTCTACCTAGTGCAGCAGTTTATATCGATGACATATTACTTTATAGTCCTAATGAAAAAACTCATTGCCGACTTCTTGAGCAATTGCAAAAAAAAAAAAATATGGAATCATACTTTCCTAAAGAAAGATGGACATTACTGAGACAGAAATTGAATTTTTAGATATGCCCCTTAACAAAGGTATGTACTTTTCAAGGCCACACATTGCTAAGGAATTATTGAAATTTCTAGAAGAGGATTTCACGACAAAACAAGTTCAGTAATTTCTTGCAAAACAAGTTCAACAATTTCTTGGCATAATCAATTATCTTAGAAACTTTGTTCCCAATATTGGAAAACTGCTTATTCCGTTGCCATTAATGTTGAAGAAAGATCCTCCACCTTAGGGAAAGAATCAAACTAGATCAGTAACAGAATTAAAAGAAGTCATGCAAACTCTTGTCCCATTACAAATACCATCTATTGGGAAACCGAATTGACACTAGTGATGAATATTGGGTGACCATACCTTTTGAAGAAATCAATGGTAAGAGGCATTTGTGCGCCTACAAAATTGGAAAGTTTTCCCAAGCTAAAATGATATAGAATGGAATAAAAAAAATTTAATTTCATCTTATTAGCCCTCATTTTCTAGTAAAATTGAATATGGCATCTTTTCCTCAGATGACCAAATTCAAAGAGAAAAAGATCCCTCATTCTCAACTACTCTGATAGGTTGAATGGTTCTTGAAGTACTCCTTCGAAACCAAACATATTGTAGGCTAAAAAAAAATGTGCTTGTTGATTTTCTTCCTAAGCCAAAGGCACTAGCGGATATCAATATGTACATTCTAAGGCACTCTTTTTCCCATCAAGAAAAATATAGGATTGAGAGAATGCAGGAATGGCCAAGTCCGGGATACCCCTTAGGAGATCATTGAGTAAATCCAGAATGATAGTCTCACTGAAAATTATGACAATCTCATGTGGTAGTGTTATACAGATCTCTTCAAATTCTATGGAGGCTCAATTCTTCATCTTTTGGATTAAACGTTAGGTATCCAATCATATATTCATTAATCTGGAAGGAAGTTGATTTCCCTGAAAAACTTCGATGGCTATTATAGTACTTAACTAGTAAGTATTTAATAGCTATTGAGTTTTCCACCAGAAAATTTATTGTTAAGTTAACCAGGCTGATTATACTCGGCTATAACAACGAGAATGAAAGTGACAAAAACCTTATGACTGTACTCGAATGGTTTTATCCCCTTGTTTATTGGAAACACCTTTTCCTAGAAGAATTGAGAACTACTCGAGCAAAGCCAGAAACACATAGCATTGTGTTTTTCCTGGACCATGGACTTTTGTGCAAAATAATGACACATTCACTAATGCTCCAATAGGAGTAGGAACTACAGCGTACAAACCTCAACCGTATCTTCAGGAAGCTTGTATTTACAAGTCATTCCTTGATTGTGTTGGATTTGTTGAATACAACTATAGAGAATTCTAGAGAATTCTATGTCAGGAAAACCGGACCATTTCTAAAGAAGTATGGGATTATTCAACACTTGTCCCATGAGACCACTTTGGACTTGCACCTGAAGCTAGACAGGTACTCGAAGAGTTCAATTAGGCACATAATCAGGAAAGGACAACTTAATCATAGGAACAGGAGATGGCAAATATAGATGATCTTGCACAATCATCTCAAGACCCCCTATGCTCATTGGGGAGACTTTTCTCTCAGGACCCTTATAATCACGGACGTTTGTCTTTATATCTTGGATTAGACCCTAGCACCATCTATCATCATGTTCAAACATTGAACTGGCCTCCGTTAGTTATGCCTAAAAGAAGAATTCTTCCAGCAAACATAATCATTAATGCTCCTCTATACCACATGCCTAGCACTTCTACCTGACCCCAGCCAAATTTTCCAAAACATGCTAGAGACATTAATGCATCTGGTCCTAGTACCTATAGGGCATCAAATTTTCCGGACTTCAGCTGGCCAATGAGCTCTGCCTGCTTGGTTCAAGCCAGGCCATGCTAAACGAATTAGGGCCTGTTTGTTTGTATTTCTTTTTTTTGTTCTTAAACAGTTTTTCTGTTTTTTTGTTCCCTGGGAACAAAAAAAAGAACAAAAACGCGTTTGTTTGCGTTTTTGTTCCAAATCTGTTTTTTGTTCCCCTAACAAAAAGAATGAAACAAGAAACAAAAAAGTTGTTTGCTTTGTTTGAACAAAAACGAGAAACATTTTTTCTCTCTCTTCTCTTCTCTTTTCTTTTTTTCTTCTTTTCTTCTTCTTCTTTTCTTTTTCTTCTTGCTTTGGCCGGTCGCCGGCCTCGGCCATGGCCGACGACCGGCCGATGGGGGCCGGCGAGGGTCGGCGGCCTCGCCCGCCACGGTGAGGCTCGCCGTGGGGCGGGCGAGGCCGCCGGCCCTCGTCGGCCGGTCGGCGCGACCGGCCAAAGTAAGACAAAAAAAAAAAATGAAAAAGAAAGAAAAAAATGAAAAATAAAAAATAAACATTAAAAAATTAAAAGAAACAAAAAAAAAACATAAATTTACCAAACATGTTTTTGTTCTTTTTTATTTCGAAACAAGTTTACCAAACGCACATTTTTGTTCAAAAACGTTCCCCGGAACAATGAAATAGTTTTTTCTATTTCTGTTCCCTGGAACAAAAAAAGAACAGAAACACAAACAAACACGCCCTTAGTGACCGGTCATCGAATAATCAATCAACTAACCCCCTTCCTTCTCATTTTTTTTCCGTCATTTTTCAATTCCGTCATTTTTTTTCCTTCCCAATGCTCTTGCTATAATAAATTCAACACAAGCTATCCCAGCCAATATGTAAGAAGAGAAATCATCCAAAGCCATCTTGAGCAATGATTAAACATGAACTCGTAATTGCGGACAAGACCCTATAAGCGGTAAAATAAAAGTTCGAGAATGTTATACATGTTACCTAATGTAAACTAATCTATAACAAAATGCAATATACTATGCAAGAGTATGTCCTAAATAGGTTACTTTCTGAGCCAACAAATCACGGAAATGAAATTTATCATGGGAGTAATCTAAAGTATTATATGTGAATATTGCCTTAAATCTACTATGGCGAAAAATTTGGTGTGCGTGGTTTAGAATCTTTTGCGCAATTGACCCAACGAGGAGCTGCAAAAACTAACATCCACAGCGGGTTTCGCACGGATGATGAAAGACGTGCAAAATCTCCTCCACGAATTTTGGGCTGGACCGACCATTTTGACCCAATTAATTTATAAATGAAAGTATTTGCCTCTACATCATGGGCTTTATTCTGCGCAAAGCTTTTGGGCAACTTTTGATCGGTGTTTATTTGGGTTTGAGCCACAATGATCGTCATCTCTCGATCCACCTTTGCTGCTAAATTTTTCCATGCCATTCCCTTTTCTGCAATTCATTACAAAACAGGTACTGGCATTAAGATACACACACACACACACACACACACACACACACACACACAGAATATAAATAAAAAGAGAGCTATGGTAAGAATTTCATGAATAATTTTAATGGGCCAAAGTGATTTGACATAATGATGCGGTATGAGGAAAAAAAAAGCATCGATTACCTTGACAAACCCTGATATTTTCACATTGGGCTGCTTAATAAATGTCTCGGAGACATCGATAGTAGTATTATTTGATATTGAAGCGGTTCAAAGTACACGATGAAAAGTTGATCAAGGTAAGTTGGCGAGTTACTTTAAAGCTTGATCAGAAATTGAAAAGCATGGAACATGAATTGAGATGTGCCCTCTATCTTCTCTAGCTAAACTCACTGTCTTCAGTCTACCGGATATGACTGGCAATGTTTAGTGCAAGATAGAAGAATAAATTATCTACAAAAATTAGCCCTGGCGGGCTTTTTATTTCTTAGTTCCTTTCGCAGTTGAGGGTTTAGGGTTTAGTCCCATTTCAAATTGATGATCGAAATTTTACTTTTGTTAGAGTATAAAAAACGGTTTGAAAAGTGAATGATAAGCAGTTTTGTATAGCTCATCTAGATATCGGCAATTGATCATATTTGTGGAGGTGACATCCCCTGAAAGGAGCTAAGCAAAGGCGAACGTCTTTTGGAGGCCGTAGGTATGACGAAGGTCTTAGGCAACTGCCATAACATTTTGTAATGGCCCATTTTGTTTCAACTGGTCTTAGCCCTCGATAGACACATTTGAGAGACTATAAGGTAGTGACCATTTAAAGACGGATCTAACTTTCTGAAAAAAAAAAATGATAGATCTTACTTACGAAGCACTTAATGTGATCTTTTTCCATATGATACGAGACTTTGAGACATCATAATTTTTGCTAATAATTCTCATAAGACTTAGAGTTAACGCACAGATATTGTAAAGCAAAAATAAAAGGTTGGGAAAGGGAAAAAGTAAAGGAGAGATATACTATCTAAAGGGCCTTTACCCTTACATATCAATCCTCCTATTTCAAGACATAAATTTTGCTTAGTAGATTCTAAGAGACATGATAGGTTAAGTGAAAATAATATATGATTATTTCTTGTGACTAACTAAGCTCGGTACGTACTAAAATTAGCTTACAAAGCGAGTGATTACTATAAGTGCATAATCGAAATAAAAAAATAATAATAATTCAACCACCGACAATGGTGTTTTTCCCAACCAAGCTGTAAAAACCTTAGTCACCATTCCTTCCAAAAGTGGTCCTTCGTAGCGAGCAAGCAAGTGATAAAACCGGACCCCAAAAAAGAACAAAAGAAGAGACATGGAAGCCACTAAGAGATTGTTGTCATCGTGAGCTGGCAAATGATTGGCGTCTCTTTCGATCGTTGCGCGTCTCTCTGTCACCACCGACAGTTGAGCTGAGTAGTTTCATTACATGACCAATTGGAGAACCAGAAGAAGCAATTTGGTTGTTGGAATATCACAGCACCCATTGGCAAGTATCCAGTCCAAATCAAAACAGTGATCATACATCTTGGGCCCCTCTCTCCTTTACTCTAAAATAACAAAGAAGCAGCATGACCCTAGAGCCTCAATTATTATGTTTTCTTATGAATTGGTTAAGATCAGCCTTTGTTTCGTAAATGAGGCTCTAACCTAGAGCAGTTTGCATGTGACTCGTGGGATTTGAAATAGGTGACCACATGTTTCTCTAGGGTTCTTTTTTAAGAAGTGATGAAATGTTGATTTGCCAAAAGAAATACGAAACCTAAGAATACTGTGATCATTGTACTACACAATCGAAATCGAATTCCAAATCAAAGTTGATGGGTTCGTCTTGCTTTCTACTACTATCTCAAACTATAATTACAAGAGTGATCATGATGTACATACGACAATTTGTACCACAAGAGTATATGGTAGGTTAATATTTTACTATCAAGGTGTAGGTGGGTAATGACATTGTAAGTATCCGAACTTTTGCCAGTTGAGTACTTTTTTTTTTATGTGGTTTAATCAAGTATCTCAAATTTTCAAATGCAAGTCTATATGAGGCCTCCGTCAAAATCGCGGATTAGAAAAATGCCAATCCAGACAAGAATGCTATTAACTAGCAATATTAGGGTTAAATTGAAATGTGTATATTCGACGGTACAATTATGCAAGTGAGCACTCTCTTTCTTCTTCATTCAACATCTAAATGAATATGGGACAATTTTTGCTGAGTTATCAAGTCATCTCACAAATTGTGCTTGACTTTTGTTGTATAAGTGAGTCACATAGGTAAAATCACACGATTTTAAAAAAAGATCTCACATTAAATCAAATTTGAAAAGCCAGAATTTTTTTTATTGAAAAAAAGGAGTTTCAATACTCGATTGTAAAACATGCAAAAATTCATATAGTTGCGTTATCAATACCCCTACGGTATATACTAATTGCCTCAAAATTGTGCGAGTTAAAGCTCTCGAGATGAGTTTGGATTCTTTGTCATGCTATCAACATCTTCTCGCCTTCCCGTGGACTTGTAGGTTTAATGTATGGAGTTTGTTAAATTTCCATGTTCAGACCAGAGGGTATGCAAAAAATTGATTTATTAAGTGATACGATAAAAAGGTAGGTAGATATTCAAAATAACGCCATGCTCTTCTAAATTACTCCAATTAAACCTCTGCTTAATGGTTGTGGCTTTAAATTCGTACTTACTAGGTAACTATTACCTACTTTGGCCTTTGAAAAAGGCGATTCTTTTATTTACGTACACTTAGAAAACCCTAATGTTAGATCACCCTCCCTTTTATACTCTTAGAAAACCCTACTCTCAAACAACAATTCTTGATATTGTCACTTGATCACATTTACATAATCATGAAATAGAGAAGTAACCAACTTGGATATATATTCACTCTAATTACACAGCAAACTCCGTCCATTAAGTTCACTCAACTAACCAAAGAATAGAAGTAATACACATTGGCCAGTCACATAAACGCCCTGCAAATCTCTAAATCTCTTCACTTTTCTCCCGGCGCTTGAATGACTGCGTTGTCGTCGAGATTTCATGGATAATTTATACTCGTCGCATTCCGTACGAACGAATCTTGGGCAATCACTTGACAGTCTGGGGGAGACCCACATCGTCGGAACGAACAATCTTTTGGATCTCGGACCTAACCTTGTAGAGAACGTGTCTCCAGCTTCCTCTGTTCTGGAGGCCGCCGAGGACTCTGATTTCTTCCTCGTTCATCTCCAGGTCTCGGGCGAAGACCGGCTTTCTCGATGTGATCCATGACCAACCCCACTCCCACCACTTTCTGATCGAATTACCTGCGTCATGTTCAAGTCCAGATCGATAGTGCATTGTGTTGACACCATAGATTGTTAGTACCATAGAAGAAAAACATTCAATCCGCCATGTTTTCACTGTTAATACAAAGATGGCAGTTAGGGTGATTTCGTGGCGGTACTAATGCATGACATCATCAGCCTCGAAACATGCTTGTATTCTCTATAATATGGCGAGTTCTCCCTAATTATGCACATGCTGACAGGTAATAACCAATCCAGTTGGATCCTTCCTATTTTTTCAATCTTTCCATCATGTGAGCATTCCTACCATTCAATTCAACCGGCAAATACTATACACCTAACCCAAAAATCTAGATCTCGGCTAACTATTTCCAGAATCGAGCGAACACTGTTCGTGCCGTGTCATTATCGGAGTCTCTCTATGTATCTCGTGTCCAACCGTGTCGTGTTTGTGGTCCTATGCCGAGCTATATAACCCAGGAGAAGTTTGTCATATTGATAATGCTAAGAGGACTTGGTTGGACCTAACCTGCTTGGTCTCCAATGGAGGACATGGACTTGGATCTGCGGAATGACCAGGAAGAAGATGAAGGATGAGAAATGGGTTGTATCCTGAGAGAAAGAGATGACATTATCCTCCTCCTTAAGCTGCCGCCGCTGCTGCTGCCAACTTGCTCCTCTTGAGTGGTGGAGTGCGGTTGTGAGAGTGGAAGGTCATGGTGGGCTTGGTTTGGGAGGATCCTGGGAATTAAGGAGGCGCTCTTTTGGATGCTCTCGACCATGGAGCACATCGTTGCGCCTCTACAAGGATGAGAAAGTGAAGAAGATGGCGAGAGAGAGAGAGAGAGAGAAAGAGAGAGGAGTGGTGAAGTGTGGTGTTCGCAGCTTCATCCATCACAAGGCTGTTTTTAATGGTACTTGGGGGAGGTGGATGACCGGTTGGTGTGGGGTCTATGCAAGAATTCTTATTTTCATTTATAATATAGGGCAAGAGCGCAAAATCTTTCTTTACATGGAGGCTAAAAAGTTCATCATTTGTCTAATTTTAGACACTTTTTTTTTTCCATGGACTTTATTTTATCAGGTACCCAATCTGTGCAATTTCTCATTTATGGGTCTTGATGAATTATACAAGTTTGTTTTATTGGTTTTGCCTATAAATATCTCCTTCTAACCCAAGGTGCTCATTCAATCGGACTAACTCGTGTAAATAGAACTTGACCTCGAGTTTTACAGGAAATAAAAAAGTACAGGGTAATGTCTGAAACGTGAAAGATCTACCTGCAAAAAGGTCATGGAATGAGCATTTCTTTTTGGACTTTGCCTTGCCATTGCCATGTGTTTCCCTTTGGACAAGATGGGCAACCTTATTATTATTATTTTCCTTTTGGAACATGTGAAGAAAGTGGGCATGGAATGAGAAGTGAGGTCCAAGTCCTTGTCGGTTGTGAAGTGTGGATCACTCATACGCACACATCCCTTGCGCTCTCTAATTCAATGACTTGGGAGAATCGGAATACTACGATTAGGGATATTCCGAATTGTTAGGTAACGAAGAGCTGGAGATTGTTTGCTAAGAGGCAGGAGTAGGTGACGAGCCGATTGATCGATTCTGAGTTGATCGATTTTGAGTCCGTCGATCAGCAAGAGAATCCCATAGGAATGGTGATCGATCATAGATTCATAGTTGCCCGTGAAATTAATCATTTACTTTGGGAAGAGGAACGAGTCGAGGTGTTTTTAGTACGACCTGTGTTGGGAAGAAAGGAATATGCCTTGCATCGAGTACCTTAGTGCCTCGAGATACCAAAAATAAGCTCAGTCGAGCTTGAATTGCGTATCAGATCTTCTTTATCGAGCAAAGTCGAGCTAGTGAAAAACATGTGAAGGTGTAATAGCCCTTAGATCTAGGGTCACCTCATGGTCCTTTCTAATACCTTTAACTTCCTGCATTTGTCGATGTTAATCTAACATCATCAGCAAAGATTGCTAAAGACCGAAGAAATGCAACGGAGATCACAATCATAATCGAAATGAGCGAAATATATAGACTTGAATCGGGTGCAAAATATTTCCTTTTGTTAGTGTACATAATGCATGCTTAACAGCATGCGCATGTGCTAGAACATCCATGATTTTGAATAAGGTTTTTGTCGTTTTCAGTAGATGTCCGTCCATACATAGTACAGGATGGTTTCATGCCTCGGCAGGTTTCGATGTGAATCCTCCTGAAGGAAGAATATTCTTCAGGCAAGAGCTCGGATCAAATAATTCGTAGACATAATGTTATTTGGCGGATGGCGCAGACAGAAATCTCCCATCAACCCAATACGTCACTGTACTTGAAGACGCAATCATAAAGCCGTCCTCCAAGAAACTGAGCAACCTCTGGATGTTTCACCTGTTGAATAATGTGCAAAGCCACAAAGATGAAATTGCGCTAGGAAGAGCCATTTGGCAGCGATTAAACCAGACAGCAATCAACAAAACAGAACTTGTAAATCTAAAGCAGATGGATCAACTCAAGTACCATTGCAATTTTGAGAGAATCGCATTTAAACTGCGCATATAGGTTAGTCTCTATCCCCCGGCCCTGCCAAAAGGAACGCCAGTCATAAGTGAGCAATATCATATATTTGACATTTCAAGCATTCATTTAGGCAGAGGCCTTAATAAATCTCTATGCGGATACCTCTTCTTTTGCATCTAATAGTTGATCTAGTTTTTTGGAGCACGTACTCTAGAGATCGGTAAAGGAGCATATCATGCATGATGAGCAGGTAAAATGAGAAAAATGAATTTATCCATTGAATTTGAAGCAAAATATGACCAAAAGAATGTCTATTCTAGTGTACGGGAAGTAGGAAGTCTGAGAATCAGAACACAATAGACATTGAAGAGGTGGTTGTGGCTCTCCAAATGTCTATTCCAGCATGAAAAGAATGAATATCCAAAAATCAGAACACAAAATACTTATCCATTATCACGGTGGTTTTGGCTCTCAATATATGCATCTTTTACGCAGGGCAGGAAGTCCACGAATTAGGGGGTGAAAAGGACATGCAGCTAATGTAGCGCACACAAAGCATATGAGCTTGTGAGTGTGAAAAGGAATGGCACGGTACTGTTAAGAACAATCACAAAACTCTAAGTGGTACTTGTATCTCCAGATTTTTAATTAAGGTTCCCCTAAAAAATGTCTATAAACATGTCGATCATCTTGTAACATTGGGCCAGCTGAATTATACTCCTGAATCTGAGCTCTATCGAGAAATCTGTGTGTGGGTGTGTGCATCAGTTTTCATGCATCTCAATTACAAAGCATATGAGCTTGTGAGTGTGAAAGGAAAAGCATGGTACTGTTAAGAACAATCACAAAACTCTAAGTTGTACTTGTATCTCCAGATTTTTAATTAAGGTTCCCCTAAAAATGTCTATAAACATGTCTATGATCTTGTAACATTGGACCAGCTGAATTGTACTCCTGAATCTGAGCTCTATCGACAAATCTGTGTGTGGGTGTGTGCATTAGTTTTCATGCATCTCAATTACAAAAGAAATGAACAAATTTTAACGATAATTCCAAAAATTCATGATAGATAGCAATTAAACAATAATGCATTCCCATCTGCCCCACAATCTCAAAGGCAACTGCAGAAAAAGCACTTAAATGTGCCACAATTCTGCTGGCATAACCAGTCCAAACTTACCATTCCTTCCATAATAACTAGATCTGCATCAGCCGCCAGAAAGGCTAGCTCTTGTGATACTTGTGCAAGATCAATAACCTACAACAAATTTTAAGAGGAATACTGTTCACGATATGGAGTTCACTATATTTATCAATCACCAGGAAAGCAAAATATGAGAGTAGATAAAACAACAGCAGGGACTCGACTTTCTTACAGGCAAATCATTCCCAGAATTAGCAATCAAGAGGTTTGAAGCATCAACACCCATTAACGTCCCATTCTCATCCTTCAGCTGTTATTGGAACGATGTCAGGACCAACATGGTATATTCACATCGCATTAAAATCTTTCTATTCATACCTTGGATATAATCTCAATTAGTTCAGGGTAGGTGACATCGTTAATAGATGGCAAGTCATTAGCAGCAAGCACAACCTGGACAGCGCAAGAGAAGGTTAGGCGACCGCAAGGAAAGAATAGATAGAAGTATATCTGAATCTACCATCAAGGAGTTAAGAAAACTGAGAAAGACAAATAAAATGAATTCCTTTCTTTTATTTTTCTATCAATGATATATCTAATGAACTGACATTAGGATAACAAAGTCAAATAAAATCTAGGACTACCCAAAGCTAAAATCAATACTGGTCGATTGCTCAACTCTGGCAATCGGGACCATGATAATTGTTAGCTGGAACAGAGATCCAAAAGGTTGCCAAGTCACAATCAACCCCCAAAACTCACGTGATGGATTACATCACATCAAATCCAGAACTGCATAATAATGATACACTACTGAGATCTGATTGCAAATTTTGTGACCCAAGGCATGGTCAATGAAGGTGGGGGGCAAGGATAAAACCCAGATTCAGGATTGCTTATCTATGGCATAATCATTCAGTCTCCAGAAAAGCAGAAAGAAGGGCAAAAGACTGACCAGCGTAATCCAAAGATAAATTATCACAACCGTAGTCAAACATCATCTTTTAGTAACACAATCAAAGCACTGGAATATACCATGCAGTAATTAGTGCCCAGAAATTGAGAGCAGTATGACAATATCACACCAACTAAGTAACCTCACTATCACCGTACTAGTAACAGGGTACACATCTAATCATTAAACAAGAAATGCAGGTCCCTAGACAATACAAACCAGATGCAGACATAATACCTAAAACATTGTTTACCAATATTTCTGCTGAAAATGCAAATAAATTTCCCCATGAACAACAAGATCTATTTGTCTTATTGGTGATGCTCATTCTCTCATTTTCCAATGCAAAGGACTTCAGTAGTAAATAGTGAAAGATATCCCACAGGTGATGCATGAATTACTTTCCCAAAAAAATATGGAAGACAGGCCAACCTCTTGCACCAAAGAGTTTAAATGTAAAAGATACACAATACTGAAATCTAGTACTGCATGTTGTGGATATAGTAATCACAACGACTGGTAAAAGTTACACTATACCAAATTCTAGTACTGCATATTTTGGATAAAGTAATCACCATGATCACTTTCTAGTTAAAAAAAAAATAAGCAGGAAAGCAAACCTGAGTCCCACGACGAAGTAATTCTCTGGCGAATGGCAAAATACCCAAAATGATATCTGCACCAGAGTTATCAACAAATATGATAGCCTGTCATAAAGGATCTGGTCAGGAAAGAAAGTACAAATTCTGCTGCAAATCCAAAAAGTGCATAAAGAACAAATATTGTTAAAAAAGTTGCACATGCTTGCCTTCTTCCAGGATTTTTTGCTCCACTTCAGTTTAAAAGTGTCTAAATCATCAATGACCCAAGGTCGTGGGAGAAGATTCTGGCAACTAGCCAAAAAGGACATCCCATCCTTGGAGAAAACCTCTGCAAGCTTCAAAATTGCCAAGGAAAAGCAAGGTTAAGCGTCACAATTCGTAAGAAGCATCTCTTTTCAGGCCCATCACTTTGATAATAAATATATGCATCCAAATCTTCACATTCTAATATATTTGACAGACAAGATGTCATAATTATACAGTGCCACTAGACTTATGGCCCATGCTATGTGCAGGAGAAAAACTAATTTTTGGATTACACTACTAAATAACATATTCTAATGTCACATGAATTATTGAAATCATTTTGGAGATAGACAATTTATAAAAAGAAAGTACACGAATTTAAGATCATTGAATGTAAAACAAATTTAATATGACATGACGTAAAGGAAGTAAAAGAGATTTGGGAGTTAGATAAATTAGGGGAGTTTTGTAGAATATGGGGTCTGTCCTATCATTTCATGAAGCTATAGTCAGACTCACTTGAAATAATTTTCTATTTACATATTCAAGATTATCTTATATTTTTTCATGTCTTATCTTATAATTTTCTGTTCAAATAAAATGATGTCAATGTAGAAAAATATGTTCACATTAGGTTAATATTGTGTATCTATAAATTATCTGATTAATTTTCTTTGTTATTGGTTTAAATTTAATATTTCAATAAGATGATAAAAGAAGCATAGATAATTTATTCATGTGTTGTTTTGAAAATTTCCATGCATTGCAAGCGTTACAATGATATCTAAATATTTTTCATTTTTTATTTTAATTAATAAACTTTTAGTGAGAATAAATTATTTTTATAAATTTAAAGAAGAAAAAAAGTCAACTATGTGAGGTGGAGTGGTATCCACATAATATAAGTATTTTTTTATTAGTAAGTTATTTCTTGAAAATGAAAAAGGAAAAAAGAAACAAAAAGGTGAAAGCATAAGGAAGTGATGGTGGCAACCATCAAATAGGCCCAATATAACCTTTCCACAAGGTCCTCCATGGAGCGCCAAAATTCTATAATAGTATTAGATTTATGGCACTCAGAAAATTGCAAAACTACAAAGTAATTTGCGTCAGTTTTCATGTGGATGCTCTACAAAAAGCCAAATGGTAATTGCAGTATAAATTCCAAAAGTAGAAGATGACCGAATTTACGAACCTGTGCAGATCCAAGATCAAAGATGTTTCCTGCAAATATTCCTCTAACTAGATTTTCCAAACGCTTGCCTTCGTCTTCGATTGCATCATTAAGATTAACTACATCACTGAAAAGGGATATGGCTTTTGCATTCTCTTCATCCTATCATGGTCAATGACAAATTCGCAAAAAGGGGAAGAGATTAGTAAGGAATGTAGGGAGGAAAAGAATAGCACCCACGATGTCCAAGTATCCAAGTAGGCCACAACACTTATCTTGATCATGAATTTTCAACTTAAAGCTAGTTTATCTTTTCTCCCTTTTATCAACAAGGTCTCCTAACTGAAAATGCCGAACACCTTGCTAGGCTTTCATCACAAGATAACGGTGTAATCTTTCCACACTGAATATTGTCCATGGAGTTTGTACAGAAGACAGAAAATGTGTGCAATGATTACCTTAACTTTTTTGAATATGTCTCGAAAACCCAACTCTCGAAGAATCTGCTCTCTTATTCTGCACAGAAGCTGTAGGAACACCATATAAAACATATCACAAGGTCACAAATAGGTAATAGAGCCTCCAAATGGCCTTCATATTCTCTAGCTTATGCTTAAGGTACAGATGCGATATTCAACTTACAATGCAATCAGGGGGCCCGCCATGACTTTCTGGATCTTTCTTAAGGTCCTCTAATATTGCACCATACCTTCATGTATCATGATTGGACAAATTTTAATCAGAAGATGTTATATAAACTGGTCATCTTCTCATTGATTAAAAAAAAAAATTGGTGGCTTTTGTTCATCGACTTAGGCAATGGAATTTCTTTTCCTAATCCTATGGAAGAAACTCGAGAAGTGCACTATCATGATGAGATATAATTTCAACATCCCATGATCTCCAATACTCTCTCTCGAACTCCCTTTCACTTTCCCCACTTTGCAACTCCCCTCCTCCCTCATTCAACCATCCAACCAGGTTCCCCCTTCTATTTGGCCCACACAGACATCTGCAAGCTCTTACTGTAGCATGTGTGTGTGTGTGTGTCTATGGGGGGGTGCAATGGTGTCCATGAGTGTGTGTGGAAAGAGACCACGGTCGTCAGAACTTGAACTTCTAGAGTCTCATAATTTACCTCTAAAGGACACTGTACACCACAACATTTAATAGTTTGACAGATCCAGAATATTTAAGCAACACTTGCATAAGGGAAGCACTTTACAAAGACCACATACTGAGAAAACCATGATGACTAATGATAAATCTTTTGATTCTGGTGATGGCATGTAAGGATTTTATTTACATCAACAATAGAATTTTGAGTCTTCAAAAAAGTTATGCTAAAATATCTTTTGGAAATTGCACGAGCCTGCAACTGTCCCAAAAACTATATAAGCATCTAGCATATCATTTTTATTTAATACCCCCGACAGGTATGACAGAAAATAAGCCATAAGAGGACCCAGAACTACCAAGGAACAGTACACATAAATGTCTCCAGAAATGCTTAATTTTGACACATACACACTGTCTTTGTCATATTTAACTATGTAAAATCCATACATGGAACATGATTACAAGGACGATGACACATTGAGAATATGTTGGGCTGTCCTGATTATGTAAGGCACGAGCAACAGAAATAAGGAGGTGCAGGAGAGAAGTAATATCCCAGTCCACTCATTCGTGAGTAGCGATTACTAGCATCGGTCAAGACTTCATTTCGAAATCTCGGTCCATGTAAACCAGACCATGAAGCCAAATCACATTCTACTCACCACAAGCAGATCGATCCTTAGTTGCACTTTTCTAATGAAGCGAAGCAGGGAAAAAACTGAAAGAAATGTACCTCTCGGCGAATTTTTCAGCTCTATCAGGGGCATCAGGGACCGTAGGATCGCTTTCCGCCCGTTTCCTGCAAAACGCATAACAAGCTCAATATCACATCTCAAAAGCTTCCTCTTGATTACTCCACAACTCCTATGCAAATTTCAAATTGAATAATTGAATGTCTTCATCCCAGCAGAACAAGGCATCTCGCTTCCCGCGTTCAGCAGATTTATCTAAGCGATCATTCTCCAAAGTACACAATCGCCACCATCTAAAACGGTTTCGGCTAATTTCAACCTCCGAGCGCAACGAAGGCCTAAAATTCAACTCCCCTACGAACTCATCATCCACACGCGAATGCAGCGAACATCGACGAAGCCGACGAATCGAACGGCGGCCGAAGGCGGCGGCGTTTGCTTACTTGAAGGAGGGAATGGAGTTGCGGAAGAGGTCGATCCAGGCGAGCTCGGTCGGGGTAGGGCGCTTCGGGTTGTCGGAGGGGAACCGGTAGGGGATGGTGCAGGCCCTGTAGTTGGATTCGATCGGCGTCTGCAGCAGCGGGAACGGCACCATCTCCGACGCGCTCTCCATCGCTCCTCGTCGCTTTCGCTCTCTTCGCCGATCCAATTCGATCCCGGCGGCCGGTTCGCGGCGGTTCGACGGGAGCGGAAAAAGGTCGGAGCTTTGATCTTGTCGTGGATGGATTTCTTCTTCGTCCTGCTTCCCTCTGCTGTTTCCGCGTATTCCTCTTTCTTCTCTTTTCTTCTTTTTTTAAATTTTTTTTTGTGGTCTTTTCCTTCTAATTCACTTTTTGCTTTTCAACGATAATTAATTAATTCGACCCAAAAAAAATGATAAGTAATTAAGGAAATGGAAAGTAATTAACATCATTGAGCAAAAATAAATGAATAAGCAAATTTTGAGAACTTTTTCACAAAAAAAGAACATTCATTTATAACGAAGAAAACGTACAAAAAAAAGGAAATTAAGATTGAATAGCGCGCTTAATAGACGTTATTAATTCAATAAATGCATTTCTAGTGGTCAACTTGGTATTCTACGTATATTTTCATTTTAATCGGCGGTATGGTTTATCGTGAAAACATATAATTTTATTTTGCAAAGTGAGGTAATTTAGAATTTAAGTGCATCATTAGATAAAAGAATCTTCGTTTCACAATTTCCATGCTAATCTGTGATTTGGGTCATGAAGATTTCATCAAGACACAACAGCTTTGTCGTTAAACTTAGAACTTTCAAATTAAGACAATTCAGTTCCATACCAAAAAACAAGAGAATAAGCAAAAACACCCCGCAATTACCATCACAGGAATAATCTACATGCTTCTTGAAAGTAGGATTTGAATACTGAATTATAATTAACATGCTAGTTAAAATTGACAAAAATAGAGCAAAAACATCCCGTGGATCAAAGTGACCAATTCAACCGAATTGAATGGAAATCGAAAGGAAAGTCAGCCGATCCCTAATGAAGGCGAAATTCTTGTCTGGACTCGGGTTCACTCAGATCCGGTTCAACATAGCCATTGACACGGGATCTCTATGGGTGCGCGCTGGTAAAATTTATTGACTTGGCTTTCGCGTTCTTGCAGGAAGAGTTTTTTTTCTAGAAATAGTTCTTTTCTAATTTTATTCCAGGGGCGGCGAAGACGAGGTTTTTTTGAAATGGATGTCACTCAGCTTGTTTGATAATGGATTTTGGTTCCTAGTGCTTGGCACTTGCCTATAAAATTTACATCCTTGGAATAGAAAAAGAATATAAATGCGTTTGGTAACGTAACGATTCTTTTTTGTATTTATTTGTCTTTTATTTGTTCTTTTTATTTGTTTTTTATTTGTTTATTTGTTTTTTTAATTATTTTGTGTTTTTATTTGTATTTATTTGTTTTTATTCTTTTTTTTATATTTTTTTGTATTTTTTTTTTTTTTTTGTTTTTTATTTTTTTTATTTTCTTGTGTTTTTTATTTGTATTTGTTTTTTTTTGTATTTATTTGTTTTTGTATTTTTTTATTCTTGCTCACGATCGACGGCGGCGGTTGGCGGCGGCGGCAACCGTGGGTGACAGCGGCGGGCGGCGGTTGGCGGTGGCTCGGACGGTTGGAGGTGGCCACGGCAAGAGAAAATAAAACAAAAATAAAAAAGAAATTTTGTTTATTTCTTCGCTCAGAAATTGTTCCTGAAAGCCCTCGCAGTCCAAGCAATTTTTTTTTTTTTTTCATTTTTTTTCCTAACTTTTATATTCCTAATAGAAATCAATGCAACTGCATATAACAATGTTAGAAAAACGAGTTTATGTTAACTTTTTTATTGGGGGTAATAAAAGAATAGAATTGCTTAGGAATAGAAATGTTAAATGCACCCTATGTGGTGGGTGCTTGGATCCCGCATGATCCGACTGCTCCAACCGACTCGGGTCGGCGGATCGCTAGGCACATGGCTGCGGGATTTGAGTGCCGACGTACTTGGCTTTCACGTTCTTGCAGGACGAGGTCACGTTCATCTCTCTCTTCCCATCCAGGAGATCCAGGTGCACGTCTTGGAGGTAAATGTCCTGGCATGGAAACCCTCTGCTACATTCCAGCGCCGCCACCGGCGGCGAAGACGAGGTCCCCCGTATGTTCTTGAAATGGATGTCATCAGCTTGACCGCAACGGTTCCTGCAAAAAGGAAATCTCCGACAGAGCTTAACATCGAAAACAGCCGAAACGACCGTCACGACTCACAACCCGCCGGCCAATCCAAGGCATGGTTTCCGGCAAGCAACCACAGATGCAGAACAAATATAACCCTCATCGCTTTTTGACATTCTGAATGTCAAGCTTGTTAAAATCGATTTACAGAATTCATTCCCTAATAAGTGACGGGGGCAGCTCGCCGTCGGGGGCGAACCTGTCCTGCACAGAGTTTATCCTCCAATTAGGCATGCCATGGCACCGTGATAAACCATCGTAGTCGACAGGCGATCCGAAGGCCGCCACGGTCGGCTGTCATCTGCATTCCACCCATGCCACAACCTTTTGAGTTCTCCAAATTCACAAGGCAAGGGTACGGCCATCGAATACGACCCTTGTGAACCGTCATTTTGGGACAGGGACAGACCCCGATCCAGGTGGCCAAGCGGGGGACTGGTCCGTCAGTAAACTCGACTTCCCCACTTCTCACATGCCGCATGAACTCGACACGTGTCCCCCCGGCCCCGCGGCCCCCCGACAGCGACTAGCGTGCGTTTCCTTTTGGATTATCCGCTGGTTGTTGGAAAGGAAAAGAAAAAGAAAAAATAAAGAAAAAACACGATTTGGGAATCTTTGCCATCTTATTGGGTGATCGTATATTCTGTGAATATACCTTTTGCGCCGCCGATCTTGTGTTAGTTCCACCGGCAGGTAAGCGCATTTTCGTCGAATCGATAGGAGAATTTGTTCCTTCTTCTTTTCTATGGAGAAAACAGCGTATTTTCTCAAGTATTCTAAGACCCATATACACGGGACGAAGACAGAAAGATAACCATTTGTAGAGTGTCCGATGTTTTTCTTCTAGATTTACAAGATCTTGGCCAGACTTTTTGCTAGGAAAGGGGGGGAAGTCTAATGAGGAATTTCGTTTTATTAAATACTGAAAAGAAATTATCTCGGTAAATTGTTTTTTTTCTTGTTTTTTTTTTGCTTTTAAAAGAACGAAATTAAAAAGGGAAAAATATTTGTATTGCTTGTCATAACTCACGATATACAATTTGGTCAAAGAGAGGTCTTCAAGTGAAAATAGGGTTTAGCGGGAAATAGTGCATTTAATTCAGGGGAAAAGGGTCGAAAAAAAGGAGAGGGAGAGAGGGTATTTCCTAAAAAAACGAAATAAATAACTCAATTAAAAAGAAAGGAAGTAATTCTCCCGGAGCGATAAGTCCTTATTTGGTATTATCCAAAACTCCTACCAGGAATCTAAACATGTTTCAAATTCCAAAAAGTAAAAGCAATATAAAACCGATCTCTCCTTCTATAACTTTTAGATCGTTTCGCTACTGGTTCTTCCAAGAAGAAAGAAAAAATCACTTGGCCTTCATTGACCACCGATCCCTTTAATTCAGTTCTGGTCGGTCGGCTAATCCCCATGATTTGTTGCACCGTGGTTTTAGCACACTCCACGGTTGCGGTCCTCAACATAGAGAGATTATAAGATGCTCTGGGTTTCTCTGTTTTCCCCTTCTCCATCCCTAGAGCAAGATCAAGATCAAGATCAAGGTCATCCTGAGAAGCAGGAGCAGCTGCAATGGACGACAAGCGAACCGCGATACCCTTGAGCATGAGGAAGCTGGCCCTATGGAACACGAGGCACTTCCGGCCCATATTCACCCACAAGCAGCTCGAGCCGGTCATGGCCACCCTCGGCTTCACGGCCCTCGCGCCGGCCCTGCCGAGCTTCAATGGCAGCACCACCTGGAAAGAGTAAGTGTTCGCCGCCGAGGCGCATGGCCACCCCCGCCGAGGCTGCCATACCCAAGGATTGATGGCCTCCACCACCACACCTATCGGGCTTTCCTAGAGGCGGTCAATTTCCATCTCCACATGCACGACATCTCGACTGTTTTTCACGTTAGGTATGGTTACGAGTTTTCTCTCATATACCTCGATGTGATATATGGACGCGCGATTTGAAGTAATATTTCCACGCCAATATGTCCATTTAAGTGATTCGGGTATATGCGTTATGTCAAGATATTAAGTAATTACGTCATTCCTAATGCGAATCGCTTTTGTTATTGCATTACCGTATCAAATAAGATGGATTTTAGGGAAATTCCAAAAAAAAACCTGAAATATTCTCAATTTTTTCAGTTCGGTCAACAACGTTGTCTTCCAAATTTTCTTTTCTTTTTTTCTCTTTTATTCATTTTTCTTTTCCAGCGTTGGTCGGTGGCGGCTAGCAAAGACCGGCAAGGGCTCGGCGACCTCGCCGGCCGCTGGGAAGGACCGGCGAGGCCGCCCTCGCTAGGGGCCCCGAGGGTCGCCGGTCGAGCCATCGCCCGCGCCCGACGGGGTCACCGAGCCCTTGCCGGCCGCTGGCGAGGGTCGGCCTCACCTGGGGCCCCGAGGGTCGCCGGTCGAGCCCTCGCCTGGGGCCGGCGAGGGCCGACCTCGCGGATGGCCGCAAGGGGCCGTCTCCCCCAGGGCGAGGCCGTCCCTCGCCGGTGGCCGGCGTGGCCCTCGCCGAATCGGGCGAGGGCGACCCTCGCCCAGCCCTCTGTGGGCATCGCCGGTGGCCGGCCGGCCACCGGTGAAAAGGAAGAAGAAGAACCAGGAAAAGAAAAAGGAAAGAAAAAAAGAAAAAAAGGAAAAAAAGGAAAATGGTGAATGACTAAAATACCCTTATTTGAAACAGATATAACTGTTTTATCTCTTATTTGATACAAGATTCACTTTGGTTCTTACTTAAAATAAGATTCATTTTAGGTCATTATTTGAGAAAATGCTAACACCTCAAACTCTTATTTAAAAAAGATTCACTTCAGACCTTTATTTATAAAAATGATACACTTCAAGTCATTTTTTGGAAATTTCTCTTGATTTTATAATATGTTCTCTTTACAATTTGCAAAAAATCAATTTATAGGTAGATGATACTCTTTACCAAACCTGAAAATCGTCTTTTCAAGTTTCACAATTTTGAGTCTAGCTCACGAGGATGAATTTATCATGTCCGTAGTTTAGCTCACAATCTCACTTTTAAAAATTCAATTTTAAGCTAATTCAGTACAATGATGTGTAGCTTGGATTGTGTTTGCTGGTGGAAAAAAAAATTCTAGAAAATACGAACTTTCTTCCACTTTAAATATCATAAATGCAGATCCCATAGTTATCAGGGTTGTAGATATGCGTAAAGTCTTAGCAATTAATGCAATTCCTAGTGTGACTATGATTATAGAACTAATAGAATCTGAATTAATAAATTATTTTGTGCAATGTAAAGATAATTACCAGCAATGAGGTCTTTGTAGTTATCTTAAATTCTTTTCATCTAAATGAAACAGGTTATCACTTAAGGTTCCTAGTGATCACTTTTCCCAATTGGAAAGGGCGAGGTAGGGAATTCGATTCACTAACTTCTCAAGGGATCGGGATGGTGAGGGGTGAGTGAGGGATTAGAGTTTCAAACTTACGCATGGCACATGATACACATAGTGACTTGTAAAATAGATACATGATATAACCAGACCAAAAAAAATGAAACGGGAAATTATTCCTAGGTTTCACAACTTACACATAACACATAACACACAAATAGCTTGTAAAATAGATATACGAAAGAACCGGACAAAAATAGAATGAAACAAGAAATTATTTTCAGTTAAGCTCTTGATGATTATTTACTAATCATTGATCAAAAAAGCGAATGACCATCCAATCCGATTCATTAATTAATTACCGATCATGAACACTTATTACAGAGCCCACCTAAATCTCAGGACCTTATTTAAAATTTTCTCGTTGAGTAATTATTGCATTCGAATTGGAAGGAGAAGCAACAATTGTAGAATTGATTAATTTTCTCTTTATTATAATTTTTTTATTTCTATTTCTTGATACATAGGGGTATGCCCATGAACCGAGTTGATCTCTATAGCAAGTGGCGCGCTCTGGAGGAGGGCGAGTTCGTGTATGTGTACAGAGAAGGGACGCTGGATCAAGCAACGCACGAGCCCTACTCCGATTCCGAGAGCTCCAGGAGCAAAGGTAGCAGCGGAGACGGGATCTACGACTTCGAATCCCTCGCCATTCGCGACAAGGGCAGCGGGTCCAAAGTCGGCCAGGTCGTGCCCTTGGAAGACATCATTGTATCGCCCGATGAGCCCGACGCCTTCTAAACCATGTCGTCCATGTTCTCTGTGCTCGTTCATGTCCAACTTATCCATTGTTGTGGAATAACGTAATCGATTAAGGAAATTCCTTTGTGAACTCGGCATTAGTTGGCGCGAACTCGTGTGCATTAGTTTTCATGCATCTCAATTACAAACCAAATAAACAAATTTTAACAATAATTCCGAATTTCCATGATCGATAGCAATTAAACAATAACGCATTCTCGTCTGCCCCACAATCTCAAAGGCAACTCCAGTGAAAAAGAACTTAAATGTGCCACAAATCTGCTGGCATTACCGGTCCAAATTTACCATTCCTTCCACAATAACTAGATCTGCATCAGCCGCCAGAAAGGCTAGCTCTTGGGATACTGTGCAAGATCAATAACCTACAAAAAATTTAAGAGGAAGACTGTTCACGACATGGAGCTCACCATATTTATCAATCACCAGGAAAGCAAAATATGAGGGTAGGTAAAACAACAGCAGGGACTCGAATTTCTTACAGGCGAATCATTCCCAGAATTAGCGATCAAGAGGTTTGAAGCATCAACACCCATTAACTTCCCATTCTCATCCTTCAGCTGGTTATTGGAACGATGTCTGGACCAACATGGTGTATTCACATCACATTTAACAATCTTGCTATTCATACCTTGGATATAATCTCAATTAGTTCAGGGTAGGTGACATCATTAATAGATGGCAAATCATTAGCAGCAAGCACAACCTGGACAGCAGGAGAGAAGGTTAGGCGACCGCAAGGGAAGAATAGACAGAAGTATATCCAAATCTACCATCCAAGAGTTAAAAAAAAAATGAGAAAGACACCTAATTAAACTCTTTTCTTTTCTTTTTTTTTTTTTTGGTTGGCTGGGACTCCTTTCTTTTATTCTTTTTTATCAATGATATATCTGATGAACTGGCATCAGGATAACAAAGTCAAATAAAATGTAGGCCTACCCAAAGCTAAAATCAATATCGGTCGAATGCTCACGTCTGGCAATAGAGCCTCAAATGACCAACTAAATGATCTCACTATCACCGTACTAGTAACAGGGTACACATCCAATCAGTAAACAATAAATGCAGGTCCCTAGACAACACAAATCAGATGAAGACATAATACCAAAAACATTGTTTACCGATATTTATGCTGAAAATGCAAATAAGTCTCCACATGAACAACAAGATCTATTTGTCTCATTGGTAATGCGTAATTTCCGATGAAAAAGACTTCGGCAGCAAATAATGAAAGATATCCCAAAGGTGATGCATGAATTACTTTCCCAAAAAAGTATGGAGGACAGGCCAACCTCCTGCACCAGAGAACTTAAACATAAAAGATACACTATACTGAAATCTAGTACTGCATATTGTGGATAAAGTAATCACAATGACCTGTCAAAGTTACACTGTACCAAAATCTAGTACTGCATATTGTGGATAGAGTAATCACTATGACCACTTTCTATTTAAAAGAAATAAAGATGAAAGCAAACCTAAGTCCCACGACGAAGTAATTCTCTGGCGAACGGCAAAATACGCAGAATGATATCTGTACCAGAGTTATCAGCAAATATGATAGCCTGTCATAAAGGATTTGGTGAGGAAAGTACAAATTCTGCGGCGAATCCAAAAAGTGCATAAAGAACAAATGTTGTTTTTGGTTTAAATTTAATGTTTCAATAAGATGATAAAAGAAACATAGATAATTTATTCATGTGTTGTTTTGAAAACTTTCATGCATTGTGATCATTACAATGATTATCTATTTTTTTTTAATTAATAAAATTTTATTGAGAATAAATTATTTATACAAATTTAAAGAAGAAAAAGAAAAAAAAAAAAAGTTAACTATGTGAGGTGGAGTGGTATCCACATAATATAAGTATTTTTTTTATTAGTAAGTTATCACTTGAAAATGAAACGGAACAAAGAAACAAAAAGATAAAAGCTTAGGGAAGGGATGCTGGCAACCATCAAATAGGCCCCATATAAACTTTCAACAAGGCCCTCCATGGAGCGCCAAAATTCTATAATAATATTAGATTTATGGCACTCAGAAAATTGCAAAACTACAAAGTAATTTGTGGCAGTTTTCAAGTGGATGCTCTACAAAAAGCCAAATGATAATTGCAGTATAATTCCAAAAGTAGAAGACAACCAAATTTACGAACCTGTGCAGATCCAAGATCAAAAAATGGTTCCTGCAAATATTCCTCTAACTAGATTTTCCAAATGCTTGCCTTCATCTTCGATTGCATCATTAAGATTAACTACATCACTGAAAAGGGACACGGCTTCTGCATTCTCTTCATCCTGTCATGGTCAATGACAATTTCACAGAAGGGAAGAGATCAGTAAGGAACATAGGGAAGAAAAGAAGAACACCCACGATGTCCAACTACCAAGTAGGCCACAAAACTTATCTTGATCATGAATTTTCAACTTAAAGCTATTTTCTCTTTTCTCCCTTTCATCAACAAAGTCTCCTAATTGAAAATGCCAAACACTTTGCTAGGCTTTCACCACAAGATAATGGTGGAATCTTTCCACGTTGGATATTGTCCATGGAGATTGTAAAAAAGACAGAAAAATGTGTGCAATAAGTACCTTAACTTTTTTGAATATGCCTCGAAACCCAATTCTCGAAGAATCTGCTCTCTTAGTCTGCACAGAAGCTGTAGGAACACCATATAAAACAAATCACAAGGTCACAAATAGTTAATAAAGCCTCCAAGTTAAAATATAAATTTGATGGTTCATCAATTTAGGCAATGAAATTTCTTTTCCTAATCCTAAAGAAGAAACTTGAGACGTGCATTATCATGATGAGATATAAATTCAACAACCCATGATCTCCAATTCTCTCTCTCAAACTCCCTTTCACTTTCCCCACTTTGCAACTCCCCTTCTACCTCATTCAACCATCCATCTAGGTTCCCCATTCTATTTGGCGCGCGCACACACACACATGCATGCTCTTACTCTAGTGTGTGTGTGTGTGTGTGTGTGTGTGAGTGTGTGTGTGTGTGTGTGTGTCAGCGGTGCCCATGAGCCTGTGTGTGAAGAGAACATGGTCATCAAAACTTGAACTTCTAGAGTCTCATGATTTACCACTAAAGGACACTGTACACCACAACATTTAATAGTTTGACAGATCCAGAATATTTAAGTAACACTAACATGAGGGATGCACTTTACAAAGACCACATACTGAGAAAACCATGCTGACAGATGAGACGAAAAATCTTTTGATTCCGGCGATAGCATGTGAGGATGTTATTTACATCAACAATAGAATTTTGAGTCTTCAAAAAGGCTCTGCTAAAGTATCTTTTGCAAATTGCATGAGCCTGCTACTGTCCCAAAAACTATATAAACATCTTCCATATCACTTCTAATTAATACCTCTAGCAGGTTCGACGGGAAAAGGCCATAAGAGGACCCAGAACTACCAAGGAACAGGACACATAAATGTCTACAGAAATGCCTAATTTCAACAAATACACATGTTGTCATTGTTATGTTTAACTATGTAAAATCCATACATGTAACATGATTACCAAGAAGATGATACATCGAGACCAAGTTGGGCAGTCCTGATTATGTAAGGCATAAGCAACAGAAATGAGGAGGTGCAGGAGAGAAGTAATATCCCAGCCCACTCCTTCACAAGTAGCAATTACTAGCATTGGTCTAGACCTCCTTTCGAAATCTCGGTCCATGTGAACCAGACCACGAAGCCCAATCACATTCTGCTTGTGCAGATCGACGGAGCAGTGCAAAAACTAAAAGAAACGCACCTCTCAGTGAATTTTTCAGCTCTGACAGGGGCATCAGGGACCGTAGGATCGCTCTCCGCCCGTTTCCTGCAAAACGCATAACAAGCTCAATATCACATCTCAAAAGCTTCCTCTTGATTACTCCACAACTCCTATACAACTTTCAAATTGAATAATTCAATATCTTCATCCCAGCAGAACAAGGCATCTCGCTTCCCGCGTTCAGCAGATTTATCTAAGCGATCATTCTCCAAAGTACACAATCGCCACCATCTAAAACGGTTTCGGCTAATTTCAACCTCCAAGCGCAACGAAGGCCTAAAATTCAACTCCCCTACGAGCTCATCATCCACACGCAAATGTAGCGAACATCGACGAAGCCGACGAATGGAACGGCGGCGGTTGCTTACTTGAAGGAGGGAATGGAGTTGCGGAAGAGGTCGATCCAGGCGAGCTCGGTCGGGGTGGGCCGCTTCGGGTTGTCGGAGGGCAACCGGTAGGGGATGGTGCAGGCTCTGTAGTTGGATTCGAACGGCGTCTGCAGCAGCGGGAACGGCACCATCTCCGACGCACTCTCCATCGCTCCTCCTCCTCCTCTCACTTCGCCGATCAGATTCGATTCCGGCGGCCGGTTCGCGGCGGTTCGACGAGAGCGGAAAAAGGTCGGAGCTTTGATCTTGTCGTGGATGGATTTCGTCCTCGTCCTGCTTCCCTCTGCTGTTTCAACGTATTCCTTTTCTTCTCTTTTCTTCTTGTTTTTTTTTTTTTTTTTTTTTTTAAGTTTTTTTTTTTTTTGGTGGTCTTTTCCTTCTAATTCACGTTTTGCTTTTCAATGATAATTAATTAATTCGACCCCAAAAAATGATAAATAATTAAGGAAATGCAAAAGTAATTAACAATTTTGTATCATTTAGCAAAAATTAATGAACAAATTTATTCATTATTGATAACTTTTTTCACAAAAAAGAACATTCATCTATAACAAAAAAAAAAAACAAAAAAGGATCCATTCGCAGAAAAAAAGAAAAAGGAAATTGAGATTGGACAGGGCGCTTAATAGACGTAAGAAATTCGATAAATGAGTTTCTAGCAGTCTATTTGATATTCGACGTATATTTTCATTCTAATTGGTAGTATAATTTATTGTAAAAATTAGTAGTTTTATTTTGCAAAGGGAGGTAATCCGTCTATTAAACGCATCTTTAGAGAAAAAAAAAAATCTTTGTTTCACAATTTCCATGCTAATCTGTGAATTGGGTTCTGAAGATTTCGTCCCAACACAACAGCCTTATCGTTAAACTTCAAAATTACAAATTAAGATAATTCAGTTCCATACAAAACAAAAGTTAGCCCTCTCATTTTTCACAGGAGAATCATCTACATGCTTCTTCAAACAAGGATATGTACACTAATTAATAATTAAAATCATAGGGATCAAAGTGACCAATTCAACCGAATTGAATGGAAATCGAAAGGAAAGTCGGCCAATCCCTTATGAAGGCGAAATTTTTGTTCGGACTCAGGTTCACCAGATTCGGTTCAGCACAGCCGTTGACACGGGATCTATATGCGAGCGGGCTGCTTGGATCCCGCGTGATCCGACGGTTCCGATCGACTCGAGCCGGCAGATCGCTAGGCACATGGCGGCGGGATTTGAGCGCCGATGTACTTGGCCTTCACGTTCTTGCAGGACGAAGTCACGTTCATCTCTCTGTTCCCATCCAGGAGATCCAGGCGCACGTCTTGGAGGTAAATGTCCTGGCATGGAAACCCTCCGCTGCATTCCAGCGCCACTGCCAACGGCGACGACGAGGTCCCCCGTATGTTCTTGAAAAGGATGTCGCTCAGCTTGACCCGCGACGGTTCCTGCAAGAAAGAAATCACCGACGAAGTTGAAAGACGAGATCAAATGTGCGATGCGGTATCGATTCGAGTCGGTTCGGTTTTCTCAGTTTATGGTCATCAGCTCCGGGTACTCGGTACTTAACCTTGAATGAGCAGGAGGCGTACGGACAGTAGGTCTGGTCGATGATTATCGGGTTCGTCACGTTTTTCATCCTTATGTTCTCGAAGGTCATGTCGGTCGCGATGCTGCTGTCGGGGGAGTCGGGCCACGTCTTGATCCGAATGCCGTCGGCCGTCCCAGTCATGTTGCAGTCTTGCACCACGACTCCGCTCACGTTGCCTTCGTGCCGATATCTTCCCAGACTTCCCACGCTATGATCGCGGGAGAACGGGGAAAAGAGAGGTGAGTTAGCCACATCTACGATTCACCGAAACGAAAGTTCGACCACCTGAGGCGGCGCCCGACACCATAAGACTCGAAATGATCATCACCTGATTCCGTGACCCGGTCCGCAGTTGATGTTCGTTATCCTGACCAGAGAATTGCCCTGTCCGATAGAGATGCAGTCGTCGCCGGTTCTGATGCGGGACTTGGAGATGTAGACCCCCGAGCTTCGCTCGATGTTGATGCCGTCCGTGTTCGGGCTATCCGCCGGTGCGGAAATTCTGATCTCGCTGCCTCTGAAGCCCTCGCACTCCACCAGAGCAATGTGAAAGGACTTGCTGTTTACGGATGTTACACCGCGCACGCTGGTCTTGTTCATGGAGATGAATTTTATGTTCTGGAACAAGAAAATGCTGTCTTTGTTAGGGCATTCCTGAAATCTTTGTTTCTGCATATTCTCTTTTGCCATTGAACACACACTTCAGGCAGAAGAGAGACTTCAGATGCAATTGCATGTCACAATGCCCTTGATCGGGCTTAGCCATTTATTTCGTAACAGCTAAGGTTTATGCAAGTATTTTGGGCAATGAAGCATACAGGCGGAAGGAGCTTGCAATCGAAATCGACGAGGCAGTTGTTGTACAGCCACGCCTCCGCACCTCGACCGTCGAACACTCCTCCTCCAGTCAGCATCTGATCCATACCGCGACAAGTTTGCCGAAGCCTTCAGATGACCCTGCACTTGATCTCCATTAACGCTGCCGCCGAAGTCGAGTAGCATAAATGACAGGTCAATCCTACGAAGCATGCGCGAAACAGTGGAGCAGGGGTCGAGAATTTAAGCTCTTGCCTTGACGGTGACCGTTAGCGAGGACACATCGGTACAAGGACCTGCGAACCTTACGGGGCCAAGCAAGTACGTGCCTTTAGGTATCAGAAGATTTGCTCTGCCAGTCGATCTGCAGGCCTCGTTCCATGCTGCCTCGAACGCCTGCAATAAGAAACACAAGTTCCTGAGCCGAGACAGAGTTTGTGTCTGTGTCTTCGCCGGTCGCCATGCGGTGTTAAACGTCAAGATGTTTAGGCAAGAGTAGGATCAAAGTAGCAACGAGTCCTGTCGCAGGCAGCCGAGGGAGATAACTTCACGCTATCGATGCGAATCGACGGCATCTCTCATCTCTCTCGAACATTCTTTTTTCGAACTCTGAGACTCCTCAGGATATGCAAAAGCACACGAATGTTCATTTCGTAAAGGCAAACAGAATCAGCTTCTAAGTCGCGCTTGAAGTTTGGAACTTTATAGTCATCTGAGACTATGCTGAATATCGAGCTATGATCTTGATTTCTTTATTCAACTTTCCCAGACATGGAGGGAGGGAGGGAGAGGAGAGGAAAAACCTTGCGGTCGTCGGTCCGGCCATCGGCAAGTGCACCGAATCTCTTGACATCGAAAACAACCGAAACGACCCTTCTCTTCCGATCCGAATGACTCACCCTATCTGCTGTTCTGTCTCCTAAACTCGAAGCCGAAACCAAGCCGCCACCTGCCGTCAAAGCTCCTCCTCTTCCTTCAATGACACCGCACAAGAACAGCATCGTGGCGAACAGCGGAAGCCTCGACCTCACACCATTCGCGAGCCTCATCGCTCGTTGCAACTCTGCCGATCAGGACTGCAGCAGCTCCTCTCTTTCCTGCGCCCTCTTGCGGTGGCAGCGCGTGGTTTGATCAGCAGAATCGGGAGTAGCCTCCTGCTGAAAGCGAGAAGGGGCGAGAGTTCCCGAAGCAAACAAGTTCTCCTGGGATTTGCCGAGTAGCGAGAAGTAACTGTCGCTAACTGCCGCCCCCACTAACAATCTACAGTTACCGCCTCCTTGTCGTTGTGATATGAACAGGCTTGATTGACCCATCTTTGGCACATTTCACAAACCGAAAAACAAGGAAAACAAACAAGCTCCGGAATCTACATTAACAAGCTTGATCATCTTGTTGGGTGCTCATATGATCTGTGAAAATACCTAACATCTTACATCTTCACTTCCGGGCCTGTCGTAAGCTTGCGCCGCCCCGCCGCTCTTGTACTAGTTCCATCAGTAAGCAGTCGATCGAAGTAAAAATTCGTCAAACGGCATATTTTAAGTAACATAAGAACCATATATAGGAGACAAAGGTAGAAAGATCATCATTCCTAGAGTGCCCGATGTTTTTCTTCTAGATTCACAAGATCTTGGCCAGAACAAAAAGGAAGGGAAGTCCAATGAGGAATTTCGTATTACTAAATACGGAAAAGAAATTATCTCAGTAAAGAGTTCTTTTTATTTTTTATTTTTTGGGTTGCTTTTAAAAGAACGAAATTAAAAATGGAAAAATATTTCTATTGCATGTCACTACTCAGGATATACAATTTGGTCAAGAGGGCTTCAAATGAAAATAGGGTTTAGCGGGAAAAAGCGCATTTAATCGGTTTTCGGAGGGGAAAAGTGTCGAAAAAATAAAAATAAAAAAGAGAGGAGAGAGGGTATTTCCTAAAACGAAATAATAACTCAAATTAAGGAAAGAAGCCAGTTAAGGAAGTAAATCTCCCAAAGCGATAAGTCCTTATTTGGAATCATCCGAAACTCTTTCTAGGAATCTAAATATGTTTCGAATTCCAAAAATTAAAGCAATATAAAGCCAATCTCTCCTTCTCAATTTTTAGCTATCGTTTCGTTACTGGTCTTCTTCCCAAATCAAAAGAAGGAAAAAAAAAAAAAAATCACTTGGATTTCATTGAAAAACCGATCCCATTATTCGAATTACTGTACTTTGGCCAAACCCCATGATCTGTCGCACCACGGTTTTGGCACACTCCACAGTTGCAGTCCTCGACATCGAGAGATTATAAGACGCCCCGTGCTTCTCTTCTCTTCCCTTCCCTTCCCCATAGCTGGAGCAAGATCAAGAACAAGAACGAGAACGAGATCGAGATCGAGATCATCTTGAGAAGCAGCAGCTCCTGCAATGGACGACGAGCGAACCGCGATACCCTTGAGCATGAGGAAGCTGGCCTTATGGAACACGAGGCACTTCAGGCCCCTGTTCAACCACAAGCAGCTCGAGCCGATCATGTCCACGCTCGGATTCACGGCCCTCCCGCCAGCCCCGCCGAGCTTCAACGGTGGCACCACTTGGAAAGAGTACGTGTTTGTTGCCGGGCCGCATGGCCGCCCCCGGCCGAGGCTGCCGTACCTGAGGATTGATGGCCTCCACCACCACACCTACCGGGCTTTCCTAGAGGCATTGAACTTCCATCTCCGGATGCACGATATCTCGACTGTTTTTCATGTTAGGTACGGCTACGAGTTTTCTTCTCATATCCTCTATTTGATTTATAGATGCACGATTTGAAGTAATATTTCCGTGCCAATGTGCACCATTTATGTGATCCGGGTATATGCGTTATGTCAAAATATTAGGTAATTACATCATTCCTAATGTGACCCGTTTTTATTAATGCGATGCCGTAGCAAATAAGGTGGATTTTATAATATTTTCTCTTCAAAGTTTGCAAAAAATTAGTTTATAGGCGGCTAATACTCTTTACCAAAACCACTTCCCTCAACGGCGTAGCTAGCTCGGGCTCTCTCCCCCTCACAAATGGGAGAAGTTCGAATTCCAGAATCGGCATTAGGGATTCTTATTTGGAGTACTGTGGTGGTGGGTCCTGTAGTCGCTCTTTCAAGATTTGCTTGCCGATTGTCGGCTTATGGGATTCCCTAGATTACCAAAAAAAAAAAAAAATAATACTCTTTACCAAACTTGAAAATTGTCTTTTCAAGTTTCACAATTTTGAGTCTACCTCACGAGGACAAGTTTTTCAAGTCAGTTTAGGCAGATGATAATGCTTACCAAAATTGCAAATTCAATCTCACTTCTAAAAATTCATTTTCAGCTAATTCAGTACAATGATGTGTAGGTTGGATTGTGTTTACATACTTGCCGGTGGAAAAGAAAAATTCTGGAAAATGCGAAATTTCTTCGGCTTTAAATATCATAAATGCAGATCCCATAATTATTAGGATTGTAGATACGGGCCAAGTCTTAGCAATTAATGCAATTCCTAGTTTGACTTTGATTATAGAGATAATAGAATCTGATTTAATAAACTATTTAGTGCAATGTAGAGATAATTACCAATAAGGAGTCCTTTGTAGTTATCTTTAAATTCTTTTCATCTAAATGAAATAGGAATCGATTGAGATTGTCCCTGCGGTTGCCTTTCTTACTTAGACAGGGAGAGATGAAGAGTTCGATTCACCACCTTTTCGGAAGACTAAGATAGGGAAACTTGAGTGGGGGAGTAAAGTTTCAAAACCTGCACACAGCAGGTAGTACACACAATGACTTGTAAAATAGATACAAGATAGAACTAGACAAATATATATATATATATATATATATATATTTAGGTTTCATATATATATATATTGGGTTTCACAATGCGCACACAGTAAAAAGAAATAGGAAATTATTTCCTGGATTCACAACATGCACATAGCACATATAATGACTTGTAAAATAGATATTAGATAGAACATATAACAAAAAATTGAAATAGGAAATTATTTCCGGGTTTCGCAATTTGCACACAACATATAGCACGCACAGTGGCAATTGTGGCTTGTAAAATAGATGTAGGATAGAACCTGACAAAAAAAAAATGAAATAGGAAATTATTTCTTGGTTTTGCAACCTGCACATAACACATAACAAGCACAGTGACTTGTAAAATAGAAATAGGACATAACTAGAAGAAAAAAAAAACAAAAAAGAATGAAACATGAAATTATTTCCAGTTAAGCTCTCGAAAATTATTTACTCTTTATTGATCACGAAAGCCAACGGTCATCCAATCCGATTCATTAATTAGTTAATGATCATAAACACTTATTATAGAGTTCACTCTTAAATCTCAGACTCTTATTTGAAATTTTCTCGACTAATTATTGGCAATCGAATTGCAAGAAGCAGCATCAATTGTAGAATTGATTAATTTTTTTATTATAATTTTTTTTATTTATATTTCTTGATATATAGGGGTATGCCCATGAACCGAGTTGATCTCTATGGCAAGTGGCACGCTCTGGAGGAGGGCGAGTTCGTTTATGTGTACAGAGAAGGGACGCTGGATCAAGCAACGCACAAGCTCTACTCCGATTCCGAGAGCTCCAGGAGCAAAGACAGCAGCAGAGACGGGGTGTACGACCTCAACGCCCTTGCCATTCGCAACAAGGGCGGCGAGTCCGGAGTCGGCCAGGTCGTGCCCTTGGAAGACATCATAGTATCGCCCGACAAGTCCGGCCCCTTCTGAACCATGTTGTCCGGGGTTCTTTTACCCATTCATGTACAACTTATCCCTTCTCGTGTAATAACGTCAACATCATCAATAAGAAACTTCCTTTTTTAACTTGGCATTAGTTGGCGGGAATTCATGGCTGGCGACTTTGTAATCGACTTTGTTCACGTATGTTGTCAACATATATAGAGATATCATGAGGCACGTTTTTTGGAACAAGGGACCGGATTGTCTAGTCTTGGGATCGGATCGGATCGGACAGATTGGTCCGGATCGGTTGCCAAGAGGTCTAATGGGAGATGAAAATGAAATCAAAATGCAACCCCTTTCACATGTTTATGTCTAGACATTAAGAACCCAAACTACTCCTTTGCAGCGATAAATTCATGAATTTAATTGCATCACGAACACATCATGAAACTAATTGGTCGGTGTTGTACTCCTTTCGGGAGTTTATAGATTATTCATAGTGGTTAATTTTATGAGCGGCTTACCAAACACAGAAGATAAAGATAGACAACAAAGTAGCTCTAAGCGGCACATGAGAAGGGAGAAAGAGAAATTTGTGTGAGAAATAAAATAAAATAAAATGGTCCAGGCAGTCCCAAAATCACTTATTCTAATTTTATGGAATTGAGAACTAGACCGACACTCTTGCAAACTATCCAAAACCAATCGGTTTAGTCCAGTTTAGGTAGTTCTTAGTTTGGTCCAAACGGCTCATATTCTTTGGCTTGTATATCCCTTGCTACTCGCAGGTTCTATTTAGCGTAAAGACTAAAAATTTATTAATCACAATTCTACTCACACGATGAGGACTAAGTTCAAACGTAGGGTCCACTCCTATTAATTCTAACCTTTTCTTTTATTTTCCTTTTTTTTTTTTTTTTTTTTTTTTTTTTGGTTTCAATTATAAAAGACAAAAATGTCCTTATCAAACTTTTTTCACTCTAGCGCCGCTTCTTTCATCCATTATGATCAATACTTCATGTTTGTTTGCTTAGGAACTTATTTTCTATTGTCCACTCGCACGAGAGTTTAACCATGATTGTAATTCGTGCGAACATTAATCATACATCTGAGTAAAAATAAACCAAATTTTTATTTGCCCATTGTTCACTTTATTTTCCTTGTTCTTTTCCAGCAAAAAATTTATGAGAGTTTGCTGAAATTTGAATATCAGGATTGCCATATACATTACACATAAGTCATATTCTACTATTGTTCCATGTAATCAGGGCAAAGATAGTGTCCCGTGCAATAATGTCTTATGGAGATTTTCCTTTCGAATTTGCATGATAATGTTCAGAATTTTTAATGTACTTAACGTTGTCATATTGTTCATTATTTTTCAAAACATCTATGAAAAAGCATGTAGTGATGCAATGAAAAATAAAAATAAAAATTGGATCCACTGAATAAAACAAAAGTTGAGCAGTTAAAAAATATACAAATTATCACGTAATAACATATTTCGAACTCAATTAAATTAAATGCATTCATTAAAATTAGTAGGTGGTTCTTTTCACTCATACTTGTGCTTAGGTTGTTTTTCGAATAATGGTCTTGCTAGCATAGGATAAAAATACATAATTATACAACTTAGGGACACAATAACTAGTTGTCTATCTATCAAATAAATTTGTTTTGGAGAAGACGGACACTGGTTTCGTGACTGAAAAAAGAAAAGAAGGAAGAAACCAAAAAGGAAAAAGAAAAAAAGGTTAGCAAAAACTTTTAATCAAGAGCGGGCCCTACACTTGACCTTAATCTTCATGGTGTTATTATTAAATAATCTTAAGTTTCAACAATATGATAAGCGAGATCCGCAATAGATAATATCATTAGTTCAAAAAGGTAGGAGATATCCGCAATAAAATAATGGGGTGAAAAAATGCAAGCTACCTAAAAAGATAAAGCTAAATTGAGCGACATGATGGGAAAAACATGCGTAGCCATTCAGTTCAAAACGACCCCCGATCTCAACTCAGGAATTCTATTTCGATATTATCATTTTTCTATTTCTAAAATAGATTTTTATTTCAGAAATAAATTTGAAGAAAAATCAGAACTTAAAATTTTTAACTTTTTATTTTAAATAAAAATTAAAAAATCAATTTTTAGTCGTTGCACCTTAAGCCGTGGCTCGGCGTAAGACTCAACTGGGTTGCTACGAAGGTAGTAGGATGGCCTAGAATCAGCTGCACTAGCCTTCCGGCCGACATTATCATATCACAGTTGAGCGTGTACGGCATTTACTCTTCACTCAGATCAGGAGTCCCACCCCCTTTATTGAATCAATTTGGCGCTTCTTCTTCAATCAGCCGCGCTTTATCAATGGAGTCCTCCCTCTCTCTGGTTTCTCTTCTCAAAAGAAGAGCCCGAAGAGGGACCCGCATTCCTGCGGCAAAGCGTGGACTCCGGAAGAGAAAACTACCCTTCAGCTCTTTTGGGCGAACGGGGGCTTCTAAGGTCTTTTCCATTTTTTCCTCCCTTCCCTGTTTGTCTGTAAAGCCTCGAACCCTTCTCTTCCATTCCTCTGTTTGCACCCAAAGTCTTCGGTGTGAAAACCACCCTTCAGCGCTTTTGGAATGCCCACGGTGGAACTGAGGTAGGTTTCCCACCTTTTCCCCCACTTTTGTCGTCAAAGGGTTCAAGTCGAACCCGTCTGAACTGGTCACTATTCTATTAGTGGTTCTTTCCTTTTCCCTCTCTATCCAGACCCCTAAGCATTATAAAATCCCCATGGCAATGCGAAGAAAAGATGAGGAATCGTAAGAAAAGTACGAAGCCGAACTTCCTAGGAAGCATTGATTCTCAAATGGGTGTTCTTCGGTCCGCGTTTCTCTGCTTGATGCTCGTGCAAAGCTACGAGCTTGTCGCCTCCTCTGAGTCTGGTGGCGAATGGAAGTCCGCTACGGCGACATACTCCATAGAGACGGATGGATCTTTGATAACTGGTAGTGGTAGTCCCTTTTGTCTTCCTTGCGCTAGTTCCTCTGTTTTCAGGCATTTGCTCAGCCTCTGTTTCCGGTGCTGGCAGAAGGGGCTTGTGGTTATGGGGACCTTCACAGGGCCACCTATGGCAAGTACAGTGCCGGCTTGAGCGCGATGCTGTTCAACAGAGGCAGTACCTGCGGGGCTTGCTTCGAGCTCCGGTGCGTCGACCACATCCTGCAGTGCCTCCCCGGCAGCCAGTCGGTGATCCTCACCGCCACCGACTTCTGCCCTCCGAACTCCAGGCTCTCGTCCGATTACGGAGGATGGTGCAACTTCCCGCAGGAGCACTTCGAGATGTCAGAGGCGGCCTTCGCCGAGATTGCAGTGCGAAGGGCTGATATGGTGCCCGTTCAGTACAGGAGGTATGATGAAAGCAACGGACACAAATGCAGCTACTTTATCGGGCGTATTTGTGAGACTTGATCCCTAACATCTTTCGACTCTGTGTAAACATCTGCAGGGTGAACTGTCTGAGAAGCGGTGGTCTGAGATTCACATTGAGCGGAAACTCTCGCTTCTTTCAGGTCTTGGTGACGAATGTAGGCCTAGATGGGGAGGTGATTGCCGTGAAAGTGAAGGGATCGAAAATGGGGTGGATACCGATGGCGAGAGACTGGGGCCAAAATTGGCAATGCAACGTCAACCTTAGAGGACAGGGTCTCTCTTTCGAGGTGACCACCAGCGACGGAAGAACCCTCACATCTTACGATGTCGCTCCGCCGAGCTGGCAGTTCGGTCAGACATATGAAGGGAAACAGTTCGAACATGGAAAACCATGAAGAACAGGAAATCTATACTGCAAGCTTTTCCCTCCGAGCTTCAGGGCAATGCATTCATATTAGAAGCTGAATTCTATCATGTCTTGTCTGTTCATGGTACCAATAAAAAGAGGGTAGCAAGTTGCCTAAGACAGTTGAAAAGACTACGAATAAAAGGCCCTAGTTTTGTCTCATTGTATTGTGTTAATGATTGAAAGGTAGAGGCATGCCTTCATTGCAAAGCAATGCATTTACATTGGGCAATTGGAGTATGTGTATTTCCATCTTACCTTTCTAATGTCATATATCTATTGCTAACTGACGCCATTGGCTTGCCCTAGCTCATTTGAAACCCCTGAACCCAAATACTTTCGAGAGCAAAAAGGCTAGAACTTAAACATTTAAGCCACAGATTGATGCTTTATGATATTTTCCTTAGAAGTAGCGATGTACGAGGCAAGCTCAGAGGCATGTGCATTTTTGTAAGTGTCGATCCGTCCAAGAGAACTTGTTTAGATCGCACTGATGCTATCATGCAAAAGGAACAATCAATTCGGGGAATCAGGAACTCAAAAGACTCCATTCGTCTAAAAGGGTAACCCCAATCAAGGAAGACTTTGATTGCTTGATTACAAAGCAAACCAGAAACAAGTAATCGAATTTCCAGATGACCAAGTTAAGAAAATGGAGAAAAAAGGTACAGTGCAAATATCAGTCATTTTTCTATGAAAAATCATATATATTGGTATATTACGTTGAACTGCCATTAAGTTTCTAGAATGTACAACACATGAGAGACATGTACCACTTGACTTCCTTTCCATCTTTTCGACAAAACGCTTCGTTTCAGTTGAAACTGAAGATGAAGGCACAGCAGACATGGCCTTTTCGACTCTTTCTATAGTGATAACCGATAAGTATGATCAATATTGGCATATCATCTCTTCAGTCTCCTGCAAAAACTCCAGATCCCCATAATACTTTTGAGCCTCCTCTCTTAGCTTAGTTGAAGCAACCTGTTCTCCCGTTGATTCAAGACCATTTATGAGAATCCTAAAGGAGGACCTATCTCGTTCACATCCTATTTCTTTCATGAAATAATAGCAGTCTGTTGCCAATTCAACGAGACTAAAACTTATAAAGGTTCTCAAGACACTATTGAACCCCTCAAGATGAGACTCGATATTATCTTCTGTTCTCAAATACAGGTAAAGAAGTTTAACATCCTCAAACAATCCATTGCCAGCAAAGACTGAAAACCTTTCAGCATACAACAGTACTTCAGCCTTATACGGGTACTCCTTCCGAATATCTTCGAAAACCTGGAGGAATGAGTCAAAGCAATTAAAAGACGTTAGCAGAGAGTACTACTGACAATACAAAAATTACGGAGTGGAAAATGAATAATATTCGAGTACTTAAATCACATGTATTAGAATAGGTTTACGAATTATTGACATATGGCATCCAAGACAATGGGAAAGCACAAAAGATAATTTGTCCTGTCCTTTTGAGCAACCACAACAACGAGAAAACCTTTTCCTTGTTACAAGAGACGGATGAGGCTCCTCTTGTGTCATCGATCTCATTTAATACCCTGTCCATGTAAAGGTCCATGTAATCAGGACTCCCTTGTGAAGTTTACAGGCATATGGTCTCAAGCACCCCACCCTCCTTTGACCAATGCCCCAATCATAAACTCACACTTCCTCATGCGCCAAACCTACACAAGAGCATGTCTCCCCAACCAAACTCAGGCCTGACCGCACGAAAAACACAAAAAAAAAAACTGGCCATTGGGATTGCATTACTGTGTCAGATAAAGTGCAGTTATTGTCTTCTATGTCTAGCACGGAGGCAGGTACTTCTAGATTACCATTCTTTTTTCTAACCCAAAACTCTCATTTGGCATACAGCAGCAGTAGTCATTACTGAGGATGGATCCTCAGTGGCACAGCGACTGTGAGAAGAGGCAACAGATTCCAATGCACCAACTCTACTTCTTATATTCCTAGTCTACTTATTAACTCGCTCTCTTCGGACTCATAAATCAAAAACAAATTCCATCGTCGCAAGTTAACTACATATACTCAGAGAGGCAATGCAAAAGAGGAAATCTTGGATATATGAGCAATTGCAAGAATATGTCTCCAACTATTGGTCAGTCCATTAGAGAGGCCATATTTTCAAATAAAGCTTCCACAATATTGGAACAATAACATTAAGACAGGCAACATGAGGCAATTTGTTTCTTGAAAAACAATCAGATACAATCACACGACCAGACACCCCAAGATTCCTGCTTGACTGCTTGTTAAGGTATGAATCTGCTACGAAGGGACTCACTCAAGTACATAAAGTGCTTCAAAACCTCAAAGCATGCTTACACCTAAATGCAAACCAGTAAAAGACAACTTTTTTTCTTCATCTGTTTAATTTGGCGACGCATCACAATTGCATTTTCCTCCAAAGAGGCCAACCGTCAATCCAACTCACAAACAGGAAATGAACGAAATCAAAGCTGCAAGCGAGGAGCATGACATAGAGGCTGCTGTACCTGAGGATCGATGGCCTCCACCACCACACCTATCGGGCTTTCCTAGAGGCGGTCAACTTCCATCTTCGGATGCACGACATCTCAACTGATTTTCACATTAGGTATGGCTATTAGTTTTCTCTCATATCCCTCTATGTGATATATGGACACGCGATTTGAAGTAATATTTCCGTGCAAATATGTCCCATTCAAGTGATTTGAGTATATGCGTTACTCAACATATTAGGTAATTACGTTATTCTTAATATGACTTGTCGCGACCTATCTCTCCGGGGAAGAGAACGGGTTTAGAAGTATTGCTTAAAGGATGGGCCTATGGACCTAAAGCCTATGATTAGGCATAGGCCCTTACAAGCCCATAACTCGCGTTACAATTGCCACTAGTCTATTGAGGTTGGCTAGAAACCTAATCTTGTTCATTTTAAGAGTAAAGATTTTTGTCAGGCAATTTTTTTGGATTGAGTTCACACCTATCTACTAACATATGACGTGATCATGCGGATGCGCAATCATTCAAGTAAGAATTTGCAAGCAAAATCCTAATTGCAGTAAAATTGAGCACATGCAATTAAACATAATAAAATATGCAACTTAAACATGCAATATAATCAATATACGAGCAAATAAAGATTATGGCTAAATTTTCGAAATTTTTTAATTTTTAATTTATTATTTATTTATTAAAAAAACTCAGCCGGGCCGGGCCGGGTCAGGTCCGATCTGACCCGACCCGGTCGGGCGGGTTGGTCGACCCGCCCGGGTCCGGCCCGGTTGGGGGCGGGCCGATGGGACCAGGCCCAACCAGAGGTGGTCGGGCCTTCACGCTGCCGGAATTGGGTCCAACCAGAGGGACCCAATCCTCTTGTAAGAGGGCTCTCTCAAATTCTCTAAACCCAATTCATTAAAATAAAACCAGCCCACACAAAACTAAGCCCAACAATTGCTGGCCCTATAACTAAAACTCAGCCCAAAGAGTGACCCAAGCCCGGAGAACAAACAAGCCCGAATCGGCCTAAACCCTACCCGGTTCGCGACCCGCGCCCGACCCGGCTCCTAACCTCCTTCTCCAGGGCCTCTTTGCGGCGCCGAGGGGGCATGGCGGGGACGTCGGCGACTCGGCGGCGGCGGCGGCGACGCGGTGGGCGGCGGTAGTGTGGACGGCGGCGGCGACACGGCGGGTGGCGGCCGCGGGCAGCGAGGGGCGACGACGACGTCGGGGTCTGCGAGGACGGGCGGCGACGGTGCGGTCCTAGGTGGTTCGACGGCGACAGTCGGGATTAAGGTTTCTGCGGAGGCAGGTTAGTCGAGGAGGCGCTCAGCGGGAGGGAGCGCGGACCGGCGGTGTCGGGCGGCGGCGGCGGCGGCGGCAGGAACGGTGAGGGCGAGCCTCCTCCCTCCAGATATCCTCTCTCGGCCGTCTGCTTGCGGGCTTCAACTTCGGCTTCGACTTGGGCTTGGCAGCAGCAGCCGGTAGCGCGGAGGTGCGGCGACGGGCGGCTGGGGAGACGGGCGGAGGTACGGTGATGGGCAGCTGCGGAGACGGGCGGAGGTGCAGCGACGCGGGTTGCGGGCGTCGGGCAGAGGCGCGGCGACGGGCAGGGCGTCGGCTTGGCTGAGGGCTGCAACGGCGACGGCGTCCGGAGCTCCGGCGACCGCGAAACAGCAGCTTCCTCTTCTCTCTCTGTTCTCCGGTTCCCTTTTTCTTCTTTCTTTTTCGCCGGTTTCTCCTCTGGTTTCCTCACGGTGCTCCCTGTTCTCCTGTCCCTTCGCCTCTACTCTCCTTTTTCCCTTGTTCCTCTGTCGCTGCTCCTCCTTTCTGTTCTTTGCAGGTCGTCGCGCGAAGGACAACAGGGAAGGAGGCAAGCCAGCGGGCCGGGCTGAGGGGAGGAAGGGCCTGGGCCGCGCGGGGGGAAAAGAAAAGGAAGGGGGCGGGCCGGGCCAAGGCCGGATCCGGCCCGACCCGACCCCTGAGGTTTTTTTTTTTTTTTTAATAATAATAATAATAATAATAATAATAATTTTTTTAATTATTTTTTTTGAAAATTTTTAATTAATTTTTTAACGACTAATTCCTAATTTTTAATGCTATTACGTCTTAAGTAAAATTGCAAAATTTATATGTCAACATAAATCACTTCATATCATTATCTAAAACAAACATAACTACTTTAAACTCTTATTTGAAAGAAAATTCACTTTAAATCATTATTTGAAACAAAAATTCATTTCAGACCCTTATTTGAGAAAGTGATGACACTTTACATCCTTATTTACAACAAAATATATTTCAGGCTCTTATTTGTGAAAATGATGGCACTTCAAGCCATTTTTTAGAAATTTCCCTAAATTTGATAAGATGTTCTCTTCACAGTTTGCAAAAAATCAATTTATAAGCAAATAATACTTTTTGCCAAACTTGAAAATCGTCTTTTCAAGTTTCACAATTTTGAGTCTAGCTCACAAGGACGAGTTTATCAAGTCAGTTTAGGCATATGATAATGCTCTATGAAGCACGGACACGTTGTTCGTGCTTCCGTGTCGTATCCGACACGTGTCAAAGCATGTCGGACACGTCGACACGCTCGGACACGCGGTCAACGTGTGTCGATTTTTTCGACACGCGGTCAACTTTTCTCAACATGCGTGTCGACGTGTGTTCGGAAGATTCCGGGTGGAGGTGAGGGAGGGGGAGGGAGTAGAGGCCGTGAGCGATGGCGAGAGACGGGCAGAGAGAGCGGCGAGGGCCTCCATTGTCACGATGGATTGACGAGGAGGAGGAGGAGGAGGAGTAGGTCAATAGGAAGAGGAGAGGAAGGGGGTCGTGCGGAGAGGAGGAGGAGGAGAAAAATCGAGAGGAAGAGAAGAGGAGGGGATCGGGGCCCAAGGGGGCCGCAATGGCATCTCCTCCTCCTTGGCGTCGCGTCCGCTCCATCGTCGGAAGCTGCAAAGCGGTAGAAGGTCTAAAGGAGGAGGAAATAGAGTGTCGTTAGGGTTTTTGACGAAGGAATAAAAAATAATAAAAAGAGGGGGAGATGGCGTGTCTTTTGAGTTTTGGGGGAGGGGAAGCGAGGTTGATAGGCTGTCTGTCAGTGGTGTGGGGGATGGAAAAAGTAAAATAAGTTTGGGGTGGAGGGAAATGGACAAACGAAAGAAGGTGTGGGTTTGGGGGATTTTTTTTTATCGGAGAATTAAATAAATGAAATTAAAAAATAATTTCGAAAAGTAAAAGTATTGAATTTTGAATAATGATAAAGTTTGGTCATTCTAGAAAATCATGAATTTATTTAAATAAATTGATTCTAATTTCTTATTAATTATTAGTTTCATCAATAACTTTTGTTAAAATTAAAAACATATTTCGCATTAATTATGAATATATCTTTCGAATTTCAAATGAATTGAATTATAGGCTTTTTTAATTAATTAATTATTTATGAATTTGAATCAAATTAGTTAAAAATAAAAATATTTATTTAATATTTAACGTGTCGGAATGTGTCGGAATTCTCTATTTTTTGAGAAATGATGTGTTGCGTGTCATGTCGTGTTGTGTCGCGTGTCGGTGCTATATAGATAATGCTTACCAAAATTGCAAATTCAATCTCACTTTTGAAAATTCAATTTTAAGCTAATTCAATACAATGATGTATAGCTTGGATTGTGTTTACATATATTTGCCGGTGGTAAAAAAAATCTGGAAAATACGAACTTTCTTCCACTTTAAATATCATAAATGGAGATCCCATAATTATTAGGGTTGTAGATACCGGCAAAGTCTTAGCAATTAATGCAATTCCTAGTTTGACTATGACTCTAGAGCTAATGGAATCTGAATTAATAAACTATTTCGTGCAATGCAAACATAATTACCGACAAGGAGGCCTTTGTAGTTATCTTAAATTCTTTTCATCTAAATGAAATGGGTTACCACTTAGGTCGTCCCAATGATCACTTTTCCCAATTGGAAAGGGAGAGGTGGGAAATTTGATTCACTATTTTCTCAAGGGATTGGGATGGCGACGCGTGAGTGAGGGAGCCAAATTTCGAAACTTGCACATAGTATATGGTACACATAGTGACTTGTAAAATAGATATAGAATATAACTAGACCAAAAAGAAATGAAACAGGAAATTATTTCTAGCTTTCACAACCTGCGTATAACACATAACACACAAATAGTTTGTAAAATAGATATATGACAGAACCAATCAAAAATAGAATGAGACAGGAAATTATTTTCAATTAGGCTCTCAATGATTATTTACTAATCATTGATCAGAAAAGCCCTCGACCATCCAATCTGATTCATTAATTAATTACCGATCATGAACCCTTATTAAGAGTCCACTCTAAATCTTAGGCCCTTATTTAAAATTTTCCCGATGGGTAATTATTGCACTCGAATTGGAAGGAGAAGCAACAATTGTAGAATTGATTAATTTTCTCTTTATTATAATTTATTTTATTTCTATTTCTTGATACATAGCTTAGAGGTGTTAAATGGGTCATTGACCTATTTATATTTAAATGGGTCAAGCCTTATTTACTAAAACACCCATAAATGAGTTTTAAAAATAAAGAGAGTAAAATATATGAATCTTAAATGAGTCACTCTCACCTATTTAAGACCCATTCATCAACCCATTAAAAATGAACCCATTTATTTCCACAAAAATCTCACAATTTCTCTCTTTAACTTTACAAAAATATTTTTTTTTTTAACAAACCGAAATTATAATTATATTTTTATTTTTATTTTATTATTTTCTTTTTTTTTTCTTTCTTCTTCCTCCGATGGCCGGCATGGCAATGGCCGGCGATCGGCCCAGTGTGAGCCTTGAGCTCGCCGGTGTCGAAGCGAGCTTGAGCTTGCCCCTTGCTGGATCTGGCGAGGCCGCCGTGCTCGCGAGACTTGAACTCGCCGGCGTCGAGGTGAGACTCAAGCCTTGCCGGGTTCGGCGAGGATGAGCTCGAGCCGCCCGACGCCGGCGAGCCTCAAGCTCGCTAGATCTGGCGAGGTGGAGGCCTTGACGACGTTCGGCAAGGCTCGAGCCTCAAGCTTGTCGGATCGCGAGTCTCGAGCTCGCCGGCGTCGGCGAGCTCGAGGCTTGCCTATGGCCGGTTGCCGGCCGCCATTGGCCAGCGGCCAAAGAAGAAGTAGAACAAAAAAGGAAAAAGAAAAAGAAAAATTATATTTAAAAATAAAATAAAGATAATTAAAAATTTATTTTTAAAATATAAAATGATTAAAATTCAATTTTTAAAAATAATTATTTTAAAAATTATAAAATTATCCATTAAATTTGTATTGTATAAAACTATTTTAGCATTACCATTTAAAATAATATATATATAAAAGAAATAAGCTCGGAAGTATTTTAATAATATAATCTTAAAAAAAAACATAGGAATAAGTTTTTCTAAATTTGATTAAATATGAAAATATTTTATTTATATGGGTTGGGCGGGTATGGGCGGATCGGGTATGGGTCGAAAAATTTACATTAAATATAAATGGATCATAAATGGGTTAATGGATCGAATTTAGGTTGGATGGATCATGTGGCCCGACCCAAACCCGCCCGACCCATCCGTTTAATAGCTCTATGCCCATGAACCGAGGTGATCTCCATAGCAAGTGGCAGGCTCTGGAGGAGGGCGAGTTCGTTTATGCGTACAAAGAAGGGACGCTGGATCAAAGCAACGCACAAGCTCTACTCCGATTCTGAGAGCTCCCGGAGCAAAGACAGCAGCGTAGACGGGTTCTACGACTTCGAATCCCTCGCCATTCGCGACAAGGGCAGCAAGTCTGAAGTCCGCCAGGTCGTGCCCATAGAAGACATCATTGTATCGCCCGATGACTCCGACCCCTTCTAAACCATGTCTTCCATGTTCTCTGTGCTCGTTCATGTCCAACTTATCCATTGTTGTGGAATAACATAATCGATTAAGAAAATTCCTTTGTGAACTCGGCATTAGTTGGCGCAAACTCGTGTGCATTAGTTTTCATGCATCTCAATTACAAAAGAAATAATCAAATTTTAACAATAATTCCAAATCCCATGATCGATAGCAATTAAACAATAACGCATTCTCGTCTGCCCCTCAATCTCAAAGGCAACTCCAGTGAAAAAGAACTTAAATGTGCCACAAATCTGCTGGCATTACCGGTCCAAACTTACCATTCCTTCCATAATAACTAGATCTGCATCAGCCGCCAAAAAGGCTAGCTCTTGGGATACTTGTGCAAGATCAATAACCTACAAAAAATTTAAGAGGAAGACTGTTCACAACATGGAGTTCACCATATTTATCAATCACCAGGAAAGCAAAATATGAGGGTAGGTCAAACAACAGCAGGGACTCGAATTTCTTGCAGGCAAATCATTCCCAGAATTAGCGATCAAGAGGTTTGAAGCATCAACACCCATTAACTTCCCATTCTCATCCTTCAGCTGGTTATTGGAACGATGTCTGGACCAACACGGTGTATTCACATCACATTTAAAAATCTTGCTATTCATACCTTGGATATAATCTCAATTAGTTCAGCATAGGTGACATTGTTAATAGATGGCAAATCATTAGCAGCAAGCACAACCTGGACAGCAGGAGAGAAGGTTAGGCGACAGCAAGGGAAAAATAGACAGAAGTATATCCAAATCTACCATCCAAGAGTTAAAAAAAAAATGAGAAAGACACCTAATTAAACTCTTTTTGTTTTTTTTTGGCTGGCTAGGACTCCTTTCTTTTATTCTTTTTTATCAATGATATATCTAATGAACTGGCATCAGGATAAGAAAGTCTGATAAAATGTAGGCCTACCAAAGCTAAAATCAATATCAGTTGAATGCTCAAGTCTGGCAATAGAGCCTCCAAATGACCAACTAAGTGATCTCACTATCACCGTACTAGTAACAGGGCACACATCCAATCAGTAAACAATAAATACAGGTCCCTAGACAACACAAATCCGATGCAGACATAATACTGAAAATATTGTTTACCGATATTTATGCTGAAAATGCAAATAAGTCTCCACATGAACAACAAGATCTATTTGTCTCATTGGTAATGCATAATTTCCAATGAAAAAGACTTCGGCAGCAAATGATGAAAGATATCCCACAGGTGATGCATGAATTACTTTCCCAAAAAAGTATGGAGGACAGACCAACCTCCCGCACCAGAGAACTTAAACATAAAAGATACACTATACTGAAATCTAATACTGCATATTTTTTATAAAGTAATCACAATGACCTGTCAAAGTTACAGTGTACCAAAATCTGGTACTGCATATTGTGGATAGAGTAATCACTATGACCACTTTCTATTTAAAAGAAATAAAGATGAAAGCAAACCTAAGTCCCACGACGAAGTAATTCTCTGGCGAACTGCAAAATACCCAAAATGATATCTGCACCAGAGTTATCAGCAAATATGATAGCCTGTCATAAAGGATATGGTCAGGAAAATACAAATTCTGCAGCGAATCCAAAAAGTGCATAAAGAACAAATGTTGTTTTTGGTTTAAATTTAATGTTTCAATAGGATGATAAAAGAAACATAGATAATTTAATCATGTGTTGTTTTGAAAACTTTCTCGCATCGATCATTACAATGATATCTATTTTTTTTTTTTAATTAATAAACTTTTATTGAGAATAAATTATTTTTAAAAATTTAAAGAAGAAAAAGAAAAAGAAAGTAAACTATGTGAGGTGGAGTGGTATCCACATAATATAAGTATTTTTTTATTAGTAAGTTATCACTTGAAAATGAAACGGAACAAAGAAACAAAAAGGTAAAAGCTTAGGGAAGGGATGCTGGCGACCATCAAACAGGCCCCATATAAACCTTCCAGAAGGCCCTCCATGGAGCACCAAAATACTATAATATTATTAGATTTATGGCACTCAGAAAATTGCAAAACTACAAAGTAATTTGCGGCAGTTTTCAAGTGGATGCTCTACAAAAAGCCAAATGATAATTGCAGTATAATTCCAAAAGTAGAAGACAACTGAATTTACGAACCTGTGCAGATCCAAGATCAAAGATGGTTCCTGCAAATATTCCTCTAACTAGATTTTCCAAACGCTTGCCTTTGTCTTCAATTGCATCATTAAGATTAACTACATCACTGAAAAGGGATATGGCTTCTGCATTCTCTTCATCCTGTCATGGTCAATGACAATTTCACAGAAGCGAAGAGATCAGTAAGGAACATAGGGAAGAAAAGAAGAACACCCACGATGTTCAACTACCAAGTAGGCCACAACACTTATCTTGATCATGAATTTTCAACTTAAAGCTATTTTATCTTTTCTCCCTTTCATCAACAAAGTCTCCTAATTGAAAATACCAAACACTTTGCTAGGCTTTCACCACAAGATAATGGTGTAATCTTTCCACGTTGGATATTGTCCATGGAGATTGTAAAAAAGACAGAAAAATGTGTGCAATAATTACCTTAACTTTTTTGAATATGTCTCAAAAACCCAACTCTCGAAGAATCTGCTTCTTAGTCTGCACAGAAGCTGTAGGAACACCATATAAAACAAATCACAAGGTCACAAATAGTTAATAGAGCCTCCAAGTTAAAAAATAAATTTGATGGTTCATCAATTTAGGCAATGAAATTTCTTTTCCTAATCCTAAAGAAGAAACTTGAGACGTGCATTATCATGATGAGATATAAATTCAACAACCCATGATCTCCAATTCTCTCTCTCGAACTCCCTTTCACTTTCCCCACTTTGCAACTCCCCTTCTACCTCATTCAACCATCCATCCAGGTTCCCCATTCTATTTGGTGCACGCACACACACACATATGCATGCTCTTACTCTAGTGTGTGTGAGGGTGCGCAACGGTGCCCATGAGCGTGTGTGGGAAGAGAACATGGTCGTCAAAACTTGAACTTCTAGAGTCTCGTAATTTACCACTAAAGGACACTGTACACCACAACAGTTAATAGTTTGACAGATCCAGAATATTTAAGCAACACTAGCATGAGGGATGCACTTTACAAAGATCACATACTGAGAAAACCATGCTGACAGATGAGACGATAAATCCTTTGATTCCAGTGATAGCATGTGAGGATGTTATTTACATCAACAATAGAATTTTGAGTCTTCAAAAAGGCTCTGCTAAAGTATCTTGTTGAAATTGCACGAGCCTGCTACTGTCCCAAAAACTATATAAACATCTTCCACATCACTTCTAATTAATACCTCTAGCAGGTTCAACGGGAAAAGGCCATAAGAGGACCCAGAACTACCAAGGAACAGGACACATAAATGTCTACAGAAATGCCTAATTTCGACAAATACACATGTTGTCATTGTTATGTTTAACTATGTAAAATCCATACATGCAACATGATTACCAAGAAGATGATACATCAGACTAAGTTGGGCAGTCCTGATTATGTAAGGCACAAGCAACAGAAATGAGGAGGTGCAGGAGAGAAGTAATATCCCAGCCCACTCCTTCACGAGTTGCGATTACTAGCATTGGTGTAGACCTAATTTCGAAATCTCGGTCCATGTGAACCAGACCATGAAGCCCAATCACATTCTACTTACCACAAGCAGATCGATGGAGCAGTGCGAAAACTAAGAGAAATGTACCTCTCAGCGAATTTTTCAGCTCTGACAGGGGCATCAAGGACCGTAGGATCGCTTTCCGCCCGTTTCCTGCCAAACGCATAACAAGCTCAATATCACATCTCAAAAGCTTCCTCTTGATTACTCCACAACTCCTATACAACTTTCAAACTGGATAATTCAATATCTTCATCCCAGCAGAACAAGGCATCTCGCTTCCCGCGTTCAGCAGATTTATCTAAGCGATCATTCTCCAAAGTACACAATTGCCACCATCCAAAACGGTTTCGGCTAATTTCAACCTCCAAGCGCAACGAATGCCTAAAATTCGAGTCCCCTACGAACTCATCATCCACGCGCGAATGTAGCGAACATCGACGAACCCGACGAATGGAACGGCGGCGTTTGCTTACTTGAAGGAGGGAGTGGAGTTGCGGAAGAGGTCGATCCAGGCGAGCTCGGTCGGGGTGGGCCGCTTCGGGTTGTCGGAGGGGAACTGGTAGGGGATGGTGCAGGCCCTGTAGTTGGATTGGATCGTCGTCTGCAGCAGCGGGAACGGCACCATCTCCGACGCGCTCTCCATCGCTCCTCCTCCTCCTCCTCCTCCTCCTCTCACTTCGCCGATCAGGTTCGATCCCAGCGGCTGGTTCGCGGCGGTTCGACGAGAGCGGAAAAAGGTCGGAGCTTTGATCTTGTCGTGGATGGATTTCTTCTTCGTCCTGCTTCCCTCTGCCGTTTCAACATATTCTTTTTCTTCTCTTTTCTTCTTGTTTTTTTTTTTTTTTTGTCTTTTCCTTCTAATTCACGTTTTGCTTTTCAATGATAATTAATTATGTCGACCCAAAAAATGATAAATAATTAAGGAAATGGAAAGCAATTAACAATTTTGTATCATTTAGCAAAAATTAATGAATAAATGAAATTTTGATAACTTTTTTTACAAAAAAAGAACATTCATCTATAAAAAAAAAAAATACAAAAAGGATCCATTCGCTAAAAAAAAAGAAAAGGAAATTGAGATTGGTTAGCGCGTTTAATAGAAGTAATAAATTCAATAAATGAGTTTCTAGTAGTCTATTTGATATTCGACGTATATTTTCATTCTAATTGGCAGTATAGTTTATTGTAAAAGCACGTAGTTTTATTTTTCAAAGTGAGATAATTTGGAATTTAAACGTATCTTTAGAGGAAAAATCTTTGTTTCACAATTTCCATGCTAATCTGTGATTTGGGTTCTGAAGATTTCGTTTGGACACAACAGCCTTATCATTAAACTTCAAAATTACAAATTAAGATAATTCAGCTCCATACAAAACAAGAGAGTTAGCAAAAACCCCTCAATTTTCACAGGAGAGTCATCTACATGCTTCTTCAAACAAGGATACGAACACTAATTAATAATTAACATCCTAGGGATCATAGTGACCAAATTTAACCGAATTGAATGGAAATCGAAAGGAAAGTCGGCCAATCCCTTATGAAGGCGAAATTTTTGTTTGGACTCAGGTTCACCAGATTCAGTTCAACACAGCAGTTGACACGGGATCCATATGCGAGCGGGCCGCTTGGATCCCGCGTGATCCGACGGGTCCGATTGACTTGGGTCGGCAGATCGCTGGGCACATGGCGGCGGGATTTGAGTGCCGATGTACTTGGCCTTCACGTTCTTGCAGGACGAAGTCACGTTCATCTCTCTCTTCCCATCCAGGAGATCCAGGTGCATGTCTTGGAGGTAAATGTCCTGGCATGGAAACCCTCCGCGGCATTCCAGCGCCACTGCCAACGGCGATGACGAGGTCCCCCGTATGTTCTTGAAATAGATGTTGCTCAACTTGACCCGCGACGGTTCCTGCAAGAAAGAAATCACCAACAAAGTTAAAAGACGAGATCAAATATGCGATGTGGTATCGATTTTAGTTGATTTGGTTTTCTCAGTTTATGGTCATTAGTTCCGGGTACTTGGTACTTACCTTGAATGAGCAAGAGGCGTACGGACAGTAGGTCGTTCGTCACGTTGTTCATCCTTATGTTCTCGAAGGTCATGTTAATCGCGATGCTGCTGTTGGGGGAGTCGGGCCACGTCCTTGATCCGAATGCCGTTGGCTGTCCCAGTCATGTTGCAGTCTTGCACCACGACTCCGCTCACGTTGCCTTCGTGCCGATATCTTCCCAGACTTCCCACACTATTAATCGTGGGAAAATGGGGAAAAGAAAGGTGAGTTAGCCACATCTACGATTCATCGAAACGAAAGTTCGACCCCCTGAAACAGCGCCCGACACCATAAGACTTGAAATGATTATCACCTGATTCCGTGACCCGGTCCGCAGTTGATGTTTGTTATCCTGACCAGAGAATTGCCCTGTCCAATAGAAATGCAGTCGTCGCCGGTTCTGATATGAGACTTGGAGATGTAGACCCCCGAGCTTCGCTCGATATGGATGCCATCCGTGTTCGGGCTATCTGCCGGTGCGGAAATTCTGATCTCACTGCCTTTGAAGCCCTCACACTCCACCAGAGCAATGTGAAAGGACTTGCTGTTTACGGATGTTACACCACGCACGCTGGTCTTGTTCATGGAGATGAATTTTATGTTCTAGAACAAGAAAATGCTGTCTTTGTTAGGGCATTCCTGAAATCTTTGTTTCTGCATAATTTCTTTTGCCAGTGAACACACAATTCAGGCAGAAGAGAGACTTCAGATGCAATTGCATATCTCAATGCACGAACCGAATGTTCGTAACAGCTAAGGTTTATGCAAGTATTTTGGGCAATGAACCATACAGGTGGAAGGAGCTTGCAATCGAAATCGACGAGGCAGTTGTTGTACAGCCATGCCTCCGCATCTCGACCATCGAACACTCCTCCTCCAGTTAAGCTTAGCCCTTCGACCCATCCGAACTCAAGCCAGCCAGCATCTGATCCATACTGCGACAAGTTTGTTGAAGCCTTCAGATGACCCTGCACTTTGATCTCTATTAATGCCGCCGCCAAAGTCGAGTAGCGTAAATGACAGGTTAATCCTACGAAGCATGCGTGAAACAGTGGAGCATGGGTGAAGAATTTAAGCTCTTGCCTTCACAGTGACCGTTAGCGAGGACACATCAGTACAAGGACCCGCGAAACCTTGCGGGGCCAAGCAAGTACGTGCCTTTAGGTATCAGAAGATTTACTCTGCCAGTCGATCCACAGGCCTCGTTCCATGCTGCCTCGAATGCCTGCGATAAGAAACACAAGTTCCTGAGCCGAGATGGAGTTGTGTCTGTGTCTTTGCCGGTTGCTATGCCATGTTAAACGTCAAGATATTTAGGCAAGAGCAGGATCAAAGTAGCAACGACCCTGTCGCAGGCTGCCGAGGGAGATAACTTCAAGCTATCGATGTGAACCGACGGCATCTCTTGTCTCTCTCGAACATTCTTTTTTCGAACTTTGAAACTCCTCAGGATAGGCAAAAGCACATGAATGTTCATTTCGTAAGGGCAAACAACCGAAACGACATTTCTCTTCCAATCCGAATGACTCACCCTATCTGCTGTTCTGTCTCCTAAACTCGAAGCCGAAACCAAGCCGCCACCTGCCGTCAAAGCTCCTCCTCTTCCTTCAATGACACCGCCCAAGAACAGCATCGTGGCGAACAACGGAAGCCTCAACCTCACACCATTCGCGAGCCTCATCGCTCGTTACAACTCCACCGATTAGGACTGCAGCAGCTCCTCTCTTTCTTGCGCCCTCTTGCGGTGGCAGCGTGTGGTTTGATCAGCAGAATCGGGAGTAGCCTCCTGCTGAAAGCGAGAAGAGGCGAGAGTTCCCGAAGCAAACAAGTTGTCCTGGGATTTGCCGAGTAGTGAGAAGTAACTGTCGCTAACTACCGCTCCCACTACAATCTACAGTTACCGGCTCCTTGTTGTGTGACATGAACAGGTTTGATTGACCCATCTTTGTAGAGGTGGCAAAATGGGTCATAAACTCATATTATGACCCATTTTTTGTTAAATGGGTCATATATGGATAAAGTAAAAGTTAAATATGGATAAAAAATGAGTTTCAGAAAGTAAAGCATAAAAAGAAATGGGTCTAAATGGGTTATTAGTAATAACCCATTTAGACCCACTTTCAACCCATGAGCCATGGCCTTCTTTAATTTTATAAAATGTTTTTTTTTAAATCGAAATTATAAATATTTTTTTATTTCAATTTTTTTTCTTTTCTCTTTCTTTTTTTCATCCCTTAGCCGATGGCCGGCAAGGCGATGGCCGGTCACCGGCGGCGACGGCCTCGCCGGTGATCGGCCGAGGCGAGGCTCGAGCCTTGTCGGATCTCGGCAATACTCGGCCTTGCCGACGACTTGCGAGGCTCGAGCCTCGCCGGATCTGGTGAGGCTCGGCCTCGCCGACAATGGGCAAGGCTCGAGCTCGCCGGCGTTGGGCGGGACCTCGGCCTCGCTAGATTGGCGAGATTGAGCCTCGCCCGATGCCGGCGAGCTCGATCTCGCTAGATCCGATGAGGCTCGGCCTTGCCGATGACTGGTGAGACTCGAGCTCGCTGGCGTCGGGCGGCGCCTCGGCCTCGCCGGTTCGGCGAGATCGAGCCCCACCGACGCCGCCGAGCTCGATCTCGCTTGTGGCGATTCTTTGGGCCGTCGTCGTGGCTGGTGGTCGGCCAAAGAAAAAAAAAAATAAAAGAGAAAAGAAAAAAAATAATTATTAAAATTTAAAACTATATTTTAAAAAATAAAAATTATATTTTAAAAAATAAAAATAATTAAAATTTATATTAAAAAATTAAAATTTCGATTTTTAAAAAATATTTTAAAAAGAATTATAAAAAATTTTATTAAATTTTTATTGCATAAAAATTGTTAAAAATTTATATTGCATAAAAATGTTTTAACTATATTTTTTTATTTATAAAAAATCATATAAATGAACTATTTTAGGTTTAGTTAAAAAATTTTCATGTTACGCTTTTTAGTTATTCAATGGTATGTTCACTTCAAATAAGAGAAGCATGTGCATAGTCTAATTCTTTATAAATATTTCAATTTATAGGTTTTTTTAACTTTTTATTTTATTTTATTTACTATTTTAAATTTAATTTGAAGTTTTAATCCAATTAACATATAGTAGAAGTGAGTTTTCAGCAATACGGGTCGGGTCGGGTCGGGTATAGGTTACTAGATTTACACTACAAGAATATGGGTCAAAACGGGTTAAATTGGTCAAATATGAGTCGACCCATTTTCGATCCGACCCGACCCACCCATTTGCCACCTCTATATCTTTTGGCACATTTCACAAACCGAGAAACAAGGAAAACAAACAAGCTCGGGAATCTACATTAACAAGCTTGACCAACTTGTTGGGTGCTCATGTAATCTGTGAAAATACCTAACGTCTTACATCTTCACTTCCGGGCCGGTCATAAGCTTGCGCCGCCCCGCCGCTCTTGTACTAGTTCCATTAGTAAGCGGTCAATCGAAGTAAAAATTCGTCAAACGGCATATTTTAAGTATCATAAGAACCATATATAGGAGACAAAGGTAGAAAGATCACCATTCCTAGAGTGTCCGATGTTTTTCTTCTAGATTCACAAGATCTTGGCCAGACTTTTTGTTAGAAAAGGAAGGGAAGTCCAATGAGGAATTTCGTATTACTAAATACGGAAATGAAATTATCTCAGTAAAGAGTTCTTTTATTTATTTATTTATGGTTGCTTTTAAAAGAACGAAATTAAAAATGGAAAAATATTTCTATTGCATGTCATTACTCAGGATATACAATTTGGCCAAGAGCGCTTCAAATGAAAATAGGGTTTAGCGGAAAAAAGTGCATTTAATCGGTTTTCGGCGGGGGGAGTGTCGAAAAAAGAAAAAAAAGAGAGGAGACAGGGTATTTCCTAAAACCAAATAATAACTCAATTAAGGAAAGAAGCCAGTTAAGGAAGTGAGGGTGCGTTCAGGAACCACTTCCCAAAGCTCTTTGGGGGTCCAAAGCCCCTTGGGCCAAATAAGGAGTGTTTGGCAAAAAATTTTGAACCCCCATTCTCCAAATGCTAGCCTTGTGAAGGCTGAAAGCCCTGCGTAGTCCCTCACCGCCTTGGCTTTTTTGGCTTTTTACGCATGCCACGCACTGTTCATATATATTTTGAAATTGTCCTTACGAACTTTTTGTTTTGTCGTCTTTTGCCCTTGTGAGGACACTGTTCATCTTCTCCACCGGTTCTTCCTGACTGCGAGGGGCCGGTGACGGCTAGAGGGACGCCGGCATGATCGCAACCTAGGGGATCGTCGTCGGAGAGTTGGGCGACCTTCGTGAGTCACGGTGACTCAACGACCATGGCGAGGGGCTGCCCCGGCGAGTCGCGGCAGCCCAGATCTGGGTCCTCACAGCTCAGATTTGAGTCGGCGACGGTCGTTTGGGGTCGCGTGACCCTCGCCGAGGTCCCCCGACCTCAGGCGAGGGTTGCGTAGCCTCGGCGACGGCCGATCGGGGTAGCGCGATCGCTGGAGGTCGAGGTGAGCTCGCGTGCGGGGTCGCCGAAGGTCGAGGCCGGAGGTCGCGATGGCGTCGCACCACCTCGCCGTCCTGCATCCGGGTCGCCGGAGGTCGCTGGAGGTTGCCGGCGGTCATTGGCAGCCGCCTACCCTTGCCGGTCAAATTTTTTTATTTTTCTTTTGATAATTTTTTTTTTATCACAAAAGCCCTTTGTCTCCTAAACACTATTTTGCTCAAAAGTACTTCACAAAGGGCTTTCAAACTATAATTTACCAAACACAGTTTGCATTTTGGAAAACACCTTTAACTCAAAGGTCTTTGTATTTTCCCAAAGACTTTCCCCAAAAGTCTTCCCAAACGCACCCTAAATCTCCCAAAGCGATAAGTCCTTATTTGGTATCTTCCGAAACTCTTTCAAGGAATAAATATGTTTCAAATTCCAAAAATTAAAGCAATATAAAGCTAACCTCTCCTTCTCAAACTTTTAGCTATCGTTTCGTTACTGGTCTTCTTCCCAAATCAAAAGAAGGAAAACAAATCACTTGGCTTTCATTGAAAAACGGATCCGATTATTCGAATTACTGTACTTTGGCCAAACCCCATGATTTGTTGCACCATGGTTTTAGCACACCCCACAGTTGCAGTCCTCAACATCGAGAGATTATAAGATGCTCTGTGCTTCTCTTCTTTTCCCTTCCCCATAGCTGGAGCAAGATCAAGATCAAGAACAAGAACAAGAACAAGAACAAGATCAAGATCATCTTGATAAGCAGCAGCTCCTGCAATGGACGACAAGCGAACCGCGATACCCTTGAGCATGAGGAAGCTGGCCTTATGGAACACGAGGCACTTCAGGCCCCTGTTCAGCCACAAGCAGCTCGAGCTGATCATGTCCACGCTCGGATTCACGGCCCTCCCGCCGGCCCTGCCGAGCTTCAATGGTGGCACCACTTGGAAAGAGTACGTGTTCACCATCGGGCCGCATGGCCGCCCCCGGCCAAGGCTGCCGTACCCAAGGATTGATGGTCTCCACCACCACACCTACCGGGCTTTCCTAGAGGCATTGAACTTCCATCTCCGAATGCACGATATCTCGACTGTTTTTCATGTTAGGTACGGCTACAAGTTTTCTTCTCATATCCTCTATTTGATATATAGACGCGCGATTTGAAGTATTATTTCCGCGCCAATGTACACCATTTATGTGATTCGGGTATATGCATTATGTCAAAATATTAGGTAATTGCGTCATTCCTAATGTGACCCATTTTTGTTAATGTGATACCGTAGCAAATAAGGTGAATTTTATAATTTTTTCTGTTCAAAGTTTGCAAAAAGTCAGTTTATAGACAGCTAATACTCTTTACCAAACTTGAAAATCGTCCTTTCAAGTTTCACAATTTTGAGTCTACCTCACGAGGACGAGTTTTTCATGTCAGTTTAGGCAGATGATAATGCTTACCAAAATTGTAAATTCAATCTCACTTCTAAAAATTCATTTTCAGCTTATTCAGTACACTGATTTGTAGCTTGGATTGTGTTTACATACTTGCTGGTGGAAAAAAAAAATTCTGGAAAATGCGAAATTTCTTCGGCTTTAAATATCATAAATGCAGATCCCATAATTATTAGGATTGCAGATACGGGCCAAGTCTTAGCCTAAGTAGCACCAACATTGACACGTGACACGTGACACGACACGACACGACACGCCGACACGTCATTTTTTTTAAAAAAAAAATAGAGAATTCTGACACGTTGGGACACGTTGTATATTAGATATATTTTTATATATACATAATAAATTATCATTTTTATGAATTATTTCAATCAAATTAATTTGAATCAAATTCATAAATAAATAAATAAATAACTAAAAAGCCTATAATGTATTTACGCTGAAAACATTAATCCGTCATTTATTAATATCATTCATTGTTTCAATTTGACAAATTCAATTTTATTTCGATAATTCATAAAACTTGGAGAAAAAACAAGCGATCCATATTCTGGACTCGCATGTTAGATATGTGGGAAGAGAAGAAAAAAAACTTAAGGGGTGAACTGTGTATCACGGGAAGTGGGAGTCAGAAAATAAAAGAAGACTAGGTTTTTCTTCTTTCTCCATTTATTATTTTTATTATTGTGTTTTATTTTTCACATATATATATTTTGACATCTCATTTATTGAATTTTTAAAATTGACTTCGAAATTAGAATCACGTGTTAGAAACTCGTTTGTCAGAATTTCGACTTGAGTGTCGGAGAGTGTCGGGAAAGTTAACCAAGTGTCGGATTTTCCAACACGTGTTAATTAAGTGTCGGAGAGTGTCGGAGAGTGTCGAAGAGTGTCGGACACGTGTCAAAGTGTCCGACACGACACGAAAGCTCTTGGAGAGTGTCGGTGCTCATAAGACTCTTAGCAATTAATGCAATTCCTAATTTGACTTTGATTATAGAGGTAATAGAATTTGATTTAATAAACTATTTAGTGCAATGTAGAGATAATTACCAACAAGGAGTCTTTTGTAGTTATCTTTAAATTCTTTTCATTTAAATAAAATAGGAAACCGCTTGAGATTGTCCTTGCGGTTGCTTTTCTCACTTGGGAAGGGAGAGATGGAGAGTTCGATTCACCAGCTTTTCGGAAGACTAAGATAGGGAAACTTGAGTGGGGGAGCAAAGTTTTGAAACCTGCACATAGCACGTAGTACACACGATGACTTGTAAAATAGATACAAGATAGAACTAGACAAAAAAGAAAAAGAAAACACAAGAGATTATTTTTAGGTTTCACAACTTGCACACAGCCCACACAGTAAAAAGAAATAGGAAATTATTTCCTGGATTCACAACCTGCACATAGCACATATAATGACTTGTAAAATAGATATTAGATAGAACAGATAAAAAAAAATGAAATAGGAAATTATTTCCGAGTTTCGCAATTTGCACATAACATATAGCACGCACAGCCATAATAGCGGCTTGTAAAATAGATATAGGATAGAACCCGACCAAAAAAAAAAAATGAAATAGGAAATTATTTCTTGGTTTTGCAACCTGCACATAACACATAACAGGCACAGTGACTTGTAAAATAGATATAGAATAGAACCAGAACAAAAGAAAAAAAAACAAAAAACAAAAAAAAGAATGAAACATGAAATTATTTCCAATTAAGCTCTCGAAGATTATTTACTCTTTATTGATCATGAAAGCCAGTGGTCATCCAAACTGATTCATTAATTAGTTATTGATCATGAACGCTTATTATAGAATTCATTCTTAAATCTCATACTCTTATTTGAAAGTTTCTTGACTAATTATTGGCAATTGAATTGCAAGGAGCAGCATCAATTGTAGAATTGATTATTTTTCTCTTTATCTCATTTTATTTCTATTTCTTGATATGATCTCTATAGCAAGTGGCACGCTCTAGAGGAGGGCGAGTTCGTTTATGTGTATAGAGAAGGGATGCTAGATCAAGCAACGCACAAGCTCTACTCTGATTCCGAGAGCTCCAAAAGCAAAGATAGCAACAAAGAGGGGGGTCTACAACCTCAGCATCCTTGCCATTCGCAAGAAGGGCGGCGAGTCCGAAGTTGGCTAGGTCTTGCCCTTGGAAGACATCATAGTATCGCCCGACGAGTCTGGCCCCTTCTAGACTGTAATGAAAGAAAAAGGACAACTGCCTTACTCTGCCTTGATTACAAGACTGTTTAGACACTTTCAGATACAGTTGCCCTCTCAACTTCGTTCAAGAATTCTCACTCCTATGGAGATAGGAATGGAGATGATTTCCAAAATGAGGCTGAAAGATCTGTCTAAGGCTCTGGATCTTTTGAAGAATGAATCATCTAGCAGAATCAAGGAAGGATCTACTGATGCAAAGAAGCGAAAAGGAAAAGATGTTGTCCAAAAGATTTCAAATAAAAAGAAATCTATCCTTCTGCAGGACGAAGAGGAGAGAGATGATGATATGACAATATTTGCTATTGCCTTGCGCAATCTTCAAGGTTCTGTTGATTCTGAAGAGACAGAAAAAGAAGAAGGTGAGCAGGAAGAAGAAGAAGAGAGTGATGCTGAACGATCAGCAGAAAAGGAGAATGAAGATGAAGATTCTGAAGGAGACACTGGTGCAATACCATTGTCAGATGACACTGAAGATAATAGGAAAATGCTACATCTGAAAGAGAGGAGACTGAACAAGAAAGGAGATCTAGTGCTGGAAAAGAAAAGGTATGAGAATGTGAAGTCTCACTCAACTTGAAGGCATAAAAACATGGGGAGATCATGAGAAAACTCCTTTAATTGCACCTACTGCTAGTGATGGCATTAGTAGATCTCCTACAGATATTGAAGATGTTTTTGCATCTCATTTCCCTGAAGTTGATGTTGAAGAAACTCCTAGTCAGGGTAAGAAACAAACTGCCCATGATCAAGTTGATGTTCCTCCATTTCTAGATACTCCACAGATTAACTTCGCTAAAACTTGTGCTCAAATTGAACTTGATGCAAACTATCCAAGGATAGTAGAACTCCTTTTGGAGATAAAAGCACAACAATATGCAATGGAGGTTGAAATTCAGAAGCTATATACTGCCTTAAGATCTACCTTAGATTTTCTAACCGGCAATGTATAGTCTCTTGATACTCAAGTTCAGACTTTGAATCAACAGGCTTCGCAGACTGTAGCCAAAGTTGAGAATGTCTATCATCAGTGCCAAGAGAAGCTTGAGGAGGCAGTGCAGTCGCTAGAGGATTTCCGACTTGTTCGCGTTCCAAGACAACCCTGAATGATTCCATCTTTTTATATCATTTTTATTTACTCTTTTTTATTCATGACTTTCTCTTTCTTTTTGCTATTGACAAAAAGGGGGAGAATGAGCGCAGATTTAAAAGTTCCTGTGTTTGTTTGAACGTGGCAGTGTTAACTTTTGTGAATGTTTATGTTCTACACTTAACTTTTGTGGTTGTGAATTTGGATTGAATTTGGATTGAATTTTTGTAGTTCTTGAACTCTTGAACTCTAAATTGTCAAGACTAATGTGTTTTTTGTGGATGTAGAATCAATGTCATTTAGTTCTATAATAATATGTTTTTATTATGAGTTATCATGTGTTGTTAAAGTGTCGTTTTGCAGGATATAAGCTTTAAATTTACATTAAAGTTTTGTCACCATAAAAAAGGGAGAGATTGTTGGAGAAAACTTCTATTATATTTTGAAGCTAACAAAACTTTTCTAGTTCTATTCTCACGTTTATACGAAGGAATACAAGACTTCTGTGTAATTCCTTCAAAGTTTTTCTTACATCAAAAGTTTGCTCCACTCTAACGAAAACCCAGATTGAACGCAAGTGAAGAACGAAGATATAATCAGACTCAAGATTATTTTTCTTCCTTCAATGCTTCAGTATGAACTGTTAGAGAAGACTCCTTATTGTTTTGAAGCTGACAAAACCTTTCTAAATAGTCTAGTTTGAAGGGTTGCAAACTCAAGTGTTATAGTCTGAAGAACTCAAGACTCATCTGTCATAGTCTGAAGACCGTTAGACTTTAAGCTCAAAGTTTGACCTCACTGACAAATTCCAAATTGACGAGAGAAGACTTATCTGGATGCAAGTTTATCTTCAAGGATTCGATTTGTACGGTTTGTGGAAGATCTTACGGCTGGAGATAGCACATTGTGATAAATTATTCTTATTGAAATCAATTTGGATAATAAGATCTTTTGAAAGATGAAGTATACTTGGAAGGGCTACTTACGTAAACCAAGATCCTAATTGTATGGGCGAGTATGATTGATGGGCTATCATCACATTTCTTAAATGACTCGAGATCTCATTGATTGATTCTGTCCAACGGATAGATTAGAGGAACTCATTTGGAAAGTGCCAACGGTTGTAGAGGCATGGAGGAGTATATAAGGAAGATTCTCAAGTTGTTCGAGTGTGTGCATGAAAGAAAAATTCCAAAGTCTGAAGCTCTTAGTTTTTTGCTATTTCAATCGTTGAGCTTATCTTGTACTCAAAAGAGAGAACAAACATTTGTGAGACTTTGAAAGAGTGTAGTAGAGTTTCTATACTGTGAAGTCGAGGACGTGAGACTGTAAAATCTCTTTTGATTCATAGTGAAATCCAGCCAGTGGGCTGTCAGTGCGGGAGAGTGGACGTAGGCTTGGTCTAAGCAGAACCACTATAAACCTTATGTTTCTATTCTCTTTCCCTGAACTCTTTACTTTAATTTGTAGCTTTATATAACTGCTTATAGTCATTTAAATCTTCAATTTATCATCTTCTAAAGACGATTTAATTTATTAAGTCTTGCGAAAATTTCTTTTAACACTTATTCACCCCCTTTAGGAGTTCTTACTAGCCCTTTCAATTGGTATTAGAGCTTGTGTGCTTATTTTATTGAAGTGTTTTTACTTCTGAGTTAAAGATCTACGGCTAGTATTTTGGCTCTAAGTTTGGTTGAAGGCCAGAGCAACACCAGACCTCTTTACTTTGATGGAAATGAATACAATGTGTGGAAAAACAAGATGAAGGCATTCTTAGATCGAAAGTGTAAGGACTAGTAACAACACCTAGAGGGGGGTGAATAGGTGTTTAAACAAAACCTTAGCAAATATATGCGGAATAAAATAAAGTTTAGGAAAAGAGAATAAGAACATAAGGTTTATAGTGGTTCGGCTTAGATCAAGCCTACGTCCACTCTCCCACGCTAACAGCCTTCTGCTGGATTCCATTATGCAATCAATAAGAGATTACAACTTTAAGTGCAAACACTTAGTAGAATATCACACTATCTCACTAAGTCACTCTTTTGATATTTCTCTCACGATCACAAACGTTTAAGCTCACCAAAGACAAGTGTATGATCGAAGGTCGCTCGGACTTTGGAATTATAAATTTTACGCTTCGTCTCTTACTTGCTCATCGGTCCTTGATCTCCTTAAATACTCCCCCACTTCCAAATTAGCCGTTGGACAGCATCTTGAGGATCGTCTTCCAATCTACCCATTGGACAAATCTGTATTTATAAGATTTCGTAGCCGTTGAGTGATAGAAGTAGAATCCCAAATTGATTCTGATCGCCCATACAAACAGAATCTTGGTTTCCATAAGTAGAGCTTCTTCGTATAGAAAGTTTTTGTCTTCAAGATTTAATTGTCAATCAATTAGATTGAGTCAATCAAATCAATCTTGATGTAGAATCCAAACCATATCACTAGCCATTATACATTTGGGCTTGTGTTATGTTCTGTTGAGTTCTGGATGTAAAGTTTGAGAGTAATAGATTTTACAATCTAAGTCTGAGTGCGATAGACTTTGCAATCTGAGTCCGAACATATTTTGCTTCTTAACAGATTTAGCTTTAAGGTCTGGACATGGTCTGAATAAGTTTAGCTTCAGTATAGAGTCTGTCTTCTGGTTCTTCCAAGCATAGACTTTGATAATATCCTTTACATGTTCTATTATATGCATAGTCTATTACTCAACCATCAAACACGTTAGTAGCCTTTGATTTATGTTGTCATCTTCAAAACATCATAAGAGATTTCTCTAACAATCTCCCCCTTTTTTATGATGACAAAACAATATCTGAATATGCAGATGTGTAATCACACTTTTTAAAATATTAATAAATCAGAGCAATGTAATTCAAATCAAAAGATAGCATAAGATAGCAAATAGATTGAGCATAATTATATATAGAAAAATAATCGCAGCTCAATATTATCAACACATATGCATATTTATATTCTCTCCCCCTTTTTGTCATGATCAAAAAGCGATAACAATGGAAATAGCATCACGTAGAGAATATAAATCAATAACAAATATGTCTTGCATGAAACATAATTTTCAAAAATCAAATCGAATATTAAAGATATGTAATAAAGCTTAGTTCGATCATATATAACAGCAAATATCCAATAAAAATCACGGATGCATTATAAAATTCATTTACCCTTTTGTCATAATAAAACAATAATATCAATAAGAGATTGTTAATGACAAAAGGTAATAAAAGATGCACTAACCGGATTTTGTAGAACTTGGTAAGTTCTGACACATTTACCTTTTCCTTCCTTCCAAAATAATCAAGATCACGATCAATTCAAAAAGATTTTTCCATAATTGATCAAAGCTCCTCCTCAATTTGTTGCCTTTTTGAGATGATCACGATTCTTTCCTTTCTCTTGGATTCGCTTTCTCCCCCTGTCATCATGACAATATTTGCGAATGACACTAATTGTGGCTTGTGCACGTTGAGCATAATATTTTTCCATTATTTCCTTCATAACAACAATTTCCACAACAATTATTTGCATTTTGAACTTCGAGGCAAATAATTATTTTCTTCAATCAAGCTATTCTCGAATTCAACGTCCATAAACTTAACAAAATTTTTGCACAAATAAGCTTTCGTACGATATATTAGGGATTTCCTCAATAATTTGCAAAAACTTTGCATAAGGAAGAGAATCTTTGAGCCTCCAGAAAATAGTATAGAATCTCCACGATTTTTTAATCGATCTTTCCAAAATTCATATGGAAGATTCTTTTTTCACTTGCAAATTCTTGTGTAACAAATAATAATCCTTGCAAAAATATCACGTAATATCTTCCTTTGATTTACGGATCAAACTTGCTAGATATAAGACATCTTCTAAGAATATAGCAAGAGTATCCATAAATATGCAATAATATCTTTCAAGATCAAAGGGATTTCCTTGAGCATAAATCTCAAAGATATATTATAGATGCATCTCACAAAAATAAAGTTGATATTGCTATCACGTGCTAAATCAAGAAAAAAATTGCAATGCCTTATATTTATGATAAGAGATATTTGCAATATAAATGATAAACCATCATCATTATAAATGCACGTAGAAATTTGTAGGGCGGGATGATAAAAAAATATTCACTTACCCATGGTATATGTTTGAAATATACCAAAAAATCATTACCAATCTTTGCGGGAGATATTTTTTTGATTGCACCAAAATTTGCGTAGATTCGCAATCATTCTTGCCTTATTGAATTTCCTGCAATCAACTCATTTCCTTTTTGGTATCCATCAATTTGGATCATTCCATTTCGTTAGAGCAAAATTGAAAATCTTCAAGAATAATCAAATATTCTTTCTAAACTCATCATAACGAAGTATTTAAGGAGAGACCATTATGCACAATAATATCTTGAAAAAGAAATTCTCACTTAATTAAAGCACAATAAAATCAGAGAGAATAAAATTCTTGAATATTTAAAAAAGAATATTTTGCATAATTAATATCACGTAAAACAGATTTCTACTATGCAAAATATAATAAAATCTGAGAGCATAAAATCAAACCAAATAAATTCAATCGTCTCTAAGCAAAATATCAAAAAAAAAAAAAAAAAATCACACGTATCAAATCAAATCTCAACTTTACAAATCATAAAAACAAATCACACGATTCTTCCTTCAATATGATCATTATAAAATCCGAATCAATCAAGGATATATCGAATATCAAGCATAATGAGAATTATTGCCCAAATCAAATAAAAATATACATTCCTTACCAAATTCTCTTTCTTCTTTTCCTTTATTTCCTGCAAAAACAACTCATCTTTTCTTTGGTACCCATTTTTTCTTGGGTCCATGAGAGTTAGTAGAGTATGTTGCTTTTATCCAATCTTTCTTAACAGATCTCCACACTTTAGGACATTCTTTCTCAAAGTGTTCTAAATCTCCATAATTTGAACACTTGAAGGCATTTCGACCAACAAGTTTTATAAATACTTTTTGAAAATGATTTTTGTAAAATGCATTTGATGGTTTTTGTCTAAGTCTCTCTTTTACTTTAGGAAAATCAATTAAAGAATCACTTTCCTTATTGAAGCCAAGTCTTGACTTATTATAGTAAGGAACTTGTATGGAAAGGATATGCTCTAATGTTTTTGAACCATTTGAAAATTTTGTCGAAATATTTGAAACTTCTTTTTTTAAAGAATCATTTTCTTTGACAAGTAAATCTTGACTTTCTTTTGTTTGTTGAAAATCTTTTTGCAAAATTTCAAACTTTTCTTTTCGAGAAAGATCTTGTTGCCTAAGCTAAGAATTTTCTTTTTAAGTTCGGAGATCCTTTTAAGAGAAGATTTGAGATTTGAACAAAGCTCATTTATATACTTAGAAACTTTAGCAGGAATTTCTAAATGACTTACCTCGATTTCCTCATCGGATTCTGAGTCTGTGTCTGAGTCAGACTTTGATTCTGAGTCTGTGTCTGAGTTTGCCATCAAACAAATGTTGGCATACTCTTCATTACTCTCTTCATATTTTGTGTTGCTCCAAGTCTCTACTTTGAGAGCTTTCTTGAATTTTTTTGTATTTCCTTCATTTTCTTCAATAGAGGACAGTTGAGTCGATGTGTCATTTCTTCTTACATTCGAAGCAAGTCACATCTTTGTTGGACTCATTTTCTTCAGTTGATTTATTCTAAAATCTTTGAGTACTCTGCTTCCTCCAATTGTACTTTCTTCCTTTTCTATTTAATTTTCTGAACTTCCTTATCATGAGTGTTAGTTCTTCATCATCCAAGTCATCTTCTGAATCTGTAACATCATAATCATCATTAGACTTTAAAGCAATTGACTTCTTACCTTTAGGACCTTCTTCCTCATTGATTTGCTCATCTTTATAAGATTGAAGTGTGCCTACTAATTCGTCTACTGATAGAGGTGCGATCCTTTGTGTTTCTCTAATGGAAGTCTTGATGTGATTCCAGTCTTTGGAAAGTTCTCGCAGCAACTTGTTGACTTTCATTTGCCTTGAGATTAGTTGTCTATGATATGCAAGACCATTTACAATCTCCGTAAAACAGCTAAACATATTAGTGATGATTTCTCCTGGCTTCATTTTGAAAGCTTCATATTGCCCAAGAAGAATATTGATCTTTGTTTCTTTAACTCGATCGGTTCCTTCATAGGTAACATGCAACCTGTCCCAGACTTCTTTCGTTGTTTCACAAGATGAAATTTTATTATACTCAGTAGGAGATAAGGCATAATATAAAGAGTAGATAGCTTTTGCATCAAGAGCTTGTCTCTTGGTTATATATGCTTGTGTCATCTTGCTAGCATCTGCCACTTCCTTTCCTCTTTCTGAAGTTAATACATTTGTAGTAATAAATCCTTTTTCTACCACATCCCATTCAAGGGGATCTTTCGATCTTAGGAAAGCTTTCATCTTGTTCTTCCATACGTTGTATTCATTCCCATCAAAGTAACGAGGTCTGGTGTTGCTTTGACCTTCAACCAGTCCTGGAGCCAAAATACTAGCCATAGATCTTTCACTAAGAAGTAAAAACACTTCAATTAAATGAGTACACATACTCTGATACCAATTGAAAAGGGGCTAGTGAATACACCTAGAGTAGTAACAACACCTAGAGGGGGGGTGAATAGGTGTTTAAACAAAACCTTGACAAATATATGTGGAATAAAATAAAGTTTAGGGAAAGAGAATAAGAGCACAAGGTTTATAGTGGTTCGGCTTAGATCAAGCCTACGTCCACTCTCCCACGCTAATAGCCTTCTGCTGGATTCCACTATGCAATCAACAAGAGATTACAACTTTGAGTGCAAACACTTAGTAGAAGATCACACTATCTCACTAAGTCACTCTTTTGGTATTTCTCTCACGATCACAAATGTTTAAGCTCACCAAAGACAAGTGTATGATCGAAGGTCGCTCGGACTTTGGAATTATAAATTCTACGCTTCGTCTCTTACTTGCTCATCGGTCCTTGATCTCCTTAAATACTCCCTCACTTCCAAACTAGCCGTTGGACAACATCTTGAGGATTGTCTTCCAATCTACCCATTGGACAGATCTGTATCTAGAAGATTTGGTAGCCGTTGAGTGATAGAAGTAGAATCCCAAATTGATTATGATCGCCCATACAAACAGAATCTTGGTTTCCATAAGTAGAGCTTCTTCATATAGAAAGTTTTTGTCTTCAAGATTTAATTGTCAATCAATTAGATTGAGTCAATCAAATCAATCTTGATGTAGAATTCAAACCATATCACTAGCCGTTATACATTTGGGCTTGTGTTATGTTCTGTCGAGTTCTGGATGTAAAGTCTGAGAGCAATAGACTTTATAATCTAAGTCTGAGTGCGATAAACTTTGCAATCTGAGTCTGAACATATTTTGCTTTTGAACAGATTTAGCTTTAAGGTCTGGACACGGTCTGAATAAGTTCAGCTTCAGCATAGAGTCCGTCTTCTGGTTCTTCCAAGCATAAACTTTGATAATATCTTTTACATGTTCTATTATCTGCATAGTCTATTACTCAACCATCAAACACGTTAGTAGCCTTTGATTTATTTTATCATCTTCAAAACATCATAAGGGATTTCCCTAACAGAAGATCCCCTGGAATGGGATGTGGTAGAAAAAGGAATCATTCCCAAAGCTACATCAATCTCAGAAAGAGGAAAGGAAGTTATAGATGCTGGCGATATGACACAAGCAGACATAACCAAGAGACAAGCTCTTGATGCTAAAGCTATCTACTCCTTATATTGTACTTTATCTCCTACTAAGTATAACAAAATTTCATCTTGTGAAACAACAAAAGAAGTCTGGGACAGGTTGCATGTTACTTATGAAGGAACTGATCGAGTTAAAGAAACAAAAATTAACATACTACTTGGACAGTATGAAGCTAGGAGAATCCATCACTGACATGTTCAGTCGTTTCATAGAGATTGTAAATGGTCTAGCATATCATGGACAGCCAATCTTAGGGCAGATGAAAGTCAATAAATTGCTGCGTGGACTCTCCAAAGATTGTAATCACATTAAGACTTCAATAAGAGAAACACAGAGGATCGTGTCTCTGTCAGTAGACGAATTAGTTGGCACACTTCAATCATATGAAGTGGAGCAAATTAATGAAGAAGAAGATCCCAAAGGTAAGAAGTCGATTGTCTTAAAATCTAACGATGATTCTGATGATACAAATTCAGAAGATGAATTGGACGATGAAGAACTTGCACTCATGATAAGGAAGTTTAGGAAGTTAAACAAGAAAGGAAGAAGGTTTAACTGGAAGAAGCAAAGCACTCAAAGATTTCAAAAGAAATCAAATGAAGATAATGAAACTAACAAAGAAGTGATTTGCTTTGAATGCAAGAAAAAATGGGCATATCAGACCCAATTGCTCTATATTGAAGAAAAAGAAGGGAAATACAGAGAAATTCAAAAAGGTTCTCAAAGTAGAGACATTGAGTGATACTGAATGCGAAGAAAGTGAAGATGAATATGCCAACATATGTCTAATGGCAAATTCAGAATCAGACTCAGACTCTGAAACAGATTCAGACTCAGACTCAGATGAGGAAATCGGGGTCGGTAATTTTAAAATTCTTGCTAAAGTCTTAAAGTATATAGATGAACTCTGTCTTAGTCTCAAAATATCTCTTAAAAGGATTTTCGAGCTAAAAATGGAGAATTCTAAACTGAAGCAACAAGAAGTTTCTTGAAAAGAAAAGTTTGAAAATCTAAACAAAAGTTTTGATGATTTAAAGGAAAATGCAGATTCTCTTTCGAAGGATAATATTTTCTTGAAAGAAGACATTTCAAATATATCAAAGAGGTTTTCAAAAGGATCTGAGAAGTTAGAAAAAATTCTTTCTGTGCAAAGACCCTATTTTAACAAATCTGATTTGGGTATGACACCAGAAACTATTCCTTTGATTGATTTCCCAAAAGTAAAGGAAAGAATCAAACAAAGACCTATAAAAACACTTTACAAAAATCATTTTCAAAGAGTTTTTGTAAAACCTGTTGGCCGAAGTGCTCTCAAATGTTCAAAGTGTAATAGCTCAGAACATTTTAAGAAAGAATGTCGTAAAGTTTGGAGACCTGTTAAGAAGGATTGGGCAGAGACTGTGTTTAAAACTAACTCTTCTGGACCCAAGAAAATCTAGGTACCAAAGAAAGTTTGAGTTCTTTTTGTAATTGCAGGTCACTATTATGAAGAAGATCAAGTGGTATTTGGATAGTGGTTGTTCGAGACACGTGACTGGAGATTCAAGTTGTTTCATTAAGCCTGAGCAAATAAATGGTGGAAAAGTTTCCTTTGGTGGAAATAGCAAAGGAAGAATTGTTGGATGTGAAACTGTGAAAATTGGAAGTCTCACAATCAATAATGTCTCATTGGTGGAAGGTTTGAATTACAATCTACTCAATATTAGTCAATTGTGCGACACTGGATTCAAAATCAATTTCCAAGAGGGAATTTGTTCGGGAACTAGTAAAGATTTTTCTCAATCTTTCACTGGACGAAGACATGAGAATATCTATCTTCTGGATTTAAAACCAGATAGTTTTCAATGTCTAATATCCATTCAAGATGAAGCAAATCTTTGGCATTGAAAGCTTGGCCATGCCAATATGAAACAGATTGCCAAGATCTCTTCTAAGAAACTCGTTCATGGACTTCCCAGTCTGACTTATCAAAAGTCTGATCTATGTACACCATGTGTTTTGGGAAAACAGATTAGAAGTTCTTTTAAGCCTATAAATCAAGTTTTTACTAATTGTGTTTTACAGTTTCTGCATATGGATCTCTTTAGACCAACCAGAACTCAAAGCATTGGTGGAAAGAGATACTGTCTAGTAATCGTAGATGATTATTCTCGATTCACTTGGGTTTACTTCCTAGTAAGTAAGTCTGAAACATTTTCTTACTTTTCAAAGTTTGCCAAGGAAGTTCAAAATGAGAAAGGTTATGTTATTTCAAGCATACGCACAGACCATGGAGGTGAGTTTGAAAATCAAGACTTTGCTAAATTTTGTGATGAATCTAGTTTCTAGCATGTTTTCTCTTCTCCATATACTTCAGAACAAAATGGAGTTGTGGAAAGAAAGAATAGATCTTTGCAGGAGATGGTAAGAACCCTTTTAATTGAAAGTAATATTTCTTCTATTTTTGGGCTGAAGCAGTTTCTACAGCTTGTTATATTATTAATAGAGTATTTTTAAGGCCAATTCTAAAGAAAACTCCTTATGAAGTATTTAAAGGGAAAAAGCCAAATGTTTATTATTTTCATGTGTTTGATTGTAAGTGTTTTGTGTTGAAAAATGCAAATGATCGAACTAGTAAGTTTGAGGAAAAATCATACGAAGGAATTTTCCTTGGCTACTCAACATCAAGCAAAGCCTATAGAATATTCAACAAGAAGACTCAATCTGTGGAAGAATCTATGAACGTCAAATTCCAAGACTTTATGCAGAATCAACTGAATCAGACTCAACTTGAAGAATTTGAACTTGCTCCAGACCTTACAAAGTCTACCTCCCTTGAAGTGGTTCAGACTTCTGAAGATCAACAACGAACAAAAGTTGTAGATTCAGTTGAAGTAGAAGATCAGCAGACTATTGAACCAACCAGTAACTGGAAGCATAAGTCTAGTCATCCCAAAGAACTCAATATCAACAACATTGATGAAGGGATTCGTACCAGATCCAAAAGGCAGGAAAAGTTTAGCGCTCTAGCACTTATTTCTGAGATAGAACCCAAAAACATAGAAGATGCCTTAGCTGACGAAAATTGGATTGAAGCTATGCAAGAAGAGCTTAGACAATTCAGCATCAACGATGTTTAGGAGCTAATTCCTAAACCAAAAAGTAAATCTATTATTGGATCAACGATGTTTAGGAGCTAATTCCTAAACCAAAAAGTAAATCTATTATTGGAGCTAAATGGGTTTTCACGAACAAAATGAACGAGAAAGGAAAATTGGTTAGAAACAAAACAAGACTCGTGGCCAAAGGATATACGCAAGAAGAAGGGATAGACTATGATGAGACATATGCACCGGTAGCGAGGTTAGAAGTAATTAAATTATTACTTGCTTTTGTTTGCTATAAAAATTTCAAGTTATTCCAAATAGACGTAAAAAATGCATTCCTAAATGGATTTATCTAAGAAGAAGTCTATGTGGAACAACCACCTGGATTTGAAGATCCAAAAAGACTAGACTTAGTTTTCAGACTGAAAAAAGCCCTATATGGATTAAAGCAAGCGCCTCGAGCTTGGTATGACAGGTTAAGTAAATTTCTAATTCAAAATGGTTTTGTTAAAGGAAATGTGGATACTACATTATTAATTAAAAAGAAAGGTAAAGATTTTCTACTCGTTTAAATTTATGTTGATGACATTATCTTTAAATCATCCAATGAAAATTTGTGCAAGAAATTTTCTAAGTCTATGCAGGATGATTTTGAGATGAGCATGATGGGTGAATTATCTTTCTTTCTCGGATTACAGGTGAAACAATTGAAGAAATGAATTTTCATTCACCAAGAAAAATATGCAAAAAACCTCATCAAGAAGTTCGGATTGGAGAACTGCAAAAAGACTAATATACCAATGTCAAGCTTTTCGAAGCTGGACAAAGACGAAGGAGGAAAGAAAGTTGATCTGAAGCTCTATATGAGTATTATTGGTTTACTTATTTATCTTACTGCTTTTAGACCTGACATTTTGTTTAGTGTTTGCATTTGTGCTAGATTTCAATAAGATCCCAAAGAATCTCATTTAAGCGCCGCAAAACGCATCATCAAATACGTTGCAATTACTTTAAAGTTAGGTATGTGGTATCCAAAAGAGGGAGACTTTACTCTCCTTGGATATTCAGACGTAGATTTAGTAAGTTGCAGAGTTGATAGAAAGAGTATTTCTGGTACTTGTTAATTGTTGGGCAACATGACAGTATCTTGGTTCTCAAGAAAACAGAGTACTGTAGCTCTTTCAACAGCAGAAGTGGAGTATGTGGCTCTTGGAAGCTGTTGTTCTCAAATCTTATGGATAAAGCAACGGCTGATAGACTTTGGAATCAAAGACTCATGCACCGAGATCAAATGTGACAGCACCAGTGCAATCAATCTCATAAGAATCCAATTCTTTATTCAAGAGCAAAGCATATAGAAATACGATATCATTTCATTAGAGATCATGTTCAGAATGGAGAAGTTATGATACGGTTCATTGACTTGAAGAATCGATTGGCAGACATATTTACAAAGCCACTGGAGAAAAGTCTATTTGAGTTTATTCGTACTAGACTGAACATTATATCTTTTATTAGTTAAAGTCTGAAGATGATCAGACTTAGAACAACCAAAAGTGGCGACTGTAAGTTCATTCTGTGTTAGTAATTTAATTTCTGGGTGAAAATTTGAAAAGGTATGTTTACTTTTTGAAACGTTACTTACTTATTTTATTTTTAGCAATTATCTTTTTAATTTTGAATTTATGGCAGTTTTTCATTTTCAAAAAGGCAGTTTTTACTTTTTCCTTAATGACAATCCGTATACCCCGTTTCGTCTGCTTTACGTATTGTAGATTTTCTTCTTCTTCGTTTTCACACAAACCCTAGAATACAAAACTCCATTTCCTCTCACTTTCTCTCTAGTTTATTTCAAAAAGATTTCGTCTTTTTTCACGATCAAGTTTGAGAAATCCCTCAAAGAAAGTGACAATGTCTTCCCAAAGAAAGTTTTCTAGAATCAAGAGCAGGGGACCACAACATATGCGTGAGGGTCTTACGCACTTTGATCTGACTGAGGAAGAAGACTCTCCACAATAGCAACAGTAAAGTCAACATCAACCTTCTCAACCGCGTCACTCTTCTTAGCCTAGGACTCAAGTTCCTCCGCACCAACAAGCAGATGAAGAGATCATTGAAGATGTTGAACCTGTAAGATCACAAAAACCTCAATTTTTGTTTAGACTCTACTCAAACTTAAAGATGGGAGGTTCTGCAATGACTTTGATCGCTGAGTTTTTGAAATCAAATGGCTACAAGAACGAAACTTTCTTCTTGAATACCATGGAAAGGTTAGGCATTGTGCCTAAAGGTTTTGTAGCACTAACATTTGCCAACTTTTTAAGTGATTCGCGTGTTGGTGGCTTTAATCAACCTGAAGGAAAAGATGATGATGAAAGGATGTTCTTAAATTTTCAGCCTAGGATGGGCGTAGCTGCGAATGTTCGTGGTGAAAGGACGAATCTTTTTCCTTCTAAGGACCACAAGAGAACTTATTCTAAACTGCCGAAGCGAGGGGTGATGAACTCTAGGAGTGTCAATTTTGATTTTCTTGATTCGTTGAAAGGGAAATTGAGGGAGAAGTTTGCATTCCTTCAACTTGAACGTTTTTGCTCTGAGACGATTGTTGCTCACCCAGAACTTATAGCTTACTTCTATTGAAATCTATCATTTTTAGATGCGAATATATTTTCCTTTAGTGTTAGAGACAAGGATTTTGTGGTCGATGTGGACGCTTTGGCTGATGTGATTGGGGTGGAAAGAAGGAGTTTCCAACCAATCAGTGTGTCTGTTGCTCACGCTACTTTGGAGCTTGTTCGGGATAGGATTGCTGAAGGTAGGATTTCTTACTTCAGACTGAATGCATCCAATATCTTGCTTCACAAGATTGTGATTAATTGTCTCAAACCCAAATCCACATCAAAGACTGATGTCTCAAACTCTGAAGCGAAGCTGATGTATGTGATCAACATCAGATTCAAGTTCTCTTTGCTTGATACCATTCTTATGCACATTTATAGGACAGTGGTGAAGGACAAGGGATAACTCCCTTATTCTGCTCTTGTTACTCGATTATTCAGACATTTCAACATTCAGCCTCCTAAGATTCTGGATGTTCCTGCTGAGGTTCCATCATCTATTAACACTCCTCAAACTACACGTGCCGAAGCGAGTACTCAAACCGACAATACAGCAGACTTTAAGAGACTGCTCGAGCTTCTTGTGGAGATCAAAGCTCAGCTTTATGGGTTGGAGTGTGAATTTCAAAACATGCAGTCAGCTCATCAAGCCACTTCAATTTCTTTGCACGATCAGGTACAAGCCCTCAAGCTTCAAGTTCAAGCTAATGCAAAGGGTGAAGATATTCAACAACTGAAGGAGGACCTAAGGAAGCTGGAGGAGACTGTCAAGTCTATGGGGGATTTCCAGATCGTTCGCATCCCTAAACAGCCATGATTTTATCTAAACTTCTTTTTAGTTTTCTCCATTTTTTTGTTGTTGACAAAAATGGGGAGAAAGTTTGTGTGCAGATTTGATTTGATCTTTTGATGACTTTTTGCTTGATTTGACTTTGGTTTGATTTTGATGATTTTGGATTGACTAGGGATTTTATTTGGTTTGAATTTTGACTTGCAGCAACTATGTCTGTGATTTTAATTATGGATGGATAGTTTTTTATGCAAGACTAATGTGTTTTCTGTGATTGCAGAATCAATACTATCCAGACCCTAATTAATTTATCTTTATAAGACATCACAATTTGTTTAAGTGTTGCAGGTTAAAATTTTGCAAATATGCAGGAAAGTTTTGTCACCATAAAAAAGGGGGAGATTGTTAGAGAAGACTCCTTATTGTTTTGAAGTTGAGAAAACCTTTCCAAATAGTCTAGTCTGGAGGGTTGCAGACTCAAGTGTTATAGTCTGAAGAACTCAAGATTCATCTGTCATAGTCTGAAGACCGTTAGACTTTAAGCTCAAAGTCTGACCTTACTAATAGATTCTAGACCGACGAGAGAAGACTTATCCGGATGCGAGTTTATCTTCAAGGATTCGGTTCGTACGGTTTGTGGAAGATCTTACGACTGGAGATAGCACCTTGTGATAAATTATTCTTATTGAAATCAATTCGGATAATCAGATCTTTTGAAAGGCGAAGTATACTTGGAAGGTTCTACTTATGGAAACCAAAATCCTGATTGTATGGGTGAGCGGGATTGATCACATTCCTTTAATGACTCGAGATCTCCTTGATTGATTTTGTTCAATGGGTAGATCAGAGGAACTCCTTTGGAAAGTGCCAACGGTTGTAGAGTCCTGAAGGAGTATATAAGGAAAACTCTCAAGTTGTTCGAGTGTGTGCATGAAAGAAAAATTCCAAAGTCCGAAGCTTTTAGTTCTTCGCTATTTCAATCGTTGAGCTTATCTTGTACTCAAAAGAGAGAACAAACATTTGTGAGACTTTGAAAGAGTGTAGTAGAGTTTCTACACTGTGAAGTCAAGGACGTGAGATTGCAAAATCTCTTTTGATCCATAGTGAAATCTAGCCAGTGGGCTGTCAGTGCGAGAGAGTGGATGTAGGCTTGGTCTAAGCCGAACCACGATAAACCTTGTGTTTCTATTCTATTTCCCCGAACTCCTTACTTTAATTCGTAGCTTTATATAACTGCTTATAGTTGTTTACATCTTCAGTTTATCATCTTCTAAAGACGATTTGATTTATTAAGTCTTGCGAAAATTTCTTTTAACACCTATTCACCCCCCTTTAGGTGTTCTTACTAGCCATTTCACGAACATGATATATATGGCTTTCTGGTTGGAAATATCACTTACCTTTTTGGTTATCTTTATTGGAATCAATCATGGAACGGAAAAATCATTTTTTGGAAGGTAAGTTTATTTGGAAAGAATCTACTTATGGAAACTAAGATTCTGATTATATGGGCGACCAGGATCATCGGACTTTCATCTCAATCTTCAAACGGCTCGAGATCTCCTTGATTGATTCTTTCTAACAGGTTGATTACAAGAATTCCTCTGGAAAATGCCCACGGTTGAAAAGGTATAGAGGAGTATTTAAGGAGGTTTTTCAAGCCATTCAAAAGAGAGCGTAAAAGAAGAATTCCAAAGTTTGAAGCTTTCGAATCACTTGTTCTTCATCATATAGTGCTCAAACTTGCATTCGAAAGAGATAAAAACTCAAAAGTGTGACTTTGTGAGAGCAGTAGAAACCCTTCACTGAGAAGTCAAGATTATAAGGCTGTAATTCTCTTTCGATTCATAGTGAAAACCAGCCAAAAGGCTGTCAACATGGGAGAGTGGACGTAGGCTTAATTTAAGCCGAACCACTATAAATTTTGTGTTCATCTTCTCTTCCATAAACTCCTTTACTTTATTTGCTATGATATCCTTCTATTTTTTTTTTAAATAGTTGTTAAAGTCTGAAGTTTTCTTCAAAGTATGCTGTTCATCAGACTTAGTTTAAAAGTAAAGCATTTTTACTGCATTTTGCAGAAGCTGTTTTCACACCTATTTATCTCCCCTCTAGGTGTTTATACTAGTGCTTTCAGGCCCTTCCCATTACGGGTTTCAGTTAAACATAATGGTCTACACTTTATTGCTCAACTAGGCCCCTTATTAATAGATATCAATACCCAATTCAATCAGATCACTGTAGGTTTCAACTGATATTAGAATATCCATTAACCCAATTATTTAAAATAGAGAATTAATTAATTAATGTAAGCCCATATTATAGAAAATTTCCAACATTCTCTCCATTGGGCTACATTAATTAACTTATTTTATTTTGAAAAAGATTTTATATTGAAAATGACACTGTCGGGTTAATAACTGAAAATTTTGTTTTACGTGGCCACAACTTTAAAAAATAATATTCCAATAACGGCATCTCAAAACCAATCCAATCCTATATAACCTTAGTATAGGACTATAAAGATCAATGTGTTAAGAAAATACCACAACACATGACCTTCCATAATCACATATAATAAGCATTATATTTTCATGAATCATAGGCCTAGTAGTGTATTAAGAAATAGTGCCAACATGTGATCAAAATATACATTATTTCTTATCAGTCCTCAATGCAATTTCTCTACAACATGAAACTACATTAACACAATTTCTAAACAACATGAAATTGCATGACTATGTCACAATCCAACATGAGATCTCATAATCAATGACATCCAGTTATCTTTAAACTAAAATTTGTTTAAAGATACTGTTTTATACTTCAATTTCTCAGTCAATAGGAGAAAAGATAACAATAGAATCAATAATAACAATCATTGAAAATAAATGCTTTAATAGACATCATAAAAGCATTATCAGTTTGCATGTAACTATAATATCCAAAAATACAAATTATATAACTCCCACTAATAAAATGAATCAAAAGAATCTAAAACACCCATATTCTTTACATATTCTTTAAACAAAATGGGTCGTAAGCCTTTTGTCAGAGGATTAGCCAACATGGACTCAGTTTTGATATTTTCAATCACAGTGTCTCCCTTTTTTACCAAGTCCTTAACAGTATAATATTTGATATCCATGTGTTTGGACGCATTGCTGATCTTGTCATGCTTGGAATAAAACACAGTTGTAGTATTGTCACAGTAGATCACCATAGGTCTAGCAATAGAGTCCACAACTCGCAATTCTGAAATCAAATTTCTAAGTCAAACTGCTTGAATTGATGCGCCGTAGGATGCTACGAACTCAACATACATTGTAGAGTTTGTAATCAAGGTTTGCTTTGTGCTCTTCCAAGAAATAGCACCTCTAGCCATCATAAAAATATATCGAGAAGTTGATTTTCTATCATCTGAACAACTAGCAAAATCAGTATCTGAATATCCAATCACCTTTAGGTTTTCAACTCTGCTATACACGAGCATGAAGTCTTTTGTTCGTTGTAGATATCTCATCACCTTTTTAGCTGCAACACAATGTTCATGACTTGGATTCGACAGATATCTTCCAAGAGTATTCACAGCAAAAGCAATATTAGGCCTGGTACATACTTGTGCATACATAAGACTGCCAACTGCACTAGCATATGGAACATTCTTCATGACTTCTTTTTCAACATCATTCTTGGGGCATTGTTCTATACTCAATTTATCTCTATTCACAACAGGAGCATCACCTGACTTGTAGGTCTACATATTGAATCTTTTCAAAACACGATATATATATAACTTTTCTGAGATAACCCCAGAACCTTCTTAGATTTGTCACGATGAATCTCAATGCCTAGAACAAAATAGGCTTCCCCAAGATCTTTCATATCAAACTTTGTAGATAGAAAACTTTTTTTGTCATTCAATAGATCAACATCACTACTAAGAAGTAAAATGTCATCTACATAAAGTACTGAGAAAATATATTTACTCCCACTTACTTTCATGTAGATGCATTGATCAAACTTGTTTTCTTCAAAGCCAAACGATCTCACAATTTTGTGAAATTTCAAGTACTACTGACGTGATGCTTGTTTGAGACCATAGATGGACCTTTGAAGTTTGCACACCGTATGCTCATTTCCAGCTTCTTTAAACCCTTTAGGTTGTTGCATATATACTTCTTCATCCAGACCTCCATTTAGAAAAACTGTCTTGATATCCATTTGGTGAAGCACAAAGTCAAAATGAGCCACAAATGCCATGATTATCCGAAAAGAGTCTTTAGTAGGCACCGGAGAAAAGACTTCAGTATAATTAATGCATTCTCTCTGTGTATACCCTTTTGCGACTAACCTTGCCTTGAATCTCTCTATGTTGCCTTTATTGTATTTCTTGGTTTTGAATACCCATTTGCAACCGATCGGTTTATGCCCCTTAGGTAAATCAACAAGTTTCCATACTTGATTAGTTGACATGGAAATCATCTCATTCTTCATCGCTCCTAACCATTAATTTGCTTGATCACTATTAAGTGCTTCTTTGAAGGTCGTCGGATCAACTATATTTCTAATGTCAAAATCAGCTTCTCCAAGATAGACATGATAATCATTTAGAGGCGTTGGTCTTCTTTGTCTCTGTGATCTTCGCACAGGCATTTCTGAAGCCGCATCATTTGTCTAGGAAATTTCATCTGTAGTAGGAGGATCTATCGTCATATCTCCAGTATCTGCTTCTTGCTGAATTTCTACTCTGTAAGGTTCTCGCATAGAATCATGATGCAAGATAGGCAATGGAATAGAGAACGTTTTGTTTGATTCTTCCCTTTCGAAAGATTGAGAAGAACTCTTTTCAGCAACATCTAATTCCAGGAATTTGGCAATTTGAGATTTAACGATTCTAGTGCCACGAGTAGGACAATAGAATCTATACCCTTTAGAATGATTAGGGTATCCAATAAAATAAGATCTAGTAGTCCTGGATTCGCTCTTCTTTTGAGAAGGATCATAAATTTTCACCTTTGTAGGACAACCCCAAACTCGAAAGTGATTCAAGCTTGGTTTTCTCCCTGTCCAAAATTCAAAAGGTGTTTTCGACACTGATTTACTAGGTACACAATTCAATATATAAGTTGCTGTTTTAATTGCATCACCCCGTAAGTATTCAGGCAAATAAGAACAGCTGTCACGACCTCTCTTTTTCCGTCAGGGAGAAAAGGAAGAAGGTTTAAGGGTATTTGCCTAAAGAGGCGGACCAATGGCCCTAAATTAGGCGCAGGCTCTTCCAAGCCCATACCTCGCGCGACGTTGGATTTTGTTTTTTAGTTCTTAACAACCTAAATATTTCTAGGAGTCGCCACTAGCCTATTGGGGTCGGCTAGAAACCAATCGAGGCACGGGAGTGTTGTCTCGATTCCTACGCAACCAGAGATTTCTAAGAGCAGGGACTTGTTTACACCAATGTTTCTATTAGTGTCATTGCGGTACCACTAACTTGGAAGGTTGTTTATCTAAATGGCCACACAATCTTGATTACCAATTTTAATTCTTATAAAACCGCTAAGTATCCATGCAAATGTTTTTATAAGGTTGATTTCCTTAATGTTTAGACTAATCCTAACATAATTTAGAATAGAAATTTGCACTCAAATTAATGAAAAGCGATGCGTAAGTAAACATCCAATAAATTGAAATGACTTGAAAAGAAATGCGAAAAAGGAAAACCCGATACAAGTCGGGTAAATAATATTACATGGCCTTGTTATCACGCCTCGGGACAGGACCCCCGTTAGCAAAATGAGAATTTAAATATGCATGAAATTACTTTAGATGCATGAAATTACTCTAATTAATTTTAATCTACGCAAAGTAGATTATTTACAAAAATGATTATAAAATACCAAAATATCATTAAATTAAGAAAATGAACTTTTAAAATTAGGAAAATTTCCTAGATGTCATTTCTATCATAATTTGATACCATCCATCATTTTTACAATTTTTTTCAAATTTTCATTTTTTTAATTTTATTAAAAAATAATTCCCTAAACTGATATATGCCAATTTACACTAATATGGGACTGCCCAGTACATGAATATAACAAGAACCAAGCTCAAATCGACCGTTTCAAGATCGAAACTTGATTTGCGTATTTCGTTGAACACTTGGCGTGCATCAATCTACCCCAAACCAGCTTCCTCGGGCCATGTTTGCGGCCTTCAATCTCAACTCATGAGCAATCTTATGTGGAACTAAAACATCAAGGTTATACTACCACATGCAAAGAGTAAGATTAGATAAAAATCATAGCCTAAAACACACGAAAATCAAGCTGAAATCATAATCAAATATGCGGGTTTGAGCTGATTTTGCAAATCTGGATTTGAACCCGAGTCAAGCAAATAGGTTATATGCCCATATTCAAGCCCTGACACTCATCACATGCAAGATCTACGGGAAACATTACTTGATCCGAGTGAAAATAGGTAACATGAGCTTTCAAATGCAATAAACATCACAAAGAATGACCAACTGAACACATCAAAAATGACCTCTCCAAGAAGCACACATGCAAAACTCTTGAAGAGATTCCAACACTTAGAAAAAATTTCCACCTCGAAAATCAGTCCTCCAGACTAGTTTTCCTCTTGATTTTCGTGATCAAAACATGTTCAAAATTAAACCAAAATACATCTAGGATGCTTACCTTGCTTCCTAGTTTCCATTTCAAGTGACTCTTGGCCAAGGAAACTGTTGTTACTGATCAAACAATAAACAAGAAATAGAAAACCAGAAGTTATGGATTTCAAAATGAGGAAGAGAAGCACAGAAAAACAGAACACGAACTAGCATACATAAGTTCTCTAAGGAAACTGTCAAGTACAGGACAACTTAAACAAGAACAATAACTGCTTACAAACCACACACACGTGCAGCATATAACTGCACCTAAACGTGCTAATTCACTTCCTAAATAACAAAAATACCAGCTGCATAATATAACCAACTTAGCAAGAAAAATAAACCATAAGAAGAAAACAGAACAGAGGAACATCAGTCGAAAAACTAGCAGCACTGAGACATTATAATCCAACAAACTCCTCCTTGGATCAGTTGCTGCTGCATACTCCAATTTTCTTTCTTAATACTTCAAATCTTCTAGCTTGAAGTGGTTTTGTGAACATGTTTGCAAGTTGATCTTCAGATCTGCAATAAACCAGCTTAACTTCACCATTTTGTTGCACCTCACGTAGAAAGAAGAACTTAACCTTGAAATGCTTAGTTTTGCCATGAAAAACTGGATTCTGAGATATTGCTAGAGCAGCTTGATTATCCACATTGATTTCGATACAGCCACTGGAATTCAGCCATAAATTTTTCATTATCTTCTTCAGCCACAAAGCTTGATTTGCAGTTGCAGTAGCAGTTATAAATTCTGCTTCTGCAGTAGATTGAGCTATAATTTCTTGTTTTTTAGAACACCAAGAGAAATAAGCTGATCCAAAACTGAAACAATATCCAGATGTACTCTTCATATCATCCATTGAGCCAGCCCAATCACTATCAGAAAAACCTTGTAAATTGAATTCTTGACCCCTCTGAAACTTCACACCAAAGAACAAGGTTCCTTTTAGATACCTCAAGATCCTCTTTGCTGCAATCAAATGAAGCTTACTTGGATCACTCATAAATCTGGATAGAACACTTACAGCAAATAGAATGTATGGTTTGGTTGCTGTAAGGTACATGAGACACCCTATCAGACTTCTATACATCGAGACATCCACAGCATCTGTTCCATCAACCTTCTACAACTTCTCTTTAGCTGCCATTGGTGTACTGACACTTCGACAGTCTTCCATCTGAAACTTCTTTAGAATTTCCTTCAAATATTTCCTCTGGCAAATGAAGATTTCATATGGACTTTGCTTAACTTCCAGACCTAAGAAATAAGCCATTTTCCCTAAGTCTGTCATCTCAAAACTTACAAACAAACCTTGCTTAACATTTTCTATCAATTCAGCATCATTTCCTGTCACCAATAAATCATCCATATAGAGTGACAGAACTACCACACTTTGATTTACTTTATTGATATAAAGAGTGAAGTCACTTAAGCTTTTTGCAAAACCAAAATCCTGTAAATATCGATCTATCTTTCCATACCAGGCTCATGGAGCTTGTTTCAATCCATATAGAGCTTTGCGCAATCTGTATACACTTTTGTCGCGACCCAATTTTCGGGTTCCCCACCTAAAACTAGGTTGATGGACTACTAAGCCTTTTAGCTCAGCTCGGGCTCTCCCAAGCCCATACCAAATCGCGACTTAGGGTTTTAACATGCAAAAGATTATTATCTAGGAGTCGCCACTAATCGGTTTAGGGTAGGTCAATTAGACACCTAAGTAAAATAATGGGAGTATTATTTTACTCCTACGAACCAGAGATTTTGGGTACGGGGACTTGATTACACTAGACTATCCTAGTGCCCTTTCGGTACCATTTCTTTTTAATTTAAAAAAAAATGTTTTGCAGGCAGCTTGATTTGATTTTAATTTACTTCCTAACGTGTGAGGTGATCATACATATGCGCATACCACCAATTTAACACATCAAGAAAGTAATTAAATAATGCAGAAACATACCTTAAAGCAACGAAAGCATCTGCGTTGTTAGAACAGAAATCATATAGACAATCCTAGATATAATTTCTAATTAACACGCAATTTCAATTTTTTTTTTTTTTTGTTTTCACTTTATTTAATGAAAATCATGACTTATGCAAATAATCTAAAATGTCATGACGACATGACCTAAACTATATGACATGAAGAAATGCAATAATTAAATGCAATCTAAATGATCTAATTATAATGACATGCAATGCGATGCAATGACATACCAAATTATTTAAACTAAAATGACATGCTTCATGCAATTTAATATGCAAGCTATATGTTACGTGACATTTATTAAATGACTTATTCTAATGACATGAAAGTTCTAATTAAATGAACTTAATAAAAACTAAATGATGTGCATTTGATGTTTTTATTTTTAAAAATGAATCTATTCTAGATAATGATATTAACTTATGCAAAGACGAATTTTGTATTTATGCAAAGACGAATTTTGTATTTTCTTTCATGAAATTCGAATGCATAAATGATATAGCTAGATTAAAATTCTATCTAATTTAAACTAAGGATTTAAGTTATATTAAATCTTAATTTAAACTAAGACATTATCTTAATCTAAGATGCAATTTATCTAAAAAGATGATTTAAATTTAAAATGAAACATATATTTCTAACTTAATATGCACAATGATTTTTTTTTTTTTTTTTGTGTTTTTCTTTATGCAATTCAAAATTAAAACTAATTCATAACTAAACGTGCAATTTTATCTAATATGCAATGACGTGCGGAGCATGCCCTAATTCCACATGACATATGCATGATATTTTTTATTTTTAACAAATTTTGAAATTTAAAATTGCCACATAATAAAACATGCAAACTTAAATAAAAAAACTAACAACCTAAATGAATGCACTTTTTTGTTTTTATATTTTTTAAAACTGAAATCCCTATCCTAAATATGCAAAATAACAAGAAATATTCAAAAAAACAAACTAAATCCTAATTCAAATATTTTTTTTTTTTGATTCTTTCTTAATGATTTTCTAAAACTAACATTAAATCTAACAAGCAAGATATTCAAATAAATAAAGGATCAAAATAAACGAAAAATAACCCGTTATCTCACGGGTCAAATTAACGAATATTTTTAACCCTGAACATTACGACAAGAAATCAAAATAATTAAAAATCTGATCCGAAATCTTACGGATCAAATTAATAAATATATTGATTCAACAGTTAAGATATCACAAACAAACCCCAAAAATTATCATAATTAAAAAAATGACCCGACGTCTTACGGGTCAAATTAAATAATTACAATAACCTTAGGGACAAATCCTATGGATAATGCCTATAGTAATTATAACCTAAAAGTTACCTCACATAGTTTAACTTAAAAATTAATAATAAAACTAACTAAAAGTAAAGTAAAATAAAATAAAAGAAGTAATAAAAATAAAAGAAAATGAGCAACCTAAGGGAATGGTATCAGCACGCTCGTCGGCGGCAAGGGGGTCACCGGCGTCGGAGCTCCGGAAGGGTGATGCGACGGCGTCGGTGCGGCGGGGGTCTCGTGGGTCACCGGCATGGGCGGAGGACTCCGGCGCGGGCAGGTGGCTTCGGGATACCTGGCAAGCGGACGTCGGTCGCTCGGGCGGAGATGCGAGCTGCAGGAGCGTCGTGGCTGGTTTGCAGCTTCGGGTCGTTGCGATTGGGGCTCGTGGAACGGCGCGATCGGCACGGTGGAGCTGGGCGTCATCACTCGGGCTTTGGGTCTAGGCGTCGGGCGGTGATCGGAGCTGAGGCGCGGCGTGGGGATCGGCGTGGGCTTACGATGGCTGCTCGGGCAATACGGCGCTGGGTGGCTGCTCGTGGGATGCGGCGGCGTCGTGGAGGCGGTCTGCTATGGCGTCGGCTCCAGGCGGCGTCAGGCGGTGGTGCGCAGGCGTCGCGGGTAGCTCAGACTTGGCGCGGCGTTCGCGGCTGCTGGTGGAGGCGTTGGCTCCGGTGGCGTCGGTCGGAGCGGCCAGCGGTGGGCGCGGGGCGGAGCTGGGGCGTCGGATGGGCGGAGATCGGAGCGAGGCTCGGCGGGCTGAAGGCTGTCTTCGGGGCATGCGATGAGCACGGTGGAGCAAAAATCACAGCCAAGGAAAAAAAAAGGCCCCCTTTGGAGAAGATGAACAGTAGGGGTCAAATCACCCCTACCATTTCCCCTTTTGCTTTTTGCCTCTTTTCCTTTTTGCCTCTTCACCCCCACGGACGGCTTCAACTTTTCTCCCTTGTGTTTTTTTCTTTTGTTCTCTTTTCCGAAAACCAAAAGAAAAACCCCCCCCTCAAGGAAAACCTACGTAACCCCTTTTATAGGCAAACAAAATATGATCTTAACAAAATATTTCGAAAATTCCCTATACCCTCCAAATCACAAAAATCCTAATCTCATTGATATTCTCCTCCGATTTCTTCATCTATAGATAAAAATAAGATTATAATGCGATTTCCTTAATTTTCAAACATCATCATAATATCGCAAAAAATCTTAATTTTTCAATAGATAATTAATTAAAAACAACGACGGCTTTGGGTTAATTTTCTCTTTTCGATTCCTCCCGAAGATTGACTCAACCGCTGAAGGTAATCTAAAATTTTTTGTGAAGATTTTCAAAGATAATTCATTCAACCATTAAAGATAGAGCTCCATTATCCAACTTTAAAATCTCTTAAAATCTCCATCCATAACAAAATATTTTAGATTATTCCTTATCCAATTTTTATTTCATTTTCATTTTTTGAACAACTTTTAAAGATAAATTAAATACTATTATTACCTAAATGTAAATGTATGAAATGTTCTATATGACGAACTATAAAATAGTCAAAAATTAGGTGTCAACAGCTGCGCCTCTTTGAAGGTGAGCTCGTAGAGGTTGCCTTTAAAGATAAATTGAGACCTAAATTTTGACCATGCACATGCATTGAATGATTTTTTTTTTTATTTGTGAATAAATCCTATTTTAAAATGCAACTTATATGATGCATGGAAATGCTAATGCAAAATGAACCTACCTGGAATAACTTACCTTCAAGGAGGGTAGAGTAACTCGAGATAGATTGGTGTTACACGTCCAAGACCCGTACCATTCTACGGTCGCCCAGAATAGTAACATGACTTTGTAAAGAAAACTGTTTTCCCAGGACTCGTACATTACTCTACGGTCGCCTGAATAGGGAAATAAAGTTTTGTCTAGGACCCGTACATTACTCTACGGTCGCCTAAACGGGGATTTACCTTCCAGGACCCGTACATTACTCTACGGTCGCCTGAATAGGGAAATAAAGTTTTGTCTAGGACCAGTACATTACTCTACGGTCGCCTGAATAGGGAAATAAAGTTTTGTCTAGGACCCGTACATTACTCTACGGTCGCCTAAACGGGATCTGGAAAAATCTTTAGGGACAACTCCATCGAGTGTCAAAGTACTCAAAAGTGAAAATACCTGTACAACGACAAGTATTTAAAGTATAGATAGAGATACTTACCTGGTGACATCTCTGCTCATTAGGGATGTGTCTCCTGTAAAACATGATTGTAGGAGAAGCAACATGTATTTGTGATTACAAATAAACATGCATTAATTCAAGCAAGGTTTACGCATAATGACTTCTATCAACCATGCATCACCTAGTTCCAATGGAAAGGATTTCAAAAGAAGATTCCAATCCGAACACATAAGTGTCATGGATGTGTCAAATGAGGGATCATTTAATCTGAAAGGATTTTCCACTCATCCTCATTAAAATGGCTGTTTCCTCCTGACCTTTGATGCAGGATTTTGACAATCACTTTATCTCACTGTCATCATGCCAAACAAGAATCTGGGCAATCTCGCAAGTGGTACGACTTTACCAATCTGAGAGGTCTTTAACAGGGACTGTAATGTGAGCTTGGTCAATGACTTAACAAAGACGACTCTTTGAGTCGAGGTTATTTAAAAATGACATTTCGCAATTGCTTGGGATTTACAAATCAAGAAACACACGAAATGAGACAGAAGTTATCTTACTCGCACTTCTTCAAGCGATGCTTTCAAGCATACGAACTCTTACGTTACTTCAAGTGCCCTAATCTAAAGAGACTTTGCAAGGGACATAACGTAGGCTTGGTTCATGGGTCGAGAAATAAATGGATCATTAGGCTCAAAAAAGTGTTTAAGGGATTAAAGTTGGTGATCTTGACATTTCCAACATTTTCCTCTTCACTGTCGAAGATTTTTCTTCATCCAATCTCCATTGATTACAACAGCATTTGAGTTTAGTACTGCCTTTTGGGGATACGACTCATCATATCAAAAGTTTGATTTTTTCCTTTTTTCTGGGCATTGGCCTTGCTTTTACCAGGCACACTGCTTTTTCATGCCCCATTTTTCTTATGCATTATTTTTACTTCTTTTCATGGGCATCGGCCTTACTTTTACCAGGCACACTGCTTTTTCATACCCCTTTTTAGCACTTATTTTCTTTTAATAGAAGCTCCATTTGGTCAGCATTATAGTTCATACTACTCGAATGTTTTTCGGTCTTGCCCCAGTATGGGGGATGATCACCAACTGGGTTTAATATGAAACGAATTTATAAACTCAAGTGGGCTATGCAATGGATAAAAGTGTATAGGATAGAGAAATGACTGCTCTTCATCATCCTAGGGCACTTTGAATTATCATACGAGTTACGATGCGAAAGCAATACTTGAAGATTGATGCAAGTGTGAGTAAGAAAATTCCTATCACTCATCTCAAATTTTGTCCCAATGTGGGATGATCCTTGACAGGGATGATTTAAAAACTCTTCACGTGTATTGGTTCAAAGGGCTAAACAATTGGTGCACCTGTAGTGTTTTGGGTAGAGGAAAGAACTGCCTCTCATTACTTTGGTTACCGTACCCTTTGCTAGATCACCTTTTCCTTGCAGGCATGGAAATTTTCATACAACTCACTGAAGATTAGTGTATGGGACAGTGTATGGAGTAAGGTTGCCTTTCATCGTTCCAAAGTATCCCATTTGACATATTCAATCTATCTTACGCAATTCATCACGGAAGAAAAACGCAAGTTTTGCAACAAATTCAAATATTTGAAGCAATTTATTCAACATAGAAATGCTTGCAATTCAAAACATGACATGTCAAAATCTATCACGGGTAATACTTCTTGACAGCATCGGAATTAACTGGATTGGAAAACTCATGACCATCCATTTCTGCCAGGATCAAAGCACCTCCAGGAAGCACTTTCTTCACCACATACGGGCCACTGTAATTTGGAGCAAACTTGCCTCCAGGATCTGGAAATATTGGTAACAGGTTCCTTAGAACAAGATCATCTACTTCGAAATGTCTCGGCCGCACCTTCTGGTTGAAAGATCTAGCTACTCTCTGCTGATACGTTTGGCCATGGCAGAGAGCCTTCAGCCTTCTTCCGTCAATCAAGTTCAACTGTTCAAATCTTTGCTGCGACCATTCAGCCTCAGACAACTCCACCTAGGATAAAACTCTCAAAGAAAGAATCTCTACTTCGACAGGCAGAACTGCCTCCATACCATACACCAGAGCAAAAGGGGTTGCCCCGGTAGAAGTGCGGATCGATGTTCGGTATGCCATCAATGCAAAGGGCAACCTGTCATGCCAATCTCGATAATTCTCGGCTGTCTTAGCCAAGATCTTCTTAATGTTCTTATTGGCTGCTTCAACAGCCCCGTTCATTTGAGGGCGGTAAGTAGACGAATTTAGATGCTTGATCTTGAACTCGCTGAACAATCCATCAACAAGTTTATTGTTCAAATTTGTCCTGTTATCAGTGATGATCGCTTCAGGGACGCCATAACGAGCGATTATGTCACGCTTAACGAATTTCACAACATTGCGAGCAGTGATAGTTGCAAAAGATGTAGCTTCAATCCATTTGGAGAAATAGTTTATCGCCACCAAGATGAATCGATGCCCATTTGAAGCTTTAGGGTTGATCGGGCCAATCACATCGATACCCCACATTGAGAAAGGCCATGGCTCGGAAAACTGGTGTAGCTCAGTTGGAGGAACATTTATCTTATTTCCATGAATTTGGCAGCGGTGACAACTCCGAACATGCTGGATGCAATCACTTTCCAGTGTGAGCCAGTAGTAGCCTAATCTCATGATCTTCTTAGCTAACATGTGTCCATTCATATGAGGCCCACATACTCCTTCGTGCACTTCCTGCATGATTTGAGTGGCCTCGACTGCATCTATACATCGCAACAAGACTGAATCGTAAGATCTCTTGTACAAATTCTCACCGCTGGCGAAAAAATTTGAAGCCATCTTCGTGATGTACTTCCTATCAGCCTGAGTGCTTCCCTCGGGGAATTCCTGTTTTTTAATGTAATTCATGATATCATAATACCATGATTTTCCATCGGGTTCTTCAGCCACAATCATACAATAAGCTGGTTTCGGCAAAATCTCTATTTTCAGTGGCTCGACCTCTAACCCATCAGTGACTTTCAGCATAGAAGACAATGTTGCAAGTGCATCTGCAAATTGATTATGGGACCTCGGCAAGTATTCAAATGAAACTTCCTCGAATTCCTTTATTAAATCTTCTAAATACTTATGATATGGGAGCAATTTGGCATCCTTAGTCTTCCATTCACCTACGGTCTGTAGTATGATCAGCGCCGAATCTCCAAACACTCTTAATTTGGCTACACTCATCTCAATTGTGGCCTGAAGCCCGAGAATGCAAGCTTCATACTCAACCACATTATTAGTGCATGGGAATATCAATTTTGCAGCTACCGGATGGTGTTGTCCATCCGGGATATCGAACCGCCCCAAGATTGCTGAAACTGACAAGTTCACGGCTCCATCAAAGAACATTGTCCATGAATCTTCACTTACGTTCAAGACACGGTCATCTAGGAAACTGTCATAATTATTTGAGAGTCCTGAGTTCTCGGCCAATAGATCAGCAATCACTCGACCTTTAACTGACTTTTGTGGCATGAATTGCACATCAAATTCTGAGATCAAAATCTGCCATTCAGCCAACTTACCTACCAAAGCTGGCCGTTCAAGTAAATACTTGATAGGATTATTTTCAGTTACGAGGAACGTTTGGTGATGCAGCGTGTACTGTCGCAATCTATGCAATACCCACACTAATGCGGCACAAGTATTTTCCACATCAGAATATTTCAGCTCTGATACCGTGAATTTTTTACTCAGATAATAAATGGCTCGTTCTTTTTTATCGAGAGGACTTTCCTGAGCCAACATTGCACCCAATGACTCACTATGAATAGTGAGATAAAGAATCAAAGGATGCCCCGGCGATGGCGGGACAAGCATTGGTGGATTCATCAAGTAATACTTTAATTTGTCGAACGCCTCTCGACACTCATTATCCCAGTTGACTTGTGCATTCTTCCTTAGGAGTTTGAAGAATGGCTTGGCGGTTTCAGAAAGTTGGGAAATGAATCGAACGATGTAATTCAATCTCCCCAAAAGGCTCCGGACTTCTTTCACTGTTGACGGGGGTCGTAGCTCACAAATGGCCTTAGCTTTAGCTGGGTCGATTTCAATCCCTTTACTGCTCACAATGAATCCAAGTAATTTACCAGATGTTGCTCCGAACACGCACTTAGCGGGATTTAGCCGAAGCTTGAACTTGCGGAGTCGATCAAACAACTTCTTCAAGGTCTCGACGTGGCTTTTTCCAGGTCGCCTTTGCAATCATGTCATCAACGTAGACCTCAATCTCTTGATGCATCATGTCATGAAACAATGTTATCATGGCTCGTTGGTAAGTTGCCCCTACATTTTTTAGTCCGAAAGGCATAACCTTATAATGAAAGGTCCCCCATGGGGTGATAAATGTGGTCTTCTCTTTATCTTCATCTTTCATCTTTATCTGATTGTACCCAGAAAAACCATCCATAAATGAGAATAGTTCAAATCCGGTAGTACTATCGACAAGAACATCTATGTGAGGTAACGGGAAATCATCCTTCGGGCTAGCCTTGTTCAGATCCCGATAATCGACACAAACTCGGACTCGACCGTCCTTCTTTAACACCGGTACAATGTTAGCTACCCATTCTGGGTATTGCGAGACTTCAATGAATTCCACCTTCAAAAGCTTCATCACTTCCTCCTCTATCTTCTTTGAGAGTTCGGGCTTAGTTCTTCGGAGCCTCTGCTTCTTAGATGGCACATCCGGGTTAATAGGTAGGCAATGCTCCACGATTGACGGGTCTAAACCAGGCATGTCAGCGTAGGTCCATGCAAAGATATCCCGATATTCCTTCGAGCGTAATCGGGCGCTTGGTCTCATCTTTGGGGAGACTTGCCCCAATTTTCACCTCTTTGGTTTCTTCAAAGGTGTCACTTAAGTTAATAGTGACAGTTTGCTCGGATGTGGGAGCTTTAGCCTTTTCATGTTGTTCCCAGCTACGTTGAACCTCACTAGAGTCTTCAATTGGATCTTCGGGATCATCATCATCAGCACTTGCTATATTAGATTGGATCATTCTCACGTTCTTACAAGTCAGAATATTGTCCCTGAAACAAGAAGTAGGTGAATCAAAAAGACAAACAGGGTAATCTAGGTTTCCTTTGTTTGTTGATTTTGTTTTGTTTGTTTTTGTTAAAGTTTTTCTTTAAAAAGAAAAAAACAATTTTTTTTTAACATTTTGACACGAGAAAGCATGATGAAACCTAGGTCTCAGAATTGTCCTTGGATTTTTCTTTTCTTTTATCGGCTGGATATCATCACCGAGCTGGTTTGGTGTGCCTCATCATGCTCTCAAAATAAGGGTTGTAATTTCATTGAAATTCATCAAGTAATTACAATTTATTGAAGGGAAAATGCAGTTCAAGTCCTAAGAAGAAAACGAAAAAGAAGAAATTGAAAACAATCCCTAGAAAGCAATAAAAATTCCCACACAGGGGAATATGCGAAAGCAGTAAAAAGTTACTCTTGTGGGCCAAGGCCCATCTCTTCAGGGGATCCTTCATCAATAGCTCCTATGATGAGGTTGTCGAATAAGCTTGCAACTCCTTCTAGCTCATCATCCAGGCTTTCGGTCTTCAGGGGTGTTGGATCATCCATGCTATTCCATCGATCTGGGACTATCTCACAAGGATCAATGCAGTAGCTGGGAGGGGCCGAATACTTCACAAGGTAAACAAACTTGCCACTAGGCTGCCCTAGGGTATCTGCTTCATCCTGCATCATTATGGGAGGACCAAGGAATGTCTCATGGATGCTCGGGGGTAGCGGGTTTTGCCTCCCTCGCCCTTGTCTCTGTCCTTTTAAACTTCTTGCACCTCTTCCATGGTACCCTAAACCAGCAGCACGGGACCTCTGAAGGGCTTCAATGGGGCTTCGAATGCCCCGACCATTCATTCCAAGACCATTGCCAGGAACGAAACCGTTTCCGACCATTACTCTTCCCACCATGAGGGCAGCATCTGAAACTTCAGGAATGGGCAGTGATGAACCTCGAGAAGCATGTATAGTGGATACCAACTCAAATGAGTGGTAACTTGATTCGATTTCAGAATCCGGCTCTATATAGGGGATAAATGTCTCATGATGGATCCGATGGTCTTCCTCACCATACACGGTGACCGGCTTCATTTTGATCACAAATTTCACAGCTTGATGTAGACTTGAAGGCACTGCTCCAGCAGTGTGTATCCAGGGACGACCCAACAGGAAGTTGAATGCAGTAGGGATGTCCAAAACTTGAAAGGGAATATTGAAGAAGACTGGCCCTATCTGTACATCGAGATAGATTTCTCCGAGCACTTCCTTCTTGGTGCCATCAAAAGCTCGTACTGAGGTCATTGCAGCTTGTATCCTTGAAGGGTCTACCTTAAGGCGGTGCAGAGTGGCTAATGGACATATGTTCAGAGCGGACCCATTATCAAGGAGCATTCGAGACGCATGAGAAGATTTGTGTTTAACAGATATGTAGAGTGCTTTGTTATGTCCCCGGCCTTCGAGAGGGAATTCTTCATCAGAAAAGGCAATTAAATCCTTAAGAAGGACTGATCCCACAAATTCTTCCAACTTGTCCGCCTCAACCGTCTCTGGCACATGAATTTTACTCAATACCTTCATTAGTGACTTTTGATGCACATAGGATGTTTGGAGAAGCTCGAGTAAAGAGATCTGAGCAGGCATCTTTCGCAATTGATCGACCACATTATACTCACTTGCTTTAATCACAGCCAGAAATTCCTTAGCCTCTTCATCGGTGACTGGCTTTGCAGGTTCAGCACTGGCTTGACCATAGGTTCGACCGGATCCTGTAACAAGGTCAACATTTAAATCATAAGACCAAGGTACTGCTTTGTCGTTAACATACTCGTACGGCTGAGGTATTTTAATCACTATCTCATCATCAGATGCATCTTCTAACGGTGGCATGTCCGCGAGCGAAGGATCAACTACTTCCTTATCAGCATTGAGCGCAGCTTGCTCCTCCTCCCAATCGATGATGATATGGGAAATAGTGGAAACTATGCAGTTACGGTCAGCATATACGATAATGCCATCATCTACTATTTGAGCAATTCTTTCTTTCATCAGGGATAGAGGAATATTTTCTTGGCCCGGATAATATCCAGCTCTCAACAGTCCACTGTAAGCATCTGCCACATGCACCTTCGAGTCCTTGATTCGACCGACTTCATGTTCCAGGATAGCATTCACCGTACCTTCATGCTCGGGTAGCGGATTCTTTTGGACATTCGGCCGAGTAGTTTGAAACGAAAAGGCTTTCGTGTCTAAGAGGTTTTGGATCTTGTGCCTGAGGGTGAAACATTCATCAGTTGAATGCCCCAGTTCACCGCTATGGTAGTCACACTTCTTCGACGGGTTGTAACTGCGATTTCTTTCAACGTTAGGACGCTTTGGTTCACTAGTAAGCAAACCATTCTTTCGGAGGATTATCAACACTTGGGACGGAGACCCAGGGAGAGGAGAGAATTCCCTTTTATTATTTGCTTGGGCAAATGATTGACGGCCAGCGATTTGTGGCTGTCTTGGATTCATTTGGATAGCCAGGCACGTTTGATATTTTCTTGATCATAAGCCACATTCACATCCACAAACTGCTTCCTTCTCCTTCTTGGCAGGGAATCTCTTACTAGATGGTTCAAAAAACCATCCTTCCCTTATCCCCATCTCGATTTATTCTCCTACGAATAAGCGATTGAAGCTTTCGACGTACGTACTAGCCATTCGGTTACGAAACTCGAAGGGAGGGTCTTCACGAATAATTTCATCAGCTCCTTGTTAGCAAGCTCAGGAGTAATTTGAGCCGCCAGGTTTCTCCATCTCACAGCATATTCTTTAAATGACTCACTCCTTTTCTTTTCCATCCGCTCCAGGTCTTCTCGGGAAGGTGCGATGTCCATGTTGAACTTGTACTGCGTGAGGAACGCATCAGCCGCTTCGTTCAAGGTGTCGAGAAGATTCACATTCTTCATCACGTACCAATTTAGTGCGGGTCCAGTCAAACTCGCATGGAACGATTGAATCATGAGGGGCTCATTTTTGACGTGCTGGGCCATGCGCACGTGATACATTTGCAGATGGGACTTTGGGCAGGATGTACCGTCATACTTCTCAAACTCTGGCATTTTGAACTTGCTCGGCACTTTGACTTTTTCGTAGACTGAGAGGTCGAACGGAAGTGAGCTTTGTGATTCTTGCAGTTGTTTCACTTTCTCTTCCAGCTTTGCAACACGCTCATCCTGATCTGTCTTAGGAACGTTGTTAGGCTTGCCTTTTCCAACAAGGACCGAGTCATCGTCCAGCCCGGGCATATCATCGTCAATCACTTGACCTTTGTTTGCTTGCTTCGGGACAACTATTTCGGGAAGAGCAGGTGGAGCTGTCGGATTTACTTGGAGGAACTGGAGTTGATCCGTCACAAGCTGTATAGAGGTGAGTACTTGCTGAAGTTGAGTCTCCATAGCGGACATACGATCACGCATTTCATTTTGGTCGGCCATTTTAGCCCTTGATCGTGTAATAATAGGCGATCGCGGTGGATCCATTGTCACCTAAGAAAATGAATAATGTAAGAAACGAATGACAAGACAGGAAAAATGGCCCATGACAAATGGTCTAATCGCCTAATTTTATTTAGAATTTACTTGAAATATAAAGTCAAAGCTTCCTAACAATGAACTAAAAATTGAAATTCAACTCCCTAAACATTGAACTAAAAATTAAAAGCATTGAATTGAAAATTCAAAACATCTCATTTTATATGCTTTCGGGATCCCAATGTCTTTCGAAGCTTCTTATTTTCAGCTTCAAGCATTTCCACTTTTCGCTTAAGATGCTCAATCTGTGCTCGTTGAGTTGGCTTCTCGGTCACATCAGGGACCACTGGGCGTAAGGCATCTGGAATCTGGTGTTGTTGGATGTAGAATGTCGACGCATGGTGGATCTCCTCCTTGCCTTTCAGTCTCTTAGGCACCAAAATCTTTTCTAGATGGCATTCATTCCATGCAACAATAATCATTTGGACCTCGTTGAAATAATCGAACAAAACGAACTTGGAATAACTCTGTCTTGAGGGGTGGAGGAATTTCTTGAAGAGCTTTGTACTGACGGGCTACCCGATATGGGTAATAGGAGGTAGCACCAGAAAGGCCCAGCAACGGAATTGGACCATCATACTTGTGAGAGAAACAAGCCTCCTCAACATGAAGCCATTTAGTATACCATAGGAATGCCTTGGGCCTAGGATTTCTCAAAAAATTAACCCAACGGGCATATTGCTTATTTGGGGAGAAACGTTCCAAAACCGCAAATTTTTGTATGGGATGCCTTAAATTATCAATTTTAAATTGTTTCATAAGGTGCCCAAAACCTTTTATGTGTGAGAAAAACCATATTTGCAAAAGTTCGGGAGGGCACACATGGTCTTTTTTTTTTTTTCATTTTGCTTGAAACGGTTCAATGACAAGAACGTTTCGGCTAAAACCATATTAACATAATTTAACCCGTTGCAAACACGATTAACCACAGCTGAAATTGAAGGATTAATAGCATTTCTTCGATAAGGAAAAACGATTAGTCCGAAAAATGCTAATATGAAGATCCTAGCTTTTGAAATCATTGATTGATTTGCAAAACACTATTCCAAAAATGAAAATGGGCATGCAAAACAATTAGCTTTGACAACCTTTCTTACTCTTTCGGTTTCGATTTCTAAAAATAGTGATGATTCAGAAATAGAATCTATACCGATAGGCGGTCTAACAAGTTCCTTTTCCAGGGGCATTCCAATGGCAACACTATATTCTTCAAGCGTTGGAGTCAACTCGAACTCACCAAATATGAAGGTGGAAGTTTGTGGACACCAGAAGTGAGGGAGCGCTTGTATCACACCAGAATGGATGTTGATCTCTAACAGCGGGAGAAGTCGAGGGATCCTGGCTTTCACATATCTCTGGTCATCTTGATCTAACTGACCCCACCACATCTTGAGTTCTTTTTTGGGAGTGGAAATGAATTGTACGTCGGTTTTCCCCATTGCATATAAAACAAAACTGACGACGAAACCTATTGTCATGGACCAACAAAAATTACAATAAAGTAAGTAAATTGCAAAAATTTAGACAACTTACTTTCACCGGAAATAGATGACAATCACATAGACACATCGCATGAGACGTGAGGCTCGATTTCTATCTAAAAGGCTTAACAAGGTGGAGCTAAGAGGGTGATCTGACCGTTGCAGTCTCGCATTAACGTCAGTCCCCTTAACTCGGGCTCGATCGAATGGAATGTCCAATAGTCACGCAGTCTCGCGGATATGGACAAAACACATTTCGACACCATGAAAATCTTTCGGGGAAGAGAAGCTCAACCTCTACATAGCAGTCTCGCTTTGGAGGAAGTGTACTTCTCAACACCATCCTAGAAATCCTATCGCAGCCTAGGTCGGACCGCAGGTTGTGTGTGCAAGTAGTGTGGTGCTAAAGCAATAACGCATGCACAACAGTTTAAATGCAAACATCACTTCTAATTGGGAAAAATAAATCATTCATCCCACACTCCAACTTGCAAGACAAAGGTTAGCAAAGACTACTCCCCTTATACCTCCTATCTGCAAGAACATTTAACACCTTAAAATGTTAGGGACGTACCTGGATCCTTGCTGCCAAACAAAAACATTTTTAAAGAAGAATTGGCGTAAGTCCACTAAGTGTTTTTACACTTTGTCCCCAGCGGAGTCGCCAAGCTGTCGCGACCCAATTTTCCGGGTTCCCCACCTAAAACTAGGTTGATGGACTACTAAGCCTTTTAGCTCAGCTCGGGCTCTCCCAAGCCCATACCAAATCGCGACTTAGGGTTTTAACATGCAAAAGATTATTATCTAGAGTCGCCACTAATCGGTTTAGGGTAGGTCGATTAGACACCTAAGTAAAATAATGGGAGTACTATTTTACTCCTACGAACCAGAGATTTTGGGTACGGGGACTTGATTACACTAGACTATCCTAGTGCCCTTTCGGTACCATTTCTTTTTAATTTTAAAAAAAATGTTTTGCAGGCAGCTTGATTTGATTTTAATTTACTTCCTAACGTGTGAGGTGATCATACATATGCGCATACCACCAATTTAACACATCAAGAAAGCAATTAAATAATGCAAAAACATACCTTAAAGCAACGAAAGCATCTGCATTGTTAGAACATAAATCATATAGACAATCCTAGATATAATTTCTAATTAACACGCAATTTCAATTTTTTTTTTGTTTTCACTTTATTTAATGAAAATCATGACTTATGCAAATAATCTAAAATGTCATGACGACATGACCTAAACTATATGACATGAAGAAATGCAATAATTAAATGCAATCTAAATGATCTAATTATAATGACATACAATGCGATGCAATGACATACCAAATTATTTAAACTAAAATGACATGCTTCATGCAATTTAATATGCAAGCTATATGTTACGTGACATTTATTAAATGACTTATTCTAATGACATGAAAGTTCTAATTAAATGAACTTAATAAAAACTAAATGACGTGCATTTGATGTTTTTATTTTTAAAAATGCAATCTATTCTAGATAATGATATTAACTTATGCAAAGACGAATTTTGTATTTTCTTTCATGAAATTCAAATGCATAAATTATATATCTAGATTAAAATTCTATCTAATTTAAACTAAGGATTTAAGTCATATTAAATCTTAATTTAAACTAAGACATTATCTTAATCTAAGATGCAATTTATCTAAAAAGATGATTTAAATTTAAAATGAAACATATATTTCTAACTTAATATGCACAATGATTTTTTTTTTTTTTTGTTTTTCTTTATGCAATTCAAAATTAAAATTAATTCATAACTAAACGTGCAATTTTATCTAATATGCAATGACGTGCGGAGCATGCCCTAATTCCACATGACATATGCATGATATTTTTTATTTTTAACAAAGTTTGAAATTTAAACTTGCCACGTAATTAAACATGCAAACTTAAATAAAAAAACTAACAACCTAAATGAATGCACTTTTTTTGTTTTTATATTTTTTAAAACTGAAATCCCTATCCTAAATATGCAAAATAACAAGAAATATTCAAAAAAACAAACTAAATCCTAATTCAAATATTTTTTTTTTGATTCTTTCTTAATGATTTTCTAAAACTAACATTAAATCTAACAAGCAAGATATTCAAACAAATAAAGGATCAAAATAAACAAAAAAATAACCCGTTATCTCACGGGTCAAATTAACGAATATTTTTAACCCTGAACATTACGACAAGAAATCAAAATAATTAAAAATCTGATCCGAAATCTTACGGATCAAATTAATAAATATATTGATTCAACAGTTAAGATATCACAAACAAACCCCAAAAATTATCATAATTAAAAAAATGACCCGACGTCTTACGGGTCAAATTAAATAATTACAATAACCTTAGGGACAAATCCTATGGATAATGCCTATAGTAATTATAACCTAAAAGTTACCTCACATAGTTTAACTTCAAAAATTAATAATAAAACTAACTAAAAGTAAAGTAAAATAAAATAAAAGAAATAATAAAAAGAAAAGAAAATGAGCAACCTAAGGGAATGGTATCGCACGCTCGTCGGCGGCAAGGGGGTCACCGGCGTCGGAGCTCCGGCGAGGGTGATGATGGCGGCGTCCGGTGCGGAGCGGGGTCTCGTGGGTCACCGGCACGGGCGGAGGACTCCGGCGCGGGCGGTGGGCTTCGGATCCCCGGCGAGTGGACGTCGGTCGCTCGGGCGGAGATGCGAGTTGCGGGAGCGTCGTGGCTGGTTTGCGGCTTCGGGTCGTCGCGATTGGGGCTCGCGGAACGGCGCGATCGGCACGGTGGAGCTGGGCGTTGTCACTTGGGCTTTGGGTCTCGGCGTTGGGCGGTGATCGGAGCTGAGGCGCGGCGTGGGGATCGGCGTGGGCGCACGATGGCTGCTCGGGCGATACGGCGCCGGGTGGCTGCTCGTGGGATGCGGCGGCGTCGTGGAGGCGGTCTGCTGCGGCGTCGGCTCTAGGCGGCGTCGGGGCGGTGGTGCGCAGCGTCGCGGGTAGCTCGGACTTGGCGCGGCGTTCGCGGCTGCTGGTGGAGGCGTCGGCTCCAGGTGGCGTCGGTCGGAGCGGCCAGCGGTGGGCGTGGGGCGGAGCTGGGGCGTCGGACGGGTGGAGATCGGAGCTGAGGCTCGGCGGGCTAAAGGTTGTCTTCGGGCGTGCGATGAGCACGGTGTAGCAAAAATCACAGCCAAGGAAAAAAAAAAGGCCCCCTTTGGAGAAGATGAACAGTAGGGGTCAAATCACCCCTACCATTTCCCCTTTTGCTTTTTGCCTCTTTTCCTTTTTGCCTCTTCACCCCCACGGACGGCTTCAACTTTCCTCCCTTGTGTTTTTTTTTCTTTTGTTCTCTTTTCCAAAACCAAAAGAAAACCCCCTCAAGGAAAACCTACGTAACCCCTTTTTAGGCAAACAAAATATGATCTTAACAAAATATTTCGAAAATTCCCGTACCCTCCAAATCACAAAAATCCTAATCGATTGATATTCTCCTCCGATTTCTTCATCTATAGATAAAAATAAGATTATAATGCGATTTCCTTAATTTTCAAACATCATCATAATATCGCAAAAATCTTAATTTTTCAATAGATAATTAATTAAAAACAACGACGACTTTGGGTTAATTTTCTCTTTTCGATTCCTCCCGAAGATTGACTCAATGCTGAAGGTAATCTAAAATTTTTGTGAAGATTTTCAAAGATAATTCATTCAACCATTAAAGATAGAGCTCCATTATCCAACTTTAAAATCTTTTAAAATCTCCATCCATAACAAAATATTTTAGATTATTCCTTATCCAATTTTTATTTCATTTTCATTTTTTGAACAACTTTTAAAGATAAATTAAATACTATTATTACCTAAATGTAAATGTTATGAAATGCTCTATATGACGAACTATAAAATAGTCAAAAATTATGTGTCAACAACTTTCCTCTTGCCCTTTAATACTGAAGCCTTCAGGTTGTTCAACAAAAATTTCCTCTTCCAGCTCTTCATTTAGGAATGTAGACTTGACATCTAACTGAAAAATAGTCCATCCCTTCTCTACTACAACAGCTAACAGAAGCCTTGTTGTGTCCAACCTTGCAACTGGAGCAAAAGTTTCAGAATAGTCTACTCCCCATATTTGAGCATAGCCTTTCACAACCAGTTTTGCTTTATACTTATTGACAGAACCATCAGGATTGAGCTTTGTCCTAAACACCCACTTAACTCCAATCACATTCTTGTCTAGTGGCCTGTCTACTAATTCCCAAGTCTGATTTTTTTGAATCATTGCTATCTCCTCCTGCATTGCTGCAATCCACTTCTGATCTTCCTTGGCTTATGCAAAGTTGGATGGTTCGAGCACTGCCACATTACTTCTTTCATAGATCTCAGCAAGTGACCTTGTGCCTCTTACAGGTTGATCATCTATACTCTCTTCCATTTCCTCTGTAATTCCATTAGTCTCCACATCTGTTTCAGGCTGTCTTTCGAAGTGCTTCGATTATGTGATCCTTCCATCTATCCAATTCCATTCATCTTCCTCTAAAAACATGACATCTCTGCTCACAGTTATTTTCCCTGTCATGGGATAGAAAACTCTGTAAGCTCTTGATTGAAGACTATATCCAACAAAGATCCCAATCTCTGCCTTTTTATCAAGTTTGTCCCTCTTAACATCAGGAACATGAGTGTAACACAAACATCCAAAAACCTTCAAGTTTTTCACAGAAGGTTTAATATCTTGCCACCTTCGAGAGGTGTTAATTTCTCTAAGGCTTTTGTAGGCAATCTATTTAATAGAAATACAGCAGTATTGGCTGCCTCAGCCCAGAACCTCTTAGGCAAATTCTTCTCTTGCATCATACATCTGGCCATCTCCATAATACTTCTGTTCTTTCTTTCACTGACCCCATTCTGTTGAGGTGAGTAAGGAGCTGTAAATTGCTGCATAATTCCTGCTTGCTCACAAATCAGCTTAAATTTGTTAGCTGTATACTCAAATCCATTGTCAGACCTGAGAGCTTTAATTTTCTTCCCACTTTGATTCTCAACTAAAGCTTTAAACTTCATAAATGCATCAGCTACTTCGAGTCTTAGCTCGCAGAAAATAGATCCAGCTCATCCTAGTCAAATCATTAGTAAAGGTAATAAAATACCTGCTTCCATTGAGAGAGGGTTCAGACATAGGTCCACATACATAAGTGTGAACCAGTTCCAGCTTTTGACATATCCTCGAGACTCCTCATTTGAAGGGAAATCTAGCTTATTTGCTAAGAAGACAGGTTTTGCATTGTGGAAGTTCTTCCTCTAAGCTTGGCAAGTCATCTACCAAGCCATTTTTCTGCATAAATAGCATACTCCTCCTGTGAACATGCCCAAGTCTTTTATGCCATAGCTCTGTATTTTCTTCTTTGCATTTCAAAGCCATCTATTGCATCTCATGTGGCTTGAACATAAACTTTTATCCCTCATTGGAATTCTCAAGACTTCTTTGCTGTTAGCATTTTTAATGAGACATTCCCTTCCTTCGAACTTCACTTTATAGCCCTTCTCCACTAACTGACCAACACTTAACAGATTTTGGTCAATATTTGGCACAAAGAGAACATCCCTGATTAGCTTTACCTCCTGGTTTCCTTCAATAGCAACTACACCTTTACCTTGCACTTCAATATGCTGTCCATTGCCAATTCGACTGACCTTACTTGTCTTGTTTATGTTCCTGAATAGCTTTAAGTTACCAGTCATGTGATTGGTACAACCACTATCTACTAGCCATGTATTATTTTTGATTGAAGATTCACCAGCTGAAGCTACAAATAGGTGCTCTTCATCAACTTCATTTATTGCCACTTGTTCTTCTCCTGCTTGCTGATAAGTTTTCCCTTTGCAAATAGCTTCCATGTGACCCAACTTGTGGCATCTTTTGCACCTAGCATCTGGCTTTCTCCAGCATCTAAAAGACTGGTGATTGGTTCCACCACAAGATCGACATGGCCTTTTATTATTTTTCCATTTGCTAGATCCACCGTGTTCCCTTCTTTTGGTAAAAACCTCGAATCAGCAACATTTCCTCTAAACTGAATCCATTTCTTCCCTTTGCCTCCATCATTTTGCTTTACTTTGGCTTGCAATGCCCCCTCTACATGTTCTTCTCTCCTCATTAGTCTTCTGTGTTCCTGTGCCTACAAAGCATTCAACAACTCTGCAAGTTTTATATCAGCCAAGTCCCTTGTGTTTTCCAGAGAAGCTATAGTAGCTTCGAATTTCTCTAGAAGAGACACCAGGATCTTCTAAACAAACCTATCATCCGTCAAGTCAGTCCCCAAAACTTTGATTTTATCAGCTATCCCCACTAGCTTATCAGAGTATTCCTTCACTAACTCAGACTCTTTCATCTGCTGTCTCTCAAATTCTCTCAAGAGATTTAGCACCTTCATACCTCTTATCTTCTCATCTCCTTCATATTCTTCCTTCAAGAAGTCCCATATGGCCTTTGCGAGAGTCACACTTCATAATTCTGGTAAAGATGGCGGGCGAGACAAGAGCATACGAGGCAAGATTTTGCCTTGGCTTTTCTTGTGGTTCTCTCTTTATGAAGTTTGATTTGATTCATGGTCGGATTATTTGGAAGTGGAGCAACTTCATAATCATCCTCCACAGCTTCCCACATATCATGACCCTCCAAAAATGCTGTCATCTTAACAGCCCATGCTTGATAATTCTCTCCAGTAAATGCTAGAGAAGCCATAGCAGAGAAACCACTCGACCCTATCTCCATCACCCTTTAACTTCTTTACACTTCGATACTTGCTTCACTTCACAGTCCCTCAAGATCATTCATGCTCTGATACCACTGTTGTTACTGATCAAACAGTAAACAAGAAACAGAAAACCAGAAGCTTTAGATTTCAAAATGAGGAAGAGAAGCATAGAAAAACAGAACACGAACTTGCATACATCAGTTCTCTAAGGAAACTGTCAAGTACAAGACAACTTAAACAAGAACAATATCTGCTTACAAACCACACACACATGTGCAGCATATAACTGCACCTAAACGTGCTAATTCACTTCCTAAATAACGAAAATACCAGCTGCATAATATAACCAACTTAACAAGAAAAATAAACCATAAGAAGAAAACAGAACAGAGGAACATCCGTCGAAAAACTAGCAGCACTGAGACATTATAATCCAATAGAAACCAAGAAATTGTCCTCTGGGCGCACGTGGAAGTTGGCTTCTTCAACTGGAAAACGAGATCTGCAAAGAAAGAACTGATAACGAAGGTTTTCATTGACCTCCAAAATCAAGCTTCAGAACCTCTTTTGTTGGTCAAATTAAAACCAACCCAAACTATATGTATTCTAGTTTAGCTTGTAAGTCATGGCTTTCCTCATTTGTCTCTCAAATTTCTAAAAAACACTCACTTTCCCTCACTCGTGACCAACCAGGCTTAACACTTAGAAAAATTTTCAGGCTTTCTTGGCCCGCCAGGAGGGTGGATTTCGGGGGGCTTTTGGAGGCCTTCCCAATCTCCATTTGGGACGTGCGACCTATGGTTGGAAAGATCTTTGAGTGAAGTTTCACTCTCTAGTTGAAGGTTTTGGCTAATTTTGTGGCATCCCAAAATTCAAGACAACCTTTAGATGTATTAAAGCCCATGATTAGGTAATGAAATTACCTATGGTTCATGCTTTAGCCATTGGTTTTCTTTTAAGACCAAGTGTTATATATATTTGTTTGTGTTCATGAGTTATTAAAATTAGTATTATAGGATAAGTTAATAAGAAGAATTTATTCTTGGCTATGCACCTCATAGATTTAATCCCTATAGATAAAATGTTACAAGATTATGGCCATATGAAATTGAAAATTCGAAATCTATAAAAGAAAGAATTAAAAGTGAATTATTAAAGGTGAAATTGGGGTTTATTAGGGTTGAACTTTAGGCCCAAGGGTATTGGACCTAAAGTGGGCCAAGAGGCCCGGCCCATGAAGCCCATTGGGCTGTCGACGCATGGAGGGGGGAGGAGGAGCCGCATGGCCTCCTCCAAGTGTCTTCAACAATGGAGACACTTGTCTCCTCCTTGGGGACAAGTGTCCCCCATGCAAAATGAGAATGCATGCAAGTATATAAGCAACCAAAAAGAAAGAGAGAGAGGGAGTGGCCGGTTATGAGAGAGTGAGAGAGAGAGAGAGAGAGAGAGAGAGAGAGAGAGAGAGAGAGAGAGAGAGAGAGAGAGAGAGAGAGAGAGAGAGTTGTCGAGTGAGAGAGGGAAACCGAGAGAGAGGAGGAGGAGGCTGCGCGAGGAAGAAGTCCGCCTGTTCGTCGCCGTTTTGCCTTTGTTTGCTGCTGTTTTGTGCTTGAATCTAAGGCAAGTGAAGTCCTAAAACCTACTCTTTGCATTGCTGTGTGTATGTGTAGTAGATGGTAAGTCTTGGTTGTGGTAGATGGGATGAAATTTCGGAGCTATGGAGAGGGATTCGTTGGTCATGCATGCTGTTTCTGGAAAGGCCAGTTTGACCATCTTTGAGTTTGTGTGTTGCATGTGACTTTTTAGTCGGAATCTTGTTTCGATTTCTTCACGAAAGTTGTAGACAACATCTCAAAGTACAAAATACTAAAATTTGAGATAAAATGGTTGAGTTTTGAGGGGTAAAACCCTTCCTCTATGAAAACACTAGATCTGAAACTGTTTTGTGGTCTCTTGATGGTTTTGTGTGTTGCATGTCACTTTTTAGCGAGAATTTCACTTCAACTCCTTCATGAAACTTGTAGAGAACATCCTAAAGACTAACATACTCAAATTTGAGGCAAAATGAGCAAGTGTAGCCTAGTGAATCGACTTTCTCTTGAAAACGGTAAATCTGAAAATACGGTACTGGACACCTGAGACTTCTTGGACCCATATGGTGGTTATTCTTTGGAAATTTCACTTAGATCCCTTAATGAAAGTTGTAGGGGATCTCTTGAGACAAAACATATCAAAATTTCAGAGAAAATGAGGAAGGATAAGTAGGTAAAAACTCGATATTTCGGAGATAGGTATACTGGACGTTTCGGTGCTAGAGTCAGAAACTTCGTACAACTGTAGAAAATTATCGAGAACGAATTGGGCCTAGATGTCTTCATGAAAAATCTACTTTAGGACCTTGACTATAACCTGGTAAAATTCCAGAATTTTTAAAGGTCATTTGCCTATTTAATCGAAGATGTTTTGAAAACAGTGCAATCTGGCTACTCGGACTTGGTGATGTTGCAATGCATGGTCTATACCATTCCTTACAAATCTCTTTTAGAAAAGTGTTTTTCACAAGATATCTTTATCCATGTCTTGTCTACAACATAGTTAAATTTCGTAATTTTTGAAGGTCATTTGGGTATTTAACCATAAATGTTTCAAAAACTATGCAAGATGAACGGATGGAATTAATAATGCTGTGATGTGTGGTCTGTAGTTAATTATGTGAGGATATCTTGGTGAAGTGTTCTTCATGAAGTATCTGCTGCTATGTCTTAACTATCACATGTTCAAATTTCATAAATTTTGAAGGTCATTTAGGTATTTAATCGAGAATGTTTCAAAAACTGTGCATGAGTAAGGTTAACAATCCTTTTTCAGTGATACATGGACCTGTACGTATTCTGTGAAGCCTTGTTTAATAGGGTGTCCTTCACAAAATATGTTTCCTAGATCTTATCTACAATGTGGTAAATTTTCAGAATTTACTTCCACTGTTTACTAATTTTTCCGATATTTTTCATGAACCGCATGTATTCTGATTAAGCTGGAAATTGTGTTATTTACTGGTTATTGAAATTGTTATGTGAATCATGATATGTTGAATTATTACTCGTGCAATGATGTGATGACATTCATACATTTCATATGACATCAAAGGATTGATGAATTTTCATGAACTCAAAGAAAGATTTCTTTTTAAAACCATTGCATCAAGTGATACTTTTCCCAATGCATATTACATGATTTCAAAAAGGCCGATTCCAATCATTGGCATTGTTACATCAAATGTGAGATTGAAAATGAGATGTATGAGAATATGCATTGTAACGAGGATACCGTTGGAGGTGTGAGCCGACGATGCCCCGGGAGTGTCGGGATGCCCGGAGTGTGTGTGCCAGATGCCCGGAGGTGTGTGCCGGATGTCCTCGGGAGTTTCGAGATGCCCGATGGTATACCGTACGTAATTCCAGGGGGAATGCCTAGTGGTATGTCGGTACGTAATCCCGGAAGCCCTGGAGGTGTGTGCCGGGGGATTCCTCGTGATGCCAGTTGGGGTACGAGATGCCCGGAGGTGTGTGCCGGATGCCCGGAGGTGTGTGCCGGAGGTTCCTTGCGCTGCCAGGTTGGGTGCTAGTGATAAATTGTGGGATGCAAACATTGGTCCCTGGGAAGAAAAATTGATGAGATCCTTGTGAAAGATAATAATTGAAAGCGAATCATGTGCATGGGTGTATGCATATGGCATGATGCATGATCTGCTTATGAAAGTAAATAGATGCTATTTGATGTTGAAAATGTGATCATGAAGGTATGAATGGATCTCATGGTGATGTATGCTTGATAGCATGGATGATATGAATCATGGTGATATATGCACATATGGCATGGAGACATATGCATGAATGCTTGATGATAAGTGCATGGTGATATATGCACACATGGCATGGTGATATATGCATGGATGCTTAATGATAAGTGCATGGTGGTATATGCATATATGGCATGGTGATATATGCATGGCTGCAAGGTAAGGTATGCTTGAATGCATGAATGATATGTGCTTTGTTCATGATATCTTGATTGTTCTGTTTGACTCATTGAGTAGTTTGGTGGATTTTTACTGCTGAGTGGTTGTACTCACCCCTTTTGGGGATTAAAATTTCAGACTAGATAAGATTCCTCTGCTGCCACTGCCACCAGTAGATGGATCAAGTGGTTGGATATGACCGCGGGGAGGAGGATAGCAAAGGAAGGAACTTTTGGACGCCGACACTGATTCGATGGACTTTAAGTATACGACTGTTGAAGGAGATGTCGGTCATCTTTTGAAGTATAGCCAAGTATAGAAAACCTTGGCATTTCGATGTACCGACTAAAGATGTCCATCTACTTTATGTAAATAAAAGTGTTCGGCTTTAACTTATAAAAGATGTTTAGTTGGTGTGCACTGTTTTCTGAATATAGGGAAGGGAGTTGTTGGTTATGCTTCCATTATATGAATTGCGCAAGGGACCGATCTAAAAAAATGTAAACCCCCAGGTTGTATGGACCCGCTGCAATTGAAATGGTATCAGAGTGACATGTTATTAGGGAAAGGGAAAGGTAAGTGAACTGTGGCGACCCTAACGGATCGGGGGCCATCGAGGGGTGCTACAAATTTTGGTTGCAAGTTTGTGGAAATTGCACTTTTCTCCCCGAAGGTTGATTTGGAATTTCTGGGTTTACTTTTCTGGAGTTGCTTCTGGAGGTGTTTTTGGAGGACGACCGTAAGCTCTCCTCTCTCTTTCTCGTCTCCTCTCTCTCCTCTCTCTCCTCTCCTGAAAGAGCTTGCTTCCGTGATCTTATCCACTGAATTAAAGGATTTTTGGTTGGTATTTTGTCCACCTACCAAGCCACATCAACAGGGCTACTTCAATAACTTTCTCGATTTAGCCAAATTTCCACTCTTACAGTTGTTGAGTGTCCGGACTTTGCTGCGACTTTCTCGCGCTTTCAGCAGCTTATCCCTGGCCAATTCTTGTCCACTTGCACTATTAATTATGGTCTTCCATCACGTGCAAAGATTAGGCTGGTTGGGCAGGTGAGGAGGATATGGTGGGGCCACCAAGTTGCTTACTCAGCAACTCCGAAATTAGACCAACTTGTGGACTGAGATTTGTCAGCTGGTTTGGGTGCTTTAATCCATCAATTTGGTTGCGATTTTTTATCAGTTAGCAAGCTCATGTGTATTAGTTTAAGATCTCGACCAGATTTTGCAATTTTGCCCACCCAATTTTGCAAGAAAGTCCCTCAAAATTAGCCATTTTTTTATCCGAAAATACCCAATTCAAGGCAAATTTGGTCTTTTTGGCCCAATTTGATTGATTCGACCTGGCCCAAGTTCAATTTCAACTTAATTAGTGACCAAGATGATGATTTAAGGGTTCGGGCGAAATTTTGCGAAATTTGCGAGTTGGTCCCTCAACTTTTGAAAATTGCATTTTGGCCCCAATTTACCATTTGAATTCCAATTTGACCTCCTGGGCTTGGCTAGTCACATTTAGATCATTGGCCCTAATTTTTTTTTAATTTTTAATTTTTTTAATATTTTTTTTAAGTAAAAACATCTTCCATTTAAAACACTATATTAAATGCCTAGATACTCTATATGAAAGAATTTAACTTGAAATATTTTTGTGGAAAAACAAGTTCCCATTTTTTTGGAAATAATTTTTGGGCAAAAATTTAGTTGTCAACAGCTGCCCCTTTTTGGAAGGAAGCTCATAGAGATTTATTTCAAAGATAATGTGACACCTAATTTTTTGTTTTGTTTTTTTTTTAAATAGCAAAATGAAAATGCAAGTGAGCTTAATGTAAAGAGCGTGGTTTAGGGATGTACCTATGAACAATTTCAAAAGTGTGGTTTAAGGACATACCCACAAACCTTGTGGTTTAAGGCAGTTCCACTAACCGTGTGGTTTAAGGCAGTCCCATGAACCTTGTGGTTTAAGGTAGTCCCACTAACCACGTAGTTTAAGGCAATCCCACTAACCGTGTGGTTTAAGGCAGTCCCACTAACTGTGTGGTTTAAGGCAGTCCCACTAACCTTGTGGTTTAAGGTAATCCCACTAACCGTGTGGTTTAAGGCAGTCCCACTAACCGTGTGGTTTAAGGCAGTCCCACGAACTTTAGTGGTTTAAGGCAGTCCCACTAACCGTGTGGTTTAAGGAAATCCCACTAACCTTGTAGTTTAAGGCAGTCCCACTAACCGTGTGGTTTGAGGCAATCCCACTAATCGTGTGGTTTAAGGCAGTCCCACGAACCTTGTGGTTTAAGGCAGTCTCACTAACCGTGTGGTTTAAGGCAGTCCCACGAACCTTGTGGTTTAAGGCAGTCCCACTAACCATGTAAATTGTATGGTTTTAGGATAACCAACAACTTCTTGAAAATGCATGGTTTAAGGCTAACCCATGAACCTTTTGGAATTGCAAGGTTTAATGATAATCAAGAACCTTTTGAAAATGCATGGTTTAAGGCTAACCCATGAACCCTTTGAAATGGCATCTTTAAAATACATGGTTTAAGGCTAACCCATGAACCCTTTAGAATTGCAAGGTTTAAGGATAACCGAGAACCTTTTAAAAATGCATGGTTTAAGGCTAACCCATGAACCCTTTGAAATTGTGTGGTTTCACTGGAGGAACCTGTCATTCGAGAATATTCTGAAATGCATACTGCACATCAAATAGTATTCATTATAACAAGTATTCTAGTAGCGAAAGCATACTAGAAAAGATCAATTTCAGCACATGTCATCAAAACAATATCAAAAGTGTGTTGGTAATGAGAAATCAATGATTGCATAAACAAATCAAGCTAATTCCGACCACTTGACAAACTCGTAAAACTGTCATCATGTTCGGATGATATCATTAATCGTCAAATTCTCTTGGGAGAAAAGTCCTTGTTGGAATGACCTTGACTTATGAGAAAGGTCTGTTAAGTATGCCAAGCAAGGACCTCTAGTCAGAAAGGGCTTCTCACATATTCTCAAGAAAAGGGCTGTTTGATCCCATATATTCATGTGGGAAATAAACTGATCACTCAATCTCACTTTTCCAGTGTGTAAGGCTTTGAATCATTTGCAATAAGTACACATTGACCAATCTAAGAGGTCTTTTAGAAGGACCGTAGTGAAGGTTTGGTCATGGTTTTAGCAATGGACAAGCATCATTGGCTATGAAATGAATTAATCACCGATCAACATCTTCGCTGGATTTACAAGTCAAGAAACCTTAAGATGAGATAAGACAACCTTGCTCTCACTTCTTCGAGCAGCATCTTCTTTGGGAAGTCCTTATTTCCACTCGAATTATCCCAATCTGAAGAGACTTCGGGAATAGGTTGTAATGCTGGTTCGGTGAAAGGTTCAAAAGACTTAGCTCAAAAGGCTTAGAACTTTTTGTCGATGGGGGATTTGAGGGTTGGTGATTATCATGGCATCATTACCATATCATCCCCTTTTTTTCTTTTAAAGCACTCAGCTTTTAAAATTCAAATTGTCTCGAAAGTCCTTTAACTAATCATCCTAACATAATGGCTTTTGTATTTGCAATGATTTTCTTTTCAATGCAGGCATTTTTTTTTGCCATTTTTGCTTTCACAGAGATATTCCTCTTGATGCAATTGTTTTTCTTCCACTCTCTCTCTCCTTTTTTTTTTTTTTTTTTTTTTCGGGCATTGGCCTTACTTTTACCAGGCACACTGTTTTTTCATGCCCCTTAATTTTCACTTGACTTTTGCTCTTTTGAACTTTTTGAGCTCTTAGGACTTTCGAGATGCTTTTCATATTCTCATATAAACACCAATTGCATTGGTAAATCATGCGCCCTGCCCCCAATGTGGGGAGATAATCACCACTTAGGTTTTAGAAATGAATAGTTAGGCTCAATATGGTTTAAGCAATGGGTATAGGTGTTTGGGTAGAGAAAAGAATGCTCTTCTTCACCTTGGGATACTTCGAGCTTCCATAAGAATTCACCTAAAGTTACCGCAAAAAGATTTATGCAAGTGAGAGCAAAGAAACCTTTCTCATCTTTCCTCTCCAAATAATGTCAACCAAAACCTCCATAATTGCCCCATCGTGGGGTGGTTCTTGACAGGGGTATTTTGTAGAAAATTCTTCACATTAAAAGGCTCAAATGGGCTAACTATTGTCACATGTAGTGTGTATGATAAAGGAAAGAAATGCCTCTTATCATCTTGATCTATGTACCACTTGCGAATGAATTCATTGACCTCAAACGACACGGGTTTTCTTTTTTACTCGAATCCTAGAGTGCTTAAAGGACATGTTTGGAAATGGGTTGCCTTTCCTCACCCTAAGTGTTTCTCGCTTGGCATAAGCAACATCGCCTTTCATTTTTGTTGAGATCATCTGAGTGGATTAATTTCCATAAAGAACTTTGATTCAAAGTGAGTGATCCATCGAGTGGATGGACAATTTAAAGGTAAAAAAGATTTTTGCAAACCTTGTGGAAAACTTGTTTCTTCAATTTCCATTTTTTTTTGTGCTTATTTCTAGAAAAACACTAAATGTTTTTTTTTTTTTTTTTTTTTTTTTGCAATGGAAATTCTCCATTTATTTTCCATTTGATTTTGAGAAGAAGGGTACTTACCCGTGCTTTAGTAGTTAGGCGACCCTGCGAAGAACAAAAGGAAATGTGTTAGTACATGAATCCTCAGGGATCGTAAAAACTGGAGACGATACAACATTACCTTTGGTCAGTTTCACCATTTGGCGGCAAACAACGGAATGAACATACTGTTTTAAGGCTTGAAGAGAATCTCAGGTCTTTGGTCTCATTAGTCCAAGCATTTTCCTCTTTTTGCAAAAATAAGAGATGCAAAAGTTTTTTTTTATTTACTTTTTTTACATGGCAACCTCGTTGCCGTTTCCGAGGATCAAACCCCGGCCGTTTCCGGACCACTTCATTCCCCATACCACTAGGCCGAAGCGCTGGTAGTGTCCATGGAGCGCTTCTTTTTTTATTTAATTGAACCGGCTCCTAAAACGACACATCTTTTAAACCAAGTTATGTGAATTTGACATGTGTTACCTCCACATGCTTGCTTGGTCGATATGGATTATGCTTGAATCAATTTCTCAAGTTTGTTCCTCGAATACCGACGTTTCCTGTCAAACAAGAGAACTACGTCAAAAATGAAGTTAGAGGAGGCATTTTGGAAACGATACCGAGTTACCCTTCTCCAATATCCGACTTTAAATGTCTTGTGTTTCCTCTTCATGTGCCTTTGCTCCTCAGGTATTAATATTTCCTTGAAGATCTTGCTTTCAAATGGGCCATTTAGATGTTATCGAATTCACTCATTCTAAGTGGGCGTCAAAAATGAAAGGAGGGGGGTACTCCTTGTCTCGACATGTGAGGGCATTGCTCCTTGGATGTTTTACTTTATTTATTCCATCAAAATGGATGGTTGGGCCTTAGCATGCCTTCTTGGTATAAGGTGTTGCTCCAACGGTCAATGTGCACCTTTTCCTACAAGAGATAGGGCATGTTACTTATATTTCAAAATTGAATTGGACTAATTTAGAAACGATACTCCCTTTTTGTGCTGAATCAATTGATATGTTTCATCTTGCTCATGGGTGAGAGTTACTTTGCTTTAAGTGATTTGGCCCATTCATCAACTGCAAGGAAAACGAGACGAATATGTTATTTTCATACTCGATGTGATTCATTTTAGGGACGGTATACTCCCTTTTACGGCATATATGATGATTGCGTTCCATCTTGTTTCCTCGACCATGGAGAGGGATTTGCTCTCATGATTGATAGCAATTCACTTGACAAATATTTATTCCATTTGAATCTTTCCCTTTTTAGAAGTCGGATGACTCAGGCATTGCGTGCCCCCGATTCATTTTGTGGCCATTTGCCCCAATTAAAATTTCCTACACATATGGGAACAATGTATTATTTCTACTCTTAGGTACATTAAGTTTAGGAACGAAGTACACCCTTTTTCAAAGTCGGGCAATTCAGCATCTCATTGTAGCTTTGTGGAAGAAGGCAAGACATTGTCCTTATGGTCAAATGCATGCCACACTCACAGATAACTTGTCCATATGCAGCTCCATCACGTTGGATTGATGAATCTCTGTTTCATTTGAACCCTTCATGCTCTACTCAATTTCTCGCATACCCCTTTTAGGCTAGGTGATTTTTTGCCATTTTGGCTGCATTAATGCATTTCCCACTCCACAATCTGTAAGCATGGGTAGCTATGTCAGTTTATAAATGAGTCATTTTGACTTTTGGAACGAACACACCCCTTTCTTTTAGAGATCGTGTGATTCTAGACCAGGTTGTCCTCCCCATGTAATCTTGTTGCTTGCCAGTAATTTGCCTCACTAAAATCTGCACAAAGTGCAAGGACAAGTCATTCTTAAAATAAATCGAATTTAACTTGAAACGATTACCACCTTTTATTTGAGGGCAACATTTGATGACCGATTCTTGTTTGTGTACATCTACATCTTGAAGTGTTGTCTTGCAGACGACCAATAATTATCTCCATATAGGATTGGATGCCAAGACACCATTGGTAGTGTAGGGATTGTAGTTGCTTCTTGTTTGCAAACAATGAAGTAGTTTGATGCCAAATAATGTCTATAGATTTCTTCTTCCACAAAGAATGTCAAATTAATATGAGGTTGTCCAAGATGTGGAACTTCTATGGAAGCCACTTTTGAAGCAATAAAGATTGCCATTAGGCTAGCGGATTCGTGATCTTCGAGGCTTTGACGGTTCTTTTCACACTTAATCGCAATGTTTGAATTCATATGCTACGAAAATATTCCTATAGTTCATGGCTCAACCAAATATGCCCATAAATGAGCATGAATTGGTGCATTTCATGACTTGCTCTATTAGGGACAGGCCCACGCTTTTGTCTTTCCAAAGGAAGTAAATGTCAATCTTGAACAAAACCATCATTTTACCTGTTTGACAAAAATGGATGGTCGAGTTAGTGGTTGCATAAGAAATCCCTATTGGAACGATTACAACCTTACCCCTTCGAAGCATCATCCTATGGATCAACCTATGAAAGCAATTAAGTGAAGAGATAAAATATTACGCAAGTTCTTCTTGAAACTCATTTTCAAACATTTTGAAGCTAAGGCATAAAATTCAGCCCACTGGGTCCGTTTGAAACACTTCAAGTGTTTTGAAGGAAAAAACATGTGAGTTGTATGATTTACAAAAGCATTTGATTGGGTCCACAATCAAAACCCAAAACACAAAATATGGTTCCTAATAGGAATAATGACAAGGATAAAGTACAAGAAACTCTTCCATAGAGGAGCATCATAAACACAATTCATGTCCTAGCTTTAAAGTCCACTTTTGGCATGGTCAAGCAAGAGGAGTTCAAGGAGTGGTTGTCACACATGACCTGCGAAAGGAAGATAATGTCAGTACATGAATGGAAAATTGATCTTTCAATAAAGCCGCCTCTTACAATGAAATCAAGGCGACGATACCTTCTCCGTAGTATCCACTTACGAGAATTTGGTATTTAGTCAAGATTTTATTAGTAAGAGGAGATTTCATTAAAAGATCGATACACAGCTATCAATTGAATGCCCACTCTATTCCTAAAGTTTCATACACAAATGGGGCATTGATTTTGAAAGATTAATTTGTGATTTCACTCATGCAAAGGTGAGGTGATTTTTATTTTGAGAAATCAATATACAAAATGTGATTTGAATTTCAAAATGCGACCAAGAATTTTCTTGAAAATTTGATTTTAATTCTATGCCCCCAAAATGTAATCTTGACTTGGAAGAATTTCTATACAAAATGTGACTTTGAGTTTGTAATTGGAAATTTAAACAAAAACATATGTTCTAATCTGGGCTAGATCAGATGCATTTGAAATGTTTGTTTATCAAGAATGAGTGCCAAGCCTATATTTTCAAGGGCATTCCATTGATTTCCGTGAATCTCAAAAAATGAAAATTTCAATCCGAAGTGAGCAAGTAGATGGAGAAATCGTACTTACAGTGGGTGAAGAGACATTTTTTTTCCAATCACATAGACATGCGGATGTAAACTTGTGAGGTTTGACACATAAAGGTGGAATTCTAAAGGCTTAAAGTCCCCATTTTGATTAGATCAAAAGAGTTTTCCCCATTCCGCACTTACGTCGGACAGTTCTATTTATCATTAATCATAATGAGCGAGACCAAAAGTGGATAACCATGGGTCATTCCCCGCACGGGTTCCATCTTTTGGCACCTCCTATGGGCTTCTTGATGCGATCGGGGTTTTAGATCGCGGTGTGTGTGTGTAAATGTGTAGTGCAAGTATGAAGGCATGCACAATAATTGATATCCAAACAACACTTCAATTTCATCCATATAGACATACATTCCTACACCTCCCTGCAAAAGAAATGGGTTAACAAACACTCCACCCCTTATTACTCCAAACCTACAAAAACATTTAACACATTGTTAGCGAACTAACCTTGTTTTCCACGCGACTTTGACACGCGCTATCAATTGAAGACCATGTTAGTGAACAACCAATCAAGTTATTACGGCCTAAGTCCTCTAAGGTTTGCAACCACGTCCCCAGCGGAGTCGTCAAGCTGTCACGACCTCTCTTTTTCCATCCGGGGGAAAAGGAAGAAGGTTTAAGGGTATTTGCCTAAAGAGGCAGACCAATGGCCCTAAATTAGGCGTGGGCTCTCCCAAGCCCATACCTCGCGCGATGTTGGATTTTGTTTTTTAGTTCTCAACAACCTAAATATTTCTAGGAGTCGCCACTAGCCTATTGGGGTCGGTTAGAAACCAATCGAGGCATGGGAGTGTTGTCTCGATTCCTACGCAACCAGAGATTTCTAAGAGCGGGGACTTGTTTACGGTAATGTTTCTATTAGCGTCCTTGCGGTACTACTAACTTGGAAGGTTGTTTATCTAAATGGCCACACAATCTTGATTACCAATTTTAATTCTTATAAAACCGCTAAGTGTCCATGCAAATGTTTTTGTAACGTTGATTTCCTTAATGTTTAGACTAATCCTAACATAATTTAGAATAGAAATTTGCACTCAAATTAATGAAAAGCGGTGCGTAAGTAAACATCAAAGAAATTGAAATGACTTGAAAATAAATGCGAAAAAGGAAAACCCGATACAAGTCGGGTAAATAATATTACATGGCCTTATTATCACGCCTCGGGACAGGACCCCCGTGAGCAAAATGAGAATTTAAATATGCATGAAATTACTTTAGATGCATGAAATTACTCTAATTAATTTTAATCTACGCAAAATAGATTATTTACAAAAATGGTTATAAAATACCAAAATATCATTAAATTAAGAAAACGACCTTTTAAAATTAGGAAAAATTCCTAGATGTCATTTCTATCATAATTGATACCATCCATCATTTTTACAATTTTTTTGAAATTTTCATTTTTTTCATTTTTAAAATTTTTATTAAAAAATAATTCCCTAAACCGATGTATGCCAATTTACACTAATATGGGACTGCCCAGTACATGAATATAACAAGAACCAAGCTCAAATCGACCGTTTCAAGATCGAAACTTAGTTTGCGTATTTCGTCGAACACTTGGCGTGCATCAATCTACCCCAAACCAGCTTCCTTGGGCCATGTTTGCGGCATTCAATCTCAACTCATGAGCAATCTTATGTGGAATTAAAACATCAAGGTTATACTACCACATGCAAAGAGTAAGATTAGATAAAAATCATAGCCTAAAACACACGAAAATCAAGCTGAAATCATAATCAAATATGCGGGTTTGAGCTGATTTTGCAAATCTGGGTTTGAGCCCAAGTCAAGGAAACAGGTTATATGCCCATATTCAAGCCTCGACACTCATCACATGCAAGATCTACGGGAAACATTACTTGATCCGAGTGAAAGTAGGTAACATGAGCTTTCAAATGCAACAAACATCACAAAGAATGACCAACTGAACACATAAAAAAGGACCTCTCGAAGAAGCACACATGCAAAACTCTTGAAGAGATTCCAACACTTTAGAAAAAATTTCCACCTCGAAAATCAGTCCTCCGGACTAGTTTTCCTCTTGATTTTCGTGATCAAAACATGTTCAAAATTAAATCAAAATACATCTAGGATGCTTACCTTGCTTCCTAGTTTCCATTTCAAGTGACTCTTGGCCAAGGAAATCAAGAAATTATCCTCTGGGCGCACGTGGAAGTTGGCTTCTTCAACTGAAAAACGAGATTTGCAAAAAAAGAACTGATAATGAAAGTTTTCATTGACCTCCAAAATCAAGCTTCAGAACCTCTTTTGTTGGCCAAATTAAAACCAACCAAAACTATATGTATTCTAGTTTGGCTTGTAAGTCATGTCTTTCCTCATCTGTCTCTCAATTTTCTCAAAAACACTCACTTTCCCTCACTCGTGACCAACTAGGCTCAACACTTCGAAAAAATTTCTTTGGCCCGCCAGGAGGGTGGATTTCGGGGGGCTTTAGGAGGCCTTCCCGATCTCCATTTGGGATGTGCAATCTATGGTTGGAAAGATCTTTGAGTGAAGTTTCACTCTCTAGTTGAAGGTTTTGGCTAATTTTGGTTGCAAGTTTGTGAAAATTGCACTTTTCTCCCCGAAGGTTGATCTGGAATTTCTGGGTTTACTTTTCTGGAGTTGCTTCTGGAGGTGTTTTTGGAGGATGACCGTAAGCTGTCCCCTCTCTTTCTCGTCTCCTCTCTCTCTTCTCCTGAAAGAGATTGCTTCCGTGATCTTATCCACTGAATTAAAGGATTTTTGGTCGGTATTTTGTCCATCTACCAAGCCTGTCAACAGGGCTACTTCAACAACTTTCTGACTTAGCCAAATTTCCACTCTTGCAGCTGTTGAGTGTCCGGACTTTGCTGCGACTTTCCCGTGCTTTCAGCAGCTTATCCCTGGCCAATTCTTGTCCACTTGCACTACTAATTATGGTCTTCCATCACGTGCAAAGATTAGGCTGGTTGGATAAGTGAGGAGGATATGGTGGGGCCACTAATTTGCTTACTCAGCAACTCCGAAATCAAACCAACTTGTGGACTGAGATTTGTCAGCTGGTTTGGGTGCTTTAATCCATCAATTTGGCTACGATTTTTGATTAGTTAGCAAGCTCATGCGTAGTAGTTTAAGATCTCGACTAGATTTTGCAATTTTGCCAACCCAATTTTGCAAGAAAGTCCCTCAAGTTTAGCCATTTTCTTATCCGAAAATACCCAATTCAAGGCAAATTTGGTCTTTTTGGCCCAATTTGATTGATTCGACCTGACCCAACTTCAATTTCAACTTAATTAGTGACCAAGATGATGATTTAAGGGTTCGGGCGAAATTTTGCGAAATTTGCGAATTAGTCCCTCAACTTTTGAAAATTGCATTTTGGCCCCAATTTGCCATTTGAATTCCAATTTGACCTCCTGGGCTTGGCTAGTCACATTTAGATCATTGGCCCCAACTTTTTTTCTTTTTTTTTTTTTTTTTTAAATCTTTTTATATATATTTTTAATTTTTAATTTTTTTTTTATTTTTTTAAGTAAAAATATCTTCCATTTAAAACACTAAAATGCCTAGATACTCTATATGCAAGAATTTAACTTGAAATATTTTTGTGGAAAAACAAGTTCCCATTTTTTTGGAAATAATTTTGGGCAAAAATTTAGGTGTCAACACTGCTCATCATACTTCGTTTCATCTCCATGAGTGTGCGATTGCGCTGTTTAGCTACACCATTCTGTTTAGGACTCCCAGGCATTGTATATTGAGCGACAAGACCATAGTCCTGCAAATATTTTGCAAACGGTCCCATTTGCTGTCCAGTCTCAGTATATCGTCCACAATACTCACCACCACAATCAGATTTAACAATCTTGATAATTTTTCCCAATGGTTTCTCAACTTCAGTGCGAAACACTTTGAACATTTCAAGAGCATCAATCTTCTCCTTAATTAGATAAACATAACAATAACGGGAGAAATCATCAATGAACGTGATGAAGTACTTATTTCCACACAAGGTGGTTGAGTATGGCCCACTAATGTCAGTATGAATTATCTCCAATAGATTTTGACTACGAGTAGCGCTTTTCTTCTTAGTTTTAGTTAATTTTCCCCTCACACAATCAATACAAGTCTCAGTATCATCTGAGTTGAGGAGGAAGAATATCGGCCTTGATGAGTCGCTTTTCCCTTTCTTTGGAGATATGCCCTAATCGCTTATGCCATAGCAATGAAGATCTTTCTTTGATTAAAGATCTCTTAGCAACATTATTCTCGACATTGAAAGAGCAATATGGTCTATCGAGAGATAAGGATAATTGATATAATCCATTAGATAAAACACAATTCCCAATAATTCTAGAATCATAACTCAAATCCACTATTTTATTAGCAAAATAAAGACAATATCTAGCTTTGTCAAGCGAAGAAAGAGATACTAAGTTTTTCCTAAAACTAGGAACATAAAAGACATTGTTCAAGATAAGCTGAAAACCATAATCTAAATTCAAAACAACTGTCCCTATGCACTCCACATCAACTCTAGTATTATTTCCAACTTTAAGCTTTGACTCCCTCAGACTTGGATTCCTTAGATTTGTGAGACCTTGTAAAGTAGTAATCAAATGAATAGTAACACCAGAATCAAGCCACCAAGAATCCAAATGAACATCAACCAGATTTGATTCAAAACAAACCAACAACTCACCTTGGTGACTTTCTTTTCTTGCTTTTAGCCAAGCTTGGAACTTGCAGCAATTGGCTCTCTTATGACCCTGATTCTTGCAGTGAAAGCACTTAAAATCCTTATCTCCATTTCTCTCATAGTTCCCATTTTTCTTAAAGTCTTGGCATTCTTTGGACCATGAGCATTTGACCCTTTAGGCTTCCATTTGCCTCTAGATGAACTCAACTTGGCATTGGCAGTTAAGTGGGCGGACTCATATTTCTCATTCTTTAACTTATCTTCCTCAGTCACACATTTGGTAATCAAGGCATTGACAATCCATGTCTCATTCTGAGCATTATAAGCAGTCTTAATTTGGCTAAATTCCGTGCTTGCTCACTCCATTCGTCCTTATGCTTAACTCTGTGACTAATGCACTTTGCTTCTTTTTTAGTGACTCCATTTTCAGAAAGGATAATTTCATGGACCTTAAGTTTGGACTTAATGCGGACCATCTTCAATATAAATCCTCTAACATCCATAACAACATCATACCTTATGTTCGTTAACTCACTCAACAAATTCCTAGCTTCAGCCTTATCTAAGACTCTATATCTTTCTCCTACTGCTTCAAGGAACTGTTTGGCATTCGTATCTTCCGGCAAACCACTAATGAGATGCTTAGCAATGGACCTCTTCATAGCAATGAGGCTTAGTCGATTAGATTTTTCCCATCTGGCATAATGGGCCTTTTGATATGTAGTACTTTGATCATTGGGCCTGGCAGGTTCATCCTCATGTAGAGCCAAGTCCATATCAACGATGCCCAGAGCAAACTCTATATCTTGATTCCATCTCTTGAAGTTTGATCTAGTTAACATTTCAACCGTGGCATTATTGTTTTTTATAGTAAAGGTAACTGTTTGTCACATATAATGCAATAAGATCAATTATGAGCAATAAGCAATTAAAAAAAACAATTAATACATTATAAACTCCCATTTAAGCAGAATGTATAATGCACCATTATTTTTTATAGTATGAAGTTTATAAAGCAACAACAAGGAAAATTACATATAATTGTCAAGGATCTATCCTCTTTGAGCAGACAAATCCTTTAAATTATACATCTCCATAATATCAATATAGAGGGGAATTACATATAATTTTCAAAACATTTATCCCCTTTGGGCTGATAAATATTCTTCAATTATACATCCCCATCTTTCAAATATGTGAATTAATCTTTATGCTATTTTCCAAATTAATATACACAATAACTCCCTTTGGGCGAGTAATTGTATATACTAATTTTTTATCAATAGGGAACTCCAAAAATTTAAGCCCAAAATTCATCAAACAATATGAAGCACTTTACAACATGTGCTTCCAAAGATCATATTGCATTTTCCAAGCAACAATTTTTGCCACAAAATTGTTTTAATTATTTAATTATTTAATTATTTTAATATTTCGGACCCACCCGTGGGCCTTGACCCATGAGCAGCCCGGATCGGACCGCAGGCCCCAACCTTCACACAACCCATGAATTGGGCTATTTTATTTTAATGGCCCATAATCGTATTTGTCCTCATTTTTAGTTTTGGGCTCACGCCCATGAACCAAGAAAAGAAAAGTTCTGGGCGTGAGCCTAGACCAATAATAAAAACAAGGTTCTGGGCCCAGAACTCGAAACATTAAAAAAATAAAATAAAAAGAGAAGGAAGGATGGGCGTAAGCCCATCCATTGGCTCGGCCCGGTTGGAGGTCTTCTTCAACCCGCAGCCGGTCACGAATTTGTTGCAAACCGGGTCGCGTGACCCGGTTTCGACCCGAAGCTCCAAAAACACAAATTAACAAGATTTTTGATGAAATTTCTTCATGGGTCTTACATATAACATCAATATAATTAATTAGATTGAATTAAACGAAGAACAAAACGAGTAAATTGTCCACATACAAGCTTCAAAGTTTCGGATCTAAACCTCCCATGGCCGAATTTTGGATTTCTTAAATTTAAGCCCTAAAAACTCACATTAATACAACAAAAGGATGCTAAAACATATATATATATATATATATATATATATATATAACAATACACATGCAACGATTTATAATGAACATCAATCAATTGCAAGTAATTTGAAAATTCTAGAACTTTTTCATATATAAACCCTAGAATTTCAAATTTAGGATTCTCACTCACTCAACGAAATTATACAAATTATATATGGTTGGAAAAATCTTGATATGTAGAACAAAAAGCCCTATGGTTTCAGGATCGATCGAGCAAAAAATCCACTTGAAAAAATAACGCCCATATTTGGCTCAAAGAGGAAAATTGCGAATTTTGTTATTAAAAAAAAAAAAAAATTGGGTTCTACAATGATATATGATTTGCTCTGATACCACATGTATAAAATTATGCACATAAACAACTAATCATTCAGGAAGAATCTGATCCATATATGACTGTAAAACACCGAGATCAATAAACACAGCGGAATTAAAGTGTACCTATTTGAGCCATTACTTCACTTGAAAAAAAATAGATGAACCTAATAATCAGAGATCTATCGGAATGCCATATCTTCCTTTCTATGATCTACTTCAATATAGCAACTTTCAATGGAACTAAAGCAACTGATAGGTATAACCTATCTTTTTATAGGCTAGAGAGGGGACCTAGCAAACCCTAATCAATAGCGTGTCAATTGGGCCCTTCCCATTATGGGCTTCAGTTAAACACAATGGCCTACACTTTCCTGCTCAACTAGGCCCCTTATTAATAGATGCCAACTGTAGGGTTGAACTAATATTGGAATATCCATTAACCCGATTATTTAAAATAGAAAATTAATTAATTAATGTAAGCTCATATTATAGAAAATTTCAACACTATCAACATTGGATGACGCGGTTATAAAGCTCTGGGACCTGGAGAAGGACTGGATGCGTACTCAGACATTTGAAGGACATCCACATTATGTGTTGTGAGCTATGAAGCACGGACACGTTGCCCGTGCTTCCGTGTCGTGTCTGACACGTGTCGGAGTGTGTCGGACACGTTGACACGCTTGGACACAGTCGGACACGCAGTCAACGTGTGTTGGATTTTCCGACACGTGGTCAAACACGTTTTAACACACGTGTTTGGAAGATGGAGGGTGGAGGCGATGGTGAGGGAGCAGAGATGAGCTACGAGCAACGGCAAGCCCACAACGAGGTTGCAAGCGATGGTGAGAGGTGAGGGCGAGGGAGCGAGACGAGTTGCAAGCGATGGTGAGCCCGCGACGAGGCTGCGAGTGACGGCGAGAGGCGAGGGCGAGGGAGTAGAGACGAGCTGCGAGCGACGGTGAGCCCATGATGGCGAGAGACGGTAAGAGACAGAAGAGGAGAGGAAGGCGATCGTGCGGCGAGGAGGAGGAGGAGGAGAGGGAAGGGAGTTGTGGGGCGAGCGGCGAGGAGGAGGAGGAAAAGGAGGTTTGGCCAGGGTTTTTGATAAGAAAACTCAAAAAAAAAAAAAAAAAGGAGATCGATGGCGTGAGTTTTAATTTTGGGGGAGGGGAAGTGACAGCTTATCTGTCACTTTGTTAGGTGGTGGGGAGGGAAATAGGGGAGGGAAGTAAAATTGTAATAAATTTGGGGGTGGGAGGAAATGGACGAGGGAAAGTAGGGAGTGGGGGTGTGGAGACTTTTTTTTTTTTTTTAACGAAAAATAAATAAATGACATTAAAAAATAATTTTGAAAAATAAAAGTACTGAATTTTGAATAATGATAAATTTTGGTCATTTGTAGGAGATCATGGATTTATTTAAATAAATTGATTCTAATTTCTTATTAATCATTAGTTTCATCAATAACTTTTGTTAAAGTTAAAAACACGTTTCCAAACATGGATACACATTAACTATGAATATGTTTTTCGAATTTGTAATGAATTGACTTATTAATATTATTAGTGTAAATTCATTATAGGCTCTCTTTTTAATTAATTAGTTATTTATGAATTTGAATCAAATTAATTAAAAATAAAAATATTCATTTAATATACAACATGTCCCAACGTGTCGGAATTCTCTATTTTTGAGAAATGACGTGTCGACGTGTCGTGTCATGTCGTGTCGCGTGTCCGTGTCGCATGTCCGTGTTGCGTGTCCGTGCTACTTAGGTTGTGAGTAGCGTTTGATCCTCAAGATCCTAACATTTTTGCAAGTGCATCACTTGATGGAATTATAAAGGTACTCATTTTGGAGGTCTTGCTCTTAGTAAAATACATATTTCAATTTCCAAATACGCTATTTATACTCTCAATATGATTCCCATTTGTTGCAGATTTGGAATGTTCACTCCTCTGCGCCTAAGTTTACTTTGGATGCACATGAGAAGGGGCTAAAACTTGTTGATTACTTCTCCACGCCTGATATGGTTTATTTACTGAGTGGTTTGAATGATTACACTGATAAGGTTCGCAAACTTTATCGCTCTTAATTTAATACATATGTGCATTACTAGAAAGAGATCAATTGATATATTATTCGTCAAATAACAAGTCCAGGTTTAGGACAATAAAGGCAGAAAATGTGTACAAACACTCCAGGGATATGAGCACAATATTACCGCCGCATGTGCACATCCTGATCTGCCTATAGTAATCCCTGGTTTAGAGGAGGAGACTCTTTATGTATGGAATGTTAATGGCTTTGGGTATGCATCGTGGGAGTTTGCACAGTCATAGCATGCTCTAGAATGCAGCTTTAGTCACAGCAGTCGAATGAAAATGTCGCCTCTATCCTTTCCAGAAGTTACCATATGATAAGACTGTTTATGTCCCTAGATTCTTTGTCATTTTGTGAATGACTCCGACATTATGTCGCATACAGGCTTAAGCACGCACTGAAATTCAGTCATGGAAGAATTTGGAATATTGCATATCAGAAAGGATCATGCAAGTACCATTCATGCCTGCTCTAAATGCTTCATTTCCTCGTTATATCTGTGCTTTGACAATAATAAGCTATTATGATGGTCCAGGGTTTTCCATTGCCACTATAAAGACATTCATGTAGGCTCTTGAGTTTCAATACGAAGATAGAATCTTCCATATCCATTGTCTCGCATTTTCATGGCTTTCGCCTTACTAGGTTGTAGTTGCTTGCAACGAGAAAATAGCTGTGGTCGAGCTAGAGTGCTGATATTATGGAGCCTCAACCCATATTCTATGTTGAATACAACATATCCCAGCCTCTATTGACTGTTACTGTCAATTTGAAGTTCTAATAAAAGTGCATATCGCTGTTCTGTCAAAAAAGAAAGTGTCTTGTGGTACTAGTTTATGTGTATACTCTTTGCGTCCTGCCACTGATAGGATTTTCCAATGTAACCCAAAGATCTCATACTTTCCTTTTATCTTGGGTGTATCGTGCTCCTAGTTGAATAAATGTCTCTCGAAGATTACTAAAATCGCCCTAAAAAAAGGAAAAAAAAAAGGGAAATAATGGCAGCTTCGAAACATGAAATCGACAATCCAAGAGTCTACAATAGTCATATATGGGGCAAGGCATGTTCCAAGACCTCTGTACAAATAAAACAAGGAAGATGCATATCAAACAGGTTGATGCTTGTAAATATGACTTGAAACAATTCTTAATCTCTATTCACTTTGAATGCTTCTACCTAAATCATGTCAACCATTAGGCGATGCTCCTAATACTTCAGCTAGGAGGGATTTGACTCGATCTTTGTCCTATTTCCCTAACACAAGTTTTAATAATTCTTTAGCAAATGGATATGAAAGTGGTTCGCATCATGCTAATATTATGGAAAAAGCATATTCATTTTGCTCACAAACGAAAGCATGGATGAGATTTCGGATGGGGTCGGAAGCAACTCAAAAGAGCTACTCTACAAATAATTAGGGTCATTTAGCTAAATTAATATTGAGATCAAAGCCTTTCCAACGAACTTCATCACCAGTCAAAAGACTAGAGTGGAATGCAATGCTACTGCAACTTTTTGAGATTGACATGTTCATACAAACCTTCTTGTTAGTATGCCTCTGGGTTCTCTTCCTTTGCCCAAAAATCGTTTTCATGATCCAATCTTGAACTCTCATGGTCGTGTTTGTGTCCCATAACCACTCTGATGACCAGTTCGATACTGTGACCCATCAGACATAATTTTCCAATCTAGTTCTTTGATCCAGATCCTCGAGTACATTGTTCGATCATGGTTGAACACGATTTTGGCGAGCACTTTTGATTTGAATTTAAACGGAAAGCTAGAAAAATTTATAACAAAGAGGGTCTCATTATGTCGATTCCTCCAAAACATGGAGGCCATGACTCATTACCTTGGTTAATCGAGATTAGAGAAATGAGGCTAGGGAAACTTCTACATAATGGTTTATCAAAAATGAGTAAAGCTAAAACCTTTTCTTGCTGATATGAGATAATGTACTAATAGATATCAAAAGAGTACATTGAGTCAATTTCATGGGAACGATCGTGCATTTATTATTGGCTGATGAAACTGGAGACACTTTCCTTGAAAAATAATATCTAGATGGTTGATGCTTGAATGCTATCATGACGCACAGAACATATTGAAAAGGTATGCCACAATGCACACCTGGCAATGAGCGATCCAGTCATTGAACTTTCACGACATACTGTAATTCACACAAACCTTATTTGGTGCATCCGTCTTTGTTGCCATCCTTTATAGAACCTCAGGAATTGACGCTCAATTCTAGAAGTTGTGTTTAGCCCCACAACCGCGCCAATGACCAGCCCACTTCCAAAACCCATCAGGACAATCTTCCAGTCAAGCTTTTTTGCTAAGGCACTAGGTGGTGGTGGCAGGGGCGCTTCAACAGGATTTCCACATTTCTTTGTCAGAGGAACTCCACATAGTCCTAGGTTCCCTCCATAGGAGTCAATCTTGAATGTGGGGAACTGGTTTACTTGAGGTATTGGCCCAGAAAGATGGTTGTCTGAGACATTGAAGAAAGCAAGGAAACTAAGTTGGGCTAGTGCTGGAGGAATCATTCCCGAGAGCTTATTGCTTGAAAGGTCAAGAGCTTCCAGTTCAGTCAAATTTGCCAGGGACAAAGGGATGGAGCTAGTAAGAGCATTGTTGGAGAGATTGAGCATCCGAAGTTCAGTTAAACTTCCAATAGAATTCGGGATTTCCCCAATAAATTTGTTGCTCGAAAGATCAATTACATTGAGATATGCCAATATCCTTTTGTACTCCAATAAAATGCCTTTGTTGATTATTGTCATCGAGTAGTCGTACTTTCCATCATCCAGGGAAAATACATAGATAGTGTGGACATGAGTTCCATAGTAGTGTGTATCATCTGCAGTGTGGACTTTCATGGCACTCCACATATCAAAGTATCTAGATGGAAGGCAACCCGAGAAGTTGTTCATGGATAGATCAACAATTCGTAGGTTGGGAAACTGGTCACGAGCTTTAGGTTCCCCTATGGCTCCATGAAATCTATTGGAACGCAAAATGAGCACCTTCAAATAAGAAAGTGAGCCCATCCATGAAGGAAAGGTGTCGACAATCCGATTATTTTCAATATTGAGAAATTCCAGATCGCTACAATTAGCTAATCCCTGTGGCAGCGACCCTTGTAGCTGGTTATCACTCACATCTATCATACGCAACCCACATATGTCATTTTGCAATTGAGGAAATCTTCCATATAAATCATTGCCATTCAAACTCAAGACGAAGAGGCTATCGCTCAAATTGCTCAGACATGGCGGAATAACACCAAACAACTTGTTCTTGGACAAATCAAGGATGCTAATAGAGCTTAGCCGGCACATCTCCGGTGAAATTCCTCCGGATAGCTTATTATTTGAGACAAGGTAGAATTCAATGGACTTCGGGGGAAGGGGAATTAATCCTTGTATATTGTTGAACCGAAGGTCCAATGTCATAAGATTTAGCCATTTAAAAGCTGTGAAACCGGTGATTGAGTTTCTTGAAAGATTCAAAAATTGTAGTTGTGACACACTCACATTTAAGAACCATGGAGGTGTCGGCCCATAAATTCTATTTTGGGATAGGTCCAGCCATTGCAACCTACTTTGGTATGATAGGAAGATGGGGAGCTCACTTAAGTTGCTAGAAGCCAAGCCGATAACAGACAAGTTTGGAAGGCTAGCATTCATGTCGGGTTCAACAATCGACGAGAATTCATTGGATGAGAGTTGCAACATTTTTAGATGTTGAAGTTTGAGTATCACATCTAGCAACAAAGTACCATTCAGATTGTTTGATTGCAAGTCTAGGTAATCAAGACTCTCGAGGTTAGAGATATTTTTAGGAATTGGGCCAGTTAATCTGTTGAATGATAGGTCGAGATAAGTTAACTGGGTGAGGCCAGTGATCTCAGCTGGAATTTGACCAGTTAATTGATTGCCATAGAGATCTAAGGAAGTGAGGTTAGTGAGGTTAGTCAATGAAGCGGGAATTTCCCCAGAGAGTAGATTCATTCCAAGATCCAAATATGAGAGTTGGATGAGCTTCCCTAGGGAAGATGGAATTTCACCTGAGAGTTTGTTAAGTCCAAAATCCAACATGGTAAGTTGAGTCAGGTTACCTATTGAAGATGGAATGTTCCCTAAAAAATTGGATTGACTGATATAAAACTCGTTGAGGAAAGCCAAGTTTCCGAGCGAAGCTGGTAGCAAGCCTGAAAAATTGGTACTCCTAAGAGACATCGACTTAATGGGACTGCCCAAGCGAAACTCTGGCAAATGACCTAACAGCTTTTGATTTCCACCCAAATCAAGAAGTTGTAGCCTCGGCAGCTCGAAGATGGTTGTTGGGAAGGTCCCTTGCAAGTAGCAGTCACAAAGTCCAAGTGATGTCAAGGAAGATAAATTTGTGACGGCATCAGGCACCGAAGTTGACACATTCAACCCGCTAAGATTGATGTGTTCCAATTTGGTCAAAAATTGAACTAGTGTCTCCATGTTGGGATTCCTCAGCTCCAATCCATAATTCCAAGAGAGATCGAGGGAGGTCAAGTTAGTTAACTTTAGGACTTGAGAAGGGATTTGACCTTCAAACCTGGACAAAGAGAGGTTCAGGCTCAGCAACTCCATTAGATCACCTATGGCGAACGGTATTCGAGAGTAATTAAAGTCGTTGCAGGCGAGGTTGAGGCTTTGCAAATGAGCGAGGCGGAAGAGGCTGGCCTTCGAGTTGATAGGACCGAAGAGACAACTTTCACTGAGGTCGAGGCCGGTCATGTAGCCCGTCCCTTCATCACACTCCACGCCTTCCCAGCTACAACAATTGCCGTCCTCCAGCCTCCACGATTCTAGCTTCGATGGCCGGCAAATTTCCACATTTGGATGGAAGAGAGATTGCTTGAATTCTAACAAGGTAGACCGCTCCTGCTCATGGCACTTCGTTGGGCTCGTTGAAGGCAATGTCTCGAAAGAAGCAAAGTGGAGTGAAATTATGGCAAGGAAAACCACCCAGAGATCAAATGGCGTTCGTTTCATGATGATTAAAGTATTCAACACTCTTCTTGGGTTTTGGTTTTGCTAGGTAGGCAAGGTGAAGATAAAGAAGTATTGAAACCACGTGTCAACTTTATGTTACCTTTAAGTCTTTTGTTTTAAGTTGACTTTATGTAATAGTAAGGGTGCGTTTGGTTCAGCATTCCCAAGGGGCTTTTAGCCTCCAAAGCCCCTTGGCGAAATGCTGGACCGTTTAACAACCATTTTGAAATAGCTTTCAAGTGAAAGACAAAGATTGGGAAGGTTGAAAACCCAAAGCTAGTATGGACTAGTTTTGAGCTTTCAGCATTTGGCAAATGCTAAAACTTAGCTTTTATTTCAAAAACTATCATAACTCATTCTTCAAATTTCTTATTTTGCCATAGTTATTATTATTTAAATGCAAAAATAATGCAAAAAAAAAATCAAATTTACATAAATGCTAAAAAACTTAAATATATTTTGGTCTTTCTAAAAAAATATATTTATATATTTGATTGTTTAAGCATTATTGTGAAATTTAAATTTAAAAAGTTGCATACATTATTTTTTCAAATTTAAAAAAATAAAAATTAAAAAATTTCGAAGAAGGATTTGGTCTTTTTTTAAAAAATTATCTATATATGTAATTGATTTTTTATCATTATTGTCAAAATTTATATTTAAAAATTTACATACATTATTATTTTCAATTTTAAATAAATAAAAATTAAAAAATTCCAATGAAGGGTTTCATCTTTTAAAATATATATATGTGTATTTGATTTTTTAGTATTATTTTCAAATTTATATTTAAAAAGTTGCATACATTATTTTTTTCAATTTTAAACAAATAAAAATTAAAAAAATTCAACCAAGGATTTGATCCTTTTTTAAAAAGAATAATATATATGTATTTGACTAATCTTCTCTAACTATATATTGAGGGGAATGAGACTTAAGTCAATTAAGAAAAATCGACAATTAGGTATTTGCTTCATGGATACTTTATTAAACTACTACCTTGATGGGCAGGAGGACGGAAGTGAAGTCTTTACTTTTTTAATCATGCGACCCACGACAATGGAAATGACTAGGAAACATCCATGCGAGAGACTTTTGTGCTGGTTGTTCTTATGATGCAATAGGGCAATTTGACTAGTGAACGGATTGACTAGTGAAGGCACACAAGTCTCATGTGACTTGACATTATTACCTGACATTTCTTTTGCAATGTAAATTTTTTTAATCTAAAATTATTAGTGTGTTCCAATCAAATAGCTCGATGGATTCCACATTCATACATTGGTGCATTAAAAACACATTTCTTTTTGACAGAACAAACGCACCTTATGTCTGTTGATTATAGTGAATTTGACTAATCTTGTCTAACTATATATTGAGGGGAATGAGACTTAAGTCAATTAAGAAAAATTGACAATTAGGTATTTGCCTGACGGATACTTTATTAAACTACTATCTTGCTGGGTAGGAGGTCGGAAGTGAAGTCTTTACTTCTTTGATCGCGTGACCCACGAAAATAGAAATGACTAGGAAAGATCCATGCGAGAGACTTTTGTGGTGGTTGTTCTTGTCATCCAATAGTCGGGCAATTTGACTAGTGAACGGATTGACTAGTGAAGGCACACAAGTCTCATGTGACTTGAGATTATTACCTGACATTTCTTTTGCTATGTAAATTTTTCTAATACAAAATTATTAGTGTGTTCCAATCAAATAAACATGATGGATTCGACATTCATACGTCGGTGAATAAAAAACACCTTTCTTTTTTACTGAACAAACACACCTTATGTCTGTTGATTATAGTGAATTTGACCGATCTTCTCTAACTATATATTGAGGGGAATGAGACTTAAGTCAATTAAGAAAAATCGACAATTAGGTATTTCCTTGACGGATACTTTACTAAACTACTACCTTGATGGGCAGGAGGTCGGAAGTGAACTCTTTACCTTTTTAATCATGCGACCCATGTAAATGGAAATGACTAGGAAAGATCCATGCGAGAGACTTTTGTGGTGGTTGTTCTTGTCATGCAATAGTTGGGTAATTTGACTAGTGAACAGATTGACTAGTGAACGCACACAAGTCTCATGTGACTTGACATTAGTACCGGACATTTCTTTCGCTACGTAAATTTTTTTAATCTAAAATTATTAGTCTGTTCCAATCAAATAAACTTGATGGATTCGACATTCATATGTCGGTGCATAAAAAACACCTTTCATTTTTACTGAACAAACGCAGCTTATTTTAGTCGATTATAGTGAATTTGACTGATCTAGTCTAACTATATATTGAGCAGAAGGAGACTTAAGTCAATTAAGGAAAATCGACAATGAGGTATTTGCTTGATGGATACTTTATTAAACTACTACCTTGATGGGCAAGAGTTCAGAAGTGAAGTTTTTACTTATTTAATTGCGTGACCGACGAAAATGGAAATGACTAGGAAACATCCACGCGAGAGACTTTTGTGGTGGTTGTTCTTGTGATGCAATAGTTGGGCAATTTGACAAGTGAACGGATTGAGTAGTGAAGGCACACAAGTCTCATGTGAGTTGACATTATTACCTGACATTTCTTATGCACCATAAGTTTTATTAATCTAAAATTATTAGTGTGTTCCAGTCAAATAAACTTGATGGATTCCACATTCATACATCGGTGCATAAAAAACACCTTTCTTTTTTACTAAACAAACGGACCTTATGTCTGTTGATTATAGTGAATTTGACTGATATCGTCTAACTATATATTGAGGGGAATGAGACTTAAGTCAATTAAGAAAAATCGACAATGAGGTATTTGCTTGATGGATACCTTATTAAACTACTACCTTGATGGGTAGGAGGTCGGAAGTGAAGTTTTTACTTATTTGATCGCGTGAACCACGAAAATGGAAATGACTAGGAAAGATACACGCGATAGACTTTTGTGGTGGTGTTCTTGTGATGCAATACTTGGGCAATTTGACAAGTGAAGGGATTGACTAGTGAAGGCACACAAGTCTCATGTGACTTGACATTATTACCTAACGTTTTTAAATTTTTTTTTGCTCTGTAAGTTTTTTTAATCTAAAATTATTAGTGTTCCAAGCAAATAAACTTGACGGATTCAATATTCATACGTCAGTGCATGTGAAACACCTTTCGTTTTTACTGAACAAACACACCTTATGTCTTTTGATTTTTAGTGAATTTGGCTGATATTATCTAACTATATATTGAGGGGAATGAGACTTAAGTCAATTAAGAATAATTGACAATAGGGTATTTCCTTGACAGATACTTTATTAAACTACTACCTTGATGGGCAGGAGGTTGGAAGTGAAGTCTTTACTTTTTTAATTGTGCAACCCACGAAAATGGAAATGACTAGGAAAGATCCATGCGAGAGACTTTTGTGGTGGTTGTTCTTGTCATGCAATAGTTGGGCAATTTGACTAGTGAACGGATTGACTAGTGAAGGCACACGAGACTCATGTGACTTGACATTATTACCTGACATTTTCTTTTGCTACGTAAATTTTTTTAATCTAAAATTATCAGTGTGTTCGAATCAAATAAACTTGATGGATTCGACATTCATACATCGGTGCATAAAAAACACCTTTCTTTTTTAATGAACAAACGCACATGATGTTTGTTGATTATAGTGAATTTGACTGATCTTCTGTAACTATATGTTGAGGGGAATGAGACTTAAGTCGATTAAGAAAAATCAACAATTAGGTATTTGCTTGATGGATACTTTATTAAACTACTACCTTGATGGGCAGAAGGCCGAAAGTGAAGTCTTTACTTATTTGATCACATGACCCACGAAAATGGAAATGACTAGGAAAGATCCATGCGAGAGACTTCTATGGTGGTTGTTCTTGCCATGTAATAGTTGGGCAATTTGAATAGTGAACGGATTGACTAGTGAAGGCACACAACTCTAATGTGACTTGACATTATTACCTGACATTTCTTTTGCTACGTAAATTTTTAATGTAAAATTATTAGTGTGTTCCAATGAAATAAACTTGATGGATTAGACATTCTTAAGTCGGTGCATAAAAAACACCTTTGTTTTTTACTGAACAAACGCACCTTATGTCTGTTGATTATAGTGAATTTGACTGATCTTCTCTAACTATATATTGATGGGAAGGAGACTTAAGTCGATTAAGAAAAATCGACATTAGGTATTTCCTTGACGGATACTGATGGGCAGGAGGTTGGAAGTGAAGTCTTTACTTTTTTAATCGTGCAACCCACGAAAATGGAAATGACTAGGAAAGATCCATGCGAGAGACTTTTGTGGTGGTTGTTCTTGTCATGCAATAGTTGGGCAATTTGACTAGTGAACGCATACAAGTCTCATGTGACTTGACATTATTACCTGACATTTCCTTCGCTACGTAAATTTTTAAATATAAAATTATTAGTGTGTTCCAATGAAATAAAGTTGATTGATTCGACATTCATACGTCGATGCATGTGAAACTTCTTTCTTTTTTACTGAACCAACGCACCATATGTCTGTTGATTATATTGAATTTGATTGATCTTCTCTAACTATATTTGAGGGGAATGAGACTTAAGTAAATTAATAAAAATCGACAATTAGGTATTTGCTTGACGGATACTTTATTAAACTACTACCTTCATGGGCAGGAGGTCGGAAGTGAAGTCTTTACTTATTTGATCGAGTGAACCACGGATAATGAAATGACTAGGAAAGATCCACGCGAGAGACTTTTGTGGTGGCGTTCTTGTGCTGCAATAGTTGGGCAATTTGACAAGTGAACGGATTGACTAGTGAGGGCACACAAGTCTCATGTCACTTGACATTATCACCTGACTTGTTGTTTTGCTCTTTAAGTTTTTTTAATCTAAAATTATTAGTGTGTTCCAATCAAATAAACTTGATGGATTCCATATTCTTACGTCGGTGCATGTGAAACACCTTTCTTTTTTACTAAACAAACGCACCTGATGTCTGTTGATTTTTAGTGAATTTGACTGGTCTTCTCTAACTATATATTGAGGGGAATGAGACTTAAGTAAAATAAGAAAAATGGACAATTAGGTACTTCCTTGACGGATACTTTATTAAACTACTACCTTGATGGTCAGGAGGTCGGAACTGAAGTTTTTACTTATTTGATCGCATGACCCACGAAAATGGAAATGACTAGGAAAGATCCACGCGAGAGACTTTCGTGTTGGTTGTTCTTGTGATGCAATAGTTGGGAAATTTGACAAGTGAACGGGTTGACTAGTGAAGGCACACAAGTCTCATTTGACTTGACATTATTACCCGACATTTCTTTTGCTCCGTAAGTTTTTTTAATCTAAAATTATTAGTGTGTTCCAGTCAAATAAACTTGATGGATTCAACATTCATAAGTCGGTGCATCAAAAACACCTTTCTTTTTTACTGAACAAACGCACCTTATGTCTATTGATTATAGTGAATTTGATTGATCTTCTTAAACTATATATTGAGGGGAATGAGACATTAGTCAATTAAGAAAAATCGACAATTAGGTATTTCCTTGATGGATACTTTATTAAACTACTACCTTGATGGGCAAGAGGTCAGAAGTGAAGTCTTTACCTTTTTAATCCTGCGACCCACGTAAATGGAAATGACTAGGAAAGATCCATGCGAGAGACTTTTGTGGTGGTTGTTCTTGTCATGCAATAGTTGGGCAATTTGACTAGTGAACGGATTGACTAGTGAAGGCACACAAGTCTCATGTGACTTGACATTATTACCTGACATTTTCTTTTGCTACGTAAATTTTTTTAATCTAAAATTATTAGTGTGTTCGAATGAAATAAACTTGATGGATTCGACATTCATACATCGGTGCATAAAAAACACCTTTCTTTTTTGCTGAACAAACGCACCTTATGTCTGTTGATTATAGTGAATTTGATTGATCTTCTCTAACTATATGTTGAGGGGAATAAGAATTAAGTCGATTAAGAAAAATCGACAATTAGGAATTTGCTTGATGGATACTTTATTAAACTACTACCTTGATGGGCAGGAGGTCGTAAGTGAAGTTTTTACTTATTTAATCGCGTGACCCTCGAAAATGGAAATTACTAGGAAAGATCCACGCGAGAGACTTTTGTGGTGGTTGTTCTTGTGATGCAATAGTTGGGCAATTTGACTAGTGAACGGATTGACTAGTGAAGGCACACAAGTCTCGTGTGACTTGACATTATTACCCGACATTTCTTTTGCTGCGCAAATTTTTTTAATCTAAAATTATTAGTGTGTTCCATTCAAATAAACTTGATGGAGTCCACATTCATACGTAGGTGCATATAAAACACCTTTCTTTTTTACTGAACAAACGCACATTATGTTTGTTGATTATAGATAATTTGATTGATCTTCTCTAACTATATATTGAGGGGAATGAGACTTAAGCCAATTAAGAAAAATCGACATGTAGGTATTTGCTTGATGGATACTTTATTAAACTACTACCTTGATGGGCAGGAGGTCGGAAGTGAAGTCTTTTACCCTTTTAATTGTGCGACCGACGTAAATGGAAATGACTAGGAAAGATCCATGGGAGAGACTTTTGTGGTGGTTGTTCTTGTGATGCAATAGTTGGGCAATTTCACTAGTGAACGGATTGACTAGTGAAGGCACACGAGACTCATGTGACTTGACATTATTACCTGACATTTTCTTTTGCTACGTAAATTTTTTTAATCTAAAATTATCAGTGTTCGAATCGAATAAACTTGATGGATTCGACATTCATACATCGGTGCATAAAAAACACCTTCCTTTTTTACTGAACAAACGCACATGATGTTTGTTGATTATAGTGAATTTGACTGATCTTCTGTAACTATATGTTGAGGGGAATGAGACTTAAGTCGATTAAGAAAAATCAACAATTAGGTATTTGCTTGATGGATACTTTATTAAACTACTACCTTGATGGGCAGAAGGCCGAAAGTGAAGTCTTTACTTATTTGATCACATGACCCACGAAAATGGAAATGACTAGGAAAGATCCATGCGAGAGACTTCTATGGTGGTTGTTCTTGCCATGTAATAGTTGGGCAATTTGAATAGTGAACGGATTGACTAGTGAAGGCACACAACTCTAATGTGACTTGACATTATTACCTGACATTTCTTTTGCTACGTAAATTTTTAATGTAAAATTATTAGTGTGTTCCAATGAAATAAACTTGATGGATTAGACATTCTTAAGTCGGTGCATAAAAAACACCTTTGTTTTTTACTGAACAAACGCACCTTATGTCTGTTGATTATAGTGAATTTGACTGATCTTCTCTAACTATATATTGATGGGAAGGAGGCTTAAGTCGATTAAGAAAAATCGACATTAGGTATTTCCTTGACGGATACTGATGGGCAGGAGGTTGGAAGTGAAGTCTTTACTTTTTTAATCGTGCAACCCACGAAAATGGAAATGACTAGGAAAGATCCATGCGAGAGACTTTTGTGGTGGTTGTTCTTGTCATGCAATAGTTGGGCAATTTGACTAGCGAACGGATTGACTAGTGAAGGCACACAAGTCTCATGTGACTTGACATTATTGCCTGACATTTCTTTTGCTCGGTAAGTTTTTTTAATCTAAAATTATTAGCGTGTTCCAATCAAATAAACTTGATGGATTCCACATTCATACGTAGGAGCATAAAAAACACCTTTCTTTTTTACTGAACAAACGCACATTATGTTTGTTGATTATGGTGAATTTGATTGATCTTCTCTAACTATATATTGAGGGGAATGAGACTTAAGTCAATTAAGAAAAATCGACATGTAGGTATTTGCTTGACGGATACTTTATTAAACTACTACCTTGATGGGCAGAAGGCCGAAAGTGAAGCCTTTACTTATTTGATCGCGTGACCCGCGAAAATGGAAATGAATAGGAAAGATCCATGCGAGAGACTTTTGTGGTGGTTGTTGTTGTGATGCAATAGTTGGGCAATTTGACTAGTGAACGGATTGACTAGTGAAGGCACACAAGTCTCATGTGACTTGACATTATTGCCTGACATTTCTTTTGCTCGGTAAGTGTTTTTAATCTAAAATTATTTGTGTGTTCCAATCAAATAAATTTGATGGATTCCACATTCATACGTAGGTGCGTAAAAACACCTTTCTTTTTTACTGAACAACCGAACATTATGTTTGTTGATTATAGTGAATTTGATTGATCTTCTCTAACTATATATTGAGGGGAATGAGACTTCAGTCAATTAAGAAAAATTGACAATTAGGTATTTGCTTGACGAATACTTTATTAAACTACTACCTTGATGGGCAGGAGGTCGGAAGTGAAGCATTCACTTTTTTTATTGTGCGACCCACGAAAATTGAAATGACTAGGAAAGATCCACGCGAGAGACTTTTGTGGTGGTTGTTCTTGTGATGCAATAGGGCAATTTGACTAGTGAGCGGATTGACTAGTGAAGGCAAACAAGTCTCATGTGGCTTGACATTATTACCTTATGTTTCTTTTGCTCCGTAAGTGTTTTTTATCTAAAATTATTAGTGTGATCAAATCAAATAAACTTGATGGATTCCACAGTCATACGTCGGTTCATGTGAAACACTTTTCTTTTTGACTGAGCAAAAACACCTTATGTTTGTTGATGATAGGGTATTTGACTGATCTTTTCTCACTATATATTGAGGGGAATGAGACTTAAGTGAATTAAGAAAAGTCGACAATTAGGTATTTCCTTGATGGATACTTTATTAAACTACTACCTTGATGGGCAGGAGGTCGGAAGTGAAGTTTTCACTTATTTGATCGCGTGACCCGCGAAAATGGAAATTACTAGGAAAGATCCACGCGAGAGACTTTTGTGGTGGTTGTTCTTGTCATGCAATAGTTGGGCAATTTCACAAGTGAACGGATTGACTAGTGAAGGCACCCAAGTCTCGTGTGAGTTGACATTATTACCCGACATTTCTTTTGCTGCGTAAGTTATTTTAATCTAAAATTATTAGCATGTTCCAATCAAATAAACTTGATGGATTCCACATTCATACGTAGGTGCATAAAAAACACCTTTCTTTTTTACTGAACAAACGCACATTATGTTTGTTGATTATAGTGAATTTGATTGATCTTCTCTAACAATATATTGAGGGGAATGAGACTTAAGTCAATTAAGAAAAATCCACATTTAGGTATTTGCTTGACGGATACTTTATTAAACTACTACCTTGATGGGCAGAAGGGCGAAAGTGAAGTCTTTACTTATTTGATCGCGTGACCCGCGAAAATGGAAATGAATAGGAAAGATCCATGCGAGAGACTTTTTGTGGTGGTTGTTGTTGTGATGCAATAGTTGGGCAATTTGACTAGTGAACGGATTGACTAGTGAAGGCACACAAGTCTCATGTGACTTGACATTATTGCCTGACATTTCTTTTGCTCGGTAAGTGTTTTTAATCTAAAATTATTTGTGTGTTCCAATCAAATAAATTTGATGGATTCCACATTCATACGTAGGTGCGTGAAAAACACCTTTCTTTTTTACTGAACAACCGAACATTATGTTTGTTGATTATAGTGAATTTGATTGATCTTCTCTAACTATATATTGAGGGGAATGAGACTTGAGTCAATTAAGAAAAATTGACAATTAGGTATTTGCTTGACGAATACTTTATTAAACTACTACCTTGATGGGCAGGAGGTCGGAAGTGAAGTATTCACTTTTTTTATTGTGCGACCCACGAAAATTGAAATGACTAGGAAAGATCCACACGAGAGACTTTTGTGGTGGTTGTTCTTGTGATGCAATAGGGCAATTTGACTAGTGAACGGATTGACTAGTGAAGGCAAACAAGTCTCATGTGGCTTGACATTATTACCTGATGTTTCTTTTGCTCCGTAAGTGTTTTTAATCTGAAATTATTAGTGTGATCAAATCAAATAAACTTGATGGATTCCACAGTCATACGTCGGTTCATGTGAAACACTTTTCTTTTTGACTGAGTAAAAACACCTTATGTTTGTTGATGATAGGGTATTTGACTGATCTTTTCTCACTATATATTGAGGGGAATGAGACTTAAGTGAATTAAGAAAAGTCGACAATTAGGTATTTCCTTGATGGATACTTTATTAAACTACTACCTTGATGGGCAGGAGGTCGGAAGTGAAGTTTTCACTTATTTGAGCGCGTGACCCGCGAAAATGGAAATTCCTAGGAAAGATCCACGCGAGAGACTTTTGTGGTGGTTGTTCTTGTCATGCAATAGTTGGGCAATTTCACAAGCGAACGGATTGACTAGTGAAGGCACCCAAGTCTCGTGTGAGTTGACATTATTACCCGACATTTCTTTTGCTGCGTAAGTTATTTTAATCTAAAATTATTAGCGTGTTCCAATCAAATAAACTTGATGGATTCCACATTCATACATAGGTGCATAAAAAACACCTTTCTTTTTTACTGAACAAACTCACATTATGTTTGTTGATTATAGTGAATTTGATTGATCTTCTCTAACTATATATTGAGGGGAATGAGACTTAAGTCAATTAAGAAAAATCGACATTTAGGTATTTGCTTGACGGATTCTTTATTAAACTACTACCTTGATGGGCAGAAGGCCGAAAGTGAAGTCTTTACTTATTTGATCGCGTGACCCGCGAAAATGGAAATGAATAGGAAAGATCCATGCGAGAGACTTTTGTGGTGGTTGTTCTTGTCATGAAATAGTTGGGCAATTTGACTAGTGAACGGATTGACTAGTGAAGGCACACAAGTCTCATGTGACTTGACATTATCGCCTGAAATTTCTTTTGCTCGGTAAGTTTTTTTAATCTAAAATTATTTGTGGGTTCCAATCAAATAAATTTGATGGATTCCACATTCATACGTAGGTGCGTAAAAAACACCTTTCTTTTTTACTGAACAACCGAACATTATGTTTGTTGATTATAGTGAATTTCATTGATCTTCTCTAACTATATATTGAGGGGAATGAGACTTGAGTCAATTAAGAAAAATTGACAATTAGGTATTTGCTTGACGAATACTTTATTAAACTACTACCTTGATGGGCAGGAGGTCGGAAGTGAAGTATTCACTTTTTTTATTGTGCGACCCACGAAAATTGAAATGACTAGGAAAGATCCACGCGAGAGACTTTTGTGGTGGTTGTTCTTGTGATACAATAGGGCAATTTGACTAGTGAACGGATTGACTAGTGAAGGCAAACAAGTCTCATGTGGCTTGACATTATTACCTGATGTTTCTTTTGCTCCGTAAGTGTTGTTAATCCAAAATTATTAGTGTGATCAAATCAAATAAACTTGATGGATTCCACAGTCATACGTCGGTTCATGTGAAACACTTTTCTTTTTGACTGAGCAAAAACACCTTATGTTTGTTGATGATAGGGTATTTGACTGATCTTTTCTCACTATATATTGAGGGGAATGAGACTTAAGTGAATTAAGAAAAGTCGACAATTAGGTATTTCCTTGATGGATACTTTATTAAACTACTACCTTGATGGGCAGGAGGTCGGAAGTGAAGTTTTCACTTATTTGATCGGGTGAACCGCGAAAATGGAAATTACTAGGAAAGATCCACGCGAGAGACTTTTGTGGTGGTTGTTCTTGTCATGCAATAGTTGGGCAATTTCACAAGTGAACGGATTGACTAGTGAAGGCACCCAAGTCTCGTGTCACTTGACATTATTACCCGACATTTCTTTTGCTGCGTAAGTTATTTTAATCTAAAATTATTAGCGTGTTCCAATCAAATAAACTTGATGGATTCCACATTCATACGTAGGTGCATAAAAAACACCTTTCTTTTTTACTGAACAAACGCACATTATGTTTGTTGATTATAGTGAATTTGATTGATCTTCTCAAACTATATATTGAGGGAATGAGACTTAAGTCAATTAAGAAAATCGACATTTAGGTATTTGCTTGACGGATACTTTATTAAACTACTACCTTGATGGGCAGAAGGCCGAAAGTGAAGTCTTTACTTATTTGATTGCGTGACCCGCGAAAATGGAAATGAATAGGAAAGATCCATGCGAGAGACTTTTCTGGTGGTTGTTCTTGTCATGCAATAGTTGGGCAATTTGACTAGTGAACGGATTGACTAATGAAGGCACACAAGTCTCATGTGACTTGACATTATTACCCGACATTTCTTTCGCTGCGTAAGTTATTTTAATCTAAAATTATTAGCGTGTTCCAATCAAATAAACTTGATGGATTCCACATTCATACATAGGTGCATAAAAACACCTTTCTTTTTTTTACTGAACAAACTCACATTATGTTTGTTGATTATAGTGAATTTGATTGATCTTCTCTAACTATATATTGAGGGAATGAGACTTAAGTCAATTAAGAAAAATCGACATTTAGGTATTTGCTTGACGGATTCTTTATTAAACTACTACCTTGATGGGCAGAAGGCCGAAAGTGAAGTCTTTACTTATTTGATCGCGTGACCCGCGAAAATGGAAATGAATAGGAAAGATCCATGCGAGAGACTTTTGTGGTGGTTGTTCTTGTCATGCAATAGTTGGGCAATTTGACTAGTGAACGGATTGACTAGTGAAGGCACACAAGTCTCATGTGACTTGACATTATCGCCTGAAATTTCTTTTGCTCGGTAAGTTTTTTTAATCTAAAATTATTTGTGTGTTCCAATCAAATAAATTTGATGGATTCCACATTCATACGTAGGTGCGTAAAAAAGACCTTTCTTTTTTACTGAACAACCGAACATTATGTTTGTTGATTATAGTGAATTTGATTGATCTTCTCTAACTATATATTGAGGGAATGAGACTTGAGTCAATTAAGAAAAATTGACAATTAGGTATTTGCTTGACGAATACTTTATTAAACTACTACCTTGATGGGCAGGAGGTCGGAAGTGAAGTATTCACTTTTTTTATTATGCGTCCCACGAAAATTGAAATGACTAGGAAAGATCCACGCGAGAGACTTTTGTGGTGGTTGTTCTTGTGATACAATAGGGCAATTTGACTAGTGAACGGATTGACTAGTGAAGGCAAACAAGTCTCATGTGGCTTGACATTATTACCTGATGTTTCTTTTGCTCCGTAAGTGTTTTTAATCCAAAATTATTAGTGTGATCAAATCAAATAAACTTGATGGATTCCACAGTCATACGTCGGTTCATGTGAAACACTTTTCTTTTTGACTGAGCAAAAACACCTTATGTTTGTTGATGATAGGGTATTTGACTGATCTTTTCTCACTATATATTGAGGGGAATGAGACTTAAGTGAATTAAGAAAAGTCGACAATTAGGTATTTCCTTGATGGATACTTTATTAAACTACTACCTTGATGGGCAGGAGGTCGGAAGTGAAGTTTTCACTTATTTGATCGGGTGAACCGCGAAAATGGAAATTACTAGGAAAGATCCACGCGAGAGACTTTTGTGGTGGTTGTTCTTGTCATGCAATAGTTGGGCAATTTCACAAGTGAACGGATTGACTAGTGAAGGCACCCAAGTCTCGTGTCACTTGACATTATTACCCGACATTTCTTTTGCTGCGTAAGTTATTTTAATCTAAAATTATTAGCGTGTTCCAATCAAATAAACTTGATGGATTCCACATTCATACGTAGGTGCATAAAAAACACCTTTCTTTTTTACTGAACAAACGCACATTATGTTTGTTGATTATAGTGAATTTGATTGATCTTCTAACTATATATTGAGGGGAATGAGACTTAAGTCAATTAAGAAAAATCGACATTTAGGTATTTGCTTGACGGATACTTTATTAAACTACTACCTTGATGGGCAGAAGGCCGAAAGTGAAGTCTTTACTTATTTGATTGCGTGACCCGCGAAAATGGAAATGAATAGGAAAGATCCATGCGAGAGACTTTTCTGGTGGTTGTTCTTGTCATGCAATAGTTGGGCAATTTGACTAGTGAACGGATTGACTAATGAAGGCACACAAGTCTCATGTGACTTGACATTATTACCCGACATTTCTTTCGCTGCGTAAGTTATTTTAATCTAAAATTATTAGCGTGTTCCAATCAAATAAACTTGATGGATTCCACATTCATACGTAGGTGCATAAAAACACCTTTCTTTTTTACTGAACAAACGCACATTATGTTTGTTGATTATAGTGAATTTGATTGATCTTCTCTAACTATATATTGAGGGGAATGAGACTTAAGTCAATTAAGAAAAATCGACATGTAGGTATTTGCTTGACGGATACTTTATTAAACTACTACCTTGATGGGCAGAAGGCCGAAAGTGAAGTCTTTACTTATTTGATCGCGTGACCCGCGAAAATGGAAATGAATAGGAAAGATCCATGCGAGAGACTTTTGTGGTGGTTGTTCTTGTCATGCAATAGTTGGGCAATTTGACTAGCGAACGGATTGACTAGTGAAGGCACACAACTCTCATGTGACTTGACATTATTGCCTGACATTTCTTTTGCTCGGTAAGTTTTTTTAATCTAAAATTATTAGCGTGTTCCAATCAAATAAACTTGATGGATTCCACATTCATACGTAGGTGCATAAAAAACACCTTTCTTTTTTTACTGAACAAACGCACATTATGTTTGTTGATTATAGTGAATTTGATTGATCTTCTCTAACTATATATTGAGGGGAATGAGACTTAAGTCAATTAAGAAAAATCGACATGTAGGTATTTGCTTGACGGATACTTTATTAAACTACTACCTTGATGGGCAGATGGCCGAAAGTGAAGTCTTTACTTATTTGATCGCGTGACCCGCGAAAATGGAAATGAATAGGAAAGATCCATGCGAGAGACTTTTGTGGTGGTTGTTGTTGTGATGCAATAGTTGGGCAATTTGACTATAGAACGGATTGACTAGTGAAGGCACACAAGTCTCATGTGACTTGACATTATTACCCGACATTTCTTTCGCTGCGTAAGTTATTTTAATCTAAAAATATTAGCGTGTTCCAATCAAATAAACTTGATGGATTCCACATTCATACGTAGGTGCGTAAAGAACACCTTTCTTTTTTACAGAACAAACGCACATTATGTTTGTTGATTATAGTGAATTTGATTGATCTTCTCTAACTATATATTGAGGGGAATGAGACTTAAGTCGATTAAGAAAAATCGACATTTACGTATTTGTTTGACGGATACTTTATTAAACTACTACCTTGATGGGCAGGAGGTCAGAGGTGAAGTATTTACTTATTTGCTCACGGGACCCACGAAAATGGAAATGACAAGGAAAGATGCATGCGAGAGACTTTTGTGGTGGTGGTTCTTGTGATGGCATAGTTGGGCAATTTGAAATGTCAACTGATTGAGTAGTGAAGGCACACAATTCTCATGTGACTTGATATTATTACCTGACGTTTATTTTGCTCCGTAAGTTTTTTTAAACGAAAATTATTAGTGTGTTCCAATCAAATAAACTTGATGGATTCCACATTCATACGTCGGTGCATGTGAAACACTTTTCTTTTTGACTGAACAAACGCACCTTATGTCTATTGATTATAGTGAATTTGTCAGATCTTCTCTTTCTATATATTGAGGGGAATGAGACTTGAGTCAATTAAGAAAAATTGACAATTAGGTATTTGCTTGACGAATACTTTATTAAACTACTACCTTGATGGGCAGGAGGTCGGAAGTGAAGTCTTTACTTTTTAAATTGTGCGACCCAAGAAAATTGAAATGACTAGGAGAGATCCAAGCGAGAGACTTTTGTGGTGGTTGTTCTTGTGATGCAATAGGGCAATTTGACTAGTGAAGGCAAACAAGTCTCATGTGGCTTGACATTATTACCGGATGTTTCTTTTGCTCCGTAAGTGTTTTTAATCTAAAATTATTAGTGTGTTCAAATCAAATAAACTTGATGGATTCCACAGTCATGCGTCGGTTCCTGTGAAACACTTTTCTTTTTGACTGAGCAAACACACCTTATGTTTGTTGATGATAGGGTATTTGACTGATCTTTTCTCACTATATATTGAGGGGAATAAGACTTAAGTGAATTAAGAAAAGTCGACAATTAGGTATTTCCTTGATGGATACTTTATTAAACTACTACCTTGATGGGCAGGAGGTCGGAAGTGAAGTTTTCACTTATTTGATCGGGTGACCCGCGAAAATGGAAATTACTAGGAAAGATCCACGCGAGAGACTTTTGTGGTGGTTGTTCTTGTCATGCAATAGTTGGGCAATTTCACAAGTGAACGGATTGACTAGTGAAGGCACCCAAGTCTCGTGTCACTTGACATTATTACCCGACATTTCTTTTGCTGCGTAAGTTATTTTAATCTAAAATTATTAGCGTGTTCCAATCAAATAAACTTGATGGATTCCACATTCATACGTTGGTGCATAAAAAACACCTTTCTTTTTTACTGAACAAACGCACATTATGTTTGTTGATTATAGTGAATTTGATTGATCTTCTCTAACTATATATTGAGGGGAATGAGACTTAAGTCAATTAAGAAAAATCGACATTTAGGTATTTGCTTGACGGATACTTTATTAAACTACTACCTTGATGGGCAGAAGGCCGAAAGTAAAGTCTTTACTTATTTGATCGCGTGACCCGCGAAAATGGAAATGAATAGGAAAGATCCATGCGAGAGACTTTTGTGGTGGTTGTTCTTGTGATGCAATAGTTGGGCAATTTGACTAGTGAACGGATTGACTAATGAAGGCACACAAGTCTCATGTGACTTGACATTATTACCCGACATTTCTTTCGCTGCGTAAGTTATTTTAATCTAAAAATATTAGCGTGTTCCAATCAAATAAACTTGATGGATTCCACATTCATACGTAGGTGCGTAAAGAACACCTTTCTTTTTTACTGAACAAACGCACATTATGTTTTTTGATTATAGTGAATTTGATTGATCTTCTCTAACTATATATTGAGGGGAATGAGACTTAAGTCGATTAAGAAAAATCGACATTTACGTATTTGTTTGACGGATACTTTATTAAACTACTACCTTGATGGGCAGGAGGTCAGAGGTGAAGTATTTACTTATTTGCTCACGGGACCCACGAAAATGGAAATGACAAGGAAAGATGCATGCGAGAGACTTTTGTGGTGGTGGTTCTTGTGATGGCATAGTTGGGCAATTTGAAATGTCAACTGATTGAGTAGTGAAGGCACACAATTCTCATGTGACTTGATATTATTACCTGACGTTTATTTTGCTCCGTAAGTTTTTTTAAACGAAAATTATTAGTGTGTTCCAATCAAATAAACTTGATGGATTCCACATTCATACGTCGGTGCATGTGAAACACTTTTCTTTTTGACTGAACAAACGCACCTTATGTCTATTGATTAAAGTGAATTTGTCAGATCTTCTCTTTCTATATATTGAGGGGAATGAGACTTGAGTCAATTAAGAAAAATTGACAATTAGGTATTTGCTTGACGAATACTTTATTAAACTACTACCTTGATGGGCAGGAGGTCGGAAGTGAAGTCTTTACTTTTTAAATTGTGCGACCCAAGAAAATTGAAATGACTAGGAGAGATCCAAGCGAGAGACTTTTGTGGTGGTTGTTCTTGTGATGCAATAGGGCAATTTGACTAGTGAAGGCAAACAAGTCTCATGTGGCTTGACATTATTACCTGATGTTTCTTTTGCTCCGTAAGTGTTTTTAATCTAAAATTATTAGGGTGTTCAAATCAAATAAACTTGATGGATTCCACAGTCATGCGTCGGTTCATGTGAAACACTTTTCTTTTTGGCTGAGCAAACACACCTTATGTTTGTTGATGATAGGGTATTTGACTGATCTTTTCTAACTATATATTGAGGGGGGTGAGAATTAAGTGAATTAAGAAAAGTCGACAATTAGGTATTTCCTTGATGGATACTTTATTAAACTACTACCTTGATGGGCAGGAGGTCGGAAGTGAAGTTTTCACTTATTTGATCGCGTGACCCGCGAAAATGGAAATTACTAGGAAAGATCCACGCGAGAGACTTTTGTGGTGGTTGTTCTTGTCATGCAATAGTTGGGCAATTTCACAAGTGAACGGATTGACTAGTGAAGGCACACAAGTCTCGTTTCACTTGACATTATTACCTGACATTTCTTTTGCTGCGTAAGTTTTTTTAATCTAAAATTGTTAGCGTGTTCCAATCAAATAAACTTGATGGATTCCACATTCATACGTAGGTGCATAAAAAACACCTTCCTTTTTTACTGAACAAACGCACATTATGTTTGTTGATTATAGTGAATTTGATTGATCTTCTCTAACTATATATTGAGGGGAATGAGACTTAAGTCAATTAAGAAAAATCGACATTTAGGTATTTGCTTGACGGATACTTTATTAAACTACTACCTTGATGGGCAGAAGGCCGAAAGCGAAGTCTTTACTTATTTGATCGCGTGACCCACGAAAATGGAAACGAATAGGAAAGATCCATGCGAGAAACTTTTGTGGTGGTTGTTCTTGTGATGCAATAGTTGGGCAATTTGACTAGTGAACGGATTGACTAGTCAAGGCACACAAGTCTCATGTGACTTGACATTATTACTTGACATTTCTTTTGCTCGGTAAGTTTTTTTAATCTAAAATTATTAGTGTGTTCCAATCAAATAAACTTGATGGATTCCACATTCATGCGTAGGTGCGTAAAAAACACCTGTCTCTTTTACTGAACAAACGCACATTATGTTTGTTGATTATAGTGAATTTGATTGATCTTCTCTAACTATATATTGAGGGGAATGAGACTTGAGTCAAGTAAGAAAAATTGACAATTAGGTATTTGCTTGACGAATACTTTATTAAACTACTACCTTGATGGGCAGGAGGTCGGAAGTGAAGTATTCACTTTTTTTATTGTGCGACCCACGAAAATTGAAATGACTAGGAAAGATCCACGCGAGAGACTTTTGTGGTGGTTGTTCTTGTGATGCAATAGGGCAATTTGACTAGTGAAGGCAAACAAGTCTCATGTGGCTGGACATTATTACCTTATGTTTCTTTTGCTCCGTAAGTGTTTTTAATCTAAAATTATTAGTGTGATCAAATCAAATAAACTTGATGGATTCCACAGTTATACGTCGGTTCATGTGAAACACTTTTCTTTTTGACTGAGCAAAAACACCTTATGTTTGTTGATGATAGGGTATTTGACTGATCTTTTCTCACTATATATTGAGGGGAATGAGACTTAAGTGAATTAAGAAAAGTCGACAATTAGGTATTTCCTTGATGGATACTTTATTAAACTACTACCTTGATGGGCAGGAGGTCGGAAGTGAAGTTTTCACTTATTTGATCGCGTGACCCGCGAAAATGGAAATTACTAGGAAAGATCCACGTGAGAGACTTTTGTGGTGGTTGTTCTTGTCATGCAATAGTTGGGCAATTTCACAAGTGAACGGATTGACTAGTGAAGGCACACAAGTCTCGTGTCACTTGACATTATTACCCGACATTTCTTTTGCTGCGTAAGTTATTTTAATCTAAAATTATTAGCGTGTTCCAATCAAATAAACTTGATGGATTCCACATTCATACGTAGGTGCATAAAAACACCTTTCTTTTTACTGAACAAACGCACATTATGTTTGTTGATTATAGTGAATTTGATTGATCTTCTCTAACTATATATTGAGGGGAATGAGACTTAAGTCAATTAAGAAAAATCGACATTTAGGTATTTGCTTGACGGATACTTTATTAAACTACTACCTTGATGGGCAGAAGGGCGAAAGTGAAGTCTTTACTTATTTGATCGCGTGACCCGCGAAAATGGAAATGAATAGGAAAGATCCATGCGAGAGACTTTTGTGGTGGTTGTTCTTGTGATGCAATAGTTGGGCAATTTGACTAGTGAACGGATTGACTAATGAAGGCACACAAGTCTCATGTGACTTGACATTATTACCCGACATTTCTTTCGCTGCGTAAGTTATTTTAATCTAAAATTATTAGCGTGTTCCAATCAAATAAACTTGATGGATTCCACATTCATACGTAGGTGCATAAAAAACACCTTTCTTTTTACTGAACAAACGCACATTATGTTTGTTGATTATAGTGAATTTGATTGATCTTCTCTAACTATATATTGAGGGGAATGAGACTTAAGTCAATTAAGAAAATCGACATTTAGGTATTTGCTTGACGGATACTTTATTAAACTACTACCTTGATGGGCAGAAGGCCGAAAGTGATGTCTTTACTTATTTGATCGCGTGACCCGCGAAAATGGAAATGAATAGGAAAGATCCATGCGAGAGACTTTTGTGGTGGTTTTTCTTGTCATGCAATAGTTGGGCAATTTGACTAGTGAACGGATTGACTAGTGAAGGCACACAAGTCTCATGTGACTTGACATTATTACCCGACATTTCTTTTGCTGCGTAAGTTATTTTAATCTAAAAATATTAGCGTGTTCCAATCAAATAAACTTGATGGATTCCACATTCATACGTAGGTGCGTAAAGAACACCTTTCTTTTTTACTGAACAAACGCACATTATGTTTGTTGATTATAGTGAATTTGATTGATCTTCTCTAACTATATATTGAGGCGAATGAGACTTAAGTTGATTAAGAAAAATCGACATTTACGTATTTGTTTGACGGATACTTTATTAAACTACTACCTTGATGGGCAGGAGGTCAGAGGTGAAGTATTTACTTTTTTGCTCACGGGACCCACGAAAATGGAAATGACAAGGAAAGATGCATGCGAGAGACTTTTGTGGTGGTGGTTCTTGTGATGGCATAGTTGGGCAATTTGAATTGTCAACTGATTGAGTAGTGAAGGCACACAATTCTCATGTGACTTGATATTATTACCTGACGTGTATTTTGCTCCGTAAGTTTTTTTAATCTAAAATTATTAGTGTGTTCAAATCAAATAAACTTGATGGATTCCACAGTCATACGTCGGTTCATGTGAAACACTTTTCTTTTTGACTGAGCAAAAACACCTTATGTTTGTTGATGATAGGGTATTTGACTGATCTTTTCTCACTATATATTGAGGGGAATGAGACTTAAGTGAATTAAGAAAAGTCGACAATTAGGTATTTCCTTGATGGATACTTTATTAAACTACTACCTTGATGGGCAGGAGGTCGGAAGTGAAGTTGTCACTTATTTGATCGCGTGACCCGCGAAAATGGAAATTACTAGGAAAGATCCACGCGAGAGACTTTTGTGGTGGTTGTTCTTGTCATGCAATAGTTGGGCGATTTCACAAGTGAACGGATTGACTAGTGAAGGCACACAAGTCTCGTTTCACTTGACATTATTACCTGACATTTCTTTTGCTGCGTAAGTTTTTTTAATCTAAAATTATTAGCGTGTTCCAATCAAATAAACTTGATGGATTCCACATTCATACGTAGGTGCATAAAAACACCTTCCTTTTTTACTGAACAAACGCACATTATGTTTGTTGATTATAGTGAATTTGATTGATCTTCTCTAACTATATATTGAGGGGAATGAGACTTAAGTCAATTAAGAAAATCGACATTTAGGTATTTGCTTGACGGATACTTTATTAAACTACTACCTTGATGGGCAGAAGGCCGAAAGTGAAGTCTTTACTTATTTCATCGCGTGACCCGCGAAAATGGAAACGAATAGGAAAGATCCATGCGAGAGACTTTTGTGGTGGTTGTTCTTGTGATGCAATAGTTGGGCAATTTGACTAGTGAACGGATTGACTAGTGAAGGCACACAAGTCTCATGTGACTTGACATTATTACGACATTTCTTTTGCTCGGTAAGTTTTTTTTAATCTAAAATTATTAGTGTGTTCCAATCAAATAAACTTGATGGATTCCACATTCATGCGTAGGTGCGTAAAAAACACCTGTCTCTTTTACTGAACAAACGCACATTATGTTTGTTGATTATAGTGAATTTGATTGATCTTCTCTAACTATATATTGAGGGGAATGAGACTTGAGTCAATTAAGAAAAATTGACAATTAGGTATTTGCTTGACGAATACTTTATTAAACTACTACCTTGATGGGCAGGAGGTCGGAAGTGAAGTATTCACTTTTTTTATTGTGCGACCCACGAAAATTGAAATGACTAGAAAAGATCCACGCGAGAGACTTTTGTGGTGGTTGTTCTTGTGATGCAATAGGGCAATTTAAATAGTGAACGGATTGACTAGTGAAGGCAAACAAGTCTCATGTGGCTTGACATTATTACCTGATGTGTCTCTTGCTCCGTAAGTGTTTTTAATCTAAAATTATTAGTGTGATCAAATCAAATAAACTTGATGGATTCCAAAGTCATACGTCGGTTCATGTGAAACAGTTTTCTTTTTGACTGAGCAAAAACACCTTATGTTTGTTGATGATAGGGTATTTGACTAATCTTTTCTAACTATATATTGAGGGGAATGAGACTTAAGTGAATAAAGAAAAATCGAAAATTAGGTATTTCCCTGATGGATACTTTATTAAACTACTACCTTGATGGGCAGGAGGTCGGAAGTGAAGTTTTCACTTATTTGATCGCGTGACCCGCGAAAATGGAAATTACTAGGAAAGATCCACGCGAGAGACTTTTGTGGTGGTTGTTCTTGTCATGCAATAGTTGGGCAATTTCACAAGTGAACGGATTGACTAGTGAAGGCACAGAAGTCTCGTGTGACTTGACATTATTACCCGACATTTCTTTTGCTGCGTAAGTTATTTTAATCTAAAATTATTAGCATGTTCCAATAAAATAAACTTGATGGATTCCACATTCATACGTAGGTGCATAAAAAACACCTTTCTTTTTTACTGTACAAACCCACATTATGTTTGTGGATTATAGTGAATTTGATTGATCTTCTCTAACGATATATTGAGGGGAATGAGACTTAAGTCAATTAAGAAAAATCGACATTTAGGTATTTGCTTGACGGATACTTTATTAAACTACTACCTTGATGGGCAGAAGGCCGAAAGTGAAGTCTTTACTTATTTGATCGCGTGACCCGCGAAAATGGAAATGAATAGGAAAGATCCATGCGAGAGACTTTTGTGGTGGTTGTTCTTGTCATGCAATAGTTGGGCAATTTGACTAGTGGACGGATTGACTAGTGAAGGCACACAAGTCTCATGTGACTTGACATTATTACCCGACATTTGTTTCGCCGCGTAAGTTATTTTAATCTAAAATTATTAGCGTGTTCCAATCAAATAAACTTGATGGATTCCACATTCAGACGTAGGTGTGTAAAAAACACCTTTCTTTTTGACTGAACAAACGCACATTATGTTTGTTGATTATAGTGAATTTGATTGATCTTCTCTAACTATATATTGAGGGGAATGAGGCTTAAGTCGATTAAGAAAAATCGACGTTTACGTATTTGCTTGACGGATACTTTATTAAACTACTACCTTGATGGGCAGGAGGTCAGAACTGAAGTCTTTACTTATTTGCTCATGGGACCCACGAAAATGGAAATGAGATGGAAAGATGCATGCGAGAGACTTTTGTGGTGGTTGTTCTTGTGATGGCATAGTTGGGCAATTTGACTTGTCAACTGATTGAGTAGTGAAGGCACACAATTCTCATGTGACTTGACATTATTACCTGACGTTTATTTTGCTCCGTAAGTTTTTTTAAACGAAAATTATTAGTGTGTTCCAATCAAATAAACTTGATCGATTCCACATTCATACGTCGGTGCATGTGAAACACTTTTCTTTTTGACTGAACAAACGCACCTTATGTCTATTGATTATAGTGAATTTGACAGATCTTGTCTTTCTATATATTGAGGGGAATGAGACTTGAGTCAGTTAAGAAAAATTGACAATTAGGTATTTGCTTGACGAATACTTTATTAAACTACTACCTTGATGGGCCGGAGGTCGGAAGTGAAGTCTTTACTTTTTTAATTGTGCGACCCAAGAAAATTGAAATGACTAGGAGAGATCCAAGCGAGAGACTTTTGTGGTGGTTGTTCTTGTGATGCAATAGGGCAATTTGACTAGTGAAGGCAAACAAGTCTCATGTGGCTTGACATTTTTACCTGATGTTTCTTTTGCTCCGTAAGTGTTTTTAATCTAAAATTATTAGTGTGTTCAAATCAAATAAACTTGATGGATTCCACAGTCATACGTCGGTTCATGTGAAACACTTTTCTTTTTGACTAAGCAAACACACCTTATGTTTGTTGATGATAGGGTATTTGACTGATCTTTTCTAACTATATATTGAGGGGAATGAGAATTAAGTGAATTAAGAAAAATCGACAATTAGGTATTTCCTTGATGGATACTTTATTAAACTACTACCTTGATGGGCAGGAGGTCGGAAGTGAAGTTTTCACTTATTTGATCGCGTGACCCGCGAAAATGGAAATTACTAGGAAAGATCCACGCGAGAGACTTTTGTGGTGGTTGTTCTTGTCATGCAATAGTTGGGCAATTTCACAAGTGAACGGATTGACTAGTGAAGGCACACAAGTCTCGTTTCACTTGACATTATTACCTGACATTTCTTTTGCTGCGTAAGTTTTTTTTTAATCTAAAATTATTAGCGTGTTCCAATCAAATAAACTTGATGGATTCCACATTCATACGTAGGTGCATAAAAACACCTTCCTTTTTTACTGAACAAACGCACATTATGTTTGTTGATTATAGTGAATTTGATTGATCTTCTCTAACTATATATTGAGGGGAATGAGACTTAAGTCAATTAAGAAAAATCGACATTTAGGTATTTGCTTGACGGATACTTTATTAAACTACTACCTTGATGGGCAGAAGGCCGAAAGTGAAGTCTTTACTTATTTGATCGCGTGACCCGCGAAAATGGAAACGAATAGGAAAGATCCATGCGAGAGACTTTTGTGGTGGTTGTTCTTGTGATGCAATAGTTGGGCAATTTGACTAGTGAACGGATTGACTAGTGAAGGCACACAAGTCTCATGTGACTTGACATTATTACCTGACATTTCTTTTGCTCGGTAAGTTTTTTTAATCTAAAATTATTAGTGTGTTCCAATCAAATAAACTTGATGGATTCCACATTCATGCGTAGGTGCGTAAAAAACACCTGTCTCTTTTACTGAACAAACGCACATTATGTTTGTTGATTATAGTGAATTTGATTGATCTTCTCTAACTATATATTGAGGGGAATGAGACTTAAGTCGATTAAGAAAAATCGACATTTACGTATTTGCTTGACAGATACTTTATTAAACTACTACCTTGATGGGCAGGAGGTCAGAAGTGAAGTCTTTACTTATTTGCTCACGGGACCCACGAAAATGGAAATGACAAGGAAAGATGCATAAGAGAGACTTTTGTGGTGGTTGTTCTTGTGATGGCATAGTTGGGCAATTTGACTTGTCAACTGATTGAGTAGTGAAGGCACACAATTCTCATGTGACTTGACATTATTACCTGACGTTTATTTTGCTGCGTAAGTTTTTTTTTTAAACGAAAATTATTAGTGTGTTCCAATCAAATAAACTTGATCGATTCCACATTCATACGTCGGTGCATGTGAAACACTTTTCTTTTTGACTGAACAAACGCACCTTATGTCTATTGATTATAGTGAATTTGATTGATCTTCTCTATCTATATATTGAGGGGAATGAGACTTGAGTCAATTAAGAAAAATTGACAATTAGGTATTTGCTTGACGAATACTTTATTAAACTACTACCTTGATGGGCAGGAGGTCGGAAGTGAAGTCTTTACTTTTTTAATTGTGCGACCCACGAAAATTGAAATGACTAGGAAAGATCCACGCGAGAGACTTTTGTGGTGGTTGTTTTTGTGATGCAATAGGGCAATTTGACTAGTGAACAGATTGACTAGTGAAGGCATACAAGTCTCATGTGGCTTGACATTATTACCTGACGTGTCTTTTGCTTCGTAAGTGTTTTTAATCTAAAATTATTAGTGTGTTCCAATGAAATAAACTTGATGGATTCCACAGTCATACGTCGGTTCATGTGAAACACTTTTCTTTTTGACTGAACAAACACACCTTATGTTTGTTGATGATAGTGTATTTGACTGATCTTCTCTAACTATATATTGAGGGGAATGAGACTTAAGTCAATTAAGAAAAATTGACAATTAGGTACTTGGTTGATGGATACTTTATTAAACTACTACCTTGATGGGCAGGAAGTCGGAAGTGAAGTCTTTACTTATTTGATCGCATGACCCACGAAAATGGATATGACTAGGAAAGATCCATGCGAGAGACTTTTGTGGTGGTTGTTGTTATGATGCAATAGTTGGGCAATTTCACTGGTGAACGGATTGACTAGTGAAGGCACACAAGTCTCATGTGACTTGTCGTTATTACCTAACGTTTCTTTTGCTCCGTAAGTTTTTTTAATCTAAAATTATTAGTGTGTTCCAATCAAATAAACTTGATTGATTCCACATTCATACGTCGGTGCATGTGAAACACTTTTCTTTTTGGCTGAACAAACGCACCTTATGTCTGTTGATTGTATTGAATTTGAGTAATCTTCTCTAACTATATATTGAGGGGAATGTGTGACATCCTAATTTTCCAATTCTGATTTCAATTGATTGAGTTGGGCTTTTCATCACCGCGCCTATAGTCTTTTTCTCTGAGCTGATCACTCACAAGATAGCTAATCTATCTGGTGAAGCGATTAAAGGATTTTAACACAATAGACTTGAGAATTCGACAAGAAATCGACTGCTCGACCGTGCTAATTTGCAAGGGTCAATACGACATTGTCAAAATAGATCAGAGATCAGAGATAAGTCGGTTCGAGTGAGGTATGTCATTAAAGTGTGGGTGATTCCACCTAGTTGCAAAATTCTCGTCGAATGGTATTAAACTGATTTTTCCGTCATTTCTATACCCCGTGCCCGTATTTGAAAGCTCGATATTTTTACGACAATTGAGAGTCTCCAATGAGTCAAAGATGCACAATGTGGCTCAAAAATAATGACCACGGGTTAATAGCACTAAAAATTCATAAAAGCTACCCAGTAGGTTAGGTCACGCTAAAGTCGCGCCCGGTTGAAATTAACCACGGATTTTAACCCGATTTCAGAAATTGAAAGTTCTATCATGTCAAGATTCTTTTTAGGAACGTCGACTCATCCTTCGAAAATTTTTTGCAAACTAGAGATTTTGGCGAAAAATCAAAGTTGGGTTGTTTTGGACCGGGAAAATTTGACGGCCATTTTTTGTTGTACTTTTGGCATTCAAGTTGGACTATTTGGCGAGGGAATTGCAAGATTTTAATGTGGGCACCTTGGCTAGAATTATTGGACATCAATTGGACTGAATTGAGTTGCAATTGAATTGAATTTGGAGGGAATTGTCCAAAATTCGTAGGCCCAAGGGGGCAGCAACTTTTGGACCATTTCAATGGCTTGTTGAGGAAGTTTGGGTGTGCAAATGGCTTGAGATGAAGGCTGAAGGGTGGTGGGGCATAGGACTTGAGTGAAATGGATATTTTGGTTGACATTTAGGGACTTTGGGCCCCATCTCTTCAACAGCCAGCTTCTTCTTCTTCCTTGGACTACTTTCTCTATTGTTGTGTGTTTTGTGAGCTCTAAAAACCAGAGAAACCAGCCAGCCTTCCCCCTGAACTGTCGATCGTCTTTGCCGTTCGCTGTTTGAGCAGTTGAGCCCACTGGAGCCGCTCGCCCGCACTCGCGAGGCATCCACGCGTCCCCGATGTCCGAAGGTCGTATGCCGTCCCTACGTCACCCCCGGTCACTTTGTCTCGGGTTGTCCAATCACCGTTCACCACCCCCAAGCTGCCGGAGCCACTGTTGTCGCCCATTTGGAGTTGCTGCAGCCCGTCGTTGCCGCCTAGCCCGTGTTCCAGCCCATTCAACTATTCGGTCAAGCCCTTCGGTCCTTGGACAGAACCGAAGGCCTGCAAGGGCCCTTGAGCTTCAAGGCCCGTTTTAAGGCCCGTCCGCACTTCCATTGGTGTCGCTGCAGGCTTGTTTATCGCTCGCCTCCACGTCATTGTCACCGTCGCCGTGGACTCACCGGCCCACTAAACCGATGAGTTTACTTGCTAAACTTTGCTTAGGGAGTTAATGATGTTTACTAGATAATTAGACTAAGTATGGATTAGGTGGTTAGTTAGTTTAGATTAGTGATTTAATTGTTTAATTATGCATGTTAGGTGGTTAGAATAGACTAATTAAGGGCTAGATAGATTATACTATTTATTTAGATAGAAGCATTAATTTTCTAGGCCTATTTAGGTGGTTAGATTAGCGTTTCCGGCCTAAGTTAGTATTTATTGTATTTAAATTGCATTATTTAATTATTTTTGCTATTTATTTAATTATTTAATATTTTCCGGAAATTATACCAGGATAGTCGATGACTGGAATTTCGTGCTGATTGCAGTGGCGTGCTTAGTTTATGCAATTGAGTGTTATTTTGTGCAAATTGAGTTGTGATTGGAATTTTGGTTATTTATTCCAAAATTGTAAGATTTTGATATTTAATTAGAAAATCCCGGGTGTCGGATTTTGACACCGAAAATGGTTTTAAAGACTATATCAAATAGTGGGATTTTAAAAGGAATGATATCAATTTTTCTGATTCAAATCGATTGTGTACCCACACATGATTATTTTACCGTGTGTTTTTAATACGAAGAAAATGGGCCAAGTACATTATTTTAATTGGGACATTTGAGTGCAAAGCACGATGTCTTAGCCTGGATTGGATGGATGCATGAATGGTTATGAGAACCCGTCCCTGAAATGAGTCGGGTGGGCGTTGCCCCTATATGGGATGCCCCTCGTCAATAGATGCCGGTCACAATAGATTCTAGATTGATGCTCCTATGTGGAATGCCGTCTCGTGTAGATGCCGTGCTCAATGGGGTGAGACGATGCTTGGTTACACTAGAAGACCGCCGAATGTCGAGTAGGCCGTGCCCGTTGGGCCGTGATAAAAATTGGAACGCATGATTGAGTGAAATTGACGCGCCTGATTATGGGGCAAAATCGTGTGGCACGGTATGAGACGTGTCATAACAATTTGGCCTTATAATCGGGACCCTTGTGGCTGTGTGAGATATGAGATGTGGCGTTCCAATTGATTGAGCTTGATTACTGCTTATGTCTGTGATATGAATTGTGCTGACATGTAGGGAGGATCTAAGACAATGTGAGTCTCTATGGTTGTGTGGTTAGGATGCCTCTAGGCATATTTTCTTCCTAGTCGGAGTTTAGGGGGTGAACTTGCTGAGACGTCTCACCCCATCGTGGGATCATACTTTTCAAGTCCTTAGATGGCGGAGCGTTAGGTATGATACGGGGTTCTGCAGACGATGGACTTTGAGCATAGTTCCTTCCTGGGTTTTGATGGGCCTCCCATTAGTACCAGGCAATTGGAAGTAGCTCACCCGATGGATCTCGACACCCCTGATGGTGTCGTGGTGGACCCGGAGCCCCCGGGGCTTATGGATGAGGAGCCTAGTGCCTAAATGGCTTAGTGGCTCTTCCTTTTTGAGTTAGACCCCTTTTTGTATATAAACCTAGTTTGTTTATAAAATGGTGTTTTGTTTTGATATTTGATTGTCCTACATTTCTATCCCATATGGATTGTTATCTGGGGATTGTTTTTATTACGCTTCCGCATGTGCATTAAAACTAATGGGTTAGCGACACGTCCTGGACGTCGCAATTTTATCGACCACCGAGGGATGTGCGCGCGCTCAAGGTTCGGGGCGTGACATCCCCGCCCGAAGTGGTATTAGAGCTGGTCGGTAGTTGGAGTGATAAGGTGCGATGGGTTATGGGATAGTTAGTAGGGAAGGCCGTTGTCTTATGTTGATGCATGTGATTGGTAGTTGTTTGGTAGATCGTTTTGTGGGGATCACTCAGTTTCTAATTCTGTATGGAATTGAAAAGTAGGTTTCTGTAAAGAACTTGCATGATGAGTGATCAAGAGCAGAGGACTCCTAGGAAGAGGACCATTGGACCAGTAACTCGAGGTAGGATGCTGACAAGGGTCGGTATTCGAGGTGGTCGTGGTAGAGCGTCGGCTCAGGCCAGCACTAGTGGAGTAGCACTGCCTCCGGTCAGTGCTGGAGTAGCAGCCCCTGGCGATCCTAGGATAGACAGGACCATTCAGGCGCTTAAGACACTTGGAGCATTGATGGGGCGGTAGGCCCAGAATCAAGTCACCACCACTATCGCCGCCGCTAAAACTACTGCTACTGCTGCCGTTGCTTCTAATGCTACCGCACCTGCCGAAGTTCCACTTGGGAACATGGTTGTTGAGAGAGAGAGGCCGATGCAAAAGCTCGTGGAGCAGTTCTTGAAGTTGAACCCACCGAGGTTCACCAGTGCAGGAGATCCCAAGGCTGCAACCCTATGGATATAAGACTTGGAAAAAGCCTTTACACTAAGGAGGAAAAAGTTGTCCTGGCAGTATATCAACTGTAGGGTAACGCGAGTACCTAGTGGAGGGCCATTAGAGGCAGAGTAGTCCTTAAAGGTGAGGTTCCGGTGTGCAACGCCTTCCTGAGAGCTTTCAATAGCAAATATTTTTCTGACAACGCCCGAGAGCAGAAAATTGAGGAATTCCAGTGCCTCCGTCAAGGGATGTTGACAATAGATCAGCATGAGGCTAAATTTGCTGAGCTGTCACAATATGCTCCTAGGCTGGTAGAAGATCCTGAAGACATAGCTCGAAGGTTTAGAAACGGCCTCCAACCAAAGCTGAAGAATCCGCTGGTGCCATTCGACCTGAAGGATTACAACGAACTATATGGTCGGGCCCAGTTTATAGAGAGGAATCTGAACGAACAAGCCACTACATCTGGATTGCAGTTTGGTTCGAGTAGGGATGGGAATAGGTTTGGGAAGAAACCTATAAGGAGGAAGGTAACCTGTTCCGCCCAACAGGAAGGGTGGGATAGGTAAGTCTGCGCCGAACCAGATGGGCGTGTGTCACTTTTGTGGAAGACGACACGGATCAATCCCGTGCCATTCCAGGCTGGGTGCTTGTTATAAGTGTGGCCAGCAGGGTCACATAGCTAGGAATTGTTCCAGATGACCGATGGGACCGCAACAATTGCTTCCACCGCCACCGATGGGACAGAATAGGGGGTTTGCGCCTCAGAACACGCAACAAGGTGGATTGAATAGACCTCCAGCGTAAGGAAGAGTGTATGTTGTCACCAGGAGACAGGCTGAGGACTCGCCTGATGTGGTTACAGGAACGGTTTCGCTGAATAGCCATGCTACTTATGCTTTATTTGACCATTGTGCAACACATTCAGTCTTGAAATGTTGGAGTGTGCAAATGACTTGGGATGAAGGCTGAAGGGTGGTGGGGCATAGGACTTGAGCGAAATGGATATTTTGGTTGACATTGAGGCACTTTGGGCCCCCCTCTCTTCAACAGCTGGCTTCTTCTTTTTCCTTGGACTACTTTCTCCATTGTTGTGTGTTTTGTGAGCTCTAAAAACTAGAGAAACCAGCCAGCCTTCCCCATGACCCGTCGACCATCCTTGCCACCCGTCGTTCGAGCAGTTGAGCCCGTTGGAGCCGCTCGCCCACGTCCGCGAGCCGTCCACGTGTCTCTGCTGTCCAGTGTCTGTAAACTTTCCTCTGTCGCGCCCTGGTCACCATTCGCCGCCCCTAAGTCGCTGGAGCCACTACTGTTGCTCGCCTGGAGTTGTTGTAGCCTGCCGTCGCCGCCTAGCCTGTGTTCTAACCCATCCGACCATTCCGCCAAGCCCTTCGGTCCTTGGACAGAACCAAAGGCCAGCAAGGGCCCTTGAGCTTCGAGGCCCGTTTTAAGGCCCGTCCGGACCTCCGTTGGTGTCGCCGCAGGCTTGTTTATTGCTTGCCTCTGCGTCGCCGTCGTCGTGGACTCACCGGCCCGCTAAACCAATGAGTTTACTTGCTAAACTCTGTTTAGGGAGTTAATGATGTTTAGTAGATAATTAGTTTAGACTAAGTATGTATTATGTGGTTAGTTAGTTTAGATTAGTGATTTAATTGTTTAATTATTAATGTTAGGAATAAACTAATTAAAGGCTAGATAGATTGTACTATTTATCTAGATAAGTGCATTAATTTTCTAGGCCCGTTTAGGTGTTTAGATTAGCGTTTCCGGCCTAAGTTAGTATTTATTGTATTTAAATTGCATTATTTAATTATTTTTTTTCTATTTATTTAATTATTTAATATTTTCCGAAAATTATACCGGGATAGCCGGTGGCCGCAATTTCGTGCTAATTGCAGTGGTGTGCTTAGTTTATGCAATTAAGTGTTATTTTGTGCAAATTGAGTGGTGATTGAAATTTTAGTATTTAATTAGAAAATCCCGGGTGTCGGGTTTTGACACCAAAAATGGTTTTAAACAGTGGGATTTTAAAAGGAATGATATCAATTTTTTTGGTTCAAATCGATCATGTACCCACACACGATTATTTTACCGTGTGTTTTTAATACGAAGAAAATGGGCCAAGTATATTATTTTAATTGGGACATTTGAGTGCAAAGCATGATGTCTTGGCCGGGATTGGATGGATGCATGAATGGTTATGAGAACCCGTCCCCAAAATGAGTCGGGTGGATGTTGCCCCTATATGAGATGCCCCTCGTCAACGGATGCCGGTCGCAGTAGATTCTAGACCGATGCTCCTATGTGGAATGTCGTCTCGTGTAGACGTTGCCATGCTCAATGGGGTGAGACGATGCCTAGTTATGCCAGAAGACCACCAAACGTCGAGTAGGCCATGATAAAAATTGGAACGCATGATTGAGTGAAATTGACGCGCCTGATTATGGGACAAAATTGTGTGGCACGGTATGAGACGTGTCATAACGATTTGGCCTTATAATCGGGACCTCTGTGGCTATGGGAGATATGAGATGTGGCATTCCAATTGATTAAGCTTGATTACTGCTTATGTCTATGATATGAATTATGCTGACACGCAGGAAAGATCTGAGACAATGTGAGTCTCTATGGTTGTGTGGTTAGGACGCTTCTAGGCGTATTTTCTTCCTAGTCGAAGTTTAAGGGGTGAACTTGCTGAGACATTATCTCACCCCGTCGTGGGCTCATACTTTTCAGGTCCTTAGATGGTGGAGCGTTAGGTACGATACGGGGTTCCACAAACGATGGACTTTGAGCATACTTCCTTCACTATTATCGAGACCACCTTGACTCGGGAGCTAGTCAAGTCCGTGGTATGGGTCGATGAGGGCCTACCTCAGTTGGTACCTCACCGATACATAGCATGGTTCATTCACTTTCGACAAGGGGGTCGGGAGAGTCCCCTGTTGGGTTTCGACGAGCCTCCCATTGGGACTGGGTAGTGGGAAGCAGCTCACCCGATGGATCTCGACACCCTTGATGGTGTCATGGTGTCACGCCCCGATCCTCGGGCACGCGCCCATCCCGGCTTGGTCGATTAATTAGCGTCATCCCAGGACGCATCGCCGACCCTTTCATTTTAATGTGCATACGGAAGCATATATAAAATTCACAAACAATAAAACAATGGGATAGAAACGTAGGACCAAATTTCGAATTTTTGAAAAACAACCGCACTTATATACAAACAACCAAAGTTGTATATATCACAATACAAACACAAACTTCAGGTTCTACAAAAACCAATTCATAAAACAAAGTTTGCAGATAGGGGTGGGGTTTTCAATCCTCCCCTGGATCCTCCTCTGGGTCCTCTTCCGGGTGCCCCTCCTCCTCAACGATCTCTCATTCTTCCTCACTCTAGCTGGAGCCGACAACTAAGTACACCGGAGAGTCAGAATCGCCCTCGAGCTTGGGATCCTTCGCATCCACCATTGATCCACCCTTAGGATCTGCTGTCCCATTCCCAAACGCAACCTCCAAAACCTACAGAGGTACATCAGATTCCGGTACAGGGCCCACCCTTCGTCCGTCATTGTAATGGTGATACCACGATCGGTATTCATGGGGTATCTTTTTGGTTTCACCCACGTCAACCCAGACGGTGGACTTTATCAGCACATACTCGAGTCCTTCGGGGTGGTGGTGTATCGAGATGTGATAACTTATTTTGGTGAACTTCTTAGGTTGCCTAAAATATTCAGGAGGGTTTGCAGGGGCTGCCATCTAGGGACCTGAAATGTTATCCCACAACGGGGTGAGACGACGTCTCAACGAGTTCCACCCTCTAAGGGTACGTTTGGGAACCACTTCCTAAAGCCCTTTAGGGGTCCAAAGCCCCTTGGGCAAATGCAAGTGTGTTTGGCATTTGTTTTTGGGTTTGTATTCCCTAAATGCCAGCTTTACAAGGCTGAAAGCCCAAGGCAGGTTGGGGGCGCCTTGGGCTTTCACTATCGAAAATGCTGAGGTTGAGGGACTAAAAAAAAAATTTCTTCCCAAAATACCCTCGTTGATTTTTCGTTTGTCTAGTTTCGCCCTTACTATTCATCGTCTTCTTCCCTGAGCTTCTTCTTCTTCCACGCGAGCTTCTTCTTTTCCATAACCGGTCGCCGACGAAGGGCGGCGGTTCTGCGGCAACCGTCGCCTAGACGATCGTCGTTGGGGTGGCGTGACCAACGCCGGGGTGGGTCGCGGCAAGGTCTGGGTCACCGGGACCAAGATGCAGGGCGGTAGGGTTGCGGGACGACCTTGCCACCCCGATCTGGGTTGCACGACCTCGCCGCCCCTAGATCTAGGTCGTAGCGGCGTCGCACGACCCGGATCCGGGCGGCGAGGTCCTCCCGTGACCTCGATGCCGGATCTAGGTCGCCGGAGGTCAAGGCGGTGTCGCGCGACCTCGCCACCTCCGAATCCAGGGTCGCCAGGCCTTGCCGCCCCAGATCCAGGGTCGCCGGAGGTCGCGACGGAGTCACGCAACCTCGCCGCCCCAGATCTAGGGTCGCCAAAGGGCACTAGAGGTCGCCGGCGGCCGGTGCCCTTGCCGGTCAATTTTTTTTAATTTTTCTTTTGATAATTTTTTTTTACCACAAAGTTGCCTTGTAAATATAATTGCCTAGACACCATTTTGCTCAAAGTGCTTCACAAAGGGCTTTCAAAGTACAATTTACCAAATATATTTGCATTTTGGAAAACATCTTTAACTCAAAAGTGTTTGCATTTTCCTAAAGACTTTGCCCAAAAGTCTTCCCAAACGCACCTTAAGACCCGATTAGGAAGCAAATACGCCCTAAGGGCTGCCTAGGCACAATCATGAGTCAGGGGACTTACCTTGGCCTCAGTTCCCCCCTACAATTCAACACAATTCATAACCTCATCGAGTCACATCAACAAATCAAATTGTTCACTCAGATCGGCTCATCGATCAACCAACCTAGTCGATTACATGTCGGTCGGACTATCCCCGATCATTCTTGTCAATACTATCCATTCTCCAAGATGACATATCAAGTCACCGAGCCAACGTTCATTCTAAAAGATGATATATCGAGTCACCGAGCCAACATTCATTCTCCAAGATGACATATCGAGTCACCGAGCCAACGTTCATTCTCCAAGATGACACATTGAGTCACCGAGCCAATATAATATAATGTCTTTCTCCGAGATGACATACTTAGTCATCGAGTCAACATAATATAACTTCTTTCTCCGAGATGACATACCAAGTCATCGAGCCGACGTAATATAACGTTCTTTCTCACTTTTTGTCATACCCAATAAAATAGCCGTGTGTGGATACACGATTGGCCTTAGCCAAAATATAATAATTTCCTTTCCATAAATCCCATCATTTTATCTAATCCATCAAAATATTTTTTGGCATTGTAAACCGATGCTCAATTAATTTCCAATTAATTCCTAAAATTAAATAAATTTAGGAATAAATCCATAAAACACAAATCATGCCAATTCAACACAAATTAGAGCTCAATTAAATAAATAGACCACACCACAAAAATCAGCATAAAATTCCAGTCACCGACTATCCTAGTCTAATTTACGAAAAATAATTAATTAATTAAATAATTCCGAAAAGTAATTAATAAATGCAGAAAATGCATACTTTGGTCCGTAATGCCTAATTATATGTCGGAACGGGCCCGTAAAAATTTCGAGACTCGTTAAATAAATACTAGAGCCTATTAGCTCACTAATTACACTAACTATCCACCTAACATGCATCGGCAATTAATTAAATTCACAAATCTAATCTAACTAACACATAATATAGCTTAGCCTAAACTAAACAACCCTTAAGCTCATTAACCTACTAAGCGAGGATTAGTGAGTTAAACTCACTTGTTCGGCAATCCAATCGGTGTAAATCGACGGGGACGCAATGGGGCTCAATTCTCTCCAAAGCGAGCCTAGCTTTTGGGGTCTGGAACGACCTCAAAATGGGCCAAACCCTTGCTGGAAAACCCACTCCTTAAGCTTCAGTTTTGGGCTGAAACAGAGGGCAACAAGCTCGGCTTAGGGCAGGGATGGACCGAGGAAGGTTGAGAGGACCAAACTAGGCCTAGGTGGGGACTCACGGAGCTCAAAGATGGGCCAAACAACTCCGGCACAGGCTGAGACAGTGGCTGGGACGGCGAAATGGGCTGCTGAGATGTCAGGATCGCGCGGTGGCACGTGCGCAAGGCAAGGCGGTGAACGGCAACGGGCAAGGCTACTCGTGGGCAGTACGTGGGCAGTACGGCGGGATGCGACGTAGGAGGGAGAGGGCTGTCATTCTTTGCTGGAATTTTCGGTCTTCAATTTGCAGGAGGATGGTGATCTCAGTGGCATCAAGGAGGGGGAGAAAAGAGAGACTAATTTGCTTTATGGAGGGGGCCACCAAGCTTATTCCTATCCCTTTTGTTCCCTCAACTTGATCCACATCCATAGCTGTCTTCCATAGTAGTTTTTCAGACCCATTTGCCCCCATCTAGAAGCTTGAGAGGGTCCAAAAGTCATGGCCAAGGGAGTGCTGCCAATTTCACTTGATTTCTCTTCAATTGGACACTAATCACTTCTTAATTCAATCCAATTTGGCCCTAAAAAATTCAATCAACCTACCATCAATCAAATTGATATTTTTCCTCACCAAATTGATCCCACTTGCTTCCCAATTTTACGATAAAAAACAATCTCCGACATTTTATGGACAAAAACGGCCCTATCCCAAAAAGTCTTGGTTTGCAAAAAAATCTTCTGAGACTGAGTCGATGTTCCTAAAATGACTCGTGACATGACAGAATTTTTAATTTCTGAAATCGGACTTAAATTCGTAGTTAATTTCAATTCGGCACGATTTTAGTGTGACCTAGGCTACCGGGTAACTTTTAGAAATTTTTAGTGCAAAGACTCATGGTCGATTTTCTTCAAGTCACAATGAACCCACTCGACACATTGGCAACTCTCGGTTGTCATGAAAATCTCGAGAATTCAAATACGAACAGAAGGTACCAAAACGATAGAAAAATCAGTCTAGTACCGGCCGAACAAGAATTTTCCAAATTAGTGGAGTCACCCACGTTTAGCCACACATCTCCGTCGAACCGACCTATCTTTGACCCCTAATTGATTTTTAACTGTGCCGTAATAGCCTCTAAAGATGAGTACGGTCGAGAAGTCGATTCTCGGTTGAATTCTCAAGTCTATTGCCTTAAAATTCTTTAATGTCTTCCCCTGATAGTCTAGTTATCTCGAGAGTGATCAGCTTTGAGAACAGCCCTATAGGTGTGTCAATGAAATGCCTGATTTATTCAATAGAAAACAGGATTGAAAATCTGGGATGTCACAACTCTTCCCCTCTTATAAAAATTTCGTCCTTGAAATTTAAACCATTACAATACTTAAGCAAAAAGGTGGGGGTACAACTGTCTCATCGACTCTTCAGTCTCCTATGTTGCTCTTTCGGTACCATGGTGTTGCCAGACCACTTTGACCAACGAAATGGTCTTTGTACGCAGAACTTGCTCTTTTCGATCCACGATCTGAGCCGGGTTTTCAATATATGACACTCGGTCATCCACGTCCAATTCTTCAAAATTAAGCACGTGGGTCAAGTCAGGCTTGTACTTCCTCAACATTGACACATGAAAGACGTCATGCACTTGCGCCAATCTCAGTGGCAATGCAAGACGATACGCTAAGGTCCTAATTCTCTCTAGAATTTCAATTGGACCTACGTACCTCGGACTCAGTTTACCTTTCTTACCAAAGCGCAAAGTTCCCCTAATTTGTGACACCTTTAGAAAAACGTGATCGCCAACTTGGAATTCCAATGGTCTCCGGCGTTTATCTGTGTAACTTTTCTATCTACTCTAAGCGGTCTTATGTCTGCCTCTGATCACTACAACGGCATCCACTGACATCTAAACCAACTCTGGGCCTATGAACTTTCTCTCCCCAACTTCATTCCAACATACCGGTGTTCTGCACGATCTGCCATACAACGCTTCGAATGGAGCCATCTGGATGCTCTGCTGATAACTATTGTTGTAGGCAAACTCTACCAAATGAAGTTGTTCTTCCCAACTTCCTTTGAAATTTAGTACACAAGCTCGCAGCATGTCCTTGAGGGTCTGAATTGTCCTCTCAAATTGGCCATCCATTTGAGGATGATATGCCGTACTGTACTGCAGCTTTGTACCTAGAGCACTCTGCAAGCTCTTCCAAAAGGCGGCGGTGAACCTCGGGTCTCGATCTGAAGTTATCGTAACCGGCACTCCATGCAGACGAATTACTTGGCGCACGTACAACTCAGCATGCCTATCTAAACTGAGGTCCTTTCGAACTACAATTAAGTGAGCCCACTTTGTCAGTCTGTCGACTACTACCTAAATCGAATCATTTCCTCTCTAACTCCTCGGTAGTCCAGTCACGAAATCCATCATGATATGCTCCCATTTTCATTCTAGGATCTCGAGAGGTTGCAGAAGTCCTCCCGGCTTGCAATGCTGAAGCTTTGACCTGCTGACATGTCAAACACTTGGCGACATGCTTGGTGATATTCGTCTTCATATCCGACCACCAATAGTGTTGACGCAGATTTTGATACATCTTGGTACTACCAGGATGAATGCCGTAACTGCTACAATGTGCTTCTGATAAAATATCCTCTCTAAGCTCCACATCGTCAGGTACAACTAAACGTCCTTGGAACCTCAATGTTCCGTCATTAGAAATCTAAAAGTCAGCTTTCCTTTTCTCAGTATCCTCCTGTAAAATCTTCTGCACATCTAGGTCTGTTGGTTGGAGTAGCTTGATTCTGATTTGGACATCCGGTTCAATTCTGAGGGTGGCCATAAGACTCGAAAGGTGGCCTACCTCAAACTTGAATACCGAATTCCAAGCTCTTTTGATTAGGTTCCACTCCTTAATCAGTATATGAGCAACTGAAGACTTTCGACTCAAAGCATCGGCGACCTTATTCGCCTTTCCCGGGTGATATAGGATATTACAGTCGTAATCTTTCAATAATTCCATCCATTAACGTTGTCTCATGTTCAACTCCTTTTGAGAGAATAGGTACTTGAGACTTTGATGGTTCGTGAAGATCTGGAACCTTTCTCCGCACAAATAGTGTCTCTAAATCTTTAGGGCAAAGATGATTGTCGCGAGCTCTAAGTCATGCGTCAAATAGTTTTGTTCATGAGGTCTTGACTGACGGGAGTTGTATGCAACAACTCGGCCATGTTGCATCAACACGCAACCCAACCCTCTGAATGACGCCTCACTATAGATCTTGAATCCTCCAGGCCCAGATGGAATGGTTAACACAGGTGCAGTAGTTAGCTTTTGCTTCAACTCTTGAAAACTACTCTCGCACTTGTTTGTCCACACGAATTTCTCTTCTTTCTTCAAGAGTCTTATCAAAGGCGACACTAAAGATGAGAACCCTTCCACAAACCGTCTGTAATAACCTGCCAAACCCAGAAAACTTCTTATCTCTATCACGATAGTCGGTCTTGGCCAATTGATCACGGTTTCAATCTTGCTCAGGTCCATAGAGATTCATTCGCATGAAATCACATGACCTAAGAAAGCAACACGAGTCAACCAAAACTCGCACTTGCTGAACTTAGCGTACAACTGATGGACTCTCAGAGTCTGCAATACTAATCTCAGATGACTCTCATGCTCTTCATCACTTCTCAAATAAACTAGAATATCATCGATGAACACTATTACAAACCGATCTAGATATTCCTTGAACACTCAGTTCATCAAATCCATGAAGGCAGCTGGAGCATTCGTCAACTTGAATGGCATCACAGTGAACTTATAATGACCATACCGAGTACGAATGTTGATTTTGGAATGTCCTCCTTCCTGATCCTCAACTGATGATATCTTATCCTCAAGTCGATCTTCGAAAATATCGATGCTCCCTGCAACTTATTGAACAAATCATCAATCCTTGGGAGTGGATACTTGTTCTTGATCGTTACCTGATTGAGTTGTCGATAGTCGATGCACAGGCGCAATGAACCATCTTTCTTCTTCACGAACAGAACTGGTGCCCTCTAAGGTGATGCATTGGGACAAATAAATCCCTTATCCAATAATTCTTGCATCTGCACCTTCAGTTCCTTCAACTCAGATAACGCCATCTAGTAAAGAGCCTTAGAGATTGGCTTTGTCTCGCGTGCTAGTTCGATCACGAACTCAATCTCCCCCTCTGGCGGTAGACTTGGCAATTCCTTCGGGAAAACATCCGGAAATTCCTGTACCACAGCAATGTCTTCCATCTTCAGCTCCTCAACTGTCGTATCCACAACAGTTGCCAAGTAACCTCGGCAACCCTCGTCTAACAGATGAGTTGCCTCTAGCAACGAGATCAAAGTAATCGAGAGTCCTCCTTGATTCCCGACAAACTCGAGGCTCTCACCCTATAACGGGTCAAATTGAATCGCTTTGTGATAGTAGTCCATCTTAGCTTGTTGCTTGGTGAGCCAATCCATGCCAATAATTAAATCAAAGTCGTACATGGCTAGGACTAATAAGTCTATTTTCCCCACTCGCTCACCAATCACTAACTTGCAACCAGCACAACCCAAAGCAACTATCACTTTATCCTTCAATGGTGTAGATATACTAACTGCCGACTCCAATAATATAGGACTTACTCCTATCAACTTAACATACTGCTCAACAATAAAGGAATCGGTCACTCCTGGATTGTATAAAGCGTAAGCCGGATGGTCATTCAATGAAACCATATCTGTGATCACGTCAGGCGCAGCCTCTGCCTAACCTTGTGTGATGGCATACACTGTGCCCTGAACTGGGGGTCTCAGCTATCCTCCTTATGGCGCGTTATAAGGCGAATACCCTCTTATCTGACCCATAAGTGGCAGCGGTGGTAACTGTGATTGTCTTCTTGGTCGCCTAGGGCCCGGTTCACTGGCTATGTGGCCTTGCTGGCCGCATTCAAAACACGCACCTGGCCTAGGTTGGCACGGGGCTGACCCGTGTCGCCTTCCACAAAAGCGACACACTTCATTCCTATTAGGCACTGACCTGCCAAATCCACCTTTCTTGTTGGGCAGGATTTGGAATCTACCTCTAGTCACGGGCCTCTTCCCATGGCGAATTCCTTCTCGGTGTGAAGTAAACCTAGATCCAGATGAGGTGACTTGCTCGTTCAAACTCCTTTCAAGCAGCTATGCTCGACGATAGATTTCTCGGTGATCAACCTGATCAAACGGCACCAACGGCTGCTTCAACTCTTGTCGAAGGCCATTCTTAAACCTTCGAGCCTTCTCCTTGGGGTCTTCAATCAGTCTCGGAGCATACTGAGATAGCTCTGCAAACTTGACCCCATATTGGTCAACAGTCATTGACCCCTGACGGAGTCGTAGAAATTATTCTATCTTTTGCTCCCTGGCGTTCCTCGAGAAGTATTGTTCATTGAACACCTTGAGGAATGTGTCCCACAGTGGAACCACTCCTCCTGGAAACCGTCTCTCTGGCAGCTCTCCACCAAGTATTAGCATTGCCCTGCAATTGATAGACGGCCAGGGTCACCTTCTCTTCTTCCATGCACATCAGGAGTGCAAAAGCTTTCTCTAGATCCTGGATCTAAAGAGATGCGACCTCGGGGTCTCCGGTACTGTGAATCTTTGCGGGCTCAGCTTCAAAAATTGCTCCACCAGCTTATGTATCGGCCTCTCTCTCTGCACCACTACGTTCTCAGGTTGAACCTCGACAAGTGTGGCAACAGGTGCGATGGCAACGGTAGCAGCAACGGCGGCTTGATTCTTTGCTTGCTGTGCCATCACGTCTCTCATGGCTTCTAGTGCCTGCATGATCCCCTCGATTTTAGGATCACCAAGGGCTGCTACCCCGGCACCAACCGGAGGTGGTGCCACTCCACTCACGCTAGCCTGAGCTGGCACTCGACCTTGGCCTCATCGGGTACTAACCCTGGTCGGCATTCTACCCAGAGTCACGGCCTTAACGATCCTCTTGCTAGGAGTTCACTGCTCCTGATCACTCATGACTTCCACATCGAATTAGAAACAGAGCGATCCAACAAAAACACAAAATTCTACCAATCAACTACCACAGACATGCACCTGCATGAATTTAAAGGTATTTCCTACTACTATCCCATGAACCATCACACCTTATCACTCCAATCCCTAAACCATTGCTCTGATACCACTAAACAGGGATGTCATGCCCCGATCCTTGGGCACGCGCCCATCCCGGCATGGTCAATTAATTAGCAACATCCTAGGACACATCACCGACCCTTTTCATTTTAATGCGCATGCGGAAGCATATATAAATTCCTCAAACAATAAAACAATGGGATAGGAAAGTGGGACCAAATTTCAAAATTTTAGAAACAACCACACTTATATACAAACAACCAAAGTTGTATTTATCACAATACAAACAAAAACTTCAGGTTCTACAAAAACCAATTCAGAAAACAAAGTTTACAGACAGGGGTGGGGTTTTCAATCCTCCCCTAGATCCTCCTCTGGGTCCTCTTCCGGGTCCTCCTTCTCCTCAACGATCTCTCCTTCTTCCTCGCTCTAGTCGGAGCCCACGGCTGTGTACACCGGAGAGTCAGAATCGCCCTCAACCTTAGGATCCTTCACATCCACCACTGATCCACCCTTAGGATCTGCTGTCCCATTCCTGAATGCAACCTCCAAAATGTACAGAGGTACATCAAATTCTGGTACAGGGCCCACCCTTCGTCCGTCATTATAATGGCGATACCATGATCGGTATTCATGGGGTACCTTTTTGGGTTCACCCACGTCAACCCAGACAGTGGACTTTATCAGCACATACTCGAGTCCTTCGGGGTGGTGGTGTATCGGGATGTGATAACCTATTTCGGTGAACTTCTTAGGTTGCCCAAAATATTCAGGAAGGTTTGGAGGGGTTACCATCTAGGGACCTAAAATGTTATCGCACAACGGGATGAGACGACATCTCAGCGAGTTCCACCCTCTAAGACCCGACTAGGAAGCAAATACGCCCTAAAGGCTACTTAGGCACAATCACAAGTCAGAGGACTTACCTTGGCTTCATTTCCCCCTTGCAATTCAACACAATTCAAAACCTCATCGAGTCACATCAACAAATCAAATTGTTCACTCAGATTGGCTCATCGATCAACCGACCTAGTCGATTACATGTCAGTCAGACTATCCCCCAATCATTCTAGTCAATACTATCCATTCTTCAAGATGACATATCGAGTCACCGAGCCAACGTTCATTCTCCAACATGACATACCGAGTCACCGAGCCAATGTCGAGATGACATACTTAGTCATCGAGCCGACATAATACAACTTCTTTCTCCGAGATGACATACCGAGTTATTGAGCCGATGTAATATAACGTTCTTTCTCACTTTTTATTATACTCAATAAAATAGCCGTGTGTGGGTACACGGTTGGCCTTAGCCAAAATATAATAATTTCCTTTCCATAAATCTCATCATTTTATCTAGTCCACCGAAATATTTTTGGCATTGTAAATTGACGCTCGGTTAATTTCCAATTAATTACTAAAATTAAATACATTTAGGAATAAACCCCTAAAACCCAAATCACGCCAATTCAACACAAATTAGAGCTCAATTAAATAAACAAACCACACCATAGAAATTAGCATAAAATTCCGGTCATTGACTATGCTGGTCTAATTTCCGAAAAATAAATAAATAATTAAATAATTACGAAAATTAATTAATAAATGCAGAAAATGCATACTTAGGCCCGTAATGCCTAATTATATGTCAGAACGGGCCTGGAAAAATTCCGAGACTCATTAAATTAATACTAGAGCCTATTAGCTCGCTAATTGCACTAACTATCCACCTAACATGCATCGGCAATTAATTGAATTCACTAATCTAATCTAACTAACCACCTAATCCAACTTAGCCTAAACTAAACAACCCTTAAGTGTCACTAACCTACTAAGCGAGGATTAGTGAGTTAAACTCACTTGTTAGGCGATCCGGTCGGTGCAAATCGACGGGGACGCGATGTGACAGTCTGATTTTTCTACTTCTGTTTTCAATTAAATAAATCGGGCTTTTCGTCAATGTGCCTATAGTGCTATTCTCTGAGCCGATCACTCATGAGATAACTAAACTATCGGGTAATTTTTGAGAATTTTCGATGCAATAGACTCGTGGTCGATTATTTTCGAGCCACAATGTACATCTTCGACACATTGGCGACTCTCGATTGTCGTGAAAAATCTCGAGGTTTCAATTACGAGCACAGGGTACCAAAACGACACAAAAATCGGTTTAATGCCGATCGACGAGAATTTTGTAATTAGATGGAATCACCCATGCTTAATTATCTATCTCAATCGAATCGACCTATTTCCGATCTCGATAGATTTTCGATTTGTGCCGAAATGATCCTTGTAGACTAACACGGTCAAGCAATCGATTCTGGTCGAATTCTCAAGTTTATTGCATCAAGATTCTTTAATAACTTTCCCGACTAGTCTAGTTATCTCATGAGTGATCGGCTCAGAGAATAGCACTATAGGCACATTGACGAAAAGCCCGATTTATTTAATTGAAAACAGAAGTAGAAAAATCAGACTGTCACATGCGACGGAGCTCAATTCTCTCCAAAGCGGGCCTAGCTTTCAGGTCCGAAATGACTTCAAAACAGGCCAAACCCTTGTTGGAAAACCCACTCCTTAAGCTTCTATTTTGGGCTGAAACAGAGGGCAACAAGCTCGGTTTAAGGCGGGGATGGACCGAGGAAGGTTGAGAGGACCAAACCGGGCCTGGGTGAGGACTCACGGAGATCGGAGATGGGCCAAACAACTCCGACATGGGCTGAGACAGTGGCTGGGACCGCGAAATAGGCTACTGAGATGTCGGGATCACGCGGTGAGGCGCGGTGGCGCACGCACAAGGCGAGGCGAGAAACGGCGACGGGCGGGGCTGCTCGTGGGCGGGTCGGCGAGATGCGATGGAGGAGGGAGAGGGCTGTCATTCTTTGTTGGAATTTTCGGTCTTCAATTTGTAGGAGGATGGTGATCTCAGCGGCAGCAAGGAGGGGGAGAAGAGGGAGACCAATTTGCTTTATGGAGGGGCCCACCAAGCTTATTCCTATCCCTTTTGTTCCCTCAACTTGATCCACATCCATAGCTGTCTTCCATAGCAGTTTTTCAGACCCATTTGCCCCCATCTAAAAGCTCATGGCCAAGGGGGTGCTACAAATTTCACTTGATTTCTCTTCAATTGGACACTAATCACTTCTTAATTCAATCCAATTTGGCCCTCAAAATTCAATCAACCCACCATCGATCAAATTGATATTTTTCTCACCAATTGATCCCACTTGCTTCTTAATTTTGTGATAAAAATAATCCCCGACATTTTCTAGACAAAAACGACCCTAGGACAACTTTTTCCCAAAAAGTGGGTTGCAGAAAAATCTTCTAAGACTAAGTCGATTTTCCTGAAATGACTCGTGACATGACAGAACTTTCAATTTCTAAAATCGGACTTAAATTCGCGGTAAATTTCAATTCGGTGCGATTTTAGCATCACCTAGGCTACCGGGTAACTTTCATAAATTTTTAGTGCAAATGACTCGTGGTTGATTTTCTTCGAGCCACAATGAACCCACTCGACACATTGGCAACTCTCGGTTGTCGTGAAAATCTCAAGGATTCAAATACGGACACAGGGTACCAAAATAATAGAAAAATCGGTATAGTACCGACCGACGAGAATTTTCCAAATTATTGGAGTCACCCACGTTTAGCCACACATCTCCGTCAAACCAATCTATCTCCGATCCCTAATCGATTTTTAACTGTGCTGTAATGGCCTCTAAAGATGAGCACAATCGAGAAGCCGATTCCTGGTTGAATTCTTAAGTCTATTGCCTCAAAATTCCTTAATGGCTTCCCCTAATAGTCTAGTTATCTCGAGAGTGATCAGCTCTGAGAACAGCTCTATAGACGCGTCAATGAAATGCCCAATTTATTCAATAGAAAACAGGATTGAAAATCTGAGATGTCACACATGGTGGACCCGAAGCCCCCGGAGCTTATGGATGAGGAGCCTAGTGCCTAGATGGCTCAGTGGCTCTTCCTTTTTGCGTTAGACCCCTTTTTGTATATAAACCCAGTTTGTTTATAAAATGGTGTTTTGTTTCGATGTCTGATTATCCTACTTTTCTATTCCATATGGATTGTTGTCTAGGGATTGTTTTTATTACGCTTCTGCATGTGCATTAAAACGAATGGGTCAATGACACGTCCTAGGACGTCACAATTTTATTGACCACCAAGGGATGTGCGCGCGCTCGAGATTCAGGGCGTGACAGAATGAGACTTAAGTCAATTAAGAAATATCGACAATTAGGTATTTGCTTGACGGATACTTTATTAAACTACTACCTTGATGGGCAGGAGGTCGGAAGTGAAGTCTTTACTTATTTGATCGCGTGACCCATGAAAATGGAAATGACTAGGAAAGATCCATGTGAGAGACTTTTGTGGTGGTTGTTCTTGTGATGCAATAGTTGGGCAATTTGACTAGTCAACAGATTGACTAGTGAAGGCACACAAGTCTTATGTGACTTGACATTATTACCTGACGTTTCTTTTGCTCCGTAATTTTTTTTAATCTAAAATTATTAGTGTGTTCTAATCAAATAAAATTGATGGATTCCAAATTCATACTTCAGTGCATGTGAAACGCTTTTCTTTTTTACTGAACAAACGCACCTTATGTCTATTGATTATAGTGAATTTGACTAATCTTCTCTAACTATATATTGAGGGGAATGAGACTTAAGTCAATTAAGAAAAATCAACAATGATAGTAACCTAACAAGAACGAATCACCTGTTGATTTAGTGACGCACTATTAAACTTTATTTTCCCTCCTAAGATGAGAATAGTGTAAGATTGCAATGAAAGAGAGGTTGAGATATTTAATTGAATAAAAAAAATCGAGGAATCAAATTGCAAAAAAGAAGATATATAGGCAATTTCAATTTGATCACCCCTAATTTTTTTAAGCATGAATTTTGAAAATGTTGTCTCCATTAACTCATGAAACAATCCTCAAGGTGTGATTGGTCACCTGGACAATAGATGAGATCACTCTTGTGATGGTCATCTTGTCGCCGATAAACAAGTAGCCACTATGATAGTGTTCCCTTGTGTAGGTCGAGACCAACATTGAGATTTAGATCTTAATATGGTTTCCCATGTTTATGTCGTTGTTGTTGGAAGAATTCCACATCGATTAAATGATTGATTAGAGATCCTAACATAATATCATAACATAGGTTAATAATTTATATCCTGATACTCCAATTTGCTCACACAAAATATTAAACATGTCAATTTCACCATAGTCGATCTGAGTCAAGCACGTGTGAGAGAGAGACTCACATGCAAGGAGTGTTTGTATAATTCCATATCGCTTAAATATGTTATTATAACGTATCTTATACACATGTAGTTAAGCAATGTGCGATTATAATAACATGGGTTGTGGCTTAAGGCAACCGGTGTGACAAATGCAACTATCACCAAGGTGGTTGCCCCATTCGTCCGTCGGCAACCACCACCACCAAGCTAACCACTTCCGATGATAGTAACTCGCTGTAGTTAGCTACCCACAATTCTCTTTCCTAGTATTTTCATTTTAATTTTAATGTTATGAAGAAATTTTTTTATTTTTCTTTTTGTGTAACTATATCCAACATCAAGTCCGATGTTTTACAAAGAAAAAAATAAATTGTCACAATTTCTCACATTTTTTATGCAAACTTGTTTTATCATGCCTTAATCATTGTTTTATGTTCAAATACACTAAGAAATATTACTGTTTGACTTTTCCGAATAATTGTCTGGAGATCGACCGTGGCATTAGCTTAGCCAGGCTCTTTGCTCCTTGACAACTTAATCTTTTAAAGAAACACTGTGTGTGCCTCAGTTTAACACAACCGATCGTTATATGGTGATCCATTGGGGGTAGTCTTAAGACGATTTGGTTGTGTAACTTAATTACAAAGGATCACTCAGTCCATTTTCGCTTGGCCCCATAAGATAAAAAGTACTTAAACAAGTGAACAAGTGATGATAAAGGAATCATAGAAAAATGAATACTGGATAGTCTATAGATTATGTAGATTTAATCCATCCGGAACTGAATCAAGTGGGCCTCACGGCGAGATTCATGAAATCAATGAGGCAAACAATATTGATCCGTGACGTGAACTTAACTCTCCAAATTTGACTTTTGACCACTTGGAGAACTCTCTCTGAATCTTCTTATGACAGACCAGGTTGAACGCAATGCATTTTGACCGAACAACCTTTGGACTTTGATCTCAACCGTGAATTGTGTAAAATGACAGCAGAGGGGACGGTCTCGGAGTCGCGGATGACAGCATAGGAGAGATCACAGCGTCTATTTTGACAAGTCAGCTGAATGGAAGGCTGTGAAGGCATGGGACGACAACGACATGCAGAAGAATTTCCTTGGCTTGAGAGAGTAAAATTGCTCGAATATCCTTCATCGACAAGCACACATGAATTTATGTCCAACATAGCAGCGACTTCTAGCTATGTATCTATTAGAATATTTAAACAGTAAACCATACATTTATCTAATGGCTCAAACTTTTAAATAGTTGATGGCTATTTCACAAAATCTCACACGATATCATAGTTAGTAGTCCTAAGTTTGAATCTTTCTATTAAATAATAAATAGCGCCTTCATCTAATAGTTTAATTTTGTCTAACCCTATATTTATGCCCGAAGTGTTTTGAGTGTCGATTTGTCTTCTGTCATTTGGCATGTATCGGTCTACCACGTTTAAGTTCGAGGTACACAATCCCTTCTCTTCAGTACTTCTCCTTTTCTTGTCCCTTTCTGTATTTGCAGATTTATTTAACTTTTAATTACCTGAGCATATTCATCGATATTAAGTATGTGCACTTCACTGTCTGAGAAACTAATTAATGTCACTCCTACACCATAATGAGATCATTCAACAGTTGGAGCGAGCTAAATCTATCGAGTTCCATCTGACAGAACCGTAGTATGGTTACAGAGGAACCTTTAACCGTACTTCTATGTTACAAAACCAAGCTAAAGGACGTTAATTATGAGTGTCTTACCAGAATGACACTTGTTGTCATGCAAGATTCTTGTAAGTTTGCATATCATCTTCCACAAGAGAACTTCATTATTGGCTGAGAACAAATGATGAATTGTCTGATCTCCGTTTGAGTTTGTTTTGCTCAACAAGTATCTACTGGAGAAGCTTTTTACATGTTCGCCTTGAGAGTTCATTCAAGCATGCACTCGTCTTTGATCCCGAGTGACTATTCAGCCCCTCAAAGAACAGTATCAAACTATGTTAGAATTGCATCGTTGCAAAGTTGAGCTCTCTCCAAGCTGAAACACGAAAGTTTATCTGAGACCTGTTGCTCTCTCTCGCTCTCGCTGCATGCGTGTTCTCTGGCATTGCATTTGTGTGGCAGATCCTTCTGAGGGTCTGCAGATCAACTTCAGGGTGCGTTCCGCAGCGGTGGAAGTAATTTGGAGGATTAAGATCAAACCTCGTTACATCCTTGCAAATTTACTTTTAATTTGTTGTTTCTTAGCCATGTGTAAAGTGCAAAGTACTTTGCTGTCGGATGGTACGCTTTTCTCACCAATGGATGGACTAGCCAGAATTTTGGCGCATTTTATTCCTTTTGACTTTGCTTTCCGGACATGAAGCTGTAGCGATTGCTGCAGTGCATGATTCTTCCCCATTTGGTGTCTCAGAGGGGGCCAATATAACAGTCTATTGTTGCACCATTATGTGCGAGAAAATTCTAAAGATTTACCTGCTTTGTAGTGAAGATAAAACGGCACCTTTTAATCAACCAAAAGGAGGCTTTACGCTATGTTGACGGTAGCTTACGGACTACTCAATAACATGTACAAAGCTGAAAATTGTTTGTTGAGCTAACTTTGATGATGCCCTCAAGTCAGCTGTCATACAATAATTTTTGTTGTAATTATGGTTAATGGATCAACGATAGCCAATAATTATGATACGTATTTTCTATTCACGTATCTCTTTTAGATTCATGAATTTCCTAATACTTTCTGTTCACGTATCTATTGAATTCATGAATTTCTTAGAGTCATGTTTCTTTTAGTTCATGTATTTATTGAGTTCATGAATCTCTTGAATTCACGTGTCACAGGATTCATGAATCTCTTGGTTTCACGTATCTCTTTATTCATGAACTTCATGGATACACGCGTCTATTTAATTCATGTATCTCATTAGTATATGAACTAATAAGCTCTATAAATAGATAGGAATATAGAGTTTCATTAAAGGGTTTTGGTTTTGATTTTTCCGACTCGATTCCAAAAGGCTTTGAAATACTTTCCTACTCTTCTAATTTTTCTGAGTGTGATGGTTCAATTGAACGGTTCGACTGAGTCCTGCTTGCATAGTGCTAATCCAACTGGCAATTCAAGGCTTAGTCCATCGACTAGTTAAGTAAGTCTGATAGACTTTCACTAAAGAAGGTTCAAAGCGAAAGCTACCTATCTTGATGCGGTGTATTTCAACAGGCATGCTCAGATTCCTTCGCATCAAAAATGTTTTGTCGATCCATTAATGTGGGGGATTGTTGTAATTATGGTTAATGGATCAACGATAGCCAATAATTATGATACGTCTTTTCTATTCACGTATCTCTTTTAGATTCATGAATTTCCTAATCTTTTCTGTTCACGTATCTATTGAATTCATGAATTTCTTAGATTCATGTATCTTTTAGTTCATGTATATATTGAGTTCATGAATATTTTGAATTCACGTGTCTCAAAATTCATGAATCTCTTGGTTTCACACATCTCTTTATTCATGAACTTCGTGGATATACGCGTCTATTTAATTCATGTATCTCGTTAGTACATGAACTAATAAGCTCTATAAATAGATAGGAATATAGAGCTTCATTAAAGGGTTTTGGTTTTGGTTTTTCCGACTCGATTCCAAAAGGCTTTGAAATACTTTCCTATTCTTCTAATTTTTCTGTTGTGCTGGTTCAATTGAACGGTTCGACTGAGTCCTATTTGCATAGTGCTAATCCAAACAGGTTCGAGGTGTTGTATCTTGGGAGGCATAGTTCGTAAATCTGCAGAGCACCTTTGGCAGGAACTAATTGCCTTAAGGAGATTCGGTTATCCGTACCTCACCTCCAGCCTTATGTTATTTTTCAGTGATATCTTATTTTCTTCTTCTCCAAGATTTGTAAAAGGAAGGATATTATAAAGTTGTTATCATCTTCTTTACATCGATGTTCTGATTACAACAAACAGTGTGTTTTCTCTGGATTAATTTTCAACAATTTTAACCCCTGACATCGTATATATACCGAAGTTCCTGGCATACACGACTCACTCACAATTCTCCTTCAACCAAGACCTGGTTACCTCTCCCCAGCTACATTTTCTCAGCCAACCATCTCAAGATAAGTTTGGGTTTTACAGCCCGACATTGCATTCTAGAAATCCTAAGCGTCTCCCCAAAATTCAATATAATGCCCACTAAACTTCCGATTTGCTGGTAAGTTTTGCCAGTCTTAAGAACCATCGACAATCACGCAATGAGATTCAGCGAATGGCAAAAGAGGGGAAAAGGGCTAACCAAATTTGCATGTAACAATCCCTATTTTTAAGACTCTCTCTATCCCCCAAAGTTAAGGGAAAAGAACAATCACTTGTACAGAGCTCTAAATGTATGTAGACAGTATTTGTAAGCATCCCATCAAGTTTCCTATGTGACATGACTCCAAGTAGGATGCGCCTGGCCTCTCCCCGCATTACCATTTTCCCTTCGCTCGGAAGAGACGTTTGGATTGCCACCAAGCGTTGACGTTTGGTTTGGCTACTATGACTCCTTTGGTACACTTGGCAATACCCAAATGTCTAAGGGCTAAGTCAAGAAAATGTTAGGAAATGACAAAAAACAAATATTGGATAATTACTACGAGAATCATGGAGTAATACCTCCATATCCAACTTCCTTAGTTCAGAGATTTTCGGCTTCCATGGCCCAGGTGGACCGGTCGAAAGTGAGTCAAAAAGTCATCCTTCACATAGCCAGGCTCCCATCCAAAAAGGAAAAGACATCTCCATCTCAAGAGAAAGAATGAAAGAGAATCTGTAACTCTTTGAGCTCGCAAATGACTCACCTTCTTACCCAATATCGTTGCAGCATCTACAACCTCAGCATCCACAACAGGAAGATCACTAGCATTTGCTTTTATCTTTAGGTGAGCTTTGCTATGATTGCCAAGCTCACCCCACACTTCGTCCTTGTTAAATTTCTTGTTCATTGCCACGAAATCAAAATCCTCAGCATATTTGGCAGCCAAATGTGGAATCTAGAAAGTCAAGCGAAAGAAAAGAGAACAGCCAATAAAGAGGCGTAATAAGATCCTAAGGAATTCTTAGAATACCTATAGCTACAGCTGTGGCAATAGGCGTGTGATTTTGTAACACACCAAATTGTCCAGGTTTACATCAACAACCACCCCATTCCTTTTCTTTTCACCGTATCTTAATAGCGATACACAAAATCACAAAGGAGCTCTAGATAATAAATTGAATACCCCTAATATCAACTTGTAGCAATATTCGCAAGTTAAACAATTTAATCAACCAACTGATGATGAAATTCAATTATAATTTGACCTCTACTGTGACATCCCCCTTCTCCCCCTCTTTTGTCATCTTCCTCTCTCTTTCTCATTTTTCTCCTCTCCCCCACGTGATTTCTCTTTCCCCCCTTCTCCCATCCATCCCCCTTTCCCCTTTCTTTCTCTCTTTCTCTCTCTCTTTTCTCTCCTCCCACACACCACCTCCTGCACCCCCTTTTTTTCTTTTGTCTTCTTCTTCTCTCTCTCTTTCTCCCTCTCTCTTCTTTTCCTTTCTCTCCCCCCCCCCTCTCGGCCAAATCCTTCTTCTCCTTCTTCTTCTTCTTCTTCTTCTTCTTCTTCTTGCTCGTTGCTACTTCACCCACCACCAGCACCACCACCGCCCCACACCCTACTCACCATCACCATCATCATCTCCACCTTTTGGCTGCCGAACCACCACCACTTCGAGCGAGGATGTCACACCCCGAACCTTGAGCGCGCGCGCATCTCTCGGTGGTCGACTAAATTGCGATGTTCCCAAGACGCGTCGTCAACCCAAATGATTCTTACATGTGCGGAAGAGAAATAACAATCCCCGGACAACAATAAACATGGGATAGAAAAGCAGGACAGTCAATTCACAAAAACCACACTTTAAAAACACCTCGAGTTCATATATAAAACTAGTCTAAAGCCAAAAGATGCTACCAAGCTAACCCTATCCCGGACACTATCTACTTGGGTTCCAGGTCTATCATGACACCATTAGGGATGTCGACATCTAAAGGGTCGGCTACTGCGGCAGCGGGCTCTTCACCCTCGGGTAATTGGTGTGCCTCGATATCAACTATAATATTGACATCTACTATAGAGTCGAGCGCCCCCGCATACTCATCATTGACGGCAGGTCTGTTGAAACCCTTCAAGGGGCCCTCCCAGACACCGTTTGGCCTGCGACAAAACCACGCCTTGAATCAATGAGGTACCAACTGAGACAGACCCTCATCAACCCAGATGGTAGTCACGATGAGCTCATGGGTCCAATTAGAGGTCTCGTGGATGGTGAATATGGTGTGCTCGGTATCCACCTCTTGTGGCCACCCAAAACGGACATGACGCACCTCCATCTAAGAACCTGAAAATTGTAAACCACAACGGGATGAGACAATGTATCAGTGAGTCAACGCCCTAAACCCCGATTAGGAAGGTAATACACCTAGAGGCAGCCTATACACACATCATAGAGGACTTACCTCACCTCAGCTCCTCCCTGCACGTCAGTACAGCTCATATAACATATGCATACAGTAAATGCACCTAATAACTGGAACGCTTCACTTTAATAAACCAATCAATCACAGAGGTCCCAATTATAAGGCCCAATCGTTATGACACGTCTCATTCCATGCCACACAATTTTATCTCACAATCAGGCGCAATCATCTCACTCATTCAAACGTTCCAATTAATTATGGCCCAACGGGCACAGCCAACTCAACAGTCGGCAGTCTTCCGGTATAACCGGGCATCGTCTCGCCCCATTAAGCAGAGCAACGTCTACCTTTAGACGGCATTCCCCAAGGAGCATCGGTCCGGCCTCTACTGCGATCCGACATCCGTTGACATGGGGTATTCCATATAGAAGCAACATCCACCCGACCTTTCTCTAGTGATGGATTCTCATAGTGATCACACGCACATCCAATCTCGGCCAAGGATATTGTGTTTTGCACTCAAATGTCTCAATTTTAAATAATGAACTTTGCCTATTTTCTTCATATTAAAAACACCCGGTAAAATAGTTGTGCGTGGACACACGGTCAAATCGGACCATAAAGCGTGATATCCTCTCTTTTAAAAATCCCACAATTTTATATAGTACTAAAAACATTTTCGGCGTAAAAAACCAACGCAAGGTATTTTTCTAATTAAATACCAAAATTTCATATTTTTGAAATAATAATTCAAAAATCATCAATCAACATCCAATTGCACAATTTAACACTCAATTGCACAAATCAACCACACCACGACGATCAGCATGAACTTCTAACAACTGGCTATCCTTATATAATTTATGCTAATTAATAAATAATTAAATAAATTTTAAAATAATTAAATAAATGCAAAATAATTAAATTTAACTGCTAATTAATCTACCTACACTAATCTAACCACCTAATTGGACTAATTAAATTAATCTAACCAATCTAGCTACATCTAATCTAACTAAACTATCTAATTGAACTAACTATCCACCTAATTAACCTATCTAATTAATCTAATTAACTAAACAAGCTAACTAAATACACTAATCTCACTTAGCCTAATCTAATCCACCTCTAAGAATAATTAGCCTCCTAATTAGGGATTAGGAGGTAAACTCATCGGTTTAACGAGCCGATGAGTTCATGGCGACGACGACGTGAAGGCGAGCAAGACTTGGGCCTATGACGACACGCCACGAGGCTTGGAAGGGCTTGAAAATGGCCAAGCAAGCCTCAGCCCACAACTGAGATTTGCTTCTGTTTTGGGTTGGACCAAAAGGAGCTGAGGGCTAGAACGGGCTTGGTTGGCGTGGGGAAGGACAAGGCGAGCTGGCGACTCGGCGACGAGCTGAGGCGGCCGACGAAGGAGTTGGTTGATGGGCTGGCTTCAGTGAACGCTGGCATAGGCGAACGACGAGCTCGGGACACGGGGGACGCGTGGGACTGGAGGCGCGGTCAAGATGGGCTGGCAGACAATCTCGGGCTCGGGCGTGGCTTGGACGGCAACGTTAGGCCTGGCAGCTTTGGTGAGGAGCTTTGCTGGTTTGGTTGCTCTGGAAATGAAGGTTTCGCTAGCACAAGTGAAGAAGAAGTTGAGGAAGAAGAAGAAGAAAAAGGCAATTGTGCTGGGAAGGAGGGCACAAGAAGCCCTCAAAGTCAAGCCAAAATATCTCAAAACTCAAGTGCAAGGCCCCCACCAACTTCAGCCCTATCCGGCAGCCCTTTTCCCCTTTAAATCTTCTCCAACAAGCCAAGATTGATGCCCAAATATTGCAGCCCCCCCCCCTTAGCCTACGAATTTCAAGTGTTCACCTCACCAATTCAATTCAATTTCACTCCAAGTAACCTCCAATTGATGGCCAAATTGCTGAGGAGGGAGCCCAAACGAATTTCCACCATTTCCATCACCAACTAGTCCCTTTTGAAGGCCAAAAATCCACACTAAAATGGCTCTTCGAATTTCCCGGTCCAATTTCGCCAAAAATTCCGAGCTCACCGAAAATTCTTCAAAGGATGAGTCGACGTTCCTAAAATAAATTGTGACATGCTGGAACTTTTGATTCCTGAAACCGAAGTTCAATTTCGCGGTTAATTTCAACCGAACGTGATTTTAGTGTGACCTAACCTACTAGGTAGCTTTTAGGAACCCGTGGCCGATTATTTTCGATCCACATTGTGCATCTTCAACTCATAGGCGACTCTCAGTTATCGTAAAAATATCAAGATTTCAACTACGGGCACATGGTATAGAATTGACAGAAAAATCTGTTTAGTGCCATTCGACATGAATTTTGCAATCAGGTGGAATCACCCACACTTTAATTACGTGCATCTATCGAATCGACCTATCTCCAATCTATAATCAATTATACCGGTGCTGTATCGACCCTTGCTAATTAGCACGGTCGAGTAGTCGATTTCTAATCGAATTCTCAAGTCGGTCGCGTTTATATCCCTTAACGGCTTCACTTGATAGATTAGTTATCTTTTGAGTGATCATCTCAGTGAAAAAAACTATAGGCGCATCGATGAAAAGCCCATTTCAATTAAATTGAAACAAAGTCGAAAATCAGGATGTCACAACTCACCGCTCGTCCGACATCAAGCCCGATGAGTCGTTGTGTCGTCCGTGCCGTCGCTCGCTTGCCACCGCAAGCCACCGCCCCACCCGCGTCCCTCACGCCATTCGCCGTGCCATCACTGCCATCCGCAAGCCACCCGCTCGCCGGTGCGAGCCACCCCCAAGCCAAGCCTTCCCCCCCTTGGCCATGGGTTTGAGGAGCCGCGGCCGTCGCCATCTTCATTGTGCTGTTGGTGCCGCCGCTGGTGCCATGAGACTCGTGTCTTCGTCGCCATCATGCCGTCGTCACTGCGGGCTTGCCATTGCCGGAAATCGGTAAGTTAACCTCCTAATCATGGATTAGGGCGTTTATTGCGTTTAAGGGGTGGTTAGTTTAAAATCAACCTATTAATGAAAGTGTGCAAAGTTTGATAGGTTCATTTTAAATACGTGACCACATGCGATTATTTTACCGGAATTTTAAAGGTAAATATTTTCTGAGATTTTGTTATTTAAGCACAAACTCTTTTACACTGGGCTAATTAACAGAAGATAAAAATTGGCTTGAGTGTTGGCGTGCTTATGTGGTCATTTAATTGAACCCGTCACCCAACGGGAGTTTGGGGACAATGCCCGATGTTTATCGAATGCCCGGCGAGGGTCTAGATGCCAAGTCGCAATTGAGGCCGGACCGATACTCCTTTATGGAATGTCGTCTAGGCGGGGGTTCTAGATGATGCCATGCCCGATGGGGCGGGACGATGCCCAATCATGCCGGAAGACCGCCAACTCGTGTGTTAGCTGTGACCCAAGGGATTGTAATAATCGAAACACGTGTGGATTATTGTGATGCATTGCGCTTGATTATGGGGTAAAACTATTAGGCATGGTATGGGACGTGCCAAAACGGGTTTTACCTTATAATCGAGACTCGTGTGGATGCTTGGTGCATGAGACTTATGTATTCCGATTATTGATTATGATCATTGTATTGATAATGGCATATGTAACGTACTAATATGCAGGGGTGTACCAAGGCGAGGTAAGATTGTACGCCGTTGCATGTTTAGGCTGCCTTCAAGACAAATTTGCATCCTAATCGAGGTTTAGGAAGTTGACTCGATGAGATTTTATCTCACCCCGTTGTTTTTAACCATTTTCAGGGCCGTAGCGTGGAGATCTACCGAGTGTGGATGTGGTAGGTGCGAGATGTGACACTTCTTGGCTGGCCTTGCCATTAGTGAAGCTAGAGTTAACCTTGACCTTTCTAACCCCTTTTTGCTCATAGGTTGTGTAGGAGTTGTATTTTATTGTAGGCATGTAAATGTTAAACTCCTTGGGTTAACAAGTGGATAAATAAAAGTGCGGCTTTTGGAAATTGTTTGTTGTGTTTTACTATCCCTGTTGTTGCTTCCGCATGTGTTTAATCGAAAGATAAAAAGAATGGGTCGACGACGCGTCCTGGGACGTTGCATTTTTAATCGACCATCAAGGGATGTTCGCACACTCGGGGTTCGGGGCACAACATCTACACTTCTAAATTACAAATTTTCACTCCTAGTTAGTATATTCATCATTTTCTTCTATTTTCCAACTTGTTTGGGATTGCAATCAATATTGTCAACCAGTCGCTCCATGTTTTCTTACCTTGTCTATCATCTACTCATAAAAATGATTATGATTACTAATTCCAATTTCTATTTTTACTCTTAAGCAAAAAAGTTTATATGTTTCAATTCAATTATTTTGAGAATTTCATGTGTATTCTCCAATTTCTTTTGGTTCGCAAGTTGATCATTTCTACACATTATTTGTGGTACTCTTCCTACTCATATGTGGTACATCCGTTGGACATTCTGTGCCTTTCTATAATGTTTGTTGCTTTCTACATGCTTCTTACTAATTGCTGCTAAGTTTCAAGACATTCCTTAGAATCAGAAGAAGAGAGTCATACCAATGAGTAGCAGTTCCAATCAACTACACAGTTGTGGAGCAAAAACAGCATCAAACTTAAACTACTCATGTCATGGGGCTATACAAACAATTATGACTATAAAATGTGATACCTTCTTTCCTCTTCCCACTGAGATGGTCTTGCTAGTTTGATGATGCTGCCTGTCAGCCCTATCTATCTGGAACTACCCAGGAAATGTAGAAAGGCACAGAATCAAAGATAATACGTCAACAGGTTTCAAGGTAAAGAGGAAAAGTACGTGAGAAATCTCAAACAAAAAGATTTCAAGTATTAGTATTACCTTCTTTCCTCCTTTCCTTGAATTGCTTGTGTTTTGGTTTGTTCTTGACTCAGCCTTCGTCATCTGGAACACATTGTAAAATGGATTGAAAAGAATGAACTGCACTTTTCACTGACTCCAAATTTAGTGAGTTGGCAGAAACGACAAGAACATTGAGAGGTATCTGTGTACCCTATTTTCCCTTTCCTATGGTTTGGGATTAGTGACTTAAAAGAGTCAAGAATCAGCTTTCTTGTTCTGATAGAAAGTTGACGGTGCAATAACAAAAAACAGAGAAGTCTAAGGACATGCAGAGACAGCAAACAAAGCCACTAGGCTTCTGTGGTTGGGGTGAACACGAGACACCTTCAGGACCTACAACATGGTGTGCTAAATTTGAAAAAGCTCATAGATATTTAAAAAAAAAAGCTTTACCTTCTCTCCTTTTCCCTCTCCATAGGCTTTATAATTGTTAGGGTACTGAGGAGCACCTGTATGCTGTAAGAGAGAGAGAAAGGCCTCACGAGATTAGTTGCTATAGACACTCACATGCATTTGAACACACATATAAGCATGTGTAATACCCTCTTTGCTCTTTTTGCCGACTTGCTGGCAATGCAATTATGGTTCTGCAGATTGCGATAAAACCAAAGGTTTTAAACTACGAAGACAACGGGAAGGCAAATTCAAGGCAAAGAATATGGACTGGCAAGTTCAGAGGAAGAAAAATCTTAGCTGTATTTCCCTTTGCCAGGCCATTAGCTTTATGACTGTTATTAGAGTCTAAAGTGGCACTATTATGCAGACAAAAGGAAGCAGAGGGAGAATGCAGAGGCTCTATGATAATCAAATTCTGACAAGATTTAGACATGACAAAGGCTGGATAGAGAAAAGAATGCTATGAATTAACAAACAAACATAAGTTAGCTTTGCCCTCTATATTATTCACACAACAAGGGTATTGTTTGAAAAGAATACCAGAAAGAGGCTAATTGAGAAAGTACAAGAGACAACTCTTAACTCTAGAGATATTAAAAAAAGGCAATCCCTTAAAAAGTTAGATACATCTACAACAGCTAAGCGAGAACTGCTAAGCACATAATCTTCGCCGGCTCATTTACATAAAATCTTTGGCTTCAATAAGCCTACAAGAAGGTGGGAAGAGGGTGTAAGGACAGCTAATGGAATTGCAATCAAAACAGGGCAAAAGACGAACATGATTTATAAAATGTGGGTGCTTCTTTTGGTTTCTATTTCCTTTTCATCTAGATTATACATGTAACAACCATTACAGATGATATATTTCCACAAAGCTGCTTTTTTTAAGTGCAAGCTATTTCTGAAACCACTAGCAAGCGTGTTGAACAAATAACTTTTGGAGGAAAAAATGTGTCGAGAAACGAGCAGGCCGAAAAGATTCAAAGTTTCAAAAGGTCCTTCCACTGATCTAGAGAGCACAAGTCATGCAATCAAAGATAAGAAAACTAGATTGGAACCCTTCTTACTTGCCATGGACAAGTTTCCTCACTAAGATGCATCTTCTTAGACAGAATTGACCACGTGAGAGGTCTAATACCTAGATGTTATAAATCCGGAATATATTTAAAAAGGAGTTGATAAGAATGAGTAAAAATCATAATATTCATAAGGAGATGCAGCGCCTTTTTTTCTCCAGGAATGCAGTCTGACTTGACAGAGTAACTAATAATTCGGATGCTTCTTTTTAATAAAGGAATAAGGAAGCGAAGCAAGAGACTGAGAGTTCTTTAGGACCGAAGAGTAAATGTGAACATATAGTTTAATGGGCAAAAGTCAAAACAAAACAAAAAAGATATTTTTTTCGGGAAAAATAAACAACTGGTATACTGAAAAATAGCCCAAAAGTTAAGTCGCCCCCATTAAAAACTTGTCATGGACGAGACATTATAAAGAATGGGAATGAAATATTAGTTGATTCAATTGAAACACCACAACTCATGATTGTATGTGGACTGGAGTTTCTGGAAAATAAGCATAAATTAGACAGGTATTTAACGAGATAACAACCAAGTATTTAATCTTTAACAAGAGAGAAAATATAGCTTTTGTTCTAGTCCAGTGTTTCAAAACATATTGAAGGGAAAAAAAACACAATAATAACCTTCCAAACGATGCTCCATGTATTTGGAATATTAAGAAGGGCTAAGTGAATTTGCACATAACATAATTATATAATCATAATCCTCTGGACTCAAGTAAGAAGCCACAAGCACATAAAATCCAAAAATAGCCTGTATCAAATTGTGGCATCCTAGAATTCCTTGCCAATCTTTAGGGGTGCTATAATTCATGTCTTGCATTAAGAATTTGGCCAAGCTTTTGGTGAATAATTATTTGATAAGAAAATTCTATTTTTTGGCCATGTGGACTATGGATTGGAATTTATTAAGATAGGTCACAAAGTTTTGGTGAATTATAAATTCCAATTAGGTGTTTATATAATTAAGGATTAGGTAAATTAATAGGATGAGGATGGGCTAGACAATTGAAAGCCCAAACCAGCCCATTGCCTCACCCCTTTCTCAACCGGCCCACGAAGCCCAAGAAGGGGAGCTGCTGTTGACCCATGGCTGGCCTCAAGCCCAGCCGAAGATGGAGGCCCATCTTGCATGAAGAAGGCCATTTGTCCCTCCTAGCTGTCAAGTGTTCCCCATGCACATCCAATGATTGCTAATCATTGAGGGGAAGAAAAATTAAGGGAAATGATGGCCGGCTTAAGCAAGAAAGAGAGAGAGAGAGAGTTACCGAGAGAAAGAGAGAAATCGAGAGAGAAAAGGGAGAGTGAGCGTGCAGAAGAAGAAGGAAGCCGATCGTCTGTCGACCGTCTGCCGTGCATTTGTCGTTTGTCGCCGTGTCCAGTCGCCGTGTGCTTGCTGTTCGCTCGGTTTAGAGGCAAGTTGGGATCCTTAATCTGCTCTTGCATGTTGTGTCTAGTATGTGTGCTTGAATGGTGTTGGATTTCGGATGTTTAGGGTGTTAAAAGTTGAAGTGCTAAGAGGGATGTTTGAGACTAGTAAACTGTTCTTGATGAAACAGTTCGACCTTGGATGTTCTATTGGTTTGCATGTGTTGTTTGAGTTGGATTTTGGCCACGACTTCTAAATGAAAGTTTTTAAGGACTTCTTGAAATATAACATACTCAAATTTGGGACAAAAGGAACAAGTATAAGTGGGTGAAATCCTTATTTTTCGGAGAGACTGAAACTGGAGATTTCGGTAACTACCTTTGATGAATGCATGGTCTGTAAGCCTATCTTTTTGTTGAAATTTCACTTTGATTTCTTAACGAAAGATGTAAAGGACATACTGAGGTTTAACATATCAAAAATTTAGAGAAAACTAACGAAAATAGATAGGTGAAATCGTGGTTTTTTGTAAGTAGTCAGATCTGGAAATTTCAGTATTGAAACAGAAGTTTTATCTGCCTATATTTAATCACCTAGAACGAATTTAACTTTGGTTTCTTCATAAAAAAAACCTACCTTAGGATCTTGACTACAACATAGTCGAATTTCATGAATTTTGAAGATCATTAGGGTATTTAATCGGAAATATTCCTAAAACAGTGCAATCTGACTACTCGGACTTGAAAATGTTGAAATGCATGGCCTATACTATTCTGTACAAATCTCTTTTGGGAAAGTGTTCTTCATGAGATATCTTAATCTATGTCTTGAATACAACATAGTTAAATTTCGTTATTTTTGAAGGTCATTTGCCTATTTAACTGAAGGTGTTTTGAAAATAGTGCAATCTGACTACTCGGACTTGAAAATGTTGAAATGCATGGCCTATACTATTCTGTAAAAATCTCTTTTGGAAAAGTGTTCTTCATGAGATATCTTCATCTATGTCTTGACTACAACATAGTTAAATTTCGTGATTTTTGAACGTCATTTGCCTATTTAATTGAAGGTGTTTTGAAAATAGTGCAATCTGACTACTCGGACTTGAAAATGTTGAAATGCATGGCCTATCCTATTCTGTACAAATCTCTTTTGGAAAAGTTTTCTTCATGAGATATATTCATCTATGTCTTGACTACAATATAGTTAAATTTCGTGATTTTTGAAGGTCATTTTCCTATTTAATCGCAAATATCTTAAAAACGGTGCAGTCGGATGTGTCCGGACTTAGTGATGCTACAATGTGTGGTTCATACTGTTCTGTGTAAAATTCCTTTGGGGAAATGTTCTTCACGAAATATCTTTAATTATGTCTTGTTTACAACATAGTTAAATCTCATAATTTTTGAAGATTATTTGGGTGTTTAACTATAAATGTTTCAAGAACTGTGCAAGATGAATGGACAAAATTAATAATGCTGTGATGCGTGGTCTGTAGTTAATTATGTGATGATCTCTTGGTGAAGTGTTCCTCATGAAGTATATGCTTTTATGACTTAATTATCACATGTTCAAATTTCATAAATTTTGAAGGTCATTTAGGTGTTTAATCGAAAATGTTGCAAAAACTGTGCATGAGTAAGGCTAAAACTCTTTCCTTGTGATGTACGGATTGTACGTGTTCTGATTTAGCTGGAAATTATGTTAGTTATGGGGTATTGTAATTTGTTGTGTAAATCATGATGTTTTGGATTATTACTCGTGCAATGATGTGATGACATTTATACATTTCATATGACATTAAAGGATTGGTAAGTTTTCATGAACTCAAAGAAGGATTTCTTTTTAAAACCATTGCATCAAATAGTACTTTCCCAATGCATATTACATGATTTCAAGAAGACTGATTTCAATCTATGGTATTGTTACATCAAATGTGAAATTGAGAATGAGACAAATAAGAACATGCATCGAAATGAGGATGCCATCGGAGGTGTGAGCCAACGATGCCCCGGCGGTGTCAGGATGCCCAGAGGTGTGTGCCGAATGCCCGGAGGTGTGTGCCGGATGTCCTCGGGAGTTTCGAAATGCCCGGAGGTGTGTACCGGATGCCCAGAGGTGTGTGCCGGAGGTTCCTCACGATGCCAGGTTGGGTGTGAGCGATAGAAATGTGGGATGCAATTATTGGTCTCGGGAAAGAGAAATGTGGCGATTCAATTGGAAAACATGAGTTGAAATTGAATCATGCATAATGTGGTGACATGTATGCATGACTGCATGAAGTAACATGTATAAGTGCATGGTGATGTGTGCACCTGGTATGATGACATGAATGCATGATTTATGTACTAATGCATTGGTGGTTTATGCACATGATATGGTGACTTATACATGGCTGTTTTGATATATCATGCATGACCGAAAGGTGAGATATGATTGATATGTATGAACTATATGTGTTCTATGATGCCATGATTTCTCTGTTCGATGCATTGAGTAGTGTAATGGATCCTTTACCTGCTGAGTGGTTGTACTCACCCCTTTGGGGACTAACATTTCATATTAGAAAGATGCCTATCCCTCCAGTCTCGCGTGGTACTTTTTACGACCTTCCCTCGGATGTGGAGGTCGAGTGCATGGAGCACGTATGCGTCACCATCCCTAGCTTGGTATTCATATGCGTTCGGGTGTTGGTGATGTACGACGTGGGCTTGGCTGGGGGCCCGGTTATCCAAGAGTTCGTGTCCGTTCACGTCCGTTAGGACGGAGTGATGATGGGGATGTTGCTGCCGCCACCGCCCGATGCACCAGGATGGGTGTGATGGCCCACGAGAGGAGAGGGAGTCAAAACTTTTTGGGAGATAGCTGACACTTATAGATGGAGGGTTTTACACAATCAATAGAAGGGGTCGATGATCTCTCTTTTGAGTTGTAGCCAAGTTTAGTGAAAAGTCTTGGCTTTTTGTTTATTCCGACCCAAGATGTCCATCCTAAAAATGTAAATAAAAGTGACTCGGCTTTGTGTTTTCTTTCAATGTGTAGTTGGTGTGCATTGTGTCATCGCCAAGAGAGTAGAGAGATGGTGAGATTCGTCTCAAATTTCGCTATGAGCTGCGCTAACTCTTTTCAAAAAAAAAAAAAAATGCCTATGAACCTCAGTCTTTCTTTAAAACTCCCCCTTTTATCAAAGACAAGTAACCGGTATCCAGTAGGTAGAGCGATAGGTATCTGTGGCGACCTCAGGGGTTTTGGGGGTGCCACACAAATAATGCACCAAGGTTCATACATCATGTAAAACAGATATAAGGGTTTAGTTCCATTTCCATAGCTCTCGTATCTTCCTCTATATATAAGCTACTTGCTGCCATCAAACACCGGCACTTGAGCCAAAAACATTTACCGCAGCTAGGTCTGTAAAATTTTGTGCATTCAAGGATTACTGCTTTGAAACATACCAAGTTTCTGAAAAAGTAAACTAGCTTAAGTAATGATATCTTGTCGATTTTATGGGAACGAATTAACGTTCAATCGAGCCTTTCCCTATTGGGGGTTTATAGGAAAGAGCAGCCCACAGAGTGCCACCTTTCTTTCGCTTCGTTCCTGTTTTCTTCTTATATTTGTGTTGGGGATGGGGGTTTGAAGGCGGATGATTAATAACTTAAACCTATAGTAGGGGAAATCAATATACATCCTTAATCAATAAAAAAACAGAGGCATGAAAGTCACATTATTAGATGCCATGACATGTATACTATCTACTTTAACACCGTACAATATGCAAACTACTATTTTGAGAATCACAATATCACAGATATGAACAGAGTTGACAGACATGAGAAAACTTTTTTGGCATATGGTTTTAGAAGAGGCAAAATGGGTGCCTGAGCACCTGTCGGTTCCCTTGGCAGCAATCCAGAAGTCAAAGATTTAATGACCTCTTTATCTTCATGAGTACTTCTAGATAAATGAGATGAAAAAGGTGGCTGGGCCCCAGTTTGTAAATTTTGACTAGGGGTCATTGGTAATGGCTGTTATAACTCATGAAACAACAATCAAAACAGAAAACATATCTGTTGATCGAGGGAGAGAAAGGATGAAAAAAACAGAGCATAGCACTTCATACGTCTTGTGCAAAAAGAAAAAACTGTCGAGTACCACAACTAAAAATAAAGTAGAAACTGCTTACGTACGTGCAACACATAACTGCACACAAACGTGCTATTAACTTCCTAGAAAATAACGAAAACACTTAATGCGTAACTAAATGAACTTGGCTGTTTTTTTTTTTAATAAAAACAGAGGAAAACAGAGGAAAAAAAGAGGAAAACAGCAACAACGGAAAACAGCAGCACCGAGATAAATCCAACAAACTCCTCCTTGGATCGATTGCTGCTGAAAACTCCTATTTTCTCTCTTAACAGCTCAAATCTTCCAGCCTGAAGTGGCTTTGTGAACATGTCTGCAAGCTGATCTTCAGATCTGCAATAGACCAATTTAACTTCACCACTTTGTTGCACCTCATGCAGAAAGAAAAATTTGACTTTGAAATGCCATGGAAAACTGGATTCTGTGATATTGCTAGAGCAGCCTGATTGTCCACATTGACTTCGATACAATCACTGGAATTCAACCACAAATCCTTCATTATCTTCTTCACCACAAAGCTTGATTTGCGAGCTGCATTAGGCTGCTATAAACTCGCCTCTGCTGTAGACGAGCTACAATCTCTTGCTTTTTGGAACACCGGGAGAAACAAGTAGAACCAAGATCAAAACAATATCCAGGACGTACTCTTCATGTCATCTACCGAACTAGCCCGATCCACTATTAGAAAATCCTTGCAAATTAAACTTTTGACATTTTTAAACTTCACACCAAAGAACAATGTTCCTTTGAGATATCTCAAGACCCTTTTTGCTGCAACCAAATGTAACTGACTAGGACTACTCATAAACCTGGATAAAACACTCACAGCAAATAGAATATCTGGTCTGGTTGCTGTAAGATACATAAGACACTCAATCAGACTTCTATACATAGAAGCATCTACTGCATCTATTCCATCATTCTTCTGCAGCTTCTCTTTAGCAGCCATAGGAGTGCTTACACTTCGACAATCTTCCATTTGAAACTTCTTTAGAATTTCCTTCATGTATTTTTTCTGACAAATGAAGATCTCATATGAAGCTTGTTTGACTTCCAGACCCAAAAAATAAGCCATTTTTCCCAAGTCTGACATCTCAAAAACTGCAAATAGATCTTACTTCACCTTCCCTATCAATTCCATATCATTCCCTGCCACTAATAGATCATCTACATAAAGTGACAGAATTACAACACTGTGATTCACTTTCTTGACATAAAGAGTGAACTCACTTAAGCTTTTTACAAAGCCAAAATTCTGCAAATATCGATCTATCTTCCCATACCAAGCTCTTGGAGCCTGCTTCAGTCCATATAGAGCTTTCCTCAATCTCGTATACACTCTCTTCTTGCCCTTTGATACCGAATCATTCAGGTTGTTCAACAAAAATCTCCTCCTCAAGCTCTCCATTCGGGAATGCGAGACTTGACATCTAACTGAAATATAGGCCACCCATTCTCTGCTGCAATAGCTAACGGTAGCCTTATTGTATCAAGTCGTGCAACGGAGCAAATGTTTCAATAGTCTACTCCCCATATTTGTGCATAGCCTTTCACAACTAGTCTGGCTTTGTGTTTACTGATAGAACCATCAGGATTAAGTTTTGTTCTAAACACCCACTTAACCCCAATCACATTCTTATCAGATGGTCTGTCAACAAGCTCCAATGTGTGATTTTTCTGGATCATTGCAATCTCCTCCTGCATTGCTGCAATCCACCTCTAATCCTCCTTCGCTTCCACAAAGTTAAATGATTCGAGCACTACCACATTGCTTCTTTCATAGATTTCAGCAAGTGACCTTGTGCCTCTCACTGGTAAATCATCCATACTATCTTCCAATCCATCTATAACTTCATCAACCTCTACATATGTTGCAGGTTGTTTTTCGAACTGCTGCTGTTCTGCACTCTTTCCTTCCATCCAATTCCACTCATCTTCCTCTAGAAAAATAACATCTCTGCTCACAGTCACCTTCCTTGTCATGGGATGGAAAATCCTATAAGCCTTTGATTGAAGGCTATACCCAATAAAGATTCCAAGCTCTGCTTTCTTATCTAGTTTGTCCCTCTTGACTTTAGGAACATGAGTGTAACACAAACACCCAAAAGCCTTCAAATTCTTCACAGAAGGTCTAACACCATGCCGGACTTCAAAAGGTGTTGACTTCTCTAAGGCCTTTGTGGGCAATCTATTCAATAGAAACACTGCAGTATTAGCTGCCTCGGCCCAGAACTTCTTAGGTAACTTCTTCTCCTGCATCATACATCTAGCCATCTCCATAATGCTTCTGCTTTTCCTCTCACTGACCCCATTATGTTGAGGTGAATAGGGAGCAATGAACTGCTGCACAATTCCTGCTTGCTCACAATTCAACTTAAACTTGTGAGCGGTATACTCGAACCATTATCAGACCTGAGCATTTTAATTTTCTTCCCACTCTGATTCTCAACTAAAGCTTTAAACTTCACAAACACATCAGCAACTTCAGACTTGGCTCGCAAAAAATAAATCCAATTCATCCTAGTCATATCATCAGTGAAAGTAATAAAATACCTGCTACCATTTAGAGAAGACTCAAACATAGGTCCACATAGATCTGTGTGAACTAATTGCAGCTTTTCACATGCTCTCTAGCCTCCTCCTTTGAAAGGAAATCTGGCTTGCTTGCCAAGAAGACAAGTTCTACGCACCGTGGAAATTCCTCCTCCAAACTTGGCAAGTCATCTCGCAAGCTATTTTTCTGCATAAACGACATGCTCTTCCCCGTGAACATGCCCAAGTCTTTTATGCCATAGCTTTGCATTTTCTTCTTTGCACTTTAAAGCCATTTGTTGCATCTCTTGTGGCTTGAACATGAAACTCTTGTCCTTCATTGGGATTCTTAGCACTTCTTTGCTATCTCGCATTATTAATAAGACATTCATTCCCTTCGAACTTCACTTTATAGCCCCTCTCAACTAATTGACCAACACTTAACAGATTTTGGTCAATATGTGGCACAAAGAGAACATCACTGATCAGCTTCATCTCCCGATTTCCTTCAATAGCAACTATACCCTTCCCTTGCACTTCGATATACTGTCCATTGCCAATTCGACTCACGGACCTCGACTGACTTGTTTAGACTTCTAAACAGCTTCAAATTGCCAGGTCATATGATTGGTACAACCACTATCCACTAGCCATGCATCATTCTCAACAAAAGATTCAGAAAAAGAAGCTACAAACAAGTGATCTTTCTCAGTTTCATTCATTGCTACCTGTGCTTTTCCTGCTTGCTGGTAATTTTTTTCTTTGCAGATGGCTTCCATGTGACCTAACTTGTGACATCTTCTGCATCTAGCATCAGGCTTTCTCCAACATCTAAAAACGATGATTAGTTCCACCACGTATTGACAAGGCTTTTTGTTCATCTTCCATTTGCTAGACCCATCGAATTTCCTTCTTTTGCTACAAACTTGGAGTCACCAGCATTTTCTCGGACTGAATCCATTTCTTCCCTTTGCCTCCATCATTGGACTTCACTCTAGCTTGCAGGTGCACCCTCTACATGCTCTTCTCTTCTCATCGCCTTCGTGCTCATGTGCCTACGAGCATTTAACAATTACGTAAGCTTTATATCAGCTAAGTCTCTTGTATTTTCCAGAGAAGCTATGGTGGCTTCGAACTTCTCTCGGAAGAGACACCAGGATCTTCCGAACAAGCCTTTCATCCTTCAAGTCAGTCCCTAAAACTCTGATTTTTCAGCTATCCCAACCAGCCTATCGTAGTACTCATTCACCGACTCGAATCCTTCATCTGCTGTCTCTCAAACTCCCTCAAGAGATTCAACACCTTCATGCCTCTCATCTTCTCATCTCCCTCGTATTCATCCTTCAAGAAATCCCATATTGCCTTTGCAGAATCACACCTCATAATCCTTATGAAGATAGTGGGTGAAACAGGCGAGATACATACAGGCAAGACTTTGCCTTAGCCTTCCTTCGATTCTCTTTTATGGTACTTTATCGATTTAAGGTCGGATTATTTGGAAGTGGAGCAACCTCATAACCATCCTCCACAACCTCCCATAGATCATGACCCTCCAAGAATGCCATCATCTTGACAGCCCATGCCTGATAATTTTCCCCAAGTAAAGACCGGAGCAGCCATTGCGAGAGAATCCACTCGATCCCGCCTCCGTCGCTTTTTCTTTGCAGATTGGAAGCAATCTTCACTCACTTACCCTCACTTCACACGGTCCCTTAAGATCCCTCAAATGCTCTGATACCAATGTTATAACTCATGAAACAACAATCAAAACAGAAAACATCTATGTTGATCGAGGGAGAGAAAGGATGAAAAAAACATAGCATAGCACTTCATACGTCTTGTGCAAAAAGAAAAAACTGTCGAGTACCACAACTAAAAATAAAGTAGAAACCGCTTACGTACATGCAACACATAACTGCACACAAACGTGCTATTAACTTCCTAGAAAATAACAAAAACACTTAATGCGTAACTAAATGAACTTGGCTGTTTTTTTTAATAAAAAACAGAGGAAAACAGAGGAAAAAAGAGGAAAACAACAACAGAAAACAGCAGCACTGAGATAAATCCAACAATGGCTTCAAATCCTCCATATGGTTTAGACTGCCTGATTCATTCATACGGAACATAGCTCGAGGCAGACTTTCCGAAACCAATCCAGACCTCGGACAAAGTTTGCTCCATGGATAACTTGAGGTATGGGGTTAATATTCAGACTAGCAGTACCAGAACACTTTGCCGCCGAAGAAATAGACGTTATTCTAGAACTCAACAAATCCTTTGCCACATTAGGCAGTGTGTCCGAAATCAATAAAGCAAGACCAATGGTAGATCTGAAGGAATCAACATTGGTGGAGATGTCAAAGAATCCATGATAACAGGGGGCTTCAAAGAATCAGATAATCCATAAGTTGCTGCAATACTCATTGTCAACAGATTTGTTTCAGGATATTGCCTCGGTTGCTTAATATGATATGCAGCCAGACTGGGCGGTAGTCCAGCCAATAACTACTGTTGAGGATAAGACTTCCCCTGTACTCCTACCAAATTCTTGCCCATGTAATAGCATGGGCTGTCCAGCAGCAAGTGTATTTGTAGACAGAAATGAACTGAATGAATGTTAAGTTATGTATGGGCTGATATGAAGAGTGAGTCTAGTGGACAGCCAAATTTGGAAGTCCTAAACTGGAACTGTTGGGTCTGCTTCTTATGGTGGCATGTGGAGTATTGCAGATGCAGATGAAGAGTGGAGGAAAATAGCCTGTATGAAAAGCTAATGCAACAAGAATAGATGGCTTGTTTCCATCTCAAGCATCAGATCAGAACATAAAGTTGATAAAACCTATACGATGGCTGGATCATCTGGCAGGTCTGATGTAATCTTTTCAGGCTGAGCTCTGAAGATAAAACCTGCAATTCCTGAAACAGATGCACAAGCATTTTTGTTGCTCTCCTTTAGTCAGTCATGTGACTTTTACCTGTCTACAGATAACAAATATGCAGTCAAATGTTTCAAAAGCAACTCAGACCTGACGTAACATGCAATAGTAAGAAAGTAGAAACTTGCTGAAAGAAACAAAACGCACCAAGACCAATAAACAGATAAAATCATCAGATCTAGTCAATTAGGATGGGCTTCACCTAGGTACCCTAAGTCCAACTTCTGTTTCCCAAGTCCTGGGAAGAAAGTATAGTTGAAATTATATTCTTAAGGTAAGTGGAAACATATGGGGAAACCACTGAAGTGATTAAGCTATGATTTTGAATTACATGAAGCATATATGAGGCTTATCAGCAGGACAAAACTAACATGTAGACCTTCTCAGTTGCAGTTTGCTAGACTCTAGAAAGTAGGATCCGTTAAGCCCCCAATACCCAATAGTCGCCACATAAGCTCTATTGCATCCAAGTTCAAAGTAAAGCACTATTTTTATTATTTTTTTTGCATACTAGAGATGTGAATACCAGATCGCATCCCTGAAATGAATATGCCATGAATTTCAGGCCAAGCTTCACAAAAGCATTTCGTGCTATAAGCACAAACATGAATATTTTGTCTCGCACTGTCTCTTATTCTCTAAATCAATTGTCCCATGAACTGCGACTTGCTACTCAATGTTATAATCACTTGATCACCAAAATTTATTCACCACCAAATTTGATATCATCGAACAATTACAATCACCCACCAGAGGAAAATCTTTGATCTCTCATGAGCACAGTCATCCTCTTTGGTCATACGTACGGTCCGTGACTTCTGCTTCTACCAAGACAGGAATAAAAGCATCGGCTAAGCCAAAACTATCTCCGCACATTAACCATTCATCTACACGCAATAGCCATCAGCACAAGTCTTTGCCGCTAATCTTTTTTCCCTTCTTGTAACGAATCGAAACTTCGACATTTGTTCATTACAAGCGACATACACGCAAAACGCCATTAATCCGCAACCATACCACGGCGATCGCCAAGCACCGCTGTGCACGTCCTAGAGCTGACTGATCGACGACAACGGCACAAGAAAAGCGGAAACTTGGGCTCCATGAGGAGACAACGAAAGAAGGGACGGAAGACATCGCACCGTTCGCGAGGCCGATGACGCCGTCGTGCGGGTCGATGTGGTAGAGGACGCCTGCATATCTAACTTGTTTAATAATATATTACTCAATGGAATCAATGTTCAGTATTCGCTATGTTATTATACACGAACGCATTTGCCTAGATCCTGTGAAATAACAAAGTAAAATATTATAACTTCAATAAATAACTAATATCATACATATTGAACTCAATAATTTAATCATATCTGAATCTTAATTCATCATCATTAGGGGGTTAAAAGATGGCAATAATAGAGATATAAGACAGGTATGCTAATTCTAGTTTGGGGGCTCGGGTCTAATAAACTTTCCATGAGATCTATATAGAGTGGTAAGTGAGGAGTATACTTGTAAAGGGACCGCCTTATCTTTATCAAAGATTTTGAGGAGGGTAGAGAGAGAGTAAAGTATATGAAATTCAAACTTTTTAGCCAACTCTTACTCAGAGAGACTTGTCTTATATAGAGGAGGTTAGGGCCATTACATACCTTTTACAAGCTAGTATGGCTTTCATTACTGCCCAACAAAATGTAAAAGGGAAAATGATGCAAACAATTCATGAGTTTTAGCTCAATATGCAATTTGGTCAATAAATTTTTAATTTATTCAATGTAGTTCATGAACTTTAGCATAATGTGCAATGCGGTTCATGAACTTTTAATTTGTTTAATATAGTCCTTGAACTTTTGATACATGTTTAATACAATTCCTAAACTATATGAAGATGTACAATATAGTCCATGATCTTGAATTAATGGAAGGACTACATCGAACATTTTCATATGGTTCAGGGACTATATTGAACATATACTAACAATTCAATAACCATATTGAATAAATAAAAAGTTCAGGGACTACATTGCAAGTGGACTTAAGTTTAGGAATCACATTGAACAAATTTAAAGTTCATGGACTAAATTGCACATTGGCCAAAGTTTAGGGATTGTTTGTGTTATTATACCAACATACAAAGCCTATTAGGGTTACATGTGGCTTTATCAGGCACTAGTTGCTGGGTTTTTGTCACATCTCGAACCCCGAGCACACGAACATCGCACATCGGTCGATTAGCTTGCAACATCCCAGGACACGGTGCCGACCCATTCTTTTTATCTTTCAATTAAATACAAACAAAAACATTTAACAAAAACAACACCCAATCAAACAACAAACAACAGGGATAGTAAAATCACATCAAACAATTTCCAAAAGCATAACTTTTTATTTATTAACTGGTTAACCTAGAAGTTTAGCATTTACAGGCCTAATCCAAAAGGCAACTCCTAAGTGACCATGATACAAAAAGGGTCAAATAGGTCAGGGTTACCCTATTCCTCTAACACGAGAGCCAACCAAAAAGGGTGATTCCCACACTGACATTGGTTCGCTACGATAAACCATCGATCCTTGGGAAAAGAGTGAGGAGATCTTTGTCAAACTTGACAAACTAAGCCACAAAACGGTGGGGAACTAGGTGATCCAGGCCTTCCTAAACTTAGAAGGTGGTGGTGTGCTTCGCGAAGGTAGTCTTGCTCCCCTCCATGGCATACTCTGTAACATCCCACTCAAAAGACACAAGGACCACGAAACGATCAGGACGCTCCATCATTATACCCTGAAAATAATTATCAACAACGATGTGAGACAAATCTCAGTGAGTTAATAGCCTAAGCCTCGACTAAGACGCAAATTCGTCTTAGAGGTAGTTAAAATACGCAACAATATACAAACTTACCTCGCATTGGTACATCCTTGCATATTAATCCATCACATATAGCAATATCAATGCAACAAGTATGAATAATAATCATAACACATTTTACAATAACCAGGCACATTGTCAAATATACGTGTTCTAATTCTTACGACCCATCAGGCACGACCAACATATAAGTTGGTGGTTTTCTAGCATAACTGGGCATCATCTTGCCCCATCGGACACAACATCGTCTAAAACCCCCACCTAGATGACATTCCACAAATGAGCATTGGTCCAACCTCAACCGTGACTCGGCATTTGGACCTCTACCGAGCATCCGATAAATATCGGGTATCGCTGAGTTCAATTAAGTGATTACTCAAGCACGCCAACAGTGAAGCCAATTTTTATTTGCCATTAATTAGCCAGAACAAAAGAGTTCGCGTTCAAATTGAGAGTGCTAGTATGAACACCTAGAGGGGGGTGAATAGGTGTTTAAACAAAACCTTGGCAAAAGCATGCGGAATAAAATAAGTTGTGAGCAAAGTCGAAGAACAGCAGACTTTGAGCGAGATCGAGACTTTAACACAATAAAGAGTTTAGAGAAGAGAATAAGAACACAAAGTTTATAGTGGTTCGGCTTAATCCAAGCCTACGTCCACTCTCCCACGCTAACAGCCTTCTTGGCTGGATTCCACTATGCAATCAACAAGAGATTACAACTTTGATTGCAAACACTTAGTAGTAGATCACACTATCTCACTAAGTCACTCTTTTGGTATTTCTCTCAAGATCACAAACGTTTAAGCTCACGAGAGACAAGTGTATGATAGAAGATCGCTCGAGACTTTGGAATTATAAATTCTACACTCCGTCTCTTACTTGCTCATCGGTCCTTCATCTCCTTAAATACTCCTCCACTTCCAAAACTAGCCGTTGGACAGGTATCCCGAGGATCGTCTTCCAATATACCCATTGGACAGCCCCGTATCAAAAAGATTTGGTAGCCGTTGAGTGACAAAGATAGAATCCCAAATTGATTCCGATCGCCCATACAAACGAAATCTTGGTTTCCATAAGTAAAGCTTCTTCGTATAGAAAGTTCTTGTCTTCAAGATCTAATTGTCAATCAATTAGATTGAGTCAATCAAATCAATCTTGATGTAGAATCCAAACCAGATCACTAGCCGTTATATCTTCGGGGCTTGTGTTACGTTATGTCAAATCTGGATGTAAAGTCTGAGAGCAATAGACTTTACAATCTGAGTCTGACTGCGATAGACTTTGCAATCTGGGTCTGAACAGATTTAGCTTTAAGGTCTGTACCCAGTTCAGCTTCAGCATAGAGTCTGTCTTCTGGTTCTTCATTCACGTTCAGTCTGGAATTTGTCAGAACAGACTTTAACACTAAAGTCTAGCAATCTTCAGACTTTGACACAGAAAACTGGAAATCTTCAAAATATACTTTGGACATGTATTCTGTTCAGTCTTCTGGTCGTCTTCAGACTTTGACAATATCCTTCACATGTTCAATCATTTGCATGGTCTATTACTTAACCAACAAACATGTTAGTAGCCTTTGATTTATTTTGTCATCTTCAAAACATCATAAGGGATTTCCCTAACACAAATAACCAACTTTGGCAATTTTTCACACTTAAAATTTTAGTAAAATATTCGCACGTGTCCCGTACTTAAAATCAACCCAACAAATTTTTGCACACTTTCATTTTAAAAACCCATCATCCCATTTAACATGTAAAACACGACATCCAAACCTAACACTTCAAGATTTGTCATTTTCTTGCTCATAAAACCTTCTTTGAAAATAGTAAATAAAACTTATACATTGGACAGTCAATAACATGGCATAACAATTTTTTTTTTTATCAGTCCTACTCTACACCTATGCTAACACTCACTCTCAAACTTTTGTCCCGCCTCCTTACAGGGCGTGGGACTCGAAACCCACACCCGAAACTAATTCGTCCCCACCCCAGCCCTTCCCGAGAAAGTGAGGATTCGAACCCCCATGTTGACACCTAAATTTTGGCGATCTAATTATTTATTTATTACATTAAAATTAGGGATTAATTTTTAACCCCTAAAAAAAATTATTATTAATTAATTGCATCGCATATAATTTTAGGTGCATTTATTTTTAATTTGGATCGGTGACGAATGGGTTCGACTTGATGATTCTAAGCTTCCATTTGGCGAGTTGACAAAAAAATTTGGCCAAGCCCATTATTCCTTTGATGGCTAAAGTTATGCATGCAAAGATTTCATAATATTTTTCGTATAGAATTGAAATGCGCGTGATATTTGAGTTGGGATTGAATCTTTTAGCTATGGGAAAGAAATAAAGGGGAAAGAGGAAAATGAAAGAAGATATGCAAGTTCGCCTCTTTTTTTTTTTTTTTTTTTTTTTGGTCAGTATGCAAGGTCGCCTCTTCGTGCAAGGAAAAATATATAGATTACAAGAAGTGGGATCAGTCAACATGGGAAATATAATCGAGACCATCTTTAGGCACCCACGGGCACAAGCAAAAAGGAAAGGAGTCAGAGTAAAATATATTTTGAACATTCCTGGGAGGAAAGGAAATTGGGCACGGCAAGATTTAAATCAATTAAGATCGTCTCAAAGAAGAAAAAGATGCGTAAGAAGCAAAAAGAAAGCAAGCATAAAAGCCAAGAAAGTGGACTCTCTTCGAGGAACAAAAAAAAAGAGAGCACGTTCATTCATGAGGAAAGAGAGGATTGTGTTCAATCAAGCTTTGTCTCTATTTGTGTCATTCTTCTTTGTTGTTGGTCGTGAGCATCCGCCACCGCCATTAACGAACTAGCTGCGATCGTACCGAACCTCACCCATGAGGCCACATATAATGAATACACGGCCATAGACACACGCAAAGAAGAAGACCATTCTTGGTGATCCTCGAGACATCGATCTTTGCCTCAGGTGTTTCGTTTTTTTTTTTATTAGCACAGCTCTCCAACGCATCTATTAGGCCTAGCTCTGCTTAGCCCATCTCGTAGTGCACTTTACGCGAAAGATACAAGAAGGAACAAGTTCTTGGGACTCCTCAAGTCCTCAAAGCGGTTGCCGATTGATGCCCGCCATCCTGAAGCCTCGACGAGAGGAGTTGCTATGAGATTTCGACGAGCCAATGTCTTTGTTGCATCGTGATCCTCGAAGGCACAGTGGCCGTCCTCTCTGTTTTTGCAGGTTGTTTTCTAGATTTTCTGGCTAGTTACCAACGCCTGGAGCCCCGACGTTGTTGCATCGTGATCCTCGAAAGCAGGACCGAGCCATCGCCTGAATCCGTGAAGCCAGCAAGTCATTCTCGACCGGTACATCAACGATTCTAGCAAACCCCACTCGGCATCCAGACGAATCACCATCCGGGGGACGGTGCTCCAGCTTGTTCATCTACTTCAATCACAAACCACCGACTGCGCCATGGCCTCATCATCACCATCACATGCAGAACACACCAACAGAGGCAGCGTACTCCAAATTCACGCATGAATTTATTGGAAATCTTGGGCTGTTTGCAAGACCTCATTCGGTCAACACAGCAGTGGCGGGCATGCATAGAATTATGGGAAGTTTGACTCATTGCATGGTCCCACAAAACAAAAGCATTCACGATCAAGCCATCGATGCTAGTCCTTTCTCCAAAAAAAATCAATTCCTGTCCGAGCCGGAATCACTTCCTCGGTGGCCGAAAGGCACCCGGTCGCCAATCACCATGAAAGCCTCGCACTGGGAATCCCATCGCACAGACCACAGCAAAGCAGTATGAGCCGCAAGCTTGTTGAGCACCCCTGCCGTCCGTCCGAACTCAGGAAGATATCCGGGCAATATCACAAATTAGGTAAGAGTCTTGATTAATTCAATTTCATATATCTTATGCCTAATTTACAGATAGCAATCATGTTTGAATATTCAGTTGATATTGTCCTGTCCAAAAGAAATCTTTTGAATTCTTGTGAATTGGGGAATCGTCATAATTTCATGATGTGCGTATGATTGACAGTCTGATTTCACGCTCGAAATACGACTCGCAATTGCACGGAAAAATCGCCAATCCGATCTCACGCTCGAGATACGATTCGCGATTTTGTTTGAAATTAGCCAATCCGATCTCATGCGCGAGATATGATTCGTCAATTTATTTCCAAAATGGACATGGATGATATCTTGCCTGATTTGTTGCGTGCTGATCTTGATGTCTTATTTTGATTGCTCCCATAAAAGAAAGGAAAAATCCGAAAAAGTCCGAGTTAGATTGGGTTCATTTTAGAATATTCATCGTTTTAGGGTTATCCTGTATGTTTAGAATATGAAATTTATTTATTTCGAATTTTTGAAAAAAATGAAAAATCCAAAAAAAATGCGTTCTTTTAGGATGTTAGTTTTTCTTTAATTTAAGTTGCATGTGGCAATTTTTTTTTTAATTTCGAAATTAATAAAAAAAAAAAAAAAAAATCATCATGCATATGTCATGTAGAATTAAGCCGTTTAAATTAATCTTTTTAGATGGACTGCATCTTAGGTTGGAGATTGTTAGGTTAAGATAATATCCTGGTTTAAATTAGGGTTTAGTCTTACCTAATCTTTAATATAAGTTGGATAAAATCTTAATTTAGCTAAATAATTTTCATATATTTTTTTTTTTTTAATTCCGAATTTCATAAAACATAAAAAAAAAATGTTTTAGAATAAATTAGTTCCATTCTCTAGGATAGATTGCATTTTTAGGAAAAATAAAAATGTCATGAACATGTCATTTAGGATTAGATTAAATGAAATGCACGTCATTTTTTTTTTTTAGGGCCCATTTAATTAGAAATTGTCTGTCAATAGAATTAGGTCATTTAGATTGCATTTAATTATTGCATCTCTTTAGGATTTACTCTATTCATGTAATATAATTTAGATCATATTGCCATGTCATGTAATTTAGGTCATGTTGCCATGTCATATTAGATTACTAGCATGCATTGCATATATATTAAGTTCCCATTAAATAAAGTGAAAACAAAAAAATAAATTGCGTGTTAATTAGAAATCATATCTAGGGTTGATGATGTGAATTTTGATCTAACAATGCAGATGCTTTCGTTGCTTTGAGGTAAGTTTACAATTTATTCATTGCTTTCTTGGGTGTTAAATTGATGGATTGCGCACCCACATGATTGCCTCATATGTTAGGGAAATAGATTTAAAATCAATCCAAGCTGCTTGCCAAACATTTTTTTAAATAAAGAATGGTACCGAAAGGGCATTAGAGAAATCTAGTGTAATCAAGTCCCCGTATCCATAGTTTCTAGTTCGTAGGAGTAAAGTAAATCTCCCATTGCTTTACTTGGGTTTCTAATCGACCCACCAAAAATAGATTAGTGGCAACTCCTAGTTAAAAATCAATTGCACGTTAAAAATTTGAACCTAAGTCGCGAATTGGTATGGGCTTGAGAGCCCGAGTTAAGTCTAGGCTTAACAATCCATTAGCCAAACCCTAGGTGGTTCACATCCGAAAAAATTGGTCGCGACACCCCACCTGCCCCTTCCATGTTGGAAGGGGGGCCACTGGCGTAAACCCCAGTGGTTAACAAATTTAAACAATCGGAATTATGCATAAATCCATCCAATAAAACCAGCATAAAATTCTATTTAACGGCAAATCCGTCATTTAATTAAGCTAATAATGATTAATTAGGCTAACTGCAATTAATTAAGCTAATTACAATTAATAAAACAAATTACGATGAATTAAATTAACCACACTTAATTAAGACTAATTGTAATTAATTAAACTAATTGTAATTACATAAACTAATCACACTTAACTTTAATCGAAACCATCCTTAATTATAGTTAAGGCTAAATCACACTTATTTGTCACCAACCACCATTAATCTAAACTAAACCTATCCATAAATATAATTAACTACCTAATCAAGGATTATGAGTCAACTCACGGTTTTTTCGGTAACAGCAACAAGAACGCGACGTTCCCGACCGGAGCGAAGACATGAACGGCACGGCAGCGGCACTTGAAGCCCACGGCCTCCTTTGTGTTTGGTTTTGTGGATGGCTTGAGGTTGAGGGACAGCGTGGGGGATGGCGTCGAGTGGGTGGTGGTGGCGCGAACCATGTTGTAGAGGGTTCTTTTACCCGTTCATGTACAACTTATCCCTTCTTGTGTAATAACATCATCAATAAGAAACTTCTTTTTAGAACTCGACGTAAGTTGGCGCGAACTCATGGTTGGTGACTCTAAAATCGACTTTGTGCATGTGTTGTCGACAAATATTACTGGTTTAGGGGTGGAGATATCATGGGGCACGTTTTTTCATCTCATTCTTTAGTAGAGGTGATCGGTTTCCAGTTCAATCTGGTCCCACCCAAGAACTAGGAACCATACCTAAACAACCAATTTCCAGTTTCTGAACCGTAGACAGGACCGACTAATGGGATCAGACCGATCAGTTATCCTAAGAGAACTAAAAGTTTAAGATTATTCTATAATAATTATCCAGCTGTTAGAAGGATACACCGATGCTAGTTGGATTGCAAGTGTGGGAGATGAACATTCCACTTCTGGATGGATTTTCACACTAGGTGGAGGTGTTGTATTTTGGGCGAGTAAGAAACAAACATGTATAACTTCACTCAACAATGAAATCTAAATTCTTTGCTTTAGTGACAATTGGAAAAGAGGCCGAATGGATTATGAATTTATTATTGGATATCAAATTATGGCCTAGTCCTATGCCTCCTATTTCTTATCCACTATGATAGTCAGGCCACTTTGGCAGTAACACCTATAATAGTAAATCTAGACATATTAATCTAAGACATGAATATTTGAGATAATTAATTAAAGATGGTACCATAATAATTGTCTATGTGAGGTCAAGTAATGATATTGTCGATTCCTTGACAAAGGCTTTACCAAGAGAAATGATAATAATGACCTCACAAGAAATGGAGCTAAAACCCTTTAATTGAAATTACTAGTAATGATAACCTGACATTTTTCTAAAACATCACTAGTTCCAAGGTTTAATGGGTAAGAACAAGTTACTGAATGTGATTGTTTGATACTGACGTAATTCTGATATAAGAAGTCGGTATCGTATGTTATGTTTTGTAGGTTGAATTAAATTCTTAATGAAATATAGTACAAACTTATAATGTGTTAATAGTAACGAAACATATGGTAGATATTTCAGCTATACAACTTAGAAGTGGTGCCACTTCTTACGAAAGTTAGGATTGCTTTCTAGAAAGCTCATGAAACAAAATTAAGCACAATGCCATAATAGTGCGAAGTAATATAGAACTTCTCGCTGAAACAAGAGGTTAGTATATGTGCAGTATGTCTTATTCTATTATTTAAAAGTACAAGTTTAAAGTCAAGCTACTTGTCACTTTGATAAAGTTTTAAGATACTTGCACTAAGTAAAGGTTTAACTCGAAAGAAACATTTATATATGTATATTAATTTTACTGAAATTTCGGTTGTATGATTTTAAAATTTTTAATTTTGAAATCTTTGTTTTACAAACAAAATGGGAGATTGTTGGAAGTTTGTTTGTAAAACAAACTAAGTGTATGTTTCCTTGTCCCACATAGGACAAGTGGGAGGAGGTAAGCCAGTTAATAAGTGTAGGGCTTCTTTAGTGTATCTAAAGAAAAGATTGGGTGTGTGCTAGACTTTACCATACTCATGTGTGGATGCATGAATAATTGTGCGATTTTGGTGCGATTATTAGGCGCACTTGGCCCGCCCGCGGTTTAATTAGCACTAACCCCCTTTTTAATTCCATACGGTTATCTTATTAACTTTAATTAGTTCAAATGTTGTTTTTGTTTACTGAGAATTTTCGGAAATTATGAAAATTCGAAATTTATTTATTGAAAAATATTTTTCATCATTTCATTTTTTTTTATATTTGTGTCTTTTCAAGACAATATTTGGAAATGATACTCATTCAGTTTGTAACATTTCCTAAAAGGTTATATTTGTTCAATTTTCAACTTCTTTCAAATGAACACATTTGTTCATTTTGCAGCTTCTTTTAGAAGGATACATTCGTTCACTTTACAATCTTTCATGAAGAGTTGCCTATATTTTTTAAGACCAATATCTATATATATGTCAATTTTTCATATGAACGAAATGAGATTAATTTTTCGAGTCTTCTTTTTAAAACTACATCCATCTTTTCAATTGTTTTCTAAAAAGGCTCTAGAGAAATACTAGAATTACTATATAGTATTCTTATTTTGAGACTTTGTTGTATCTTGGAGGATATTTGCCAGTGACCATTAACAATTTTGTGGGGCAAATAAATCCTTAAAGAAAGTGATATCATACCTCAAAGTTTGATTTAATTGCTTTATTGATTAGAAGCCATATTTTTCTAATAGGGATCGGACTCAAAATCACTTATTCTAATTTTATGGAATTGAGAATTGGACCGACACTCTTGCGAACTGTCCAAAACCAATCGATCTAGTCTAGCCCAGGTGATTCTTAGTTTGATTGGTTCGTTTTGCTCACCTCTATTCTTTAGTGTAGAAATCCTTTGCCACTCGCAGGGTTCTATTTAGCATAACGTTAAAACTTCAAATTTATTAATCATAATTCTACTCAAACAATGAAGACTAAGTTCAAATGTAGGGTCCACTCCTATTACTTCTAACCTTTAATTCCTTTTTCTTTTATTTTTTTCGTTGGTTTCAACTTTACTAAAAAAACAAAAAATATCGTTACTCCTTTCAGACAACTTTTTTCACTCCGGCACCTGCTTCTTTCACCCATTATATATCAATACTTCCTACATTTTGTTTGCTTCGGAACTAATTTTCTATTGTCCACTTACATGAGAGTTTAACCTTGATTGAAATCCGTGCAAACATTAATCATACATCTGAGTAAAAAAATTAGTTTTATTTGCCCATTGTTCACTTTATTTTCCCCTGTTCTTTTCCAGCAATAAATTTATGAGAGTTTACTGAAATATTGAATATCAAGATTGCTATATACATTACACAAAAAGTCTTTTCCACTATTGTTACATGTGATCGAGGCAAAGATAGTGTCCCATGTGATAACATTTAGGGAGATTTTCCTTTTGAGTTTGCCTGATAAAGTTTAGAATTTTAAATCAACTTGACCTTGTCATATTGATCATTATTTTTGAAATATCTTTGAATAAACATTTAGTTATGCAATAAAAAATAAATAAAAATTGGATCCCCTGGATGAATTGATAGTTGAGCCGTTAAAATATACGAATTATCATTTAACGACACATGTTGAACTCAATTAAACCAAATGCATTCATTAAAATTAGAAGATGATTCTTTTCACTCTTACTTGTTCTTAGGGTGTTTTTAGAATAATGGTCTTGCTAGCATAGAATAAAAGTAAATAAATATACTAGTCAGGGACACAATAACTACATGTCTATCTATAAAATAAACTACTTTATTTTCGTAAAAGAGGGACACTGATTTCGTTTCAAACTGAAAAAAAGAGAGGAAGAAGAAACCCCAAAAGAAAAAGAAAGAAGGTTAGCAATAAGCTCCAATCAAAAGTGGGCCCCACACTTGACCTTAATCTCCATGGTGTTATTATTGAATAATCTTAAGTCTCAACAACATGATAACCGAGACCGACAATGGATAAGGTAATCAGTTCAAAATGGCAGGGGATGTCCGAAATAAAAAAATGGGGTGAAAAAACGCGAGCTCCTTAAAAGGATAAAGCTAAATCGAGCGACATGATGGGGAAAAACATACCGAGCCATTCAGTTCAAAACGACCCGGATGGAGATCCTTAGGCTCGTGGCCTGGCGGCGAGACTCGACTAGGGTTGCGACGAAGGCAGTAGGATGGCCTAGAATCAGCTGCACTAGCCTGCTCTCAACTCAGGAATTGCGACATTATCATATCACAGAAGTAAAGAGCGCGTACGGCATTTACTCTCGTTCACCTCCCTCGCATGATTGCGGAGTCCCAGGGCCCCCCTCTCTTCCCGCCGAATCATTATTTGGCGCTTCTTCTTCAATCAGCCGCGCTTTATTGACAATGGAGTCCCTCCCTCTCTCTGGTTTCTCTTCTCAAAAGAAGAGCCCGAACAGGGAGCCCGCATTCCTGCAGCAAAGCGTGGAAAATACCCTTTGGCTCTTTTGGACGAACGGGGGCGTTCTAGGGCCTTTCCCACCTTTTCCCTCCCTCCCTGTGTCTGCCACCAACGTAAAGCCTCGAACCCTTCTCTTCCATTCCTCGGTTTGCACCCAAAGTTTCGGCAAAGCGCTCTTTGGAATGTCCCACGGTGTGAACTGAGGTAGGTATCTGTTACTTTTCGTCAAAGGGTTCAAGGAGTCATCGGTCATTTTGGCGCCCTTCCCTTTTCCCTCACTCTCCAGACCACTATCATGTCCGAATCCCCATGGCAATGCGAAGAAAAGGTGAGGAATCCTAAGAGAAGTACGAAGCCGAACTTCCTAGGAAGCATTGATTCTCAAATGGGTGTTCTTCGGTCCGCGTTTCTCTGCTTGATGCTCGTGCAAAGCAGCGAGCTTGTCGCCTCCTCTGACTCTGGTGGCGAATGGAAGACTGCTACCGCGACATACTCCATAGAGACGGATGGATCTTTGATAACTGGTAGTGGTAGTCCCTTTTGTCTTCCTTGCGCTAGTTCCCCTGCTTTCAGGCATTTGCTCAACCTCTGTTTCCGGTGCTGGCAGAAGGGGCTTGTGGTTATGGGGACCTTCACAGGGCCACCTATGGCAAGTACAGTGCCGGCTTGAGCTCGATGCTGTTCAACAGAGGGAGTACCTGCGGGGCTTGCTTCGAGCTCCGGTGCGTCGACCACATCCTGTGGTGCCTCCCTGGTAGCCCGTCGGTGATCCTCACCGCCACCGACTTCTGCCCTCCGAACTACGGGCTCTCGGCAGATTACGGCGGGTGGTGCAACTTCCCGCAGGAGCACTTCGAGATGTCGGAGGCGGCCTTCGCCGAGATTGCAGTGCGAAGGGCTGATATGGTGCCTGTCCAGTACAAGAGGTATGATGAAAGCAACGGACACAAATGCAGCTACTTTATCGGGCGTATTTGTGAGACTTGATTCCTAACATCTTTCGACTCTGTGTAAACATCTGCAGGGTGAACTGTCTGAGAAGCGGTGGTCTGAGATTCACATTGAGCGGAAACTCTCGCTTCTTTCAGGTCTTGGTGACGAATGTAGGCCTAGATGGGGAGGTGATTGCCATGAAAGTGAAGGGATCGAAAACAGGGTGGATACCGATGGCAAGAAACTGGGGCCAAAGTTGGCAATCCAACGTCGACCTTAGAGGACAGCCTCTCTCTTTCGAGGTGACCACCAGCGACAGAAGAACCCTCACATCTTACAATGTGGCTCCGCCGAGCTGGCAGTACGGTCAGACATTCGAAGGGAAACAGTTCTAACATGGAAAACCATGAAGAACAGGAAATCTATACTGCAAGCTTTTCCCTCCAAGCTTCAGGGCAATGCATTCATATTAGAAGCAGAATTCTATCATGTCTTGTTGGTACCATGAACATAGTAGCGACAAAAAGAGGGTAGCAAAGTTGCCTAAGACAGTTGAAAAGACTATGAATACAAGGCCCTAGTTTTGTCTCATTGCGTTGTGTTAATGTTTGAAAGGTACATTGGGCAATTGGAGTATATGTATTTCCATCATACCTTCCTAATGTTAGAACGAGCATCTATTGCTAACTGACGCCATTGGCTTGCCCAAGCTCATTTAAATCCTTAAACCCAAATACTTTTGAGAGCAAAAAGGCTAGAACTTAAACATTTAAGCCACAGATTGATGCTTTATGATATTTTGCTTAGAAGTAGCGATGTACAGAGCAAGCTCAAAGGCATTGTGCATTTTTGTAAGTGTCAATCTGTACAGGATAACTTGTTTAGATTGCACTGATGCTATCATGCAAAATGAACAATCAATTCAGAGAATCAGGAACTCAAAAGACTCCCCTCGTCGAAAAGGGTAATCCCAATCAAGGAAGACTTTGCTTGCTTGATTACAAAGCAAACCAGAAAAAGTAATTGAATTTCCAGATGACCAAGTTAAGAAAATGGAAAAAAAAGGTATAGTGCAAATATCAGTCATTTTTCTACGAAAAATCAAATATATTGGTATATTACGTTGAACTGCCATTAAGTTTCTAGAATGTACAACACATGAGAGATATGTACCACTCGACTTCCTTTTCATCTTTTCAACAAAACCCTTCGTTTCAGTTGAAACTGAAGATGAAGGCACAGCAGACATGGCCTTTTCAACTCTTTCTATAGTGATAAGTATGATCAAGATTGGCTTATCATCTCTTCAGTCTCCTGCAAAAACTCCAGATCCCCATAATACTTTTGAGCCTCCTCTCTTAGCTTAGCTGAAGCAACCTGTTCTCCCATTGATTCAAGACCATTTATAAGAATCCTAAAGGAGGACCTATCTGGTTCACACCCTATTTCTTTCATGAAATAATAGCAGTCTGTTGCCAATTCAACGAGACTAAAACTTATGAAGGTTCTCAAGACACTATTGAACCCCTCAAGATGAGGCTCGATATTATCTTCTGTTCTCAAATACAGGTAAAGAAGTTTAACATCCTCAAACAATCCATTGCCAGCAAAGACTGAAAACATTTCAGCATACAACAGTACTTGAGCCTTATACCAGTACTCCTTCCGAATATCTTCGAAAACCTGGAGGAATGAGTCAAAGCAATTAAAAGATGTTAGCAGAGAGTACTACTGACAATACAAAAATTATAGTGGAAAAAGAATAATACTCGAGTACTTAAATCACATGTATTAGAATAGGTATACAAATTATTGACATATGGCATCCAAGACAATGGGAAAGCACAAAAGATAATTTGTCCTGTCCTTTTGAGCAACCACAACAACAAGAAAACCTTTCCTTGTTACGAGAGACAGGGATGAGGCTCCTCTTGTGTCATCAATCTCATTTAATACCCTGTCCATGTAAAGGTCCATGTAATCAGGACTCCCTTGTGAAGTTTACACCCAAATGGTCTCAAGCACCCCACCCTCCTTTGACCAATGCCCCAATCATAAAGTCACACTTCCTCATGCGCCAAACCTAGACAAGAGCACGTCTCCCCAACCAAACTCAGGCCTGACCGCAAACTGGCCATTGGGATTGCATCACTGTGCCAGATAAAGTGCAGTTATTGTCTTCTATGTCTAGCACGGAGGCAGGTACTTCTAGTTTACCATTCTTTTTGCTAACCCAAAACTCTCATATGGCATACAGCAGCAGTAGTCATTACTGAGGATGGATCCTCAGTGGCGCAGCGACTGTGAGAAGAGGCAGCAGATTCCAATGCACCAACTCTACTTATATTCCTAGTCTACTTATTAACTCACTCTCTTCGGACTCATAAATCAAAAAAAATATTCATTGTCGCAAGTTAAATACATATACTCAGAGAGGCAATGCAAAAGAGGAAATCTTGGATATATGAGCAATTGCAAGAATATGTCTCCAACTATTGGTCAGTCTATTAGAGAGGCCATATTTTCAAATTAAGCTTCCAGAATATTGGACCAATAACATTAAGACAGGCAAGATGAGACAATTTGTTTCTTGAAAAACAATCAGATACAATCACACGACCAGACACCCCAAGATTCCTGCTTGACCGCTTGTTAAGGTATGAATCTGCTACGAAGGGACTCACTCATGTACATAAAGTGCTTCAAAACCTCAAAGCATGCTTACACTAAATGCAAACCAGTAAAAGACAACTTTTTGTCTTCATCTGTTATCTTTGGCGACGCATCGCAATTGCATTTTCCTCCAAAGAGGCCTACAGTCCATCCAACTCACAAACAGGAAACGAACGAAATCAAAGCCACAAGCGAGGAGCATGACATAGAGGTCAACTGCCAATTCAATTTACGAGACCGGCTGCAAGAACCCATTAACGAAGAAAGCAATAGGAACAAACACCTTGAGGGCCAGGTCGCACCGGCTCTGCCGGAGCAGCTCGCGGAGCACCTCGACCATGTCGCGCTTCAGGAGGCGCCCGAAGGTGGAGCGGTGGGCCAGCTCGAGCGACCGCGGGCCCTTGCCGCTCGCCCGCTTCAGCGCCTGCACCGCCTGGATGGCCTCGATGCTGAGGCTCCTCCCCCGCTGGAGCGGCTTCCGGTTCTTGCTCCGGTCCCTCATCGAAACCCTCATGGCCTTCGTCGGCGGCGGCGGCGGCGGAGGCCGGGGACGGTGGCTCGGCCGGGAGAGGGGAAGAACGGACTGGAGAGAGCGGAGCGGAGTCGGAGTCTGCACGGCGTTCATCGTCGGACGGAACGCACGCGAAAGGAGGGAACGGTGAGATGTTTTTACCCCGGGCTAAGATGAAGATAAGGCTCGGTTTTTTTGGACAATATTTTTGAAAAACGACCGTATTTTATAAAAAGGAAATTAATGGAAAATATTTTTATCATTTATAAAAATATTTTAAATTATTGTGAAAATAGATTTTATTTAATTATTATCTAAAGCAATCATTTTTAGAAATTATTTTTAAATCATTTATTTTCTGTGTAACAAATAAGGTTTTGTATAATATTTTCTATGTAAATTCCTGTTCATCTCGTTTGACTAGATAATTATAATTTTAAAAAAATAAAAATTGACCAACTGCCAAAACCAATGAGGATAGATGAGGCTTGTGGCGAAAAAGAGCACACAAATTGTGTATTTAAACTTTTTTTTTCGAAAAATTATTAACTTTTGTCTCTAAGTACATATTAGATAATTAATTAGAAAATTGTTAATTTTTATACTCCATTTATTTTGCCGATAAAAAATAATTTGAAAATTTTTTTCTAAAAATTAATCGTTTATTAGAAATAATAAGTTAATTGAAAATATTTTTATTATCGACAACCTTTTATATTTTAAATATTTTTTTAAATAATGAAAATATTTTTTTTTATTTTTATAAGTGATACAAGGGAGCATTTATAAGAAAAATAATTTTTCAAATAATTGATTTTTTGTAAAAAGATCACCCCCTAAGTTTGTCTAAAAATTTTCATGCACTGATTATTCTTGTAAAGCATGCAACGAGTATATTTAAAATTGATAGTTTCTTCATATGATGTGTAAGTATTTTGGAAATACTCATTAATAAGGCCTTTTTCCTGAAAGGAAAAAAATGAAGAAATCTGTTTACACTCATAATTGAAAACCATCTTCAATGTCACTTTTCAAAATACTCCATAAAGTTATTTGTTGTTGTCTGTCTTAAGATGCGAAAGGAATCTATATGGATAGTGAAATGACCTTGAACTCTCAAAAAAAAATAAAAAATCTAGCACTCGGATCAATTTCGATTGTATTACAATAGAATATAATAAATTTGATCATCGGTGGATCATTTGAAAAGATAATATTTGATTGACATGATTTTTCTTTATTATTATTATTATTATTATTATTATTATTATTATTATTATTATTATTATTATTATTATTATTATTATTATTATTTGGGTTTGAGATATGATGATCCTAGTTTTAGATTAAGTATTTTAACCTTTCTTTTTATATGATTTGTGCATAAATTATGTATTTTTACTAGCACGCTCCATTAATTGTGTATTGTTAGTATGTAAAAAATAGTAATTTTAGAAAGGTAATATCAAAATAGAATGAGACATATCTACATTTTATTTTATTTATTAAAAAGGGATCGGTGCATTGTAAAAAGTCTTAAATTTTATCACGAAAATGTAATTGAGTTTTAATTTTAAAATGTGTAATTAAGTATTAAAATTTATCAAATCGGTTCAATTAAGTCATTTCATTAATTAAAATTTTTGAAAATTTTAAGATTCTTTATATTTTTTGAAAATTTTTAGAATTTAATTACATATTCGTAACAAGTTTTATGATTTCAAATCTTATAAATTTTATACCTTCGTATACGCAAAAACGACAGTGCGTTCGTACGTCCGCATCCTGCAGCAACCATCCAAAAAACGCGAAGCGTACAAGCGACTCCGGAATCTCTCGTTATCTTCTTCTTCTTCACTTCGACTCCGCTCTTCAAAAAGTCCACCGCCGGCGGGGCTTTCTGCGAAGCGCGAGCAGGTAAAAAGGAGTAAAAATGGCGGCTTTCGTCGGTTCGCCTTGCTGGGTCAGGCTCAGGTCGATCGGCGAGATCACCCTCGCCCATCCTTCGATGCTGCGCCAGTCCTCGCCTCTCCGCCTGAGGTCAATCGCCGTCCCTCTCCCCCGCAGAGGCTTCTCGGTCTCCGCCTCCGCGGCCTCCGACGGCCCGGTCCGCGTCCGGTTCGCTCCTTCCCCGACCGGCAACCTCCACGTCGGCGGCGCCAGGACCGCGCTTTTCAATTACCTGTTCGCTAGGTAGTTTGTTTCTCGTGGTGGTTTTTGGTGGCCTTTCGTGCGAATTGGGTGGTTGAGGTTGTTTTCGTTCTTTCGTGTTTCTTGGAGCCGATTCAGGTCGAAAGGCGGGAAATTTGTGCTTAGAATCGAGGATACCGACTTGGAGAGGTCAACCAAGGAGTCCGAGGAGGCAGTGTTGCAGGATCTGTCTTGGCTTGGGCTTGATTGGGATGAAGGTTTTCTCTTCTTTCCCTTGCTTCTTTCAAGTGTTTTACATCTAATTTTTATCAAAACAGGGGGAAGTTTTTCGTGTTACTTTTGCAATTAACTGTAAATTGTTAGTCCCAATTCCAAATCCTTAGTTTGGAATTGTCTGTATGGACATGGTTTTAGTTGATTTTGTTGCTTGTTTTGCTTGTGGCCCTTAGAAGTGTGTTGTAGGCTTTTCGCCTTTTTGATGATTAATGTTGATGTTGTGTTTTGTGGACTTTCTTGATTACTTTATCCATGATAATATCTTCGGTAAAATCTTCTAGGCCCCGGCATTGGTGGAGATTATGGACCGTACCGGCAATCTGAGAGGAACTCCCTTTACAAGGAGCATGCTCAGAAGCTTTTAGAATCTGGTCATGTCTACCGCTGCTTTTGTTCGAATGAGGTAATCTCTTCTAGCTTTTGATCTTTGAACTTCATTAGTTCAATGCTTGCAAGAAGCTCTGTGCTTGCCAAGAAGATTGTAGTGAAATTTCAATAAGAGAGGATAATCCAGTTGGTCGATTTTGAAAGTGAGGAATATTGGTCTCTGATTCATATATGCAAGCATGACGGTAAGCTCAAATGCGGCTGTTTGTCATGTCCCTTCTTTGTGAGGCATGATTTAAACAATACGTACATGAAATTTCAATTGTTGTCAGCTTGAATTGCCTTATTTACTTATGGTTTTAGCAATAGGTATTATCTGGCTGGATGTGTTGGTCAGTCAATATTACTCTGAATTAGTTTCGCATCTTACAATTCATCTAGAGATAATCCCATTGTATTTAACAATCAGAATCGTTTCTCATGTTTCTGTTGAACTTTAGCTCGAAATACTTAAGGCTATTAGATTATTACTCCAGGAGCTTGAGAAAATGAAGGAGATTGCAAAACTAAAGCAACTGCCTCCAGTTTATACTGGACGATGGGCTACTGCAACCGAAGAAGAAGTGCAAGAAGAGTTGGCAAAGGGAACCCCTTTCACATATCGATTCCGTGTGCCAAAGGAAGGAAGTCTGAAAATAAGTGATCTTATTCGAGGAGAAGTAAGATATGTTTCCATTGAAGTCAGCCTGCATTCTGACTTTTTCATATTCTTACTGAACAAAAGTTGTCTGTCCAGAAAATCGCTTTCATAAACTCTTGTAAACACAGCTAATGAATTCCAGAAAATCACTTGACTTGAAACAGTTAGTTTGATCACAATAACTCTTATGATTGATGAAATGTACCTGTTCTTTTTTGTCCAATGGTATGTGCTGCTGACCTTATGGATAGTGTTGTGAAGGTTAGTTGGAACTTGGACACACTTGGAGATTTTGTAATTATGCGGAGCAATGGGCAGCCAGTTTACAATTTCTGTGTCACTGTCGATGATGCAACTATGGCTATTTCACATGTTATAAGGTACTTAATATTCATTAGTCACATGAGTAGTTGGGGTATTTGCAAGTTGATTTCTTTTCCCCAAGTCATCTATAGTTTTAGGCTCTGTCATACTTCACCTCATTCTCCTGGCATGTGTGCATCAGAGCAGAAGAGCATCTGCCGAATACTCTAAGGCAAGCGCTTATATATAAGGTAATGTGATTCATGCCTATTATATTTAGTAATGGGTTTTCGTGGTTCCTTATCAGTTCATCAGACATTGGCAGCAAATTTGTCCTCTTTACTCTCAATGCAGGCTCTAGGCTTCCCTATGCCTTACTTCGCACATGTTTCCTTGATCCTTGCACCTGATAGAAGTAAACTGTCAAAAAGGCATGGTGCAACTTCAGTGGGCCAGGTATATTTAATTTTAATCAAACACTTTTTTCTGTTTTCTGTCTGATTCTGCTTAAGATTTTGGCTTCACTTCTAGTTGAAGTTCCTATCAGGATAAGAAATGTAATCTTCCCTAATTACATGTGACAGTTTAAGGAGATGGGATATCTCCCTCAGGCAATGGTGAACTATCTGGCTCTGTTGGGATGGGGAGATGGAACTGAAAACGAGTTTTTTACCCTTGAGCAACTTGGTTTGTGCTTTGCCTTCGACTTTCACTTATGTCCTTGGTTGTTGAACTATAGATTATTGTCCTGAGGCCCCTTTTTCATTCGGCTAATTTCTTAGCACGGGTACTTTTATGCAATTCACAGTTGAAAAGTTCACAATTGAGCGAGTCAACAAAAATGGTGCAATCTTTGATTCTACTAAGCTAAGGTAATAATTACTTTTCAGCTAGCCTCTGCTTTCATCCCTCCCTTTATCAATGGCAGCTACCTATAGCATGCAGCTGCAGTGCATGTGGTTTGTGTGCTCCGGCACCTATGCCCTTAGATAGTTGTATTCGTGTTTTCTGAGAGAATCTATTTTGACATGTCTGAACTGAAGGTGGATGAATGGTCAGCATTTAAGAGCGATTCCATCAGAGGCATTGACTGAGCTTATTGGTCAGCACTGGAAGAGCACTGGCACTTTGAAAGAATCAGACGGGCCATTTGTTGATGTGAGTTCATATTTACTGCCATGTCAATTAGTTTCCTAATCAATAACTAGAAGGCTGTCCTATGTCATTGTTGATTTGATATGTTGTGCAAAGGAACTGTGCTACATATAGTGTATGGTAGATTACATCCCTTGTTTAGCTATTCCTACAACAGTTTAGTGTTGCTGATTGTGTTAAAAGGAAGAATTGGCATTCTTCCAGAACTTTTGGCCTGCAATCAATTTTGGTACTAGATTATTTTTTGTTGTGCTATGGTGCATGCTTAAATCTGTGATGTGGCATGGCATCCACAGGAGGCAGTTCAACTTCTCAAAGATGGGATTGACCTGATACCAGACTCAGATAAGGCGTTAACTAACATGTTGGCATATCCCTTACATGCTACATTGACGAGGTGATGACCTTAATTGGTTGTATTCAGATGTTTTTTACTTCAATATATTGGCATGGTATCTCTTTCCATTGCTGTTGATTTCAAGTTAATCCTGTGCAAGTTCCCCTGCTAACTGCAACAAGGACTGAAAGAATATGTACATTAGCTTTTATAAAATGAGAACATGTGAAATGAAATCAAGATATGGATGAAAAGTTGGCTAGGGTGTGCTTCCAAATTGGTGATGACAGATACAATCTTATCTTTAGCTCTGAAGGTAAAGTGGTTGTAGAAGATAAGCTTCCTGAAGTCTCAGCAAGCCTCATAGCTGCCTATGACAGTGGTGAGCTCATAGGTGCACTTGAAGAAGGCCATGCAGGGTGGCAGAAGTGGGTGAAGGGCTTTGGCAAATCACTAAAGCGCAAGGTGAGCCTTTAATTGGCTTCACCAATATAATTGACAGTGTCATACTTGTTTTGGCTTTTAGTCCTCAGAAGATAAGAAAATTCACACTTTTGACCTTTACTGCCGTTGCAGGGGAAATCACTTTTCATGCCTCTGAGAGTATTGTTAACTGGAAAGCTCCATGGTCCTGATATGGGGGCCAGTGTTCTTTTGCTTTACAAGGCTGGGAAATATGAAGTAGTTGCTCCTGAAGCTGGGTTTATAACATTGGATGAGCGGTTTAACATGCTCAAGCAAATCAACTGGGAATCTTTTAACCAGGATCAGACTCTGTTAGAGCCCACTGCCACCCTATCGAATTGAGACCCAACAGTTTTGACCAGAGAGTGAGTTATGTTTGAAACTTTGTAATTTGTTTCTTCTGTGTTCATATCCACTCGATAAGATGAGAAATCAAGGATCTTATATTAGCGGCTTAGCACAAAGCATGACTCATGTGGAATGTATCTTTTGGTGGTTTAACTGGTGATTTCCAATAAAGCCTCTATGTTTATTTGCTTCCATTTATTTCTGTTTTATAGTAAAGCTAATAGTCTTTAGATGGTTTTTACCTGGGCAATTCGGTGACTGGTGGACATTTTTTCCTTGAAATGAGGATCCAATAGTATTTTGGGAAACCTAATATATGAACACTAGCCAAATAAGAGAGAAAGAACAAAAGAAACAAGGTTATATAATAAAGTTGGTTAAAGAAGCGTTTATGAATGCGTAGGGAGGACCTGAATCCTCAATTTGCGCAAGACGTTTGTATTTTATTAATGCGTGCTCATGGCACTTGTTAAGTCTTATTATTTGTAGTTAGGATGTATAAACATCTCTATTTAGAGGATGTTATTCTTTGCAAATATGTTAATGTTCATTTTGTCTAAGTACTCTAGACAACTAGTGCGCTAGGATACTCTAACAAAACTCTTTTCTGATAAGTCAATTGCTCATTTGTTCTCATGAGATCATGACAAAAAACATCTGGAACAGCGATAAAATTCCAATAGAAGTTGCGAAATATGATTTCAACCATTGGAAATGCAAGAATTGATTCCTTTCAACTCGAACACAAAGTATTCAAGTTCAAAACAGTGCTAAACCCAAGTCATTTATGATATTTTCAGGTTTAATCACATGTCAACTTTAGGAAGCATAGTGAAATGAAAGTGCTTGAAATTAAAGAGCAGGGAAATATGGACTGCAGGAACAGGATCATCAACGGTACAAAGGTGTGAACAGGAGCGGTGGCCTGGCCGGTGCCGGTCGAACTGACTTGTTTGTCCGTTTCTTGGCCCATTTTGACCATCAACGTTATAAAGGTGTGAACAGGACCAGTGGCCTGGCCGGCACCGGTTGAACTGGCCAGTTCAGTCCAGTTTTTAAAACATCACGGCCAAGTTAGCAATAATTCTTTACATATCCCAGAGCTCCATCTCAGGTATTGCGCGATGTTGTTTTGTACTTGCTTTTGTGGACACCAATTAACTGGGAAAAGTGCCAAAACAGTCATAAATCTTTTGTCTTTGTGCCGATTTAGTATTAAATATTTTTTTATACCGATTTAGTCTTAAACCTTTTTATGTTGTGCCAATTCAGTCATTTCCATCAATTTTGGCCGGATTTTGCTAATCGGACGCCGGCTGGTTGACGTGGACAACTTTTAATAATATTTTAATATATATTTCTTCTCCTCTTCTTCCTCCAGCCGGTCGCCAGAACTCGACGATCGGCTAGAGGCAATGGCTGGCGAGGTCGAGGTCGACCTCACTGGCCACCTCGCCAGTGGCCACGAGGGTGGCCTCGCGCTGGGCGGCAAGGGTCGAGCCTCGCCCATGGCCGGCGAGGGCGAGCCCTACCAACTCGGAGCAAGGAGGCGGCCTCGAGTTGGCCTCACACCGCGCCACCAGAAGCTTCCGACTAGACGACGAGCTTCGCGTGCTGTCGAAGATCTCTCTCTCTCTCTCTCTCTCTAGCGCGACTGTCGAGATTCCCTCTTCTTCGCGATCCTCTTGTTTTTCACATCCCTCGCGTCTTCAATGATGCAAGACGCTTCTCGATCTCGATCAACTACGGAGTGATCCTTCCCCGATCGGAGGAACCCACGCATTCGCGCGATTCCGAGTCCGGTAAGTAGTGCGCTCGCACGTGCTCTCGAGGCGATTCGCATGAGTGCGCCGCCCGCACGGTCCGATCTGCCGATGGTGATGTCCAACAACGCGAGGGGGCTTGTACTAGCTATGGCCTCGAGCGTGTTCATCGGCGCGAGCTTCATCCTCAAGAAGAAGGGCCTCAAGCGCGCCGCCTCCGACGGTACTCGCGCAGGTCGGCTTTTTTTCCTCCCCTACGCATTTGTGTTGCTTCGGAATCGCACCTCGGTTCGCAAGTGCGGTGGTTGAGATTGACCTCGACCTTGCCGGCCATCGCCTTTGGCTAGTCGCCGAGGTTCGGCGACCGGCTAGAGGAAGAAGAGGAGAAGAAAAAAAGAAAAAAATTCAAAAAAAATAAAATATTATTAAAAGTTGTCCATGTTAGCGTCGATCAGGCCACGTCAACCGGCCGGCGTCCAGTCAGCAAAATCCGGCCAAAATTGACCGGAAATGACTGAATTGGCACAATGCAAAAATGTTTAGAACTAAATCGATACAAAAAAAAAAGGTTTAGGACTAAATCGACACAAAAACAAAAGGTTTAGGACTTTTTTAGCACTTTTCCCCAATTAACTAGTTAGTATCGAACCATGCGTGGATCGACACAGGGATCGACCCAACCAAAAGTGTGCCAATGCCTGACAGGCCTTTTACTGGGACTACCTTCTTCAGGGCATGCAAACTTTCTCTTAACTTTATTAGATTTTGCATGAAACTGTCCAGAAGGATCCTACACAGCCAGGTGGGTATAAAGTCGTTATGTCTTGATGAGGCAAAACACAGAGGAGAACGACTATGTTGATGGCCCAAGATGCGACCATCAATCACATTCCTCTCCCTTGCGCCTTGACTAATCAAACCTGTACTCAAGATCTTTAATGCCCTTTGAGCGAACGCACATCTCAGGATCAAACCATGCGCCCATTCCCGCGTTTTCTCTTTACACGATGAGCCTGACTCAGCTACTTTTATGTTGATTGGTCCACATCAGCGCCACTTGTAACTCCCGGCACTGACTCAACATATTTCGTTCACGTTTTGCTGGAGTATGGAAAACCGTCCTTCATTTGTCCCAGGAGATAAGTTGAGGGACTAATTCCTCTACAAAACATGGCATAAGGACCAAAATTGAAGTCTTATAATAGTACGAGGACTGCATTAAATAATGTCTCCAATACATTTTCACTACCAACGGAATTTGTTTTACACGTAGATTTCTATTATTAATGAAAACCATCCCTTTCCGAGATAAGTTGAGGGACTAATTCATCTACAAAACATGGCATAAGGACCAAAATTGAATTCCGTTAATAGTATGAGGACTACATTAAATAATGTCTCGAAAATATTTTCACTACTAACGAAATTTGTCTTACACATAGATTTCTATTATTAATGAAAACCATTCCATGACTCAAATTCTCAAATGAAACAAATGACAAAGAATTAAGAAAATATCTTTCTAATTCTCGATTTTTTCGTGAAATAAATGGAGTCAAAGAGATCACAGGCTTGATAGTAATTTGCACCAATACCAATTATGTTATTAAGCAATGACTGCTCGCATCCTATGAGCCCACTAATCTCGTCCTATTGTCTTGTCCATTTCCCCAACTTATCATACACGGCGTATGCACCGTCAAATAATTACATTAAGAAATCGAACAATCAAAGTTTCCAACAATAAGAAATTAATTCAATTAATGTAGACAACATGTCATTCTTTTGCATGGACCTTCAACGAACTAATTTAATCAGCGGAGAATAACGCACTCACACATTAATCGTGTCCATAAGGCCATGTTAAAAGGCAGCCCAAAAACGAGTACGCACCTGACCCTACCTGAAGACGACTTAGGGTTCCATGAACGTTGCTTTTTTCAATCTTTGACCGTTGACTGACCAGTGTTTTGTAAGGCTACTGTTGTATTCTTCGACTTGTCTAGGGCGCACGCGGACAATCACTCGCATAGCATGTATGATTACTATTTGGTCGCTTCAATTGAAGATGAAGACTGAGTTTTTGTCATCTTATTTCAATGACCTCCATCGGTTCCTTTTTGTTGAATAATTCTTCTTTTCTGACCAAAAAGATAATTCTTCTTTCTTTTTTCGGAAGCTTATCCAGAATGACAAAGGGAAATTGAACAATGGGGATTAGAGATATAAGATAATTCGTGAAACGATGATGAGGGAGGTACTCGTCATCTTATTTGCTACCGGTGATCCTGCAAGCGAGGAATGGTTTCGAACTAGTCGATTCTCTTGGATAAATATTTATTCTAAATAATAAAATTAATTAAGGAAAATGACAACAAGTAGGGTAAGTATAACTTAATCATGGGCATGATTAGCAGTTCTCTTCATGCTCATGCTGATAATGATTTGAGCAAGCAGTCCAAGTCCAAGGTAAATCTTTTCCTTTTTCATTGCGGATCTTTTGAAAAGCAAAAAGCTGAAAGGAAGCTTAAAGTCTCAAAAGCATTTTGATGTTACTATTCTATTGAAGGCTAGGGTAAGCAAATCACAGATTCGGATATTCTTCAGTTGAGAGGAACATATCAACTCCCTCACGAATTTGCCAGGAGCATATGATGTACCAAACAGAAGATCTAAAATCTAGAAAAGGGTCCGAAATCAGCACGCTAAAAAAACAAGCAAAATCTTCATGTTACATTCACAAATATGTAACATCTAGAGGAACAGAATAGAAAGCATGTAATGACGTCCAAACGATTGATCTCCCAATACAACGGAAATATCAACAATGACAACAGGGATCACGATTTTCGGTCCCAGATGGGCAAGAGGCCCTAGTTTGCTGCGGCAACAGGAGAGCAAAAGTGTCGAAGTCTTAGTCTATGTTTCATAACCCCGTTAAGTGCTGTAAATTGAAACTTGTTGGCACTTAATGTTATGAAGTGCGAACAACTTACTACACACAACATAATTGATTGGTTTAAGTGAAAAATTACCAAATGTGGTAAGTAAAAACGACTCGCTTAATTGGTGAAGTACGATGTATGGAGAGTAAAATCTTGCCAATTATAGTGTCAAAGAATTCCGATAATGATCAACATTCCATCTTTGGTAAGAAAGCAGAAGACAAAAATAATCTTCTCAATATCAATCATGGATTTTAAATGAGAAAATTCCAAGCGATAATTGAGCAAGCCTTATCCCATAATTCCCTTGCAGAAAGATTCAATGCTCCTTGTAGCCATGTCTTCTGGCGTTTCTCAATGAAGTCGTTTATAGCATGCTGCTAATGGCGGTCTGGCTACTCCACCGAAAAGGTCTACCTCTTCAAGCTAGCTATTCTCGTCATTAAGACAGAAAAAGATTGTCGTTTCATTACTGAACTCCACTCACCCTTGCCGAGTCTCCCATTGACTACACACGTTCACATCTACCCAACAGCACAGATGCTTTGGAGGACTTCAGCGCAATGAAGTTGGCGCCAGCCACGGCAGACTTTTCTGCACCGGGTGCCCGCAACCAAATCGGCCATTAATTCATGCCTTTCACACCCACTTTTGGTCAATATCCGGCAGCTCGTCCGACTTTATGTAGTGTGCATATGTTGAATTCGAGGCACTGTGTTATTATATACGACGTTTCTCAAGGGCGAGCGAACGTGGAGCTTTCGTAATGGACCACCCCATTGATGGGGCTGTCCGAAGTCGATGAGCATTGATGCGCGCACGAGTCAAAACACACCTTACGCGGACACTCATGTATTCGTACTACGTTTCATACCGGCATTTACAGACAGGACAGGACACGTCGTCGTTGGCCGCTGTCGATTGATTCATCGGCAGTGCTCAGGGGAGAGTAAATGTTGAGTCCGATTAATATGTGCCGACCCATTTGAATGGAGACAGAGTTTGGTAACCTAAAAGTCGAATAGGATATTGATTACAGAGAGTTTATGACCTAGTACAGGTGGACCATATATTATTGAGATCGTGCTACAAGGTCCAGCTGGTGGTCGGTAATGTTAGAGTTTAATTAATATTCACTGTGCATGTTTACCTACATTTGATTTATGAAGTCACACTAATGCATGCACGTACGCATCAGTGGACTACTCTTTCCCTTCTGTTTTCTGAATACGCGGGAAAGACCCTACCTTTACTTGACTTTAGAGATGGTCTGATCAATCTAATCTGGGGGCGAAACTTCGTCGGACTTAATAAAACTAGGGTTTCCAATTTAATATATCTCCTCATCATATTTGATACACGTTTTGATGTGACGCGTCCACTAATAAAGCACGTTCATCATGAATTTGTGTTTACTTGCTAGCCCGTAATCAAATATAATATACGTAGGGTTTTGCCCAGAAAGGGATTAGCCCTTCTTAATCACGTTTTAGCTTCTGTATATAGGCTCTGCATCATCTGCGGCATCACCAAGGTCATCAAGATTAGGTTTTGTGATTTAAGAAAATTAACTGATTGTAATTTCTCATTAAACCATATAAAACGTTGTTCGTAGCAATCATGATTTCTTAAGCCTTTCGAATTTGCTAAATCATTTTTAGCAATTGAATCTTGGCTTTTCAATTGTGTTGTCGCTTCCTTTCATTTTTCTCGGAGTTGCAAAAAGAAGGGATAGAAGATTTCATCCTCGAGAAAGAGAGGAGGCAGAACAAACTCAACAACTCGTGCAGTAGTTGATGGATTGATCTTTTGAATGCAAGGCTTCTTTCCTCTTGTTTCTCTCCTTTTGGCTATATTAGTTTATGGATCTTCTTTATGACCGGTCCGTCGTGGATTTTTGTTTCATCTACGGCGTTGACGCTTAAGACGAGCCACGAACCTGGCTGGAGTTCTCACTGGAATGGATCTACGCCTATAGATCCGATGCTTAAACCCGTGTTTATATGTAAAATACAGAGAGAGAGAGAGAGAGAGAGAGTTGAGAAGGAATTAGGGAGATAAAAATGGCTAACCTTCTACTTACATACTTGAATTGCTATTTGTAGGCTTGTAAGGCAGTGTTTGACGGAGAATGATTTTTGGTTGATGAATGGATGAGATTGTTTGAAAAGTGACATTTGCACTACCCTTAAAGATCAATCGTTTCGTGGAAAATGAGCGATTTTCGGAAAATATTTTCCTAGAAGTCATTTTCCAAGAAAATGATAATATTTTCCCATTCGGTTAAAACCTGAAAATGTTTCGGAAAATATTTTCTGGTATTCGGTAAAGAAAATATTTTCGACTCCCCAGATTGGCGAGCGCGAGCTTGAGATAAACAAGCTTGAGGTTCACTTGGTGATGGCCGACGAATAGGAGCTAAGAAAAAGAAGAAGATGGGAAACAAAAAAAAATAAAAAGAAAAAAAGAAAAGAAAAATAAAATAAAAAGAAAAAGGAAATTAAAAATAATTTGAATTAAAAAAGAAAATTAAATTAAAAAATAATTCGAATAAAAAAAGGAAAAAATAAGAAGAAAGGGAGGAGGGAGTGAGGATTTGTAGATGTGTGAGATAAGATAGATTAAGTGAGGAAAATATTTTCCACTTTTTAAAAGTAGAAAACATTTTCTTTAAGGAATTCATTTTCAGTGAAACGAAGTTGGAAAATTCGAAAAATATTTTTTTTGAAATTATTTTTCGTGAAATGAACGAAGCATTAATGATCAATGTATTTCTAGCCTTCTAAGTAGTTGCATAGTTCTCTCCTTTTAATGAGGTGATTCTGAAGTCATCTCTCGTCAAGTGCTATTAGTCGGGCTGCTCGGGTGCTGAAACCGTGTCTTGGTAGATTTTCTCATTACATCGTGCTACTTAATCCACTGGCAGAACCGGAGCGCGTGTCAGGAGTCAATTGTTTTAGCCAAAACCACCTCTTGTTGTGGATACTAGACAGGTCGAGGGCAAATGGCTTTCATATATTTTTGCTCTTTGTCCTAGAAATCCATGCAAAAGGCATAGAAGAAGCCACGATGACATAAAATTTGGACCGTTAGATTTAGTTGTCTGTATCTCAACCATCAGACATTGATGTGACCGATGGCCAAAGCGTCAAAACTTTTATTTCACTATGAAATTTGGGCTAGGCATGCAAAGTACATCGACATTCCCCGTAGGCCGTCCGATTTGCTAGGGCAATCTAGCCTGTCGATGGTGGCATAACTAATTATGATTGTGACCTTTAGTTCCTCCATTAATCGTGATTGTTCTTTTAAACGGGAGTTTTTGGGCAAATCTTGAGGCATTTGAGGTATTGATTTTCACGTTGCGTGATCCGTATTGCTCGTTCCTCATGTGTTAAAATTCGGATTATCTCTTCCTTTGTCTCTATTCATGTTACTTTCTCAAAATGATTTGTAATAAATTCCTATTGCAAAGCCAAATTCACCCTTTTCCTCTCCTTTGACGATCAAAATGGCTAGCTCAAGCTCTTAATATATTATTGTGGTTCCTACATGTCACTCACCAACTCCCACGACCTTTGGCACAAGGGGAGATTACGACCCTCTTTGCATGGTCTTGAATGACCCTTGGTTTAGCCCGAGCGACCTCTCTAGGTTACTTCCTTACGAGGGAAAATGATTGATTTATTTCTAAATATATTATACATATGCCAATTCTGTCATAACCTTTTAAATTTTGCCAAAAAAAATTTAATTTAGTTCTTTCGACTAATTGCTGACTTGTCAATCCACGTAAGATGTTACTTCAAGTAAAGTTATTTATGCCAACATGTTAAGTAGGATAGCATGTGACAATCGAACATAATGTAAAGTTTTCTTGACCATTTAAGTCGACTCGGGTGGCTAGTGAGAGATGTTGGCAGACAGTTCCCTTCCCGGAAACGGGCGGCCCCGGTACCGTTCCTCCAACGGACCTAGGATGTAGAAATGATTTTACTTGGAATCACTTCAAGGGAGGAAAGGCATTAGGAAACAGTGTCCATCCTTATCTCGTGCTCTTCTTTAGCCAGTTACAGTAATGCCAAGCATGGCAAATTTGGCAATGCCCACCGTCCAGTCAAGTGGAACTCTCCTTCTTCTTGTCTTGGAAAATTTAACCGGGCCGTCGCCATCTCCGCGTGATCCTCCCAAATCACCGGCGGCAGTCGGGATTCGAAACCGACGGACGGAGCAGCGGTTCTCCTGTTACCAGACATGGAATCAAAGCGAAGGAGAAAGCTAAACTAAACAAAAGACGAATCAAAAGCGGTTCAGAACTCGGGCCAGGACGGAAGCATCATCGAAGCCAGACAAGAAACGACAAAGAGCCGCACTTTCTCCTCACGTTTCTCTTTTGACTCCCTCCCTCCTTCCCTCCCTATAAATACCACTCCACACCCATACACCCCTTCACCACCACCAAGTAAAACCTCAGAAGTCAAGCCAACCTCTCTCTTGACTCTCTCTCTCTCTCTCTCTATCTCTCTGTGTGTGTCTACAATGGACGTTAGCCGGCGACCATCCAAGTCCGCTGCGGCGGCGGACACCAAATCCAAGCACTTGCCATCGCCGCTCAAGTACTACGCCGACGAGGACCCGTCGCTGAAGGTCCCGCCCTTCCTTTACCTGGTCAACGCCTCCGCCATCTGCGCCTTCTTCACCCTCCTCTACTACCTCCTCTCCCGCTGGCGTGAGAAGATCCGCTCCGCCTCCCCGCTCCACGTCCTCTCCGCCCCCGAGCTCGCCGCCCTCCTCGCCTTCGCCGCCTCCTCCGTCTACCTCCTCGGCTTCTTCGGGGTCGAGTTCTTCCAGTCCCTCCTCCTCCGCCCCCCCTCCGACATCTGGGCCGACGACGGCGAGGAAGAGAGGGTGGTCTCCGTAGTTGCTGAGGAGGGCGCGCTGAAAGCGCCCTGTAGCCAGGCCCTTGATGGCGAGACCACCAAGCTGGAGTTCGACCCGGTTAAGCCCGCTGCTCCGAAGGCGAAGGCGGTCGAGACAGAGAAATGGGATGAGCCGATCGGTCTGACCGAAGAGGACGAGAAGGTGATCGCCTCGGTGGTGGCGGGAACCACGGCGTCGTACTCGCTGGAGTCAAAGCTCGGGGACTGCAGGAGGGCTGCTGCGATCCGCCGTGAGGCGCTGCAGAGGACGACCGGGAAGTCGCTTGCCGGATTGCCGCTGGAAGGGTTCGACTACGAGTCGATTCTCGGGCAGTGCTGCGAGATGCCAGTTGGGTACGTGCAGATCCCCGTGGGAATCGCGGGGCCACTTGCGCTCGACGGGCAGGAGTACTCGGTCCCGATGGCCACGACTGAAGGGTGCCTGGTGGCAAGCGCCAACCGGGGCTGCAAGGCAATCGCGCTGTGCGGCGGCGCAAGCAGCGTCGTCCTGAGGGATGGGATGACGAGGGCGCCGGTTGTGCGCTTCGGGTCGGCTAAGAGGGCCGCGGAGTTGAAGTTCTATCTGGAGAGCCCGGCGAATTTCGAAGCCCTCTCCTCTGTTTTCAACAGGTTGGTCTCGGTCTTGATCAGTCCTGATTAGTAATTCAATCTTGAAAATGCAAAATTTGCTCTTTACAAACGGTAGTCGGCTTTGTGTTTCTGCTACTGTACAACTGGGATGTTCAATTCGATTTGTTTTTTTGCAGTTCTAGCCGATTCGGGCGGCTGCAGAGCATCAAGTGTGCAATCGCAGGCAAAAACCTCTACCTAAGGTTCTCGTGCAGCACCGGTGACGCGATGGGAATGAACATGATCTCAAAGGGAGTCCAGAACGTCATGGATTTCCTGCAGAAGGACTTCCCCGACATGGACGTGATGGGGATCTCCGGCAACTTCTGCTCGGATAAGAAGCCCGCAGCCGTGAACTGGATTGAGGGGAGGGGCAAGTCAGTTGTGTGCGAGGCCGTGATCAAGGGCGACGTGGTGAGGAAGGTGCTCAAGACCAGCGTCGAGGCCCTGGTCGAGCTCAACATGCTCAAGAACCTGACCGGCTCTGCAATGGCCGGAGCCCTCGGAGGGTTCAATGCCCACGCCAGCAACATCGTCACGGCAATCTACATTGCCACAGGCCAAGACCCAGCCCAGAACGTGGAGAGCTCTCATTGCATTACCATGATGGAAGCTGTCAACGACGGCAAGGACCTCCATGTCTCTGTCACGATGCCATCGATTGAGGTAAATTCGCTTTTCCTCATTCGAACAGAACAAGATGGTTAATTCAAGAATTCACGATCTGGGAACTCTTAGTTGATGGATGTAGAATTTGCGCCTGACATGAATGAAAATTGCCTTCTTTCGTTTCAGGTGGGAACAGTTGGAGGTGGGACTCAGCTTGCTTCGCAATCGGCGTGCTTGAATCTGCTCGGAGTGAAGGGGGCCAACAGAGAAGCGCCGGGGTCGAACTCGAGGCTCTTGGCCACTGTTGTGGCCGGCTTGGTCCTTGCGGGAGAGCTTTCTCTGATGTCGGCTCTCGCTGCCGGCCAGCTCGTCAAAAGCCACATGAAGTACAACAGGTCCAACAAGGATGTCTCCAAGGTCTCTTCCTGAACCATGACTGAACTTGCCCTTCTCTGCTTCAAAAGCCTTCGCTGACTGTGTCAAAGAACGCGAGGAATAAGGAGAAAGGAAAGAAATTGGCCACGGTTTAGCCATTGGAGGTGAAAGAATTCAAAGAGAGATCATCAGGGGAGGAGTAGACACCCCACTGTCCGCATTTGTGTTATTTCACACATTCAGTTCATTTGTTTTTTCAACCCTCTGTGAATTCCATCCATGTCGAGGGCTCTCATATTCTGTATACTTGTTGAGAGGAAAAATGATACTAGAAGTGTCATAACATTATTACGGTGCTCATCTCAGTACCAAGATTTTTAGTGTCATAACTATTTTACGACACTCATCTCAGTACCAAAACTTTTAGAGCAATCATTTGAGTTTCACTTTGGTGAAAAATCTCTTTCTTGCCACAATGATTTCCTTTGTTGGAAAATTTGATGAGGCATTTATTTAAATAAATCGGATAATGAGGTTGGTTAGTGAAGTCTAATCAACAAAAAAATAATTATAAATTTGCCTTTATATTTGCCCCAAATTGATCAACTGGCTCTAAATTAGGGCCAAGAAACAAACCGTGTGCTGCCCTCGCCGTCGACTCCCGACCTCAGGGCTGGCGACCAGAGAAAATGTGTGATAGTTCATTATGTTTATTCTATAACTTTCTCTTTTATCTTCAGTCACTCTGTTTGTTTTTCGTGATTTCTCACTGTTTTAAGTCCATTGTCTACTCTTAACCCTACAAATTTTGCTGCGTGAAACTGAAAGATAGATGAATGGGCATCAGAAAAATTCTAGGCTATGATATGCTTCGGTGGGAGTATAGTAGTCTACGTAATGCAGATGGGTTATACGATTTGAGGAACTTAAGAAGTTATCGATGGTGCCGTTCGACTCAACCTTGATGGTGACGGTCTTCCCTATTGGGATTTTCACAAAGATCTGCATCGTTTCTTCGCAATGGAGGAGACGACGGTTTAGGATGACGACAGAAAAATATGGGTGCGTGAAGAGGCTTTACATAAGGGGTTTTTAGGGTGGGGGAAATGGGTTGGTGATTATTTCATTTTTTTGTCAAGATCACTAGGTTGTCTGTCTTTTGTACACATTTTCTTTTTTCGTCTAATCCTATCGTATGATACTTATTTAACAAGTCATTGGGTGTGCTATGTGTTGTGCGCAAGTAGCGAAACCCTACTCCTTCACTCATGCGTCTCCACTCTAGCCCCCCGATAAGAAAGGGAATCGAATTCCTTACCTCCACCTTCCCAAGTGGGACAAGTGGCCCTAGGACAGCTCTGAGTGGTTTCTTTTTGGTATAGTTGGACATCTTTTTTTAATAAGAAAGTGATGTAGGTTTTAAATAATTAATTCAAAAAGTCATGTAGGATTCTTGGTTAGAATTTGTCATTTGAGACACTTAAGTAATTGCTCAAAAAATTTTGACATTAAATTGAATATCGTACGAAAGTTGTAACATTTTTAATGTCTCTTTCCCATTATTGAGATGGAGTTCATTACAGTGTTTCTCCATATTGCACATTGAATTCCACATTTGCTTCAAGCTAAAGCACATTGTGCCATCATTTACTTCTTTAGTGTGGTGAATTTGGCGCCAGCCACGGTGGACTTTTTTGCATTGGGTTGATGACCAATCATTTATTTCTTTGGCGCACACATTTGGTCAAAATTTGGCTCCCCATTCTACCTATGTTAGTGTGCATGTGTGAATATGCCGTTGTTAATATTATGTACCTTTCTCAAAACGAACAAACGTGGAGCTTTCTTAATGAACCACCCCATCAATAATGGAGTTGTCCTAACTCCAAAGAAGAGCAGTGTTGAAACAACTAATGCGGATATTGACCAATCTCGAGACTATAAGTTGAATTGCATATATATATATACACACACACACATCTGTACTGTGTTTCATAAGTGCATTTACTAGACGGCACACTGTCATCATTGTCGATCAATTAATAGATCCGTCGACTGTATGTGCGGAGAGTAAATGTAGAGTCCGATTAGCTTTTGCTGTGCCATTTATATGGAGACGAAGTTCGGTGGATTTGAATCATCACTCAAGAAACAATCTGAGAATCGAAGAGGGTATTAATACCAAGAACTGTAACCTAGAACAGGCGGAACATATATAGTTAAGATGGTGCCCTAAGGTTTAGGTAATTGACGGTAATGGAGAGTTTGATCAACATTCGCCGTGTATGTTTTCCTACATGGGATTGACGTCATACTAATGCATGGACGTAGGCACGCAATAGATGCTTTTAAGAAACTCTTCCTTTCCTTGACTTCAGAAACTATTCTATCATCTAAACTAGAGGCGAAGTTCATCGGACTACATAAAGCTAGGGGTTGCAAACATTGCATATTCTCTAATCATATTTAACATCATGTTTAGATGGGACGTTCGTCCTTTTGATAATGCACTTCCAACGTGAACGTTTTTCTTTTATTAGATTATAATTTAAATATTATAAACATAGTCTTTTGATTAGCAAGGATTTAGCCCTTCGTAGTCATGTTTTAGCTTTTGTTTTTAGGTTCTCCATCATCAGAGGCATCACAAATGTCATCAGGATTACGTTTTGTGATTTAAGAAAATTAACTACTTCTTGTATTTAGTTAAACCTTGTAGAACGTTTTGATGGAATTTTTGTTGGCTCGTTCGTAGCGCTCATGATTTTTAACCTTATTGATTTTTGTTGAAACATTTTTATCAACTGAATATTGCCTTTTGAATTGTGCTATTGCTTCTTCTATTTTCGAGCTGCATAAAGAAGAAATAAAAGATCTCCTCCTCGAGAAAGAGAAGAGGCAGAACAAACTCAACTACTCATACAATAGTTCATGGATTAATCTTGTGAATGTAAGGCTTCTTTCTTCTTAGGGTCCGTTTGTTTCGCGGAAAATAATTTCCGGGAAAACGTTTTCGGATTTTCCAACATTCGTTTCATGGAAAATGAATTCCTTAAAAAAAAATGTTTTCAATCAAAAGAAAAAAGTTTTATAAAGTAGGGAAAATGTTTTCCACTTTTGAAAAATGGAAAATATTTTCCTCACTTGATCTCTCTTATCTTACACCTCTACAAATCTTGATTTCCTCCTCTCATTTCTTTTTCTTCTTTTCTTTTTCATTCGAATTATTTTTTTTAATTTTCTTTTTCTTTTTTTAATTTGAATTATTTTTAATTTCCTTTTTCTTTCCGTTTTTTTTTGTTTGTTTGTTTCTCATCTTCTTCTTTCTTGGCTAGTCCTCAAACCAAGTGAACCTCAAGCTTGTTGATCTCAAACTCGCGCTCGTCGATCTAGCGAGCCTCGAGCTTGATGCTCGCGCTCACCAATCTGGGAGCGGAAAATATTTTCCTTACCGAACACCGAAAAATATTTTCTGAAACATTTTCAGGTTTTAGCCGAATATTTGAAAATATTGTCATTTTCCTGGAAAATGACTTTTGGAAAAATATTTTCCGGAAATGGCTCATTTTCCGCGAAACGAACGAACCCTTAAGTTCTCTCTTTTTTACTATATTAGTTCGTCTCTCATGGATTTTGGCTTTATGTATGATGTTTATGCTCAAAACGAAAGTCATGAACTTGGCCGGAGCATGCACTGAGAATTTTTTTTTTTTTTGGTGAAAGGTAATTAATATATTGAGGAAAGATCGAGTGAACAAAAAGATCATGGCATCAAAACTCCCACTCAAAACAACGGATCATAATGAGTGGAAGGATGCCGTGATAAAAAAAGTCACAGCCGTGGCAACCCACTAATAATTAGAAAGGAAAAGCACGGCATAAACAATCGGCAAACAGATACAAAACGCCCTCAGGTAAGGAGAGAACCATCCTCAGGATTCAGTAAGAATCGCTGCACCAACTGCCTTAATCAAGACCCACCAGTTTTTTTTTTTTTTTTTGGTCAGTCCTATTCTATTCCTATTCTACACTCTCTCTCAGACTTTTGCCCTGTCTCTTGCAGGGCGTGGGAGTTGAAACCCACTCGCTTGTCGATCTCAAACTCACGCTCGTCGATCTAGCGAGCCTCGAGCTTGATGCTCGCGCTCGCCAATCTGGGAGTGGAAAATATTTTCCTTACCGAACACCGGAAAATATTTTCCAAAACATTTTCAGGTTTTAGCCGAACACTAGAAAATATTGTCATTTTCCTGGAAAATGACTTTTGGGAAAATATTTTCCAAAAATGGCTCATTTTCCGTGAAACGAACGGACCCTTAAGTTCTCTCTTTTTACTATATTAGTTCGTCTCTAATGGATTTTGGCATTATGTACGAAGTTTATGCTCAAAACGAAAGTCATGAACTTGGCCGGAGCATGCACTGAGAATTTTTTTTTTTTTTGGTGAAAGGTAACTAATATATTGAGGAAAGATCGAGTGAACAAAAAGATCATGGCATCAAATCCCCCATTCAAAACAACGAATCATAATGAGTGGAAGGATGCCGTGATAAAAAAGTCACAGCCGTGGCAACCCACTAACAATTAGAAAGGAAAAGCACGACATAAACAATCGGCAAACAGATACAAAACGCCCTCAGGTAAGGAGAAAACCATCCTTAGGATTAAGTAAAAATCGCTGCACCAACTGCCTTAATCAAGACTCACCAGTTTTTTTTTTTTTTTTTTTTTGGTCAGTCCTATTCTATTCCTATTCTACACACTCTCTCAGACTTTTGCCCTGCCTCTTGCAGGGCGTGTGAGTCGAAACCCACTCGCTTGTCGAACTCGCGCTCGTCGATCTAGCGAGCCTCGAGCTTGATGCTCGCGCTCGCCAATCTGGGAGCAGAAAATATTTTCCTTACCGAACACCGGAAAATATTTTCCGAAACATTTTCAGGTTTTAGCCGAACACTAGAAAATATTGTTATTTTCCTGGAAAATGACTTTTGGGAAAATATTTTCCGGAAATGGCTCATTTTCCGCGAAACGAACGGACCCTTAAGTTCTCTCTTTTTTACTATATTAGTTCGTCTCTCATGGATTTTGGTTTTATGTACGATGTTTATGCTCAAAACGAAAGTCATGAACTTGGCCGGAGCATGCACTGAGAATTTTTTTTTTTTGGTGAAAGGTAATTAATATATTGAGGAAAGATCGAGTGAACAAAAAGATCATGAAATCAAATCCCCCACAACAAATCATAATGAGTGGAAGGATGCCGTGATAAAAAAGTCACAGCCGTGGCAACCCACTAACAATTAGAAAGGAAAAGCACGGCATAAACAATCGGCAAACAGATACAAAACGCCCTCAGGTAAGGAGAGAACCATCCTCAGGATTCAGTAAGAATCGCTGCACTAACTGCCTTAATCAAGACCCACCAGTTTGTTTTTTTTTTTTTTTTTTTTTGTCAGTCCTACTCTATTCCTATTCTACACTCTCTCTCAGACTTTTGTCCTGCCTCTTGCAGGGCGTGGGAGTCGAAACCTACTCTTGAAACTTACGTGCCCCCACCCCATCCCCCCTAAGAAGGTGGGGATTTGAACCCCTCACCTCCCTCTTCCATGTTGGAAGGGTGGCCACTGGGGCGAACCCCCAGTGGTTAGACCCACCAGTTGAAAGGGAGGGAATTAACACTCCCCAGAAAAGATGACCGGGTCAAGGCCCCAACTCCACTACAACCTTCTATTCCTGATGTTATCTTTAACATTCCTAACAGTGATCGCCTTATCTCTGACCACTTTAAAGAGATGGTTCTTCATAGCCAGGACAGAAAGATGCCGTTATTTGAAGAGAATGTTGTTCCTATTGTTCCAAATAATATGACACAGCAATCCGAACGAGAAGCGGACTATGCACTTATAAAACTCATTTCCCATAAGCATGGTGATGGCCCAACGAAGATTATCCTCCCACGCCCTATTACCCCAAGGCAGATTGCATTTGATCACCCAAAAGAAGGCAACCCGAGCCATGCATGACACCCAAAAAACAGATGGTCAATAGAGTCCGGTATATCGTTGCAGAAGGCACAAGCACCACTATCTATTCTACTATGTGATAATAAAAGTGTCTGGGTGGGTAGCCTGTGCTTAGCTATAAGCCAAATGTTTACTTGATATTGTGATGTCATTTCGTTGTTCCATACGAACGTATGCCAAAAGACCTGAGTCCTCTTCCGCCTAAAGGTCTCCCAAACCGTCGCAATAGTGAAGCGTCTTGACGAATTCTCCCTCTAGCAAAAACAATCCGAATTCTGAGAGAGACTCGGGAGGGGATGATCCCACGACTCAAGCACCAACTTGAGAGGTTGCCCAGCATCAGAGAAGAGATCAGTTACTGTTGCCTGCCTAGAAAGTCTTGAACTGTAGATGAACGAGTCCGAAAAAGTTAAGTTCAGGGGGCCCATAAGGTGCCAGTTGTCAAACCATAAGGAGGTAGAGATGCCGTCTCCAATCCTTAAATAGAAAGCATTGCGGACCTCGCTTTTGAAGGATAGGATTTTTTCCAAGCCTAAGAATAGTAGGTGGGTTTCTTAGCAACCCAAAAATTCATTGATTTTAAGAACGTGGAATGGATCCACTTGTACCATAAGGTCTCATTGTTTGAAAATATGAGCCAGATATGCTTCAGCATAGTAGCCTTGTTGCAATCCTTGAGCCTCCGGATGCCAAGGCTTCATTCCTCTTTTGGTAGGCACACTTCACTCCAAATAACCTTAGCACTCCCTTTCCCTAGTTCCGGGCATTTTCATAGGAATTGCCTAAATACTTTCTCAATCTGTTCCAACACGGCTATAGGTATAATAAAAACTCTTGCCCAGTAGGCTTGGATAGCATGAAAGACTGACTTGATAAGCTGAAGCTGACTAGCAAAAGAGAGAAAGCGTTGAGTCCAAGATTGTACCCTCGCAGTAATACGGTTAATAAGAACACAATAGTCCGCCTTACTAAGCCTAGCGGTAATGATAGAAACCCCCAGGTATCGTACTGGTAGGTTGCCTTCTTGGAAATTGAGGTGGAGGAGAATCTGAGTCCTTAAAGCAGGCGATCCACTAGCCAAAAAGATTTCGCTCTTGGAAGGGTTTGGGCACAAGCCACTCCATGCCGAGAAGAGCCGGAGACCATTTTTTAGGAGACTTACCAATGTCAGGTCCGCCTCACTAAATAAAAAAATATCGTTTGCAAAGAAAAGATGCAAGAGATTCGTCGCTTTGTATCGCCAGAAGAATTTAAATTCTGGCCTGGAAGAGGACCTCCTCAGGATTCAAGATAGGACCTCCATAACCAAAGTAAAAAGGTATGGAGAAATAGGATCACATTGGCGTAAGCCGCACCCACTTGCAAAGTAGTCATGAATGTGACATCCCGAATTTTTCAATTTTATTTTTAGCAAATTGAGACGGGCATTTCATCTGCACGCATATAGTTCATTTCCTTGAGTTGGCCACTCATGTGAAAACCGATCTATCAGTGAAGCCGGTAAGAAATTCTAATGCATCAGACTCGAGAATTTGACTAGGAAACGACCTTTCGACCGGGCTAATCTGCAAGGGTCATTATGGCACAGTTAAAAATCGATTAGAAGCCGGAGATAGGTCGGCTCGACATAGGCATGTGATCGAGTGTGGGCGATTCCACCAGATCACATTATTCTTGTCAGTCGACACTAGATCGACTTTTCTGTGGATTGGGTCCCCTGTGTTCGTATTTGAAACCTTGAGATTTTCACGACAACCGAGGGTCGCCAATGTGTCAAAGATGTACATTATGGCTTGAGATTTATCAACCACAAGTCGAGTGCATAAAAATTTCTAAAAGCTAACCGGTAAGTCAGGATGCGCTAATATCGTGCCAGAATGAAATTAACCGTGAAATTGTGACTGAATTAAGAAATTGGAAGTCTTGGAGTGTCACATACCTTATGAGGATCATGTATAAATTTTAGGGATTTTAATTGGGCTCAATTGGACGAGAATTGATTGGATTTGAGAAATTCAAGGTACGAGATTTTAGGCCCCGGCGGAAAATGAAATTTGACCCATTGGACTAAAGTTGTAGGAGAAGTTGAGATAGTGGGGCATGACATCATGATGATGTCATGGTGAGGTTATTTTGTGGATTAAAGAAAAGACAAAAAGAAAAGAAAGAAAAACCCCCCTTCTCTCTCTCCTCCCTCTTTCTTCTTCTTCTTCTCCCCCGTAGCTTTCTTCCTCCATGTTTGTTCTGCAATTTTCTTCAAAAACCAGCAGCCAAGAGGAGCTTGGAAGGGGAGGGGAAGCAGCCGCTAGGGGTGAGCACGGTTCCCGGGTAGAACCGGAACCGGAGAACCGCACCGGAGGGTCCGGTTCGGTTCCGTTCTAAGGAAACCGGTTCCGGTTCCCGGTTCTAAGAAACCGGTTCCGGTTCCCTTCCCTTTTTTCTGGGAACCGGAACCGAGAACCGGCTAGGGTTCCACAAAAACCCCTAAATTAATTTTACGTTTACCCTTCTCACTTCTCGCTTCACGCTTCATAGTTCTCTTTCCTCTCCCGTTCCTCGCCTCACGCTACTTGCCGTCGACGAGTTCCTCGATGAATCGGGCGATCACCTTCTTGGATCTCCACACGGACTCGGGCCTCAAGTCCCTCGATGAGTTCCTCTCCGGCAAGACCTACATCTCCGGGTAACGCTTCAATCTCTCTCTCGCTCTCTCGGTTCTTCGTGCGAGGGATTAATCGGTCGATTCGGTATCTTGGGCCCCCTTGCTTGTTTGGGATGTTTATTGGTGTCGTTTTCGATGGCAGAGATCAGCTCATGAAGGATGACATCAAGGTGTACGCCGTGGTTCTCGATAAGCCCGGAGGCTCGTTCCTGAACGCCAGCAAGTGGTACAAGTGTGTGTCCTCACATCTCGCCTCGAGGTTCGTTTCTCTCCTCAATTTGGCTCTTATGTTGCTGGGTTGCTCAATTTTGCTTGATTCGGAACTTCCTTTTTGGATAGGATCGCTTCTAGTAGTTTGTGTAGTGATTGATTCGATGATTTTGAGTTTTAGATGCTGGTTCTTGGTACCATGTTTCGTGATTTAGCATCTTGGTACTAGTACCCTTTTGGTTCTGAAAGCGAGGAGTTTTTGTGTTTACGAACGCCTGTTATGCTGGATTTCTCATACTTTGGCCCAAAACAGCCAACTCTGTGGGGTGTTTCAAATTCCTTCTGTCTTCCCCTGAGGCGGCGTACCTCATAGTTTTAAATTTCATAAGCTTCTAATTTTAAATTTCATAAGCTTCTAATCCTAAGTGTTCTCTCATGTTATCCTGTCTGGTGCTGTTATTTTGGAATTATGAGGTTGAGTTTTGCTATCATTATTGTCTTCTGGCAATGCATAGCAGCTTCATATTTTTGTCATCTGAACATATAATATATTCTTATGTTGGATGAGTCGTAGTGCATTACCGAAACATTTTTCCCTTTATCTGATCTTGCAATAAATTACAACTGTTGTTAGTCTATGTAAGAGAGGGAGAGAGAGACTGTCAAGTAATTCTTTCCCCAAGTTAAGAGTTCAAACATCATCTACTCACAGTGGGATTTTATTGAAAGTAGATGTTTGTGAACATATTCTACCAGTCTGGTGAGCTTTTTCTTGGTTCATTATACACAGAAATCCATTGTATCTCGTGGTCGTGGTATCCTTGCCATTGACGAGTCAAATGCAACCTGTGGGAAAAGGTTAGCATCCATCGGGTTGGACAATATTGAGGTCAATCGTCAAGCTTATAGACAACTTCTGTTGACCACGCCGGTCCGGTGAATACATCTCTCGGTGCCATTTTGTTTGAGGAGACACTTCACCAATCGACAACAGATGGGAAGAAATTTGTTGATCGTGCGGTGAGGAGGAGAAAATTGTTCCGGAGGCATTAAAGTTGACAAGGTTTGCTTTGAGGGGCCCTTCCTGAATGTCTATGCTTCAAATAGAAACTGTCATTGCCAATGTGCTTATCATCGGTACACTCTCTTTGTCCAAAGGGTTTGGTTCCTCTTCCTGGATCCAATAATGAATCCTGGTGCCAAGGCTTGGATCGATTGGCTTCAAGGTCCGCTGAATACTACAAGCAAGGTGCTCGTTTTGCCAAATGGTGAGTCGCTTGTGCTCCAATTTGTTCATTAAGATGTTACTTTTGGCCTTACCTTAATTTCTCTCTGTGAAAAAAAAGTCCAGAAAATATCTTATTACATGACTTGTAAATAATCTATTTCCCCTTGCTATTTGAATGCTTTACACTTGTGCTCATTAGCCTTCAATGCTTAAATTATTATGCGGGAGGACAAAGAGTTAGCATTCCTTGTTGCTTGCATCAGCGATTTTCTTGTGTTTGTCAATTGTCACAACAAAAGTGGCTAAGTTGCCATCCTTTTTTTGATCTTGGCTTGAGCTGACATAGAAGCTTTGGTTTGTCTCTTTCCTTCTTCGTTATAGTTCAAATTTGAAAAAAAAAAAAAAAAAAAGAACCCGTTGAACTGGAACCCACCCTGGAACTGTGACGGGGTAGGTTCCGTGTTATTGGTTTTGACGGGTAGGTTCCGGGTTCCAAAAATGAGGAACCATCGCCAGGGTAGGTTCCGGGTTCCGGACGGAACCGAACCGGAACCGGGAACCGCTCACCCCTAGCAGCCGCCGGACCGCCGCCGCCGGACCGCCGTTGTCGCGCGCCTGCGCGTCGCTCCGCCCGCGCGCTGTCCGCGCCGCCTAGCCGCCTCCCGCTGCTGCTCCACCTCGCCGGAGGCCCGTCGAGTCGCCGCCGGAGCTCGCCGCCAGCTGCCGTCGCCCCACTCCACCGCCCGCGCCCGAATCGCCCTTCTTCCTCCCCCATTCGGCCATGGACGCACCCTGAAATTCCAGCTTAGATCTGGAATTTCGGGGCCCTCTTTGGCCGCCTTCCCGGCCCCGGTTGCTCGGCCCGCCTTGAGGAAAGTCGATCCTCGCGTCGGCCCGGTCGTTTTGGCGTGCTCGGCTCGCTAATCCGGTGAGTTTAACTCACTAAACCTTGATTAGAGGGTTAATGTTATCCTAATTGTGCTTAGCCTAAGTTAATTGTGTTTAGGTGGTTAGTTTAGTTTATTTAATTGTGATTTGGATTAAGAGAATTAATTAGTGTTAAGTGTGTTTAGTTTAAAGTTAAGTGGGTTTATTTAATATAAGCTTTGATGTGACTTATTGGGTTTTGTTTTTGATTTATTTTATTGTTTCGAAATTCTGGAAAAAGTTAATAATTTACTATTTTCGGAAATTCATTAAAATATTATTATTTATTAAAAAAAAACTCGAAAAATTATTTTTGACTTTATTTGCTCAGAATTTCGTGCTGATCGCTGCTGCGTAGTCAGATTTTGAAATTGATGATTGGATATTATAAATTGGGTGTGGATCATGAAAAATATGGATATTATTATTTCATTATTTTCGCAATAAATTTAATTATTTATTAAATTCCGAAAATTTTGTCGGGACTCTAAACTCTCAGAATTTCGTGCCGATCGCCGCTGTGTATTTAGAATTTGAATTTGATGATTGATTGTGGTAATTGGAGTGTGATTGTGATAAATAGGGATTCTTTTTATAAAGTCCCAAGTGTTGAAATTTATGGGAGAGTGGCCGTAATTCGCCACCTGATAAAGGTCGCGCCCAGTGGGGCCGTAATTCGCCACCTTTTAAAAGTCGTGCCGAGTGAGGCTGTGATGCCACTGATTCTAATTGTGCTGAGTGGGACCGTGATTGCCACTAGTCGTTAAACCTTCCTATAGGGTTGTGATTGGAAGTAGTGATTGATTTGCTAGAATGACATGTAATCGGTCAAGTCGATTGATCGCTGAGACGATCTGAGTGATTGAGTTGTCTTGATAATGTGATTGTGCCACAGTTGTTTGGTTATCAGAATTGCGAGTGGTTGAATTATATAAACTGTGCTAACCTACAGGAAAGGAATTAAGACAAGATAAGTCTTCTGTGTGAGGTGGCTAGGCCACCCTGGATGTATTTGCTTTCTAATAGGGGTTTAGAGGGTTGAATTTGCTGAGACGATGTCTCACCCCGTTGTGGGCCAAAATTTTTCAGGACCGTAGATGGAGGAATCACTGCCCTTGGAGACTATCCAGTATGAAGTGGGATCGAAGAACGAGTTTGACTAGTAGTCTTAGGACCGTTTATTCTTTTGGTGGACTGATCCCTTTTTGTGAACAGGCTCCTTTTTGGTATATATGTAAACCTTGGGAGGTTATAATTTTATGGAAGTATGTTTGTTTATGATTGTAATTATTTCCTGCTTTCCTATCTCATGAGTTTTTGTCAGGGGTTAATTAACACATTCCGTATGCGTATAATGAATTAATTGGGTCGGCGACACTACCTAGGAATGTCGCATTTGTATGACCATGGTGGAATGTTCACGTGTCTCGGGGTTCGGGGCGTGACATCCCCGTTTAAGTGGTATCAGAGCATGGTTTGTATATGGAGCGATAAGGTGCGAGTGAGTCATGGGATAGTTGGTAGGAAAGACTTTTAATATTCTTTGGTGCATGTGAATGATAGCTGCTTGTTAACTTGTTGGTGAGGTCACTCAGATTTTAATGTGATATTGGAATTTGCAAACAAGTATCTATATTGAGCTTGTAGCATGAGTGACCGAGAGCCGAGAGTTGCTAGGAAGAGAGCAGCAGGCCTCGTGTTTTGGGGTGGGCCATCGATGAGAATCGGTGCTCGTGGTGCCATTGGGAGAGCGCCGGCTGAGGCCAGCGCGAGTGGTGCAGCATCGCCTTCAGTCGATGCCGGGGTAGGAACCCCCGAGGATCCTAGGTTCGCTGGGATCATGAGGATGCTGGAGATGATGGGTGACAGGATGGATCAACAGGCCGCCGCTACCGCCGCCGCTGTCAATGCCGCCAACGCCGCCAATGCAGCTTTCTTCTTCGCGCCGCCCCGCCGCCCCGCCGCCCGAACCTGCCGCCGCGCCGGTTGATGAGCCCGAGGTAGCACCCGATGAAGTTCCACACAAACGTGGCCACTGGGAGGCCTATGCATAAGCTGGTGGAGCAATTCCTGAAGTTGGATCCACCGACGTTCACGGGAGTGGGAGATCTCGAAGCTGCAGCACTATGGGTTCAGGAGTTGGAGAATGCCTTTGACCTACTGATGTGCACCGAGACAGAGAAGGTTGTTCTAGCAGCCTATCAGTTGAAGGGGATTGCTGGTACTTGGTGGAAGACTACCAAAGGGATAGCGTTCCTTGGAGGCGTGGTTCCAAAGTGGAACGCCTTTCTCGAGATCTTTTATGAGAAGTACTTTTTTGAGTGTGCCAGGGAGGTGAAGATGGCGGAGTTCCAGCGCCTTCGCCAAGGCACCATGACGATTGATCAGTATGAAGCGAAGTTCGCTGAGCTGTCACAGTATGCCCCTGATCTAGTTCAGAGACCAGCAGACCGAGCTCGAAGGTTTAGAGATGGGCTCCGACATGAGATAAAGGACTTGGTGGTGCCATTAGATCTGAGGGAGTACAATGCCATTTACAGGCGGGCCCAGCTGATTGAGAAGAACTAGAATGAGAGAGCCGCCACATCTGGGTCACGGTTTAATTCGAACAGGGAAGGTAATCGGTTTGGGAAGAGGCCAATGTCTGGAGGAAGATACCATGTTCCACCCAACAGGCAGGGTGTGATAGGAAAGCCAGCGCCGAAACCGAATGGCGTGTGTCGTCTATGTGGAAGACGACATGGTATGGCCCCGTGCCCTCCTAGGACGGGTGCTTGTTATGGGTATGGCCAGCAGGGTCACCTCGTGAGGTTTTGTCCCAAGAGACAGATGGGACAGCATCAGTTGCCGCCGCCGCCACCGTCGGGTCAGAACAGAGGAGCCGCGCCGCAGATGATGCCGCAGGGTGGATTGACCCGACCTCCGGCTCGGGGAAGGGCGTATGCTATCACCGAGAGGACGAGGCGGAGGATGCGTCGATATGATCACAGTACGGTCTTCTTTGAATGACCAACTTTGTTTATGCTTTATTTGATCCTAGAGCTACCCATTCGTTTATAGCTGAAAGATATGTTAAGTTAGTAGAATTAATTCCTGAGTTGTTGGAGTCAGTGATTAGCATATCTACGCCGTTGAAAAATAAAGTATTAGCTTCAGTAGGTTGTCTTGGTTGCAAGTTAGTGATTGGTGAGCGAGAGGGGAGGATAGATTTGATAGTCCTGGCCATGTATGATTTTGATGTGATAATTGGCATGGATTGGCTCACCGGCAACGAGCTAAGTTAGGCTTTTTATCGCAAGGCGATTCAGGTTTAACCCGTTAAGGGTGAGAGCTTTGAATTTATTGGGAGTCGAGGAGGACCATCGATTTCCTTGATTTCATCGCTCGAGGCGACCCGTTTGCTAGACGGGGTTGCCAAGGTTACTTAGCGACTGTCATGGATACGACAGTGGAGGAATTGAAGATAGAAGATATTGCAGTGGTGCAAGAGTTTCCAGACGTGTTCCTGAAAGAGTTACTGGGTTTGCCACCAGAACGGGAGGTAGAGTTTGTGATTGAGTTAGCTCCCGGGACCGAGCCAATCTCCAAAGCTCCTTACCGGATGGCCTTGTCAGAACTTAAAGAACTAAAGGTGCAGATGCAGGAGTTGTTGGATAAGGGATTCATTCGTCCTAGTGCATCACCATGGGGAGCACCAGTTCTGTTCGTGAAGAAGAAGGATGGTTCATTGTGCCTATGCATTGATTATCGACAACTCAATCAGGTGACAATCGAGAACAAGTATCCGTTGCCGAGGATCGATGATTTGTTTGATCAGCTTCAAGGAGCGTCGATATTTTCTAAGATCGACTTGAGGACAGGGTATCATCAGTTAAGGATCAGAAAGGAAGATATACCGAAGTCGGCGTTTCGCACTCGATACGGTCACTATGAGTTCACTGTGATGCCGTTTGGGTTGACGAACGCTCCAGCTGCTTTCATGGACCTGATGAACCGTGTGTTCAGGGAGTACTTGGATCAGTTTGTAATTGTTTTCATCGATGACATCCTAGTATACTCGAAGAGCACCGAGGATCATGAAAGGCACTTAAGGGTGGTACTTCAGACTTTGAGAGATCATGAGCTGTACGCCAAATTCAGCAAGTGCGAGTTTTGGCTAACTCGTGTGGCTTTCCTAGGTCATGTCATATCCGGGGAAGGAATGTCAGTGGATCCAGCCAAGATTGAAGCAGTAATTAACTGGCCAAGACCGACTACAGTGACAGAGATCATAAGCTTTCTGGGTTTAGCAGGGTATTACAGACGGTTTGTAAAGGGGTTTTTATTGTTGGCATCACCGTTGACAAAATTGCTGAAGAAGGAAGAGAAGTTTGTGTGGTCAGATAAGTGCGAGAGTAGCTTCCAAGAGCTTAAGCAGAGGCTGACTACCGCACTTGTGCTTACTATTCCATTTGGTCCAGGAGGATTCAAGATCTACAGTGATGCGTCATTTAGAGGACTGGGTTGCGTGTTGATGCAGCATGGCAAGGTTGTTGCATATGCGTCCCGTCAGTTGAGAACTCATGAGTTGAATTATCCGACGCATGACTTAGAACTCGCAAAATCATCTTTGCCTTGAAGATTTGGAGGCATTATCTGTGTGGAGAAAGATTACAGATCTTCACTGACCATCAGAGTCTCAAGTACCTGTTCTCCCAGAAGGAGTTAAATATGAGACAGCGCCGATGGATGGAGCTCCTGAAGGACTATGACTGTAAGATTTTGTATCACCCTGGAAAGGCGAACAAGGTCGCCGATGCACTTAGTAGGAAGTCTTCAGTTGCACAGTTGGTACTTAAGGAGTGGAGTCTACTTGAGAGAGCACGAGATTCGGGCTTCAAATTTGAGGTAGGCCACCTTTCAAACCTTATGGCCACCCTCGACTGAACCGAGAGTGCAAGTCGGAATCGAACGCTTCGGCGAGACGGATCCGAGATGTCCGAGAAAATCCTGCGGGAAGATACGAGAAAAGGAAAGCTGACTTTCGATTTCAAGATGGAACATTGAGGTTCCGAGGATGATTGGTTGTACCTGATGATGTGGAGCTCGAGAGAGGAGATCTTATCGAAGCGCATCGTAGCGATTATAGCATTTATCTGGTAGCACCAAAATGTATCGAAATGCGTCAACATTATTGGTGGTCGGGGATGAAGGCGGACATCGCCAAGCATGTGGCCAAGTGTTTGACATGTCAGCAAGTCAAAGCTCAGCATTGTAAACCAGGAGGACTTTTGCAACCTCTCGAGATTCCCGAGTGGAAATGGGAGCACATCACGATGGACTTTGTGACGGGTTTACCGAGGAGTCAGAGAGGGAATGATTCGATTTGGGTAGTGGTTGACAGGTTGACAAAATCGGCTCACTTCATTGCAGTACGAAAGGACTTGAGTTTGGATAGACATGCAGACTTGTATGTGCGCCACATAGTTTGTATGCATGGAGTGCCAGTTACAATTACTTCAGACAGAGACCCAAGGTTCATCGCCGCTTTTTGGAAGAGCTTGCAGAGTGCCTTAGGTACTAAGTTGCAGTACAGCACGGCCTATCATCCTCAGACAGATGACCAGTCTGAGAGGACTATTCAAACCCTCAAAGACATGCTGCGGGCTTGTTTTGGACTTCAAAGGAAGCTGGGAAGAACAGCTTCATCTGGTCGAGTTTGCCTACAACAATAGTTACCAACAGAGTATTCAGATGGCTCCTTTTGAAGCATTGTATGGCAGAGTGTGCAGGACACCAGTGTGTTGGGATGAAGTCGGGGAAAGAAAGATCACAGGCACAGAGTTAGTTCAGCAGTCAATAGAGGCGATTACAGTTATCAGAAACAGGTTAAAGACCGCTCAGAGCCGTCAGAAGAGCTATGTAGATAAGCGTCGGAGGCCATTGGAGTTCCAAGTTGGTGACCACGTTTTCCTGAAGGTGTCACCAATGAGAGGTACTTCCCGTTTTGGCAGAAAGGGGAAGCTGAGTCCAAGGTACGTAGGTCCCTTTGAGATTTTGGAAAGAATAGGGACTTTGGCGTATCGTCTTGCACTACCTTCGAGGTTGGCACAAGTGCATGACGTATTTCACGTGTCGATGTTGAGGAAGTATGAGCCTGATCCAACACACGTTCTAAATTTCGAAGAAATAGACGTGGATGACAGGATGTCATACGTGGAAAGCCCGGTTCAGATAGTGGATCGCAAGGAGCATGTTCTACGCACCAAGACCATCCCGTTGGTCAAAGTGGTCTGGCAACACCACGGCACTGAAGGAACAACTTGGGAGACCGAAGAGTCAATGAGACAATTGTACCCCCACCTTTTTGCTTAAAATGTTGTAATGGTTTAAATTTCGAGAACAAAATTTTTATAAGAGGGGAAAAGTTGTGACATCCCGAATTTTTCAATTTTATTTTTAGCAAATTGAGACGGGCATTTCATCTGCACGCATATAGTTCATTTCCTTGAGTTGGCCAGTCATGTGAAAACCAGTCTATCAGGTGAAGCCGGTAAGAAATTCTAATGTATCAGACTTGAGAATTTGACCAGGAAACGACCTTTCGACCGGGCTAATCTGCAAGGGTCATTATGGCACAGTTAAAAATCGATTAGAAGCCGGAGATAGGTCGGCTCGACATAGGCATGTGATCAAGTGTGGGTGATTCCACCAGATCACACTATTCTTGTCAGTCGACACTGGACTGACTTTTCTATCGATTGGGTCCCCTGTGTTCGTATTTGAAACCTTGAGATTTTCACGACAACCGAGGGTCGCCAATGTGTCAAAGATGTACATTGTGGATTGAGATTTATCAACCACAAGTCGAGTGTATAAAAATTTCTCAAAGCTAACCGGTAAGTCAGGACGCGCTAATATCGTGCCAGAATGAAATTAATCGTGAAATTGTGACTGAATTAGGAAATTGGAAATCTTGGGGTGTCACATACCTTATGGGGATCATGTATAAATTTTAGAGATTTTAATTGGGCTCAATTGGACGAGAATTGATTGGATTTGAGAAATTCAAGGTACGAGATTTTAGGCCCCGGCGGAAAATGAAATTTGACCCATTGGACTAAAGTTGTAGGAAAAGTTGAGATAGTGAGGCATGACATTATGATGATGTCATGGTGAGGTTATTTTGTGGATTAAAGAAAAGACAAAAAGAAAAGAAAGAAAAACCCCCCATTCTCTCTCTCTCCCTCTTTCTTCTTCTTCGTCTTCTTCTTCTTCTTCTTCTTCTTCTTCTTCTCCCTCGTAGCTTTCTTCCTCCATGTTTGTTCTGCAATTTTCTTCAAAAACCAGCAGCCAAGAGGAGCTTGGAAGGGGGAGGGGGAAGTAGCCGCCGCGGACCGCCGTCGCCGTGCGGTCGCGCCCGCGCGCTGTCCGCGCCGCCTAGCCGCCTCTCGCCGCTGCTCCACCTCGCCAGAGGCCCGCCGAGTCGCCGCTGGAGGTCGCCGCCAGCTGCCGTCGCCCCACTCTGCCGCCCGCGCCCGAACCGCCCTTCTTCCTCCCCCATTCGACCATGGACGCACCCCGAAATTCTAGCTTAGATCTGGAATTTCGGGGCCCTGTTTGGCCGCCTTCCCGGCCCCGGTTGCTCGGTCCGCCTTGAGGAAAGTCGATCCTCTCGTCGGCCCGGTTGTTTTGGCGTGCTCGGCTCGCTAATCCGGTGAGTTTAACTCACTAAACCTTGATTAGAGGGTTAATGATACCCTAATTGTGCTTAGCCTAAGTTAATTGTGTTTATGTGGTTAGTTTAGTTTATTAATTGTGATTTGGATTAAGAGAATTAATTAGTGTTAAGTGTGTTTAGTTTAAAGTTAAGTGGGTTTATTTAATATAAGCTTTGATGTGACTTATTGGGTTTTGTTTTTGATTTATTTTATTGTTTTTGAAGTTCTGGAAAAAGTTAATAATTTACTATTTTCCGAAATTCATTAAAATATTATTATTTATTAAAAAAAAAACTCGAAAAATTATTTTTGACTTTATTTGCTCGAGAATTTCATGCTGATCGCTGCTTTGCGTAGTCAGATTTTGAAATTGATGATTGGATATTATAAATTGGGTGTGGATCATGAAAAATATGGATATTATTATTTAATTATTTTCGCAATAAATTTAATTATTTATTAAATTTCGAAAATTTTGTCAGGACCCTAAACTCTCAGAATTTCGTGCCGATCGCCGCTGTGTATTTAGAATTTGAATTTGATGATTGATTGTGGTAATTGGAGTGTGATTGTGATAAATAGGGATTCTTTTTATAAAGTCCCAAGTGTTGAAATTTATGGGAGATTGGCCGTAATTCGCCACCTGATAAAGGTCGCGCCCAGTGGGGCCGTAATTCGCCACCTTTTAAAGGTCGTGCCGAGTGGGGCCGTTATGCCACTGATTCTAATTGTGCTGAGTGGGCCGTGATTGCCACTAGTCGTTAAACCTTCCTATAGGGTTGTGATTGGAAGTAGTGATTGATTTGCTAGAATGACATGTAATCGGCCAAGTCGATTGATCGCTGAGACGATCTGAGTGATTGAGTTGTCTTGATAATGTGATTGTGCCACGCTTGTTTGGTTATCGAATTGCGAGTGGTTGAATTATATAAACCGTGCTAACTGCGGGAAAGGAATTAAGACGAGGTAAGTCTTACGTGTGAGGTGGCTAGGCCACCACAGGTGTATTTGCTTTCTAATAGGGGTTTAGAGGGTTGAACTTGCTGAGACAATGTCTCACCCCGTTGTGGGCCAAAATTTTTCAGGACCGTAGATGGAGGAATCACTGCCCTTGGAGACAATCCAGTTTGAAGTGGGATCGAAGAACGAGTCCGACTAGTAGTCTTAGGACCGTTTATTCTTTTGGTGGACTAATCCCTTTTTGTAAACATGCCCCTTTTTGGTATATATGTAAACCTTGGGAGGTTATAATTTTATGGAAGTATGTTTGTTTATGATTGTAATTATTTCCTACTTTCCTATCTCATGAGTTTTTGTCACGGGTTAATTAACACGTTCCGCATGCGTATAATGAATTAATTGGGTCGGCGACACTACCTGAGAATGTCGCATTTGTATGACCATGGTGGGATGTTCACGTGTCTCGGGGTTCGGGGCGTGACAATGAAGTTCCCCATTCAGAGCAATGTAAAATATGGGTGTACGCACACATGTCATAATAAGCGTAGTCACGAAATTAGGAAAGCCAACAGCAAACAAAACTCTCTCAAGGAAACTCCAATCGACTGTGTTATAAGCTTTTCTGAAGTCAACCTTAATCGCACACTTATGAAGGTATGGGTCTAGGTGGAAACTAGAAAAGAGTTCCTGAGCCATCAAGATATTGTCTCCGATCCGTCCGCCCTTCACAAAAGTGCTCCGAGTCGGACTAACAACATTTTTTAGAATAGCCGCAATTCGATTAGCCAGCACTTTTGTGATACACTTATATATAGTGTTGCAACAGGCAATGGGCCTGTAATCATCAACAAAAGTCGCATTGGAGACTTTGGGCACTAGTGTTAGGGCTAGTACTATCACTTAGAGGGGGGTGAATATGTGTAGATAAAACTTTTTGCAAGACTTGGAGAATTAGTTTTTGCTTTGAAATGAAAGATTTAAAAAGTAACTCAAATTGAGCAAGTAAACAAATGATATAAGAAAGTAAGAAATTCAAAGAGGAGAAAATAAAAACACAAGGTTTATAGTGGTTTGGCTTAGATCAAGCCTACGTCCACTCTCCACGCTGACAACATGTTGGCTAGATTCCACTATGAATCAAAAGAGATGTTACAGCTTGTGATCTCGACTATCATAGTGACGAGTTTCTACCGAACTCTCACACAGTCTTACTAAGAGTATCTCTCTTTTGTATACAACTTTGAGCTCGATGAATGAAAAAGCAAGAGACTAGAAAGTTTCGGAATTTGAAATTCTCTTTCAAGCACACACTCGAACAACTTAAGAGTCATCCTTATATACTCTTCCATGTCTCTACAACCGTTGGCACTTTCCAAAGGAGTTCTTCCAATATACCCATTGGTCAGAATCAATCAAGGAGATCTCGAGTCATTTAAGGAATATGATGATAGCCCATCAATCTTGTTCGCCCATACAATCAGGATCTTGAGTTTCCATAAGTAGAACCTTCCAAGTTTGTTCGCCTTTCAAAGATTTTCGTATCGGAGTAAATTCCAATAAAAATAATCAATAAAGCAATTATGAAATCCAGCTATAAGGTCTTCCAATATTTATACGAATCGAAACCTTGAAGATAATCCTGCATTGAATACTAATTTTGTATTTGAATAAGTCTTCATTCTTCAGTCTGGAACTGTCAGTGAGGATAGACTTTGAGACTAAAATCTGATGGTTTGTCGGTCTTCAGACTTTGACAATAAAGTCTTGAGATCTTCCGATATAGACTTGGAAAGATTTTGTCAATTTCAAAACAATAAAGGATTTTTCTATAACAAGCATCGGAATGGTGGTGTTTATCTCCCTCAATAGTTTCCCCGTTATGAAGAAATCCCTCACTGCTGTTGTGACCAAATGTCCAACCGTCTCCCAGTTCTCCTTAAAGAATTCAATCGTGAAGCCATTCGGGCTAGGGGACTTGCCCTTAGGTAGAGAGAAAAATGTATCCTGAATCTCCATCTCGGTGACCAGTCGGGCAAGGAGATCCTGGAAATGCTCGATCGTAAAAGGATGCTGGATAGTCCCTCGGATCTCCTTAATGGACAGCTCTTGTTGCTCCACTCGCGGGGCTAGGAGATCTTGGAAATGCTCGACCAAGTGTTGCTGAACCAGGTTCGGTTTAGTAATTTGGTTACCAAAGGAATTCAAAACAGAAAGAACTCTATTCCGAAGTTGTCTCTTGTTTACATACTGATGGAAGAACTTGGTGTTGTGGTCTCCTTTCTTAAGCTACCTAATTCTAGATTTCTGTCTGAAGAAGGACTCCTCACTAGCCCGAAGGTCAGCAAAGATACTTCGCTGGTCCTTTTCCAACTCAGCAAGGTTAGTCAAGAAAGGATCCCTCTAAAGGTCGACTTGCATGCTCTCTAAGATGACCCTTGCTTCTGATGTCCTGGCAGAAATATTAGAGAATGATTCCTTATTAAGTTGCTTGAGACGATACTTGAGCATCTTAAGCTTGCGCACAAGCCTAAACATGGGAACCCCTTCCCTTGGGTCCTCCCAGATTTGAGTAATAATTGCATTGAACTGTGGATGCTTCATCCAGAAGTCAAAGAGCTTAAACGATTTCCTCCTAAGAATTGAGTTCAACATCTTAACCACCACAGGTGTATGATTCGAGATACTTGGCGTTAAAAAGGAGGCTTTAGAGTAAGAAAAATCCAGGCACCACCTAAAGTTCACAATGACTATTAATCTTCCTAGCCTTCCTAGAAGATCCTGAGGAAGTTGTCCATGTGTGCCTGAAACCAACATACCTAAGGTCTTCCAGTTCCGATTGCACCAAGCACTGACCGAAATCATCAAAGCAAGTGATCCAAGCTTCAGAACCCCCAACCCTGTCAAAGGGATCCTTAATAGCATTAAAATCCCCCATCACTATCTAGGGTGAATTTTAGAAGGCACTACTTCTAGAGATAATATCCCCCCAAAGCTGTTGCCGGAGAGTAAAAGAGTGCCCCCCATAAGCAATTGAAACAGTGCAGGTCATCCCTAAGTCCAATACCTTAAGAATCCCATGAACCGCCTAAGTAGATATTGCTAAAATTTCAAAGTTAACCCACGAGGGGTCCCACCCAACCCAAATCCTACCCTTAGGGGCGAATTCATAGTTGGTAAGCTAGCACCAATCCCTGAATAGACTCCTAGAAATGGAATTGAAGAAGGTCTACGGCACCTTCGTTTCCAATAAACCAACCAACCACAAATTATTTGAAAAAACAAGTCTACGAACCTCTGCTTGTCTAATGGGGTCCATAAGGCCCCTAACATTCCAACATCCTATATACGTAAAACAAGTAAAAGACAGAGTAAGGACCAAGAGTTACCTCCACTTCGCGGGCTTACGCCAAGAACAAGTTCAAGCAAGAGAAAGATGTTTGAGAAGGAATTAGGGAGATGAATATGGCCAGTCTTATGCTTGTGTGTTTGAATCACTATTTATAGGTTACCCCTCTAATAAACTGTTGGGTAATGCTTGAGAGGTGGTGATTTTCGTATGACAAGAGACGGCTTGACAAGTGGATTTGAACCGCTTGTAGGGATCAATATATGTCTAGCCTTTCAGATAGTGTTGCACTGTTCCCACTTTTAATGAGGTGATTTTAAACTTGTGTCTTGTCAAGTACCATAAATTGAACTGCTCGAGCATCGAAATCATGTTTTGGTGGGTCTTCCAATCGGGCTGTGCCATTTAACCCCTCGGCATAAATGGATCGAGTGTCATGAGTCAATTGTTCAATTAAAACCACCTCTAACACTTGCCTCCCACTCTAGTCTCTTTAAGGGTACTTGATAAAATGAGGGTAAATTGGCTTTCACATATTTTCCCCTTTTGCCATGGGGACAAATGCGAAACGCATAGAGCAACCCAAGGTGTCACCAATTTTGGGCCATCAGAATTAATGGCCTATATCTCAATTAATGAACATTGATGTAATTGACACCCATCACATCAACTTCTATTTTATGACAAGATATGTGCTAGGCATGCAAAGGAAGTTACATTACAATCACTTTAGAGCAACATAGCTAAAAGCGACTATCACCTTTAGTTTCTCCGTCAACCATGGTCGATTTCAAGCAAATCTTGAAGCGTCAATTATTATTATTATTATTTTAGTGACCGAGGAACCGCCGGAGACTCTCTTACGGGGTCACATCGCCCTCTGATACCTGGTGGCACTGTCGGATGTCGTCGCAAGCCACTATTTAGACGTAAAATCTCAGGAGGCTGGCCCAGTAATCCACCCCTGGAACCCCCACTTAAGTTATGAAAATGCAAATGAGAGGGTTCAGATTCTGTCTCTTCCTTCATCGCTATTCATGATCTCCAACTTACTTTCTCAAATAAAAAAAAAGAAAAGAAGAAGGATAAACCAACCTCCTATAGCAAAACCAAATCAACCTTTTCCCTCTCCTTCGAAGCTCCTACTTCGATCAAATGGTCTGATCAAGTTCTTAGGGGGAAAATTACTAAAATAGTTATAAACCTACAGTAATTTTTCCAATTCAATCTTTAACTCATTTTTTTGTCAATTTAGTTATAAAAATTTTATATTTGTGCCAATTCAATCAATCCAGCCAATTTTGGCCAACAAACTGTTCGGCCAATGTTGACTTTGTCAATTTTTATATGTTTTATATTTTCTCTCTTCTTTTTTTTTTTTTTTTTTTAATTTTAATTTTTCTTCTTCTTCCTCTGGCCGGTCCGTCAACTAGCTAGATGCTTAGGCCGGCAAGGTCAACCTCCTTGGCCATTAGGGCTTAATCACCCTTGGTGAGGGTGAGGCTCGCTCTTGCAATCGTTGGGCAAGGTTGAGCTTGCCTAGCACCGCAACGATGAAGGCAAGGGTCAGGTCGAGCTCGTCCAACCACAGGGAGACTTGCTCTGGCGAGAGCAAACCTCACCATGGCTTGGCGAGACCTCACCAAGTGAGGCTCACCCTTGCCCGTAACAATGAGGCTAGCCCTTGCTCTCATCGTCGCAGCACTGGGTGAGGTCTCGCTTAGCCATTGTGAGGTTGACTTTGCCCAACAACGGTGAGAGCAAGCCTTTTCCTCGTGATACTAGTGGCCAGCAAGGTCAACCTCGCCCGCCCTAGCCTCTGGCGAAGAAGAAAAGAGAAAACCAAAAAAAAAAAAAAAACAAAGAAAGAGAGAAAAAAAAAGAAAGAAAATGTTAGACAATTAAAAATATTTAAAAATTGACACGTTGGTGTCAGTGGAACTAGGGGTGATGGGTTCCAAGGTGGGCGATTCTCACCCTGGAATCAAGAGCCGCTCGCTAATGACCGGTTTTGCAAAATGAGAACCGAGAATTGGACCGCCAGTCCAGTCTGCTTCCCGAGTAGATCCATAGAACCGATCTAATTTGATAATACCTCATATATGTTGCGTAATATAAGGTTTGAAATTCGCATTATGCAATACCGAACTGAAGGTAATATACATTTTGTATAAACTATAAACGCTGACATAAAAATTTGGGAAATGGAACCGAAGGTAATGATTACAAATACACACAATATAAAGACCAAACAGAAGACCATGTACTCATCGTTTGTTAGATGCACACTGTTTAAGGCCGACATTAGGATGGAGCATTATAACGTGACTAAAATATAAAGCTGGAAATCTGCTCACAAAACCAAACAGAAGGCTTAGCAGGCTCAATCTTCTGATAAATGAAGACAAATCTCCTTAAACAAACATAAAAGCTCAAACAAACATAACAGGGAAACTAGGAAAGACAATAGAAAACTAAGATTGACAATTGGATTTCAAAACATAAAAGTTAAAATAAATACATAGAGTGGTAGTCCGGTTTGGGTAGTGCGGATGGGCGGTATCACACTAGAATCGGGAACCAGGAATTAGATTGGACTCCTTGCGAACTGTCCCGTAACCGACCGGTGAGGTCTAATTTCGGGCTGTTCGAGCGGTTCCCAATTCTTTTGCACATCCCTAGGTGAAACAGCCAGTGCTAGTCAGCGTCCAAGTTAGCGTTGGCTGCTGATTAGTCAAAATTGATCAGATGGATTGAATTGACACAAATACAAAAGTTTTAGAATTAAATTGGAAAAAAATAAAATTTATGATTGAATTGGAAAAAATGCAATAGGTTTAGGATGATTTTAGTAATTTTTTCAGTCAATAGTTTAACATTATGGTTCCTACAAATCAATCTTCAACTCCTCAACTTAAGCCCACTAAGCACCCTTCCTCCTCCGGTCTAGTTACGATGCACCAAATCTAGGCAAGGGCTACGGCCATCACACCAAACCTACAGTTCCAAATCTAGCAATGAGGATCCTTGCCAAGAGTTAGCCATCGGAGGTGATTAGCGAGGGATTGAGGTCCTTGCAAAACACTGGAGAGGCTAATAAGGGCTGGAACTTCCTTGTCAAGCTCTCTTTTCACAAGCCGCCCTGCCTAGATATGGGTAACCGGTCTGTCAAGGATTTTTGTTTCATGTATGGTGTTGATGCTTAAAACAAGAGTGGCAAACTTGGCTGGAGGTCTCACTGGGAAATTGATCTACACCAATAAAACGGGGTCAAGACGTCCAAGTTTTGTGCCCCGATAGGTCTTGATGAGAGAGAGAGAGAGAGAGAGAGAGAGAGAGAGAGAGAGAGAGAGAGAGAGAGAGAGAGATTTGAGAAGGAATTAAGGAGATAAAAAAAATGGTCAACGTCGTACTTACATATTTGAATTATTATTGGAAGGCTTAGGGGTGTAAGTGGTTCAATTCGGTTTGGATTTTTTGGAAAACCAAACCAAATTGAATCGATAAGGAAATTTACTGAACCGAAGCAAAATCCGATCCAAATCGAAACGGAACCAAACCGAAATCCCGGTTCGATTCAATTTAGTTTAGTTCAGTTTTTGGTTTTTACTTTTGTTTTTGTTTCTTTCTTTTTTTTTTTTTTTGCTGTTATTTATTGTAAGATTAATTTTCTAATAAAATTGTCTTTTGTTGAGCAAGATAAAAACTTCATTGGTTTTCATAAGAATTTCATTTTTCTAATTAGGTGAAAAAATAAATTCAATATACAGCCATTACTTTTCCAAATGAAAACAATTTTGCAAATTCTATCATGTGGAAATTAAAAAGAAAAAAAGCAATATTAAATTCCGTAGCAATTCAATTACCTTAATATTACCATTTTAGTTAATTTATTTTCACTTTAAGAGACACCAAAATCCTTATTTTTGGTACGATATCTAATGTAACACATTAGGTGCATAATACATATAATAGATAATGAAGGCTTGACGACACAATCCATGATTGTGTACTTTGTATTATGTATTCGCATAATAGGCTTGGAGAAGAATTTGTCCTTCATATCTCCGCAGATATTCATAGAAATATCGACAGTACCAATAAATGAATTTTAATTACGAAAAAGATGAATAAATTTTATATTATCTTAATTTATTAATTGTAAACTAGACAAATTATGAAATGGTAGATTGGTCTAAAATTAGCAAAACAAATGTTAGAGCCCAAGCAAATTAACATTTTTCTTCGTTCATTTCGTAGAAAATATGACTTAAAAATTTTTTTTCAAAGAAATCATTTTCCAGAAAAATAAACATATTTTCCGCTATCCGGTTGAAACTTGAAAATGAACTAGAAAATATTTTTTGCTATTTGGTAAGGAAAATCTTTTCCTACATGATCCCCTTTCAATATTTTTTTTTTTTAATTTTTAATTTTTAATTTTAATTTTTTTTTTTTCTTCTTCTTCTTCATTGGCCTATCGTCGATCATGGCAATGGCCAACAATTGGCCAGAGGCGAGTTTGAGCCTTGCCATAGGTTGGTGAGGCTTGAGCTTACCAGATTCCAGCGAGGTCAAGCCTCACCAGCCTGTGGTGAGGCTGAGCTCCATCGACATTGCCAAGCTTGAGGTCACCAAATTCGACGAGTTGGGCGAGGCTCCAACCTCACCAAAGGTTTGCTAGAGCCTTGTCGACGTTTGGTGACCTCCGCAAGCCTTGAGCTCTGCCTAGGTGGCTGGATTTGGCAAGGCTCGAGCTTGCCAGTGTCGGGTGAGCTGGACCTCGCTTGATCAGGCAAGGCTCAACATCACCGACATCTAACGAGCTTGAGCCTTGTCGGCCTATGACGAGGCTCCAGCTCAACTCTGGTCAGTCGTCGGTTGCCACCGTGGTCGGCAAACCTATAATATTTATTTCACAAGTCAATAGGTGTGTGATGTGCTATGTGCAAGTAGCGAAATCCTGCTCCCCCACTTATGTGTCCGCACTCCAACCCCCGAGAAGAAAGGGAATCAAATTCCTTATCTTTGAAAGGGGCTAGTGAATATACCTAGAGATGGGTGAATAGGTGTATAAGAAACTTTTTGCAAGACTTAGAAGAATATATTTGATGGATAGTAAAATAAAATGCAATTATTAAATAAGTGAATAACACGAAAGCGTAAATAGGAGGTTCAGGGATGAGAGAAGATGAACATAGAATTTATAGTGGTTCGGCTTATTCCAAGCCTACGTCCACTCTCCCGCACTGACAGCCCATCGGCTGGATTTCACTATGAATTAAAAGAGTTGTTACAATATCACGTCCTTGATTCCATAGTGTAAAGATTTTGTTACATTTCCTCAAGGTCTCACAAGTATTTAATCTCTCTTTTGAATACAAGTTTCGCTCAACAGTTGAATCAACAAAGAATGAGGATCTTCAGACTTTGAAATTTATCTATCACGCACTGCTATGAATAACCAGAACTTCTCCCTTTTATACTCCTCCATGCCTTCATACCCGTTGGCACTTTCCAAAGGAGTTCCTCCATCTAACTGTTGGACGGAATCAATTAAGGAGATATTCGAGTTATTTAAAGAATGTGATGATAGCCCACCAATCCTGCTCGCCCATACAATCAGGATCTAGATTTCCATAAGTAGAACCTTCTAAGTATACCTTATCAATCAACGAATCTAACTTATTCATATCAAGATTAAAACGAATAAAAAGATCTCGAAATGCTATCTCCAACTGTGAGAGACTTCTTTAACCGATCGAAACAAATCTTTAAATAAATCCTTGATATTGGATAAATCTTCTTTGATGGTCTAGATACTGTCAATGAGGGCATACTTTAAATCTTGAATCTGATGGTCTTTAGACTTTAATGACAAAGTCTTTAAATCTTTAGATTAGACTGATAGAAATGTTTTGTCAACTTCAAAACACATAAGGAAGTTTTCTCCAACAACTTTCACCTTCCCAAGTATAAGGGTAGCCCTAGGGCAACCCCTAGTGGTTTTTTTTTTTTTTTTTTTTAATTTTTATTTTTGTACAGTTGGACATCCTAGTGGTTTTTAAAAGATTATTTGAAAAGCCATGTAAGTTTTAAAAGTTTATTTGAAAAGCCATGTAGGATTCTTTGTTCGAATTTGTCATCTAAGATGTTTAAGTGATCGCTCGAAAAGTTTTAGCACTAAAATGAGTATCGTATAAAAGATGTAACATTTTTTATGTCTTTTTCCCATTGTTGAGATGGAGTCCAATACAATGTTTCTTGATATTGCACATTGAATTCTACATATGCTTCAAGCGAAAGAACATTGTGCCGTCATTTACTTCTTTAGTGTGGTGAATTTGGCGCCAGCCACAGTGGACTTTTTTTGCATTGGGTTGATGACCAATCATTTATTTCTTTCGCACACTTTTGGTCAAAATTTGGCTACTCATTCTACCTATGTTAGTGTGCATGTGTGAATTTAATGCCTTTTTTAATATGATGTACCTTTCTCAAAACGAACGAACAGACGTGAAGCTTTCTTAATGAACCAACCATTAATAATGGAGTTGTCCTAACTCCAAAGAAGAGCAATGTTGAAACAACTAATGCGGATTTTGACCAATCTCGAGACTTCATTAAAATATAAGTTGAATCGCGCATATTCGTACTATGTTTCATAAGTGCATTTCTTAGATAGCACACTGTCATCGTTGTCAATTAATTAATAGACCCATCAACTATATTTGCGAAGAGTAAATGTAGAGTCCAATTAACTTTTGCAGTGCCATTTATAAGGAGATGAAGTTCAGTGGATTTGAATCATCGTTTAAGAAACAATCTGAAAATCGAAGAGGGTGTTAAGTACCAAGAACCATAACCTAGAACAAGCGGAACATATATAGTTGAGATGGTGCTGTAAGGTTTAGCTAGTTGACGGTAATGTAGAGTTTGATCAAGATTTGCCATGTGTGTTTTCCTCCGTGCATAGTCTAAAACGATTTCAAACTTAATAGTCATATTAATGTTTTGAAACGGTTTCAAATTTAACGGCCACATCAATGATCGAAAATGGTTTCAAATGTAATGGGCAATTTAATACCAATTAATGTTCTAAAACAGTTTCGGATGCAATGGTCAAATTAAATATTTGTAACAATTGAAAAGTTAATGCCCAAAGTAATGACCTGAATGGTTATAAATTAATGCCTGGAATAATGCTTGTAATGCTATTAGAACTTATGTCCATTAGATGTCATGGTCGAATTAATTCTAAAATGGTTTTAGAGTTAATGAGCCGGCTTAAATGTGATCTGGAGTAGTTATAAAAAGGTCATTATGAGAGCATATCATAGGATGATCAACAATCGATAATTGAGAGTGTTGATAGTGATCAACCAAGTTATTCACACACTAGAGCAATTGCTAACACAATTATAGTTGTGATATCTCTAAATTTTTCTCTTTTGTTCATTGTGAGATTAGTGGTATATCTAAACTAGAAGGCCGACACTTGTGGGATTAGATCTGAAGAACGTCAGAATCTGCGTTACAAAAAGATCAAACGTTTTGCATCTAAAGAACGTCGGACTAGTATTACCAAAAGACATTAGACGTTCGTGATCAAAAGTCCAAGAATGTTAGAACCAATGTTACCAAAAAATCAACATTCGTAATCAAAATTTGAAGAACATCAGAATCATTGCTTTGAGGATATCAGACGTTTGTGGTCAGAATCTGAAGAACGTCAGAACCAAAATTTTTGAGTAAGGACCAAGGTAATGTGATTAGCCTACTTCTCATGTTTATGTGTTTTTAATAAAATGCGCAAAAATGCTTTGGAAATATGTGTTAGCAGAAGATCAACCTTTGTAGAAGAACATTAGAATAACTATTGTGAAGACATTAGATGTTCGTGGTCAGAATTTGAAAAACGTCAAAACCAAAATTTTTTAGCAAAAATCAAGGGTAATGTGAACAGCCTACTTCTTATATCTACGTATTTTTATTAGAATGCGGGTATAAGTGTTTTTACTTCCGCTGCAAACAGACTTTGATCTTAATTTATTTATGCACGTATTCTTATTTATTGAAAAAAAACCAACGATTTGGCAGCGCAAGCAGCGTCGTCTTGAGGGATGAGATGACGAGGGCGCCTGTCATGAGCTTTGGGTCGGCGAAGAGGGCCGCCGAGCTTAACTTTTACTTGGAGAGCTCGGAGAATTTTGAAGCCCTCTCCTCTGTTTTTAACATGTTGGTCTCGATCTTGATAAAGTTCTGATTAGTAATTCAATCTTGAAAATGCAAAATTTGCTCTTTACAATCTGTAGTCGGCTTTGTGCTTTTGTTAGTGTACAACTTGGATGTTCAATTCAATTTTATTATGACGCAGTTCTAGCCGATTCGCGGGGCTCCAGAGCATAAAATGCACAATCGCCGGCAAAAACCTCTACCTAAGGTTCTCGTGCAGCACCGGAGACGCGATGGGTATGAACATGGTCTCAAAGGCAGTCCAGAACGTCATGGATTTCCGGCAGACGGACTTCCCCGACATAGACGTGATGGGGATCTCTGGCAACTTCTGCTCGGACAAGAAGCCCAAGGCAGTGAACAGGATTGAGGGGAAGGGCAAGTCGGTCGTGTGCGAGGCCGTGATCAAGGGCGATGTAATGAGGAAGGTGCTCAAGACCAGTGTGGAGGCGCTGGTCAAGCTGAACATTTTCAAGAACCTGACCGGCTCGGCAATGGCCCAACATCATCACGGTGATCTACATTGCCACAGGTCAAGACCCAGCCCAGAACGTGAAGAGCTCTCATTGCATTACCATGATGGAAGCCGTTGACGACGGCAAGGACCTCCATGTCTCTGTCACGATGCCGTCAATTGAGGTAAATTCACTTTTCCTAGATTCGAACAAAACAAAATGGCCAATTCAAGAATTCACAATCTGGGAACTCTTAGTTTTTTTTTCGGAGAATCTGGGAACTCTTAGTTGATGGATGTAGAATTTGCGCCTGACATGAAAAAAATTGCCATCTTTCGTTTCAGGTGGGAACAGTTGGAGGTGGGACTCAGCTTGCCTCGCAATCGGCGTGCTTGAATCTGCTTGGAGTGAAGGGGGCCAACAGAGAAGCGCCAGGGTCAAACTTGTGGCTCTTGGCCGCCGTCATGGCCGGTCGGTCCTTGCGAGAGAGCTCTCTCTGATGTTGTCTCTCGCGGCTAGCCAGCTCGCCGAGAGCCACATGAAGTACAACAGGTCCAACAAGGATGTCTCCAAGGTCTCTTCCTGAACCATGACTGAACTTGCCCTTCTCTGCTTCAAAAACCTTCGCTCACTGTATCAAAGAACGCGAGGAATAAACAAGAAAGGAAAGAAATTGGCCACAGTTTAGCCATGGTAGGCAAAAGAATTCAAAGACAGATCATCAGGGAAGGAGGAGGCACCCAACTGTCCGTATTTGTATTATTTCACACATTCAGTTCATTTTTTTTCGACCCTCTGTGAATTCGATCTATGTTGAGTGCTCTGCAGATTCTGTGTACTTGTTGAGAGGAAAAATGATATCAGAAGTGTCACAATATTATTATGGTGCTCACTTAGTACCAAAACTTTTAATACAATAACTTTTTTACCACGCTCACTTTAGTACCAAAGCTTTTAAAGCGATCACTTAAGTATCACTTCGGTAAAAAATTTTGTTTCTTGCCATCAGAAATTTCATTTGCAAGAAAATTTGAGGTTGGTCGGAGAAGTCTAATCAACAAAAAATGATCATAAATTGGCATTTATTTCTGCCTGAAATTGATCAACTGGCTCTAAATTTGGGCCAAAGAAACAAAGCATGTGCTGCCATCCCGTCGACTACCGACTAGAGTTGTCAAATGGGTGGGTCAGGTCGGGTTTGGGTCGGATCATTAATGGTCTGATCCAAATTGACCCATTAACTCATTTATGACCCATTTATGTCTAATGAAATTTTTTTTTATTCATACCCGACCCAACCCACTTAACTAAACTTAAAAAGATTATCTCTTATATATTTTTAAAAAATGGTACACAAATTTAATGGACAATTTTTATATCTTTAAAATAATTATTTTAAAAAATCGAATTTTAATTATTTTTTTAAATAAAAATTTTAATTATTTTTTTATTAATTTTCTTTTTCTTTTTTTTTTTTGTTCATCTTCTTCTTTGGCCCGACGGCCACAGGCGAGCCTTGAGCTCGCCTAGCTCGCCGACGCCATCGAGCTCAAGGCTCGCCAGATCCGGCGAGCTCGAATCTCGCTAGATTGGTGAGGCTTGAGCCTTGCCGGATGTTGGCGAGCCCTACGCTTCGCTAGATCTCGCGAGCTTGAGCTCACCCCTCGCTGGATAAATAAAATAAACTACCTAATTTGAATTTTTCGTCATCCTAATCGAGCTTAGCAAACGAGGGCTTGTGAATCGCGATGGGCTCAGCGCGGCTCGATGAAGAGGTTGCTGTGGTGGAGGGCAGCCAAGGGTGGTGGGCAGCCGGCGTTCGGAGCTCTGGCGAGGAGGCGGCAGGCGAACTAGCAGCGAACTAGCGGAGCGAGCTAGAACTTGCAAGGGACGGCAGCGGCGACGTGACCAGGACAGCTAAGGGCGGCTCCGCAGCGTCGACAGAGTTGGCTAAACAACGGGCGTCGGGCGGTCCAGCAGGTGTCGAGCGCTGCGGTGGTCAGCGGGCAGAGACGGGTTGCAGCAATGGTCAGTGGGCGGAGACACAGCGGTCGGCAGAGGCGACAGCAGACGCGGCTACAAGCGAGCAGGTGAAGGCATCAAAGATGGAGGGCCGCTCCTGAGTCCTGGTGTCGGCGATGGAGCTCGGGTGGAGCAACGAGCAATGATGGATTCGCGGGGGAAAAACCGAGCAGATCACGGTTGGCGCAGTGAGGCGGTGGCGACTTCACTGATTGCTGGTGTTGCGGCAGTGCTGATGCAATGACCAGCGCGATGGTGCGACGCGGAGGCTTCACGGGCGTCACGGACGGCGACCAGCGGGGCGTGGACAGCAGCGGCAAAGGCACGTCGAGGCAGGCAGGGGCACGGCGGCGGCTGCCGGCTCGCAAACAGCAGGGAGCACCGATGGAAGCTGTGAAGGAGAAGAACAGTAGTTCTTCTTTTTCCTCTGTTTTTCCCTTTTTTTTTTCTCTCACCTCACGTCACTTCCCTCTCTGTCTCTTCTCTCTGTTCTGCTTGCCTTCCTTCTGCTGCCTTTCCCTTTTTCCCTCAAAAAGAACACAAAAAGAAAGGTTTTTTCTTTGTGTTGTGCTTTATTCTTTGACCTAAAAAACCGAGAAAAGGCCCTTGTGCTAAATTTTTAACCTCCAAAGAACGAAGGAAAAACCCCCCTCTTTTGTATTGCAGCACCTATTTATAGGTGAATGGACTAGGGTTTTAAATTAACATCCACAATATTCCTCTCCGATTTTATCACATATTAATAAAGATTCAAGATTGTAATAGAATTTTTCTCAAATCCCAAATCTTGCATAGATGAGCTCGCAGTATTTTTTGTCACACTCGCCTTATCCGATGATATTCTCCATCATACCTCGGAAAATTTCAAATCACTATTTCTCACAAGATAATTTTTGTCATAAAAAAACGGGCTTAGGCTAATTTGCTCCCTTCGTGGGTTTAGTCCAACCTGTCAATTTGAAACTTAGAACCATCAATTCGAACCCATCTGTCATCAGTCCAATGTAAATGCAAATTAAAAATAAATGCACCTAAAATTATATGTTATGCAATTGAAATTTTTTGCATAAATAAATGACTAAATTGCCAAAATTTAGGTGTCAACAAAGAGATTCTTAGATAAGTTGATTTTAAAGTAATCTTCTACATTTTATATCTAAACTTCCTCGTATGTGTCATTATTGACATATGTAGTGTAGATTGATTGGTAGTTACTTACTGAGTTTTATACTCACTCGTGGATGACCATTATATTTCAGATCAATAGATATGTCATTGCCACCTGCCTCCTCCATGACTAGATATGGTGGCCTGGTGGACTCTACTTGGCACCGAGACGAGTTTGTTGATCCCCACTTCTCGAACGTCGTCTTTATTAAGGTCGTCTCTAGGCTGATTGTCGATGTCAAAGAACCTACAAGACCAATGTTCATAGACTTTGTAGCGTTATACATTCGATTAGACAGGTGTGTAGTGGGTCCCTTCCCCAATATGACGACAATGGGTTCGAGGATAGTGACAGCTCCGTGGAGTGAGCGGGGCTGGTACAGGAGGACAGAGGTGGTGTTTTTGGAGGACCAAGTAGTGAAGTTTGGACGTGTTATGCAGTGGAGATAGGTAACCTTGTAGATAGATGGTATCCTGATCAGAGTTGTACAGCCGACGAAATTTTTGATACATTTCAAAGTAGTAGCATCTTTTATGATCCCCCATTGTATCCGATCTAGGTCACCCAATGTTGCGACTCAATTTTTCAGGTTCACCACCTAAAACTAGGTTGATGGACTACTAAGTTTTTAAGCTTAGCTCGGGCTCTCCCAAGCCCATACCAAATCGCGACTTAGGGTTTTGACATGCAAAAGCTTATTATTTAGGAGTCGCCACTAATCAGTTTAGGGTATGTCGATTAGACACCTAAGTAAAATAACGGGAGAATTATCTTACTTCTATGAACCGGAGATTTTGGATATAGGGACTTGGTTACACTAAACTATCCTACTGCCTTTTCGGTACCATTTCTTTTTAATTTTAAAAATGTTTTGCAGGCAGCTTAATTTAATTTTAATTCACTTTCCTAACATGTGATGTGATCATGTGGGTGCGCATACCACCAATTTAACACATCAAGAAGGCAATTAAATAATGCAAAACAAACCTTAAAGCAACGAAATTATCTGCAATGTTAAATCAGAATTCACATAAAAAAATCCTAGATATGATTCCTAATTAAAAAGCAATTTCAATTTTTTTGTTTTCGCTTATTTAATGAAAATCAAGACTTATGCAATGCATGTCATTATTCTAATATGAAATGATATGATAACATGACCAAAATTGTATGACATAAATAAGCAATAATTAAATACAATCTAAATGATCTAATTATAATGACATGCAATGCGATGCAATGACATACATACTTATTTAAACTAAAATAACATGCCTCATGCAATTTAATAGGCAAGCTATATGTCACGTGACATTTATTAAATGACTTAGTCTAATGACAAGAAAGTTCTAATTAAATGAAATTAATAAAAACTAAATGACGTGCATTTGACATTTCTATTTTTGAAAATGCAATATATCCTAAAAATTGAAATTAACTTATGCAAAGACAAATTTTGTATTTTCTTTCATGAAATTCGAATGCAAAAATGATTTAGCTAGATTAAAATTCTATCTAATTTAAAAAAAGGATTAGGTCATATTAAATCCTAATTTAAATTAAGACATTATCTCAACCTAACATGCAATGACGTACGGAGCATGCCCTAATTCTACATGACATATGCATGATATTTTTTATTTTTAACAATGTTCGAAATTTAAAAATGCCACGTAATTAAACATGCAACTTAAATTAAACAAAAACTAAGATCCTAAATGAATGCATTTTTTTTGTTTATATTTTTTAAAATCTAAAATAAAATCTATATTCTAGATATGCAAAATAATAAGAAATATTCTAAAACCAACTGAAATCCTAATTCAAACATCTTTTTGATTTTTCTTAATGATTTTCTAAAACAAGCATTAAATCTAAACAAACAAGATATTCAACAAATAAATGATTAAAATAAACGAAAAAATAACCCGTTATCTCACGGGTCAAATTAACGATTACTTTTAACCCTAAAGATCACGACAAGAAATCAAAATAATTAAAAATCTAATCCGAAATCTTACGGATCAAATTAATAATTAAATTAATTCAACAATTAATATATCATAAAAAACCCCAAAAATTATCATAATTAAAAAATGACCCGACGTCTTACGGGTCAAATTAAATAATTACAATAACTTTAGGGACAATTCCTATGGATAATGCTATAAGAATTCTAACCTAAAAAAACCTCACAATATTCAACTTAAACAATAATAATAAAACTAACTAAAAGTAAAGTAAAATAACATAAAATAAAAAATAAAAATAAAAGAAAAACAACCTAAGGAAAATAGGGGGCAGCACGTTTGTAGGTCGATCCGGCCAGAGGGTTGCCGGCGGCAGAGGAACTCCAGCAAGGAACAGGCAGAGGTGTGGCGATGGTCGGCGCGGGCTGAAGGGGCTTCGGGTCTCGGCGGAGGCGCAGCTGCACGTTGGAGGAAGCTTAGGGCGGCACGGCAGTCGTGGTTTCGGGATTTCAAAGGGCGCGGTCATCGTGTGTCACGGCTGCTAGGCGGAGGAGGACTCAGGCGTTGGGGCGTGATTGGGGGCAGCAACTCGTCGCTCGGGCGCGATGGGCTCGGGTGGAGGTCACTCGGTGGTGAAGGGCTGCAAATCCGGCTTGGGTCTCGGGCGGAGGCGCGAGCTCGGGCGGAGGCAAGGCGGATCGATGCGGGGCAGAGACGCTTGAGCAGAACGTAGAGGCGTGCGGCGCTCGGGCAGGTGGTGGTCGCCGATGCGGAAGGGCTCACGATGCTCGGGTGGTCGCGGGTCGCCGGATCGAGGCTCGGCTGGAGTGGGTCTCCGCTCGGGCGCGATGCGGGAATCGTCGAGAGTGATTACCGCGGCACAGAGGCAGTCTGGGCGACTGGGCCATCGGATGGAGGACGATGGGCGGCTGGATCTCGGCTGTCGAACAAGCAGGAGGCAAGGCGCTTGGGTGCTCGCGGCTATGGAGGCTCCGGCCTGGGTGAGCAACGAGGGGGGAGACTCACCGGAGAAGAAGCACAACTCTTCCTCCCACCTTTCATTGTTTCACTTTCACCTTTTTACTTTTGCCCTTGTGCTCCTTCTCCACGCATGGATGGATTAAGGGCTCGCTTGTTTTTATTCTTTTTTTCTGTTTTTGAATAATTTTTCTGTTATTTTGTTCCTGGAACAAAAAGGAACAAATGCCTTTGTGTGCGTTTTTGTTTCAAAATTGTTTTTTTGTTCCCGAAACACATCCGGAACAGAAACACTTCTTTTCTTTTCTTCTTCTTTTCTTCTTCTTTTTTTCTTTGGCCAGTCGCCGGCCTCGGCCATGGCCGGCGACCGGCCGTCGAGGGCCGGAGACCTCGCCGAGCGTCGCCGGCCCCGGCGGCGTCGGCGAGGCTCGGCCTCACCTTGCGCCGGGCTAGGCGAGCTCGATCTCGCCCAAATCCGGCGAGGCGAGCCTCGCCATGGGTGGGCGAGGCCGCCGGCCCTCGTCGGTCGATCGCCGGCCATGGCCGAGGCCGACGACCGGCCAAAAGAAGAAAAAAAAAAAGAAAAAGAAAAAAAGGAAAAATAAATAAGAAAATAGAAAAAAATAAAATGAAAATATTAAAAAATTAAAAGAAATAAAAAAAATTATACAAATTTACCAAACGTGTTTCTGTTCATTTTTTATTCCTAGAACAAGTTTACCAAACGCGTCTTTTTGTTCAAAAATTGTTCTCCCGAACAAAAACATTTTTTTCTATTTATGTTCCACGGAACAATTTTTAAACGAAATGTTACCAAACGCACCCTAAATCTCCTTTCTTCCTTTTTGACTTTTTTTGTTCTTTTTCCTTTTTCAGAGAAAAACAAAAAGCCCCCTTCACAAACCCTATGTACACACCTTTTATAGCAAAACAAAAAATGTGATCTCAATAAAATATTTCAAAAATTACCCATAACCTTCGAATCACAAAAATCCTTATCTCATCAATATTCTACGCCGATTTCATCATCTATTGATAAAGATAGGATTAAAATGCGATTTTCTTAATTTTCAAAATATCATAATATCGCACCAAATCTTTATTTAAACAATTTTTGTCATTTAAAAGAAACGGGCTCGGGCCGATTTTCTCGTTTTATGGGCTTAGTCCGGCTTGTTAATTTAAATTCAAAAATTTAATTCAAAGCCATTGACCACCGGTCCTAAAAAAAATAAAAATAAAATTGCAAAACATGTAAATTAAAAATAAACGCACCTAAAATTAATGCTATGCAAATGAATTATAATATTTAAAATTAACCCCTAATGACTAAATGGGCCGCCAAAATTTAGGTGTCAACACCCAAAATACATAAATATGAAAATAAATGAAATTGTTTGATTTATTTTTTCGTGTGTATCTTTGAATTTTATATATCCTGGATTGTTAATGGTCTGAATACTCTTCTGTATGCTTAAAAGTGAAAAAAGATTTTAGTAATTGCGTTAACCGTGACGTACTAGGGGCGTCACATTTCATGTCCTTATTTGAAAAAATAAAAGCACTCCGGACTCTTATTTGAAATAATATTCACTTCAAGCACTTTAGTTTTTTATTTGAAATTTTCCCTATGCAGCATCATAAGTGTCATCAAGAATAGGTTTTTGTAATTTAAGAAAATTGACTAATTCTGGTTTTTAATCAAACCGTAGGACGTTTTAATGGAATTTTTGTTGGTCTGTTCGTAGTGCTCATGATTTATAAGCTTACTGATTTTGTTAAAACATTTTTGTCAACTGAATCTTGCTTTTTGAATTGAGCTTTTGCTTCTTCTCTTTTCAAGCTGCAGAAAGAAGGAATAGAAGATCTCCTCCTCGAGAAAGAGAAGAGGCAGAACAAACTCACCAACTCATACAATACTTTATGGATTAATCTTTGAATGTAAGGCTTCTCTCCTCTTAAGTTCTCTCTTTTTGGCTATACTAGTTCGTCGATTTTCACTTATATCCAGTCTCTCATCGTAAGGGAACAGAGAGAGAGAGACGAATATGGCCGTTCTTGTTCATATGTGTTAGAATCACTATTTATGGGGTACCCTCTAGTAGGCCGTTGGGTAATGCTTGAGAGGTGGTGATCTTCGAATGATAAATGTATGAGATTGCTTGACAAGTGAATTTGAACCGTCTATGGAAATCAATGTATGTCTAACCTTTTAGATCGCGTTGCACTATTCTCACCTTTAATGAGGTGATTTTAAAGTAATGTCTTGTCAAGTGCCATAATCGAACTGCTTCAACATTGAAATCATGTTTCGATGGGTCTTCCCATCAGGTTGTGCTATTTAACCTGTTGGCATTGATAGATCAAGTTTCACGAGTCAATAGTTCAATTAAAAACACCTCTAACACTTGATAGGCTACTTGATAGGTTGAGAATATATGGCTTTCGCGTATTTTCCCTTTTTTCCACGGGGACAGATGGGAAACACATAGAACAACACAAGATGTCACCAATTTATAAACAAGTAATTGTGTTATAAATAAATAAATATATATATGTCAAAATTTTTCTATATAGTCGATCCATTAATTTGCTTGACAACTTAGAAAAAAATAGATTCTTTGTAAATTCTTCTTTTCAACAAAAATAATTCCTACTGAAGTAAACTCTAAACATTAAAAAGAGAATGTAGCCTCCAAAAATAAACAAAACCAAAAAAATATGAAATTCTAAATATGAAAATTACATCCTACATAGAAAAAGAAAAACTAAAATATAAGGAAAGTAAATTAAAATAAGATTATTGCTTTAGATGACAATTAAATGATTGAGGGTAATTTTGTCTTTTTGGTAAAAAAATTGAGTGAATTTAGTCATATAGAGGATGGAAATAGCACGATCTGAAAAAAAAAAAAAAAAAAGAAGGATAAACCAACCTCTGATAGCAACATCAAGTCCTTGTTTCCTCTCCTTCGAAGCTCCTATTTTGATCAAATGGTTGGATCAAGTTCTCAGCCTAACATTGTGGTTCCCACTGGTCAGTCTTCAACTCCTCGACTTAAGCCCACTGACCCGCCTTCCTCCGCGCGGTCTAGTTACAATGCACCAAATCTAGGCGAGGGTTGTGGCCATCAAGCAAATCTACAGTTGCAAATCTAGCGGGGGGATCCTCGCCTAAGGGTTAGCCATTGGAGGCGATTGGCGAGGGACTGGGGTCCTTGCGAAACACTGGCCAGGCCGACAATTGGCTGCAACTCCCTTGGTCGACCTCTCTCTTGCTCCCATATGCGAATACACACTCATTCGCAAGCCGCCCTGCCTAGATATGGGTAACCCTTGTTCGACTGTGGGCGAAATTTAGCGCGCAGGGAGAAAGACAGAGTGAAGATGGAGACGAACACGACGGCGGCCTGAGCATCACTGTTAAACCCTTTGTTAGGTCCAGCATGTGGACTCGTGGATGATTAGTAGCGGTGCTGTGGCATTGCCAAGCCACGGGTGAGCTGTGGCTTGGCACTCTTGTGATCCTTGTTCGTGGCTTGGCAATGCCGTCAGTGCCGCCGTCACCCCTGCGGCCCCCATTGCCCAAGTCCGCATGTCTCTCTCTTCGTTTTTGACTTTCGATTTTTATCTATTTTTTAATCAGGCCTTCTTTTTTCATTCTTTTGCAACTGTTTCAGGCTATTGCTCTGATGCAGCGCTAACGTACAAGTCGCGTATGTACTTAATGGTCCGACTACCACATTAGCATTTTCCGTCCTAGTACCCAGCAAAAGGACTGGTATTGCAAAAACGGAAAAATTCAAAGATCCAACTGTAAGAAAAGGAAAATCAAAGGGCCACATTGCACAAAGCGAAAATTTTTTATTAGTCCCACATGCCATTATTCTCGGAAAAGGTAAAAGAGTAAACGATAGATGATGAGTGGTAAGAGAGGTAAGTATGAGAAAGCAAATTTTCAAGCACATTTAATATGTCCACTTTGGGACACTTATCTCCTCTTAAAAGATTTTTGACATAAATTGAGCAACTAGAGAAGGTCCTAGGATAAGGTTAGCATCAAAATGATAGAAAATGCGTGTCCATCTTATCCTGTATTCTTCTTCAAGTTACAGCAATGCCAAGCTTGGCAAATTTGGTAATGCTATCTAGTCAAGCGAAACTCTCCTTTTCTTATGTAGTTTTGAAATTTTAAAAGAGTGGTCACCGTCTCCGTGTATCCTCCAATGTCACCGTCGTGGTCGGAATCCAAAACCGAGGATCGCAGCAACGTACTGCCCCTACAAGACAGTGAACTGAAGCAAGAGAAATTAACAAAAGAGGAATCAAAACATGGTTAGAAATCGACATAAGGACATCCGGAGTGTCAAAACTTGACACGAAATGACACTTAAGTGCTAAAAGTTAGAAAAGTGACATTTAAGTGTTAAAAACAAAGTAAAATGAATTAGTTAAGTTCTAATGACGAGAAAATTTAGCTAAAACACTAACGTAGCGATTTTCTGGCGAGTCTAGTGCAAAACGACGTCGTTTTGCACACTGATGTGGCTAGACAATGCCAAAATGATGTCATTTTGATACTAACGTGGTAAATAATTAATATAAAAATTAATTAAATTGAATTTAAAACCAAATTAAAAAAAAAAAAAAAAAGGGAAGGGAGGAGGAAGATGAACAGCAAGCAACGGCAGTCCCTTTTTTTTAATTTGATTTTAAATTTAATTTTTTAATTTTTATATTAAAATTCGAATTGTATGTTGTTTTTGTGTTTATTTACTGAGTCAACCTTTCGGCGAGCTTCGTAAGCGACAAAAATTAATAAAAAATAACCACGTATTCCGGCGGGGTTCATCAAATGTGACAATCAAATGTCTCATTTAAAAAAAAAAAAAATGGCACTTTTTAACTTTTATTCATTTTTTGCCTCATAAATCAGAACAAACATCATCGAAGCCTCCAAAGACAATACGACAAAGAGCCGCACGTTTGCTCTCATTTCATTTTGATTCCTCCTTCCCACCCTCCCTCCCTCCTTATAAATTCCCCTCTGCACCCAGGCGCCCTCCACCACCAAGAAAAACCTCAGACGTCAAGCCAATCTCTCTCTCTCTCTACACATAATGGACGTTCGCCGGCGACCATCCAAGCCCGTTGCGGCCGCGGACTCCCCCAAACCCAAGTCCAAACGCTCACCTTCGCCGCTCAAGCACTACGTCGACGAAGACACGTCGCTCAAAGTCCCGCCCTCCCTCTACCTTCTCAACGCCTCCGTCATCTGCGCCTTCTTCACCCTCCTCTGCTACCTCCTCTCCCGCTGGCACGACAAGATGCGCTCCTCCTCCCCCTTCCATGTCCTCTCCGCCCTCGAGCTTGCTGCCCTCGTCGCCTTCGCCGCCTCCTTCGTCTACCTCCTCATCTTCTTCGGGGTCGAGTTCTTCCGATCCCTCCTCCTTCGGCCCCCCTCCGACCTCTGGGCCGACGACTGCGAGGACGAGAAGGTGGTCTCGGTCGTTGCCGAGGGGTTTTTGCGGAAGGCCCCTGCGGCCAGGCCCTTGATGGCGAGACCCCTGAGTTGGATTTCGACCCGGTTAACCCCGCTGCTCCAAAGGCAAAGCCGGTTGAGACCGAGAGATGGGATGAGCAAATCGATCTGACTGAAGAGGACGAGGAGGTGATCGCCTCGGTGGTGGCGGGGACAACTCCGTCGTACTCGCTGGAGTCAAAGCTTGGGGACTGCGGGAGGGCTGCTGCAGTCCGCCGTGAGGCACTGCAGAGGATGACCGGGAAGTCACTTGCTGGATTGCCAGTGGAAGGGTTCGACTATGAGTCGATCCTCGGGCAGTGCTGCGAGATGCCGGTTGGGTACGTGCAGATTCCTGTGGGGATCGCAGGGCCACTGGTGCTTGATGGGCGGGAGTACTCGGTGCCGATGGCTACGACTGAAGGGTGCCTGGTCGCAAGCACCAACCGGGGCTGTAAGGCGATCGCAGTGTCTGGTGGCGCAAACAGCGTCCTCCTGAGGGATGGAATGACGAGGGCGCCTGTCATGCGCTTCGGGTCGGCGAAGAGGGCTGCAGAGCTGAAATTTTACCTGGAGAGCCCTGCAAATTTCGAAGGCCTGTCCTCTGTATTCAGCAGGTTGGTCTCGGTCTTGATTAGTCCTGATTAGTAATTCAATCCTGGAATTGCAAAATTTGCTCTTTACAATCCATAGTTGGCTTGGTGTTCCTGCTACTGTACAATTGGGATATTCAATTTGATTTGTTTGTTGCAGTTCTAGCCGATTCGGCCGGCTTCAGAGCATCAAGTGCACAATCGCCGGCAAAAACCTCTACCTAAGGTTCTCATGCAGCACCGGTGACGCGATGGGGATGAACATTATCTCGAAGGGAGTCCAGAACGTCATGGATTTCCTGCAGAAGGACTTCCCCGACATGGACGTGATGGGGATCTCCGGCAACTTCTGCTCGGATAAGAAGCCCGCAGCCGTGAACTGGATTGAGGGGAGGGGAAAATCGGTCGTGTGCGAAGCCGTGATCAAGGGCGACGTGGTGAGGAAGGTACTCAAGACCAGTGTGGAGGCGCTGGTCGAGCTCAACATGCTCAAGAACCTGACCGGCTCCGCAATGGCTGGAGCCCTTGGAGGGTTCAATGCCCATGCCAGCAACATCGTCACGGCGATCTACATTGCCACGGGCCAAGACCCAGCCCAGAACGTGGAAAGCTCTCATTGCATTACCATGATGGAAGCTGTCAACGACGGCAAGGACCTCCATGTCTCCGTCACGATGCCGTCGATTGAGGTAAACTCGCTTTTCCTAGATTCTGACAGCACAAAATGATTAGTTCAAGAATTCGCAATCTGGGAATTCTTAGTTGATGGATGTAGAATTTGTGTCTGACATGAAAAAAATTGCCTTCTTTCGTTTCAGGTGGGAACAGTGGGAGGTGGGACTCAGCTTGCCTCGCAATCGGCGTGCCTAAATCTGCTCGGAGTGAAGGGGCCCAACAGAGAAGCGCCGGGGTCGAACTCGAGGCTCTTGGCCACCGTTGTGGCTGGCTCGGTCCTCGCAGGAGAGCTCTCTCTGATGTCAGCTCTTGCGGCCGGCCAGCTCGTCAAGAGCCACATGAAGTACAACAGGTCCAACAAGGATGCCTCCAAGGTCTCTTCCTGAACCATGATTGAACTTGCCGTCTCTGCTTCATAAAGGGCTCTCGCATTGCCAAGAGCACGAGGAATGAACAAAACTGAAAGGCAAAGGAATGAAATTGGCCACAGTTCGCCATTGTAGTTGAAAGAGAGAAATGTACTTGTATCATTTCGCGCATTCTGTTAATTTTCTTCGGCCCTTTGCGAATTCGAGTCAAGGTTGAGGGCTGTGCATGTTGCGCACACTTGTTGAGATGGAAGTTCAATACAAATTCTTTTCTTGATATTGTAGAGTGCATTTCTTAGACGCATCAACCTCCAGCACATTGATCTGTTAATGATGGGTGATGATGAATTAAAAATGAGTCTTCTTTGTTAATACCGGTAGATTGAGTCAAAGCTTAAACACTTAATTTAGACATAACGATATAAATGATCCATGAACTTTAGCCTAATGTGAAATGTGATCCTTAAACTTTTAATTTATTCATATAGTTTAGAGATTAAGTTGAACATATACCAAAAATTCAGGGACCACATTAAATAAATTAAAAATCCAAGAACTAAACTACACATCGGGCTTCAGTTCATAGACTATATTAAACAAATTAAAAGTTCAGAAATCATATTACAGATTTGATTAAAATTTAGAGACCATTTGTGTCATTATCTCATTAATTTACAATAATCACTCCCTCGCTTTTCGTACAACTACATCTTGCTTTTCCTACAATGGTAATCTTTTACCGTTTCAAATCCGAGAAGAAAAAAAATCATGTACTTATACCAAGGATAAAAAGGGCGTCACTTCTCCAATGTCCCCCCCCAAAAAAAGGACGTGCTATTACTCGAGGGACAAAAATGTTTGCCATTATTTTTTTCCATCTAAATGATCCTGCATGGCAGGTTAGGTGGTTAACGAGAGTGACATGGCACGTCGACGTTCCCTCCACACGCACTGCGATCACAACCGTAGCTGACCTCAAATCTAAGGTCGGCCTCGGCCCCAGCCTCAATCTAGTTCAAATCGAGGCACGACAGCCTCAGATCTAAACCAGATTGGGTGTGGCCATGGGACCTGAAATCTAAACCAATTTGCACGGAGGTGACCAACTCATCATTTGGACATCTTTCACATGATATTCCTTTCATTAGCAGATTTCTTACACAAATTTTCTCACGCTACTCCCACTAATCTATTGTCCTTCTCACGTCCCTCGTGCTTACCTCGGTATTAGGGAGTTCACTTCCATGCCTTCATGGAATGGAGAAATGTTGGGTCATAACTAGAGGTGTGCATGGTCTTAGTGGGCGGTTCCCGAGACCCTCATGCTTACCTCGGTATTAGGGAGTTCACTTCCATGCCTTCATGGAATGGAGAAATGTTGGGTCATAACTAGAGGTGTGCATGGTCTCAGTAGATGGTTCCCACCCTAGAACCGAGAACCATCCACTAAAGACCGGTTCCAAAAATTGGAACTGAACCGTCCATTAGTTGCATGGATCCACCTGGGAACCGGACTGCTGATCCGGTCCGATTCTCGGATGGATCCATGGAACCAGTCTCACCAAAGATCAATGAAATATTGCCAATCTCGATTTGCGCAACCAAAAGCTAGCAGCCAACATTAAGTCTAACTTGAACAATGATAAGGAGGAAAAAAATGCTATGATACCTATATGTCGCTCCTTTCATACCACTTTCCTCCTCTAAGTACAACAACCCCTTGAAATCTCACGTTTCCCTCAAGAAAAATTTCAGATTCAGCATAGGCTTTTGAATTTTTCCATCACCATCTCAAGTGTACCTTGCATCAATGGGTTGAATCGAGAGCGAGTTTGAAAAAAATCCACATCGAGTTATGTGAAAAAAAAAATGTTTCTATCTAACTTAGAGAACCAATGGCATGATGGGTGTTTGTCAAAATCTAAATTGGAGAAGCTGTTATGCTGGAGTTCAGTAAAATATTTTAGATTTACTAATTTCAAATTTTTCTAATATTAAAAATTAATATATTATTATAATATAACCAGTCCAATCCGGGTGGGCGGGCGAATGGATCTGCTCATGGAACCAAGAACCGGACCGATATCCACCGATTTTCATAAATTAGAATCGGGAACCGGACCGTTTTCCTTAAGAACCACCGGTTCTAGGCAGGTCTAGTTCGGTTCCAGGCAATCCAAGTGGGTCCTGGTTCATTTGCACACCCCTAGTCATATAACATTTCCCCGCACTTGATTTCTGCAGCGCCCTTCTCGTGGAATATTTTACCATTTCCGTGAATTCCCTTAGCCGCCTCTGTGAAGGTATTATATGAATGGTCAATGCTTGCCCAGTAAAATGCGTCAGTCATTATTGCGTCCGTGCCTCTCCATGGGCTTTTTCTTTAGTCAAATGACCTAAGCTAGCCAACTAGAATACGTCTTCCGTCTCTTTGACAGCTCGCGCTTGAAACATGGCATCCACACATACAATTCGACAATCCTGATTCGATACCATTTGTCACAGCTAAGGCTTATTGGCCTCAATCCTAGGATCGAGCGGTGCCTGAGAGCTAGGGGTGTGCAACCGGACCGGGTCAACCCGGTTCCCGGATCGGCCCACCCGGAAAACAGGGTCGGGAACCGGTTTCGGTTGAAACCGGTCCGGGAACCGGTTCCCAAAGTTCAGACCCTATTTGAACCGGTCCGGGAACCGGTTCCGAGGGAATACCCACCCGGGAACCGGATCGACCGGACCGGTTCGGGAACCGGTTTGAGAACCGGTTTTTAAGGAGCCCAAAAGTCCAAAAGACAACCCTAATTCGTTTCTATCTTTCCTCTCGCTCTCACCTCCGCCGATCCATCCGAGCCCCGCGCCGCCGACGCTGCGCTCGCCCATCGTCGCCTTCCTCTCGCGACACCCACAGCCGGGAACGCCCCGGCAACACCGGCTTTTGCGTCAACATCACCGACCTCCGGGCGGCAAGGTGGGCTTCGGCGCCGTCGCCCCTGGGTCCAAGCTCGACTCGTCGTACACCAAGTCGATGAAGCGGATCCCCTACAACATCTCCGTCCTCCCGGATCGGCGCCCCCATCCTGGTCCCGGCCATCCTTGCCGCCCTAGCGCCGTCGGCCTCGGACACGAACGTGACGGCGCTGCTCGAGAAGGCCGGGTGCAAGACGTTCGCGGGCCTCCTCGTCTCGAGCGGCGTCATCAAGACGTACCAGTCGGCGCTGGACAAGGGCCTGACGGTGTTCGCGCCCGACGTGAGCTCGTGTCGCTCCTGCTGTACCACGCGGTGGCGGACTACACCCCGATCGGGTCCCTGAAGACGAGCAACGCCCCGATCAGCACCCTCGCCACGAACGGCGCCGAGAAGTACGATTTCACTGTGAAGACCGCCGGCGACTCCGTTGCGCTCAACACTGGGATCGACTCCTCGTGGGTGGCCAGCACAGTACCTCGACCACTTGTTCTGCTCTCAAAACTAGTTGCTCAGCACCGTGCCTCTATCTCGCTTCGTTGAATACTCCTTCGTTCCTTCTCACAAAACGAACCTATCGAGAAAGCTTTTCGGAAAACAGATACAGCTGATGTAACTAACTTGTATCATTATAAGCTATTCAAATAGACATCCTGATCGAGCTTGCTCACAGGAGTGCAAAAAGTATAGTGATTAACACCTCTTTCGGGGTAGGGTGGAAAAAAGAAAGAGAAACTTCTTCATGAGTTAAATTAGGCAGCCAAGCTATAGGGGATGCAGTGTAATCTTTCTTTTTGTAATTTAAGCTTTCTTTTGGTCCTAATCATGATATCTGCTTGGTACTTATGGTGGAATCTTGTTTCTCACGGTTGTGTCAATATTAGCTGCATTGGGCTTCTTGCTTTATGGAGGAAGGTAATTATTAGAAGTTAATGTGCTGGTTTACTACTCAGAGCATCTGGAACTTTTATGTTCTGCTTACTCTATGTGGTTTGATTTTCTCCTTGTGATCAGTGTGGTTGTCAAATAATTCCAGGTTGTTTTTCATGCTGAGGCGCTTTCCTATTGAATCTAAAGGAAGAAGGAAGAAGCTCCATGAGGTGCTTTTCCTTTCATTTTAAATCAGAACTTAGTCCTGTCACTTTTTCTGCTTCTTGCCTTTGTTTAAGAGACATATTTTAATTATTGTGCACATCTGTAATGATTACTTTGGAGTTAAAGTGAAAATATGAACTGTATTGCTGGTGGTGGTGCTTGGTGCTTTGTCACTAATATCTTTGTTAGAAACCTGGATATTTTTGGGATCAGCCGTAGTTGTTTGTAAGTGAAGTTCTCTGTTCTATCAATTCTCACAAGCACCGGGGCATCTTCCTTTTTTCCTTTTTCCCTTTTTCTTGGTTCTGTGAAAGTTTCTTCATTTGACTGGATACATATCCAATTTATCCAACTTTCAAGCAGGTCTTGGTACTTTTATATTGGGTGTTTATGATATGACTTATGAAAGTTTTCAAGGATCATCCACCCCGCCAAATGCTATTGTATTGGATGTGTATGCGAAAAGCCAAACCAAATGTAACTTTTGGATTGATTTTCTTGACTACCCGAAATGGGGTGTGCACCTTTTTGGCAAAAGGGTTGGATCCGTCACGCCTAAATGCTTCACCTGCTTCCTTATCGAAGTTTTGTGGTAAGCACCTACTTCCCTCTCTTCCCTCTTTAGTCTCTTCCAGATATGCAAAGTTTGTACTTGAGTTTACAACTTTCCGAAAGGATAGCCTCATTTTTTCGTGCTTTTACTATATCAACTTCAGTACTGTTATTCGAAGCACCTATTATAGATATGTTGCCATGGGAAATTTGTTTGAAGCATGTGATCCTCAAGCTTGAGTCCTTGTCTTCTTTCTGGGTCCTAGTTCTCATTGTTCTTCTACATCATTTAACACTTGGGACTTAACCAGGTACAATGTATTGGTGAATCATTGTCCATTTATGTCTATGGCATACGTAGCATGTCTATGATAGCAGTTCCTCACCTAAATTACTCCCCGCCTTTGCTTAAAAGAAGTATCGGTAAGGACTATGAAGAGGAGTAGGAAGGCCAAAGCTGTTTTCTAGACTTCATTGGTGAAATAAAACTAAGACAATCTTGTTCAAACAAAATTTGAAGAATCAAGATAGAGTAGTCTGCAAATGTTGTTGAGAGTGAAGAGATACCCAATATCTAGAGGTTATTGAAGTTCCTGCTTCAATGATTGGCCTCTGTTATGGAATCGTTTTCTCTCAAGCCCCCGCTAAGGATGCTAGCTTCTAAATGCAAATCCGGTGACCATTGACTTCCTTTACTTTGACATGATTTGTTACTGTCTTTGGAAAACCAAGTGAGAGTTCTTTGCTTGTATCAAGGATTTCATTTTTTTCAGTAGCAGGTAGGCATTTAGTGTCTTCTAGCTAATACCTCTTGCTGAAGAGATGTGGTCCTGCTGTTTGAGCAAAACTCATTGTGCGTGTGTTGAGCTGCAACTGAAAATGCTTTTAAGGGGAGGAGAAATAAGATCCTGTACATTCATCACCATTATATCGATCTAGTCAGGGTTGCAGTTTGTTTCAAGAGCCCTGAATTTGCTTCCACTATGCAGGTCCTTTTATCTGCATTCGATTCAGACGCATCCCTCGACGTTTTGAATCACCCGATTCTAAATTTGATATATTACCTGGTACTTTCTTATCCCACTTCATTCTTGGGTTTGTTAATTTGCTCCATAACTGATTGTTTATATCCTTCAAATGTCTGTTGCTCAAATAACAGCTGGTTGAGATCATACCTTCAGCTTTAGTCCTCTTTATCTTACGGAAGTTGCCTCCCAAGAGGATATCGGCTCAGTACCATCCAATCCGCTAGTCAAAGTCAATCCTTTTTTTGGTAGATAGTTATTCTTTTGTCCTCTTGAAGATGGGATTTTCATGGTTCGACAGCTAGAGTTATCAAAGTTGAGTAATGGGAAGCGGAGCCACGAGGGAAAAAAGAAAAAAAAAATTCCAGATGTATCATCATTCTGGAACTGGAATGGCTCACAATGCCTGCAATTCTTTTTCATTTATACTGTTGTAATTTATCGTAGGTGAGGTACCTTTCATTTACTTCTCGTTCTCCTTTTTTCAAATCCACTTTCTTTTGAGCGGGGTTCGAGGGGCACACAGCAGAGGGCTGCATGCTTGTATAATAAATCATGTGCAGATATTGGTCGGGCATTTGGAGAAAGAAAGTCAATGCGATTTCAGACATCAGGCCCTCATGCTTCTCTAAGGTTAATATAAAGATACAATAATTTTTATGCAAAACAGGTTCCAATATAAACAGGGTTAACCCTGTTCCCGGACCGGAAAAACAGGGTGGGTCGGGAACAGGGTCCAATGAAAACAGGGTCGGGAACAAGGTCCAAAAAAAGAGAACCTGTTATAACGGGGTCGGGTACGGGTCCTGTCTGACCCTACCCACCCTGGACCCGATCACCCCTACTGAGAGCAGCAGATTCACAAGGCCAGTCCTCCTTTTTTATATTCTTCCCACTACTTGTATCGTCAAATTTCTCATTATGACCGAGCGTATCACATTTCCTTTAAATTGGGCATCCCGTGTCATTAGTGGGCCATTTACCTTGATTTAATGCAAACAACACCCAATCAAGTTAAGCACGAGTGACCAACCCGCCTTCGAACGTCTCCTACACGATAGAGCATCACATGGGACAAGCTCCCGCCCCGCCTATGCCCTCTCTCTCTCTCTCTCTCAGTGAGTTTAATAACTATTCACTCTTTTGGATCCAGTGTCTTCCGGGGAAGGTCGCAGGTAGGTGGCCGTGTTTCACGAAGAGTATGCAACTTGAATTTGGTTTCTTTCGTCATGGTGCCACTCAATCTCTGCCGTTTTATCCGGTGTCAAGCACTCGTTTCTGAGTCCACGTTCGACAGCTCGAGCTTTACGGGCGAGTTCGAAAATGAACCACTCGAACGCTTTGCAACCGGATGGGATCGATAATCGTATGAGGGTCACGCGATTCTCTCTCTTTGGTCGGGTTTGGCTACTGCCTAAAGCAGTTCTCTTTTAAATATGATACCCTGGACATTTAATTTGGGTGCTCACCTCCCTGATCTAAGTAGAATTCGGCCGATCAAGTCCCTTGGTCTTCGGTTCTGGCACATTATAGCCGGCGTGCTCGTCAATGCCACCGCAGACGGCCAATTTGGCACCAATAGAACTCTATAGGGATTGACGACTTGGTAGCGCAAAACAGAAGTTCAAGAACCGCATCAAAAAAATGAAATTCAAAGTTAGAAGCGATCGACATTTGACCGGATCATATATCCCTGTGGGATAGGGAAAATTACCAAAAAAGTCCTAAACCTATTGCAATTGTGCCAATTCAATCCTAAACTTATTTTTTTTTACCAATTGAATCTTAAACCTTTTACAATTGTTCTCGATCAGTCCATCCGACTAAAATTGGCCAGCCGACGCTAACGTGATAGCTGGCCAACGCCGGTGAGCTTTTTTTAATAAATATTTTATTTTTTTGAAATATTTTATTAAATTTTTTATCTTTTTTTTCCCTTCTCCTTCTCCCTCTTCCTCCCTCCTCCCTCCTTTGTTTCCGGCGGGGGCAAGTCCACGCCCAACGAAGGCGGGGCCAATTTTAGCCAAATGGACTAATCGGGAACAATTGTAAAATGTTTATGACTCAATTGATCAAAAAAAATAAGTTTATGACTGAATTGACACAATTACAATAGGTTTATGACTTTTTTGATAATTTTCCCCTGTGTTATGGGAATGCTCTCACATTGAGAGGAGCTGACTTTGCGAGAGCTGATAATCTAGACAATAAGGCAGTGACGAATCGGGAAGGGATAACCTGCCGGACGACTGATATAAAAATACCATTGCGTGATGCTCTGAAAGCATTTCGTAAAGGAAATAAGACAAAAGCAAATGGTTATCCCAAAACCCAATTGACTAATGGCTACTTCCCTTATCAACTCCGGCCATCCCGCCATCCCGCGACCACATTCATCAGAGGTGAACTGCTTTGATATACCATTTCTATTTGCTTTCACACTGAACAAATGAGATTGGCCTGAATCCCATCCAAACGAGAAAGAGAATGTGAAATTGACAACAAAGCTTTTGATACGCGAGTAGTATGCGACCCTCGACACAATCGATCGATATGATATTGCGGGTCTCATAGATCATCATCCGAAAATGCTCGCCACATGGCGGTAGACGCTCGGTCGTCCAATGTAGATGATGATCTCCACTGCTAATCAACTCCATCTATTTATTGTTTTTTGTTTTCTTTGGGACCGGAGGAACCGCCTTATAAAACCCCTGAGCGCGGGCGTAAACCCCACGGCTCCGCTTGAAGTGCACCGGCGACTTAAACCTCCCCTTCCGCAATTAGAGGGGGACCCACCCTCTCACGGTGCTCCGCTTTTATTGTCGTCTTTAATTTTTTTTTTTTTTTTCTTCCTTTTCTCTTGCTAATATGCACACAAAAATAGTTTGATCAAACCATTTAACACATTTTGAACTCCCCCTTCCCATACCCAACACGCAATTAGAGGGGGAAAGCCTACCTAAACTTAGGTGAAAGTAAGGAGCGGGGTGGGTCCCATCTATTTATTGTTGATCCTAAACAAGTCTTTAATTTTTTTTTCTTCCTTTTCTCTTGAAGGATCAATGAGGGTGTAAAATAGACTAGTCAAACGGAAGGAGTTAGGTGGGGTCGAAAATAGTTCGATCCAAATTGATCCATTTAACACATTTTGACTCACTTCCGTGCAATAAATCTAATGACCCATACCCAAAACGTATTCAATCTAATTGATATTGCTAAAACACTTCTATATTACACTAAATCTAGGAAAACCCATAAATAAACTTAGGTGAAAGTAAGGAGCAAGTGAACATGAGATTGAGTGAAGACGAGAGAGTAAAGAAAAAGCTTTAGAGGTGAGTTGGGTTTAAGTGATTTCTGAATCCATTTAACACCCATATTAAACTTATTTATAACCCATAGAGTTGGGTTTAAATCAATTTATAATTATTTAAAAAATGGGTCTATAATCCATTTTAACAAATCTAGTGTAAACCACATAGTTAAGCATTTTTCACTTAATGGAGATACCAATCCGACTTGGCATTATGTTCGTTAAAGGATTTACGATATTCATTTACCTCAAAATAAACAGAGTCTGATAACTTATTTCCACCACGATGACATAGCTATTTTTTCTCCATCCCTTGATTCGCTCGATCATGTCTAATTTATGAGTGAGAAGTTGTGGATTTGTGTGGCGAGAAAGCGAAGGGAAGGTTCGATCTCTCTGTATCCACTTAACACTAACTTAAGAAATACCGAATCTCTTTAAGGTTGGTTGCACACTCTAATAGGATTTCAGCCTAATCAGGAACGTGTTCATAAAATTCTAAATGTCAACGCATCGAACAAGTAACATAATAACAAGAAAAGATATCATCCTACAGAGATTGATGATATTAGATGGGACAAGCGTATTAGAAGTCCTAAAATTTGTCAACAAAGTGTAAATAAGTCTTAAAATTTTCAAAAAAAAAAATGAAATTAAGTCCTAAAACTTGTTATAAAAGTGCAATTACGTCTTAAAATTTTCAAAAAATATAATCAAATCCTAAAATTTATCAAATTGATCAAATCAAGTCCTTTAATTGATAGCACTTTTTGAAAGTTTTATAACTCGATTGTACTTTCTTGACAATTTTTATGACTTAATAACATTATTTAAATGTTTTAGGACTCAATTGAGCTTTTGTGATAAAATTCAGGATTTAATTGCACTTTTTAAAATTTTAGGGCTCAATTGTACTTTCGTGACAAGTTTTAAGACTTATATTGCATTTATCCCTTAATAAGCCAATTGAATATAAAGAATGTACTAATTATAAAAATTATCTAATAAATCAAAATAAAATTGAGAATAAATTAAAATTGACAATCTTAGAAGCAAAATTTCATAACTTAAAGCAGTTAATCAATCAAATAAATACGTTAAAGCATCCAATTTTACCATAGCCACTAAATATGTATTTTAGATTATTACTAGTATAAGAACAATATCAAATATATAATAGTGGAATTTTCTAATCTATTTACTATCTTATCTTTGGATATAGCAAACTTATTCAATTTATGAATCCACTATACCTCTACATGAATTTAAATAAATAAAGTGCATTAAAATTTGTAAACATTTTTAGTTTATAATGAATCTTTTGGATCACCTTATCACCGAAAGCCACACAAATAATATGATATATTTCTATCCACATTTAATTCATAATTATATATTATAAGGAGCAATTACATATCATCATTTCTTAATCTTAAACATGCACATTAGATCATTCAAATGGTGGACAATCATTTAAAAGCATTAAACATAATAATATATAACTTGCATGAAAGAAATCACTTATAAAACATAAAAAGCATGAATTCATATCATCATAATCAGGCTACATTATAGCCCTAACAAAAGAAAATTAGAATATAATAGATTAAGAAATGGAAATATAAATTAAGCCGAACATCTTGGATCAAAAAACAAGAATTCTATAGTCATTTCTTGGCTTCTCTTCAAAATACTTAAAAATTTCCCAGGACAATGAAAAATGATTTTAAATATAAAAACCTAACTGTCTTTCCAAGCTCTCAAAGTTATCCTATCTGTAGGTACATCCAGGACTTCTATCACAAAGCAATTGCTTTTTTTTTTGCATAAAATTAGGAAATAAATCATTGAATTCCTAATTTGGTATTCAACTTCCATTACTTTTGCACGAAATTAGGGAATAAATCACAAAATTCCTAATTTGCATCCAATTGCTAACACTTCCTGAGTTACAGAATTCTTCTTTTCCTTCTATTTTGCAATTTTTTCCTTAGTTTCTCCATGTAACATTATACTGCATAAACAAGAAAAATTTGAGTAAATAAAAGTAAATCCAAATAATTTTTTCACAAATATTTTATTCTTTATTACCTAAAATATATAAAATAACTTTATTTTTATAGAGTTATCAAAACAGCTCCATGAGCTCGAGGTGTGGCAAGATGATATCCCTAGACATTGGCCATGCGCTTGTTCCGTGCGATCAAGTCCAAGCAAGGCGTGGTGAGTCTGGTGACCAGAAAGGCAAAGCAAAGTACATGGTACACGACGTAAGAAATTTATATCCACTTATTAGACCCAGGCCATCAAATCCTCTTTAAATTTTGTCTAGAATTAGTGAATTACCAGTTATGGATATTAGGACCTCTACGATATTAACTAAATATAATTTGGGGTATTTTCATGTTTGTAATCCATCAACTGATCATAATGATGGTTAGAGGAAATATTTTATTCAAAATCAGAGACGGAGGGAAAAATGGCGAAAATATGACTGGAAAGATATGGGATTCAAAGTGATTAAGACGTGAAGCGAGAGCTTCTAGTGTGGTATCCGTAATGTTGTACGATTGGATGTTGAGCGAGCTTGGATGACATCCAGTCAAAAAGTTCTACCCTTCATCCCTTTATATATAATCAAATTTATATATATTTTATTTGTTTTATCAGATTTTTCCATTTTTACAAATTTTCTAATCAAAATCCCTCCATAGCCATCCAACTAACTACAGCTGATGTTGCCATCAAGTACAACACCAGAGTACGATATATAAATGCCACGGTGGAGCCAATATGAATCACATTGGGGGATGACGTCTGATAAAATGAGAGCTTATGATCCAAAACATGTTGATAATTTATGTTGACAAATAACTCAAATAAGAGGTGGCGACTCAAAATTAGTTGATAATTTAATCTAACGAAAGTTAGTAAATCATTTTAATTATGTTGGTAATTTTATTTAAAAGAATTATTAAATTAGAAGTGGTGATAAGTTAGTAAAAAAATTGCTACTTCGCAAATTATAAGAAGCTGGTGATTTCATAAAGGTGCTGGTAAGTTACCAACAGTTACCTGGAAAAAAAATATTATCAGTTGTTTTCTTGTATGAACGACTTTTTTATATTTACAAATACATTTTGAAATTTAATAGCCCCAAAAAAAAATATCTATGTTTTTTTTTACACGAAACACTAAAATTCTTCAAGAGGAAACTAAATTGGACGGTATTCTAAAGATTATTGCATCCAATCGAGATCCAAGGGTCGCTACTCATTTTTTGAAGTTGTTCAAACTATATTAGGGACTAAACTCCAACATAAAGCTACTTTCCATCCCTAAACTGATGGACAATTAGATAGAACAATACAACGATGGAAGATATGCTATTGGTAGTAGGAGGGACGACCATTTGTGCTTAACAAAATTAGGCAAACAAAATTCTTCTCTAATTAATACTAGAGGTACATAGCAGCAACAACATCAAGAACATCATATTTGGCAATACACATGAATTTCACAAGAGATGAAAAATAAATCTTACTAAAATGCAAGTTTAATTCTACCCACCTAATGAAGGGAGATCCAATGAAAATCAATTTGAGAACAATGTGTCACGAGCAAATCAAACCACGAATCAACCTTCGATCATTAGTTTAATGAAAACCAAACAACACCATCTTTCCCAAATTCTCAAATCAACATCCAATCGTCAGCTTAATGAAAATTGGACATCATCTTTCCCAAACTAACTCTCTCTCTCTCTCTCTCTCAGCTAAGGTTGTGCAAAAGAACCGGGACCCACTCAAACCTAAAAAATGGGACTAGACCAGCTTGAAACTGATGGTTCTTAAGGGAACTGGTTGTTTGCTGGGTTCACTCATATGTGAAGGAAGCCCAATAAGTTGCAAGCCCAAAAAGGGCTTGAGCCCATATAATAAGTTATATGGAGAAATAGGGTTTCTCACTATCTTTATAATGTGGTAGCCGCAAAAGGAAATAGTAACAGAGAAAAAGAGAAATCAGAAAATCTAGGGATTGAGGCAATATCTGATTTACATCAAGTTGGCATCGAAGGTCGATTCGTTGTCTGATTGAGCTGAAATTTTGTCAGCATGTTCGTGGTGCAATTTTCTCGAGTTTAAAAGGTTTGATTTTTCATTTGAAGCTACATACATCAGGTTTTTCGTGGATTGATCAAAACCTACGTTTTTATTAGATTTATCATTAATCTCTTATGAAATTCATGTGTATTGCCAAGAATTATGTTCTTGATGTCTTTGCTGCTATGTACCTCTAGTATTTGTTAGAGAAGAACATTGTTCACCCAATTTTGTTGATAGTGAAGATTTTCAGGTGGACTCGGGTCCCGTGGTTTTTTATCTTCTCACATCAAGAAGGTTTTCCACGTAAAAAAATCATCTTGTGTTCGCGTGCTTGGTATTTACTTTACTCTACTATAGCGATTCCTATTAGGTTTACACAAGAGGGGAGATTATTTTATTCCACTGCGTTAATTTGATATTGTTCGAATTGTTATCATTCTCCCATCAGAGTGGTATCAGAGCATCAAGTTATTGCTTGATTTTTCTACCTTGTGTTAAACATTGGAAACGAATACAAGTAGAATGGTTACACTGAATGATTCGAATAATCATATTTGGAAAGGGAAGATGGAAGACTTTTTATATGTGAAAGATTTTTATTTACCCATATTTGCTGAGGAGAAACCAAAGAATAAAACTGATGCTGAATGGTCTAATTTCATCGTCAAGTGTGTGGTTATATTAGGCAGTGGGTGGATGATAATGTTTTGAACCATATTATTGAGGAAACACATGCACGCAGTTTATGGGATAAGCTCGAACAGTTATATGCTCGAAAGACTGGAATAATAAGTTATTTTCTATAAAATAGATGATGGCTCTGAGATATCATGATGGTACTCGTTTGACTGATCATTTAAATTCTTTTCAAGGAATTATAAATCAGTTGGTTGTAATGGGAATCAAGTTTGATGATGAGATACAAGGACTATGGTTGCTTGGTACTTTGCCGAACTCATGGGAGACGTTCCAAACATCTTTGTCTAATTCTGCCGCGGATGGTACGATTACCATGAATTTGGCCAAGAGTAGTATTTTGAATGAAGAGATGAGAAGAACGACATAAGGACCATCCTCTTCACAATCTAATGCCTTGGTTGTTGAGAAAAGGGGAAGAAGTGAGTCTTGAGGTCCAAGAAATAGAGATAAAAGTCGAGATAAAAGCAGAGGTAAGTATAATAAATTTGCTAATGTTGAGTGCCATTATTGTCATCAGAAGGGACATATTTAGAGGTTTTGTCGCCAGTTAAAAAGAGAGATGACAATCGTGTTGCTGCACTTAAAGAAGACTTTCTCATTATTTTTTATGGTGATGTGGTGAATTTTGTATCTCATGAGACCAGTTAGGTAATTGATAGTGGTGCATTTGTTCATGCTACGTCTTGTAGGGATTTCTTTACATTATACAAGTCAGGTGACTTCGAATATGTGAAGATGGGAAACAACGGGCTAGCTCAAGCTGTAGGCATCAGTGATGTGTGCCTAGAAACCAGCAATGGCACAAGGTTGGTATTGAATAATGTCAAACATATACTTGATATCCACTTGAATTTGATTTCTACAGGCAAGTTGGATGATGAGGGGTATTGCAACACCTTCAGTAATGGTCAATGGAAGCTCACCAAAGGTTCTCTTGTTGTGGCTAGAGGTGAAAAATATTCTTCATTGTACGTTATGTAGGGCAAAGTTGTCCACGTAGACAAAATTAATGCAAGAGACAAAGTGAAGATGCAAAATGAGTTATGGTATAAGAAGCTCAGTCACATCAGTGAGAAGGGTTTGTCAATATTGGCCAAGAAGAAGCTCCTTTCAGGATTGAAAAGTTCAGCACTAAAGAAGTGTGCTCATTGTTTAGCATGAAAACATAACGGAGTTGCATTTAAAAGCTCCCCTCCTTTAAGAAAGTCAGGTATACTGGATTTAGTGCATTCTGATGTTTGCGGTCCTATGAAAACAAAATCACTTGGTGGCTCTCTTTATTTTGCTACCTTCATAGATGATTTTTCAAGGAAAATTTGGATTCATACCTTGAAAACTAAAGATCAAATGCTAGATGCTTTTAAGCAATTTCAAGTTTCAGTTGAGAGACAGACTGGAAAAAAATTGAAATGCATCAGAACTGATAATGGGGGAGAGTATATTGGACCTTTTGATGAAGATTGCAGACAACAAGGTATTCGACATCAAAAGACACCTCCCAAGACGCCTCAGTTAAATGGCTTAGCTAAGAAAACGAACAGAACATTGGTTGAAAGGGTAAGATGCTTACTTTCATAGTCAAAGCTACCTAGATCCTTTTGGGGTGAGGCTTTAAGTATAGTTGTGCATGTATTAAATCTTATTCCATGCGTTCCTTTAGAGTTTGATGTTCCTAATAGAGTTTGGACATGCAAAGATGTTTCTTATGATTATTTGCGTGTCTTTGGATGCAAAGCATTTGTGCATATTCCCAAAAATGAGAGATCTAAACTTGATGTGAAAACACGATAGTGCATATTTATTGGCTATGGACAGGATATGCTTGGCTACAAATTTTATGATCCGGTTGAAAAGAAAATTGTAAGAAGTAGAGATGTTGTGTTTATGGAAGATCAAACAATAGAGGATATTGAGAAAGCAAAGATGACTTCAGCACCACATGTTAGTGATAATTTGGTTGATTTGGATCCAGTTCCTCTTACAAATATTCCTACACGGGTTTATGAAGAGCAACAGGAAGTCAATGTTCCAAATAATGCACATGTTCTTGAACATGTTGAAACAGATAATACTATTCTTGAACCAGATGCTCAATTAGATATTCCATTGGATGTTCTAGTCCGGAGATCCGTTAGAGACCGATGACCTTCCACCAGGTATTCGAAAGATGAGTATGTATTATTGACTGATGCAGGTGAACCAGAGTGCCATGCAAAAGCAATAGAAGATGAGAACAAAATCACTTGGTTTGATGCTATCCGAGATGAGATGCAGTCACTTTATGATAATCATACTTTTGAGTTGGTGAAATTACCTAAAGGTAAAAGAGCTTTGAAGAACAAGTGGGTATATAGGTTGAAGCAAGATGAACATACTTCACAACCACGGTCCAAAGCTAGATTGGTTGTTAAGGGATTCGGTCAGAGAAAGGGTATTGATTTTGATAATATATTTTCTCTGGTAGTGAAAATGTCTTCTATCCGTGTGATACTAGGCTTGGCAGATAGCCTAGATTTGGAAATTGAGCAAATGGATGTTAAAACAGCCTTCCTACATGGTGACTTAGAGGAAGAGATATACATGGAACAACCTGAGGGTTTCAAAGTGAAAGGGAAAGAGGGTTATGTGTGCAAATTGAAGAAAAGTCTCTATGGCCTAAAACAAGCACCGAGGCAGTGGTACAAAAAGTTTTTGTCAATTATGATAAAACAGGGCTATAAGAAGACTTCCTCGGATAACTATGTGTTTGTCCAAAATTTTTTTGATGATAACTTTATTATTCTCTTGCTTTATGTTGATGATATGCTGATTGTTGGCAAGAATACTTCAAGAATTGAGTTATTGAAGAAACAGTTGAGCAAGTCTTTTGCCATGAAAGATTGGGCTTGGTGAAGCAGATTCTTGGCATTAGAATTACCCAAGACAGAGATGCTAAGAAGTTGTTTTTATCACAAGAGAAATATATCGAGAAGATCCTTCAAAAATTTTACATGGACAAGGCTAAAGTGGTTAGTACTCCTCTTGCTGCTCACATTAAGTTAAAAATGAAGCAAAGTCCTACGACTAATAAAGAGAAGAAAGATATGGAAAGTGTTCCATATGCCTTAGCTGTAGGAAGCTTAATGTATGCGATGGTATGTACATGCCCAGACTTGGCGCACGCAGTTGGCGTTGTTAGTCGCTATTTGTCAAATCCAAGCAGAGAGTACTGGAATGCAGTGAAGTGGATTATGAGGTATCTTCGGGGAATTTCAAATTTGAAACTTAGTTTTGGGACCGGGAAACTTGAGTTAGTTGGATACACAGATTCTAACTTGGCAAGAGATATTGATACTTGTAAATCTACTTCTGATTATTTGATTTCTTTTGCAGGTGGAGCTGTGTCATGAAGTCAAGATTGCAGAAGTGTGTTGCACTTTCTACAACCGAAGCTGAATTTATTGCAGTGACTAAAGCTAGTAAAGAGATGCTATGGATGAAGAAGTTCTTAGAAGAACTTGGGTTTAAGCAAAAAAAAAAGGTATGTGCTATTTTGTGATAATCAAAGCGTAATTCATCTTGGTAAGAATTCATCTTTTCATTCTAGATCGAAACATATTGACGTTAGATATCATTGGATAAGGGATGTTCTAGATGAAAAGTTGTTAGAACTTGAGAAAATTCATACAAATCATAATGGCTCTGATATGATGACGAAGACTCTACTAAGACAGAAGCTTGAAATTGCCAATTGATAGCAAGGATGGTGAATCCCTCCACATTGTCGTGAGGGAGAAATTTGTTAGCTCGGTTCACTCCTATATGGAGGAAGTCCAATAAGTTGCAAGCCCAAAAAGGGCTTGAGCTCATATAATAAGTTATATGGAGAAATAGGGTTTCTCACTATCTTCATAATGTGGTAGCCGCAAAAGGAAATAGTAACAAGAGAAAAAGAGAAATCAGAAAATCTGAGGGTTGAGACAATATCTGATTTACATCAAACTGGCATCGGAGGTCATTCGTTGTCCAATTGAGCTGAAATTTTGTCAGCATGTTCGTGGCGCAATCTTCTCGAATCTGAACAGTTTGATTTTCGTTTGAAGCTGCCTACATCAGGTTTTCGTGGATTGATCAAAACCTGCATTTTTTGTCAGATTTATCCTTAATCTCTTGTGAAATTCATGCGTATTGCCAAGAATTATGTTCTTGATGTCTTTGCTGCTATGTACCTCTAGTGTCACGCCCCGACCTTCAGGCACGCACCCATCCCTTGCCTTGGTCGATTATAAGAGCGATATCTCAAGACTACGTATCACCAACCCTTTCTTTTTATTATGCACAAGCGAAAGCAATTATAAAATCCCCAGACAGTAAAACATTGGGATAGAACAGTAGGATTACATTTCAAACCTTCACTCTTATATACATTGCAAAACCGTGCACATATATATACAAAGTGAACTATTAAGTCCAATTCACATTAAGCTAGTTAAAAACACAAGGTCTACAAACAGAAGCGGGGTTTTACAAGTTACGGGTCCCCATCCTCCTCTTCATCATTCTCCACACTCCAACCGGAGCCTTCAACAGACTGCACTGGACTTCGAGACCTTCAACATCCAAGTCTGCTACATCTAGGGACCTGAAATGGTTATTCAATAACCAATGAGACCACGTCTCAGCAAGTTCTACCCCCCTAAGACCCGATTAGTAAGCCAATACACTATGGGCTGCCTAAACACGTACAGGTCAGAGGACTTACCTTAGCATCAGATTCCACCTGCAAATCAATACAATTTATAATAGGCACCCAATAACTCATAACAAATCGAACTAGTCGATTACATGTCACAGAGCACACGTGCATTCTCTAAGGCACTAGTTCACCAAAGTAATGCATCAAATCACCGAGCCCACGTGTCCATTCCAAGATGCCTCACTTAATTCCCGAGCCCACGTGCATTCTCTAAAGGCACTTGTTCACCAAAGTGATGCATCAAGTCACCGAACCCACGTGCCCTTTTAGATGCCACTCTCAAGATTCAATGGCTTTATGGTCCCACCCGACGCTCTCAAGATCTAGTGGCTTTACCCGATCCTCTCAAGATCTAGTGGCTTTACGGTCCCACCCGACCCTCTCAAGATTTAGTGGCTTTACGGTTCCCACCCGACCCTCTCAAAAGCCGGTCCCACTCTCAAGACCCGACCCTCTCAAGATGGCTTTACGGTCCCACCCGACCCTCTCAACTATTGCCAATGATATTGCACCTTGTAATTAAATTCCTCAATTTCATAATATCTTGGCCTAACTTGTTGATATCAAAGATACTCGATAAAATATCGTGTATGGGTACACGATCGGCTTTAGCCAAAATAGAATAATTTCATTTTCTATAAATCCCACCATTTTCTGTAGTCTACCGAAACATTTTTGGCATTATCAACCGATGCCTGGTTATTTTTCAATTAATAACCAAAGATTATTCAATTTAGGAATAGATCCTAAAATCACTCATAAATCAATTTAACACAAAATAAAGCTCAATTAAATAAACGGACTGCACCACGATCATCAGCACAAAATTCCGGTCACCGGCCATCCCAATTGAATTTTCGGAAAAATAATTAATTAAATAATTAATTTCGAAAATTAAATAAATAAATAATAAAAATCCAATTTAGACCCGTAATGCCTGATTGGAAGCCAAGACGAGCCCGGAAAATTACCGAGACTCGTTCAATAAATAACATGGCACATCTACTAGCTAATGGCTATTTCTAACCAACTAACATGCATCAATTAGTCTCTAATTTAATTTATCTAAATTAATCTAACCACCTAATTGCATTTAATTAAATCTAACCAACCCTAAGTATAATTGGTAAACTAAGAAAGCATTAGTGAGTAAAACTCACTTGTTAAAAGCGGAGACTGAAACACCGCGAACGACGACGCAATGGCGGCCAAAATCCGAACTTTCCGCGGCGTCGACGGACACTCGGGCCGGGCCCAAAAGTCTCACAAGCCCACAGAAGATTCTGGGCTTGGACTGAACTTGGGCCAATTTGCTTCACGGGCCCAAGATGGGCTAAACTCTTGGGCTGAAATTCATTACTTTGAGGACTGAATAAGAGAGCTTCATGGGCTGTTGAACTGGGTCTAAAATGCTGGACTGGGCTGCAACTTGAATTAAACCACCTAGGCTGAACTGCTGAAGAAAAGACTGAATTGGGCTGGAAATTATGGGCTCGTTGAATCGTTGAAGTAGATGGGCCGTTGATGCGAACTAATCCGCGAGCGAAATGGGAGACAATGCGGCAAGATCGAAGCAGCTGGCGTCGAGCGAAGACTTCGGTTGATGGAGGAACACGCGGACGTTGTTGCTGCTGAGGAGTCTTCGATCGTTGCTGGACACGCACCACCCCAAAAGAAAAAGAAGGGCAGCTGGCGTTGGGCTTCATGGACGATTGCTGCCGGACGCGTGGGCCTTCGGTGGATGATGGAGCTCGGTTTCGATGGCAAACGGTGGATGTTGGCAATTGGAGGAGTCAAACTTGCTGGGGAAAGTTTCTTTAGTTGACCAAGTGTATGCGTGGCCTGCAGAGAGAAATTTTGGTGGTGGTGTGTTGTTTTGGTGGGCTTGTGGCCGAACAAACGAGAGAGAGAAGGAGCGGAGATGGGGCTTCAGTAAATCTTCAGTGGACAAGATGAACCAAGAAAAAAAATGGAAAGCAAGGCAGAGACAGCTAGTCTTTTGGCTGAGGCGCAATTCGCACGAGGGAGAAAAAGAACCGGTCAAGTGTATGGAAGAAGCCAAGGAAGGGGGGCCCAAGGATAGCAATTTCTATCTCTTCCATTAACTCCATGTCCCCTTAAAGCCCACAACTTATCCCTTGGTCTATAATACTTTATTGCAAAGAAAATCCACCCATTTAATATAATTTGAAGCCAATAATATTCGGCCCTCCCGTAGCTCCGAATTTCCTAGGCTTTGAGCTTCAATTTCTTTACAAATTCCTCAAATTTGATGTCCACCTTCATCGAAGAAAAATCCCATACCATTTATGCAAGTGCCCATCGCCAAATAGTTCAGCTTGAAAGTTAAACTCCCTTCAATTCGGCCAATCCGAGTTTATGTTAATTTCCGCGGCGTCCGATTTGATTTTCCGTAAAAATCCCGAACACGATGGAATTTCTCCGAAAGATAAGACGACGTCCTATAAATGAACCGTGACATGCTCGAACGTCCGATTTCCGAATCCGAATTCAATTTCATGGTTAAAATCGACCGAACATGATTTTAGTCCGATCCGACCTATTGAGTAGCTTTTAAGAATTTTACCGTGGTTATATCCCTTAACGGCTTCACTCAATAGATGGGTTAACTCATGAGTGATCAGCTCAGAGAAAAAGGACCACCGGCGTGTCGACGAGTTGCCCATTTCATATATTCGGAACGGTGTTGAAATTTGGGATGTCACATCTAGTATTTGCTAGAGAAGAACATTATTCACCCAATTTTGTTGATAGTGAAGATTTTCGAATAGACTCCGGTCCCGTGGTTTTTTATCTTCTCACATTGAGGAGGTTTTCCACGTAAAAAAATCGTCTTGTGTTCGGGTGCTTGGTATTTACTTTACTCTACTATATCGATTCCTATTAGATTTATACAATAGGGGAGATTATTTTATTCTGCTGCGTTAATTCGATATTGTTCGAATTGTTATCGTTCCCCCATCACTGGTTTGGTTCTCAATTCCAATTTATGGGAACTGATGGGTACTGATCTAGTTCCCAGTTCCATTGGCGAATCCACCCACCCGAACTAGACTGGACCGGTACTATAATAATACGTATCATAACGATATATTAATTTTTTGTATTAAAAAATTAAAATTCGAAATCAATAAATCTAAAATTTAGGGCTCAACTCAATCATGGTATTCCCTCTCAGTTCTCCAATCCATCTCATCTCTCTTGAAATCACTCAAGCTCTCACTGTCTCCGTTTCCGTCTCCATCTCCAATTCTCCATATCTCAACTCACGGCCGCGCATGCGTCTCAACTCAATGGCACGCCATAGTTCATCGCCTCCGTCTCTCGACTCACAGCCGTGCCTCTCACCTTTGATCGATGGATAGCTGCACTGTGGTTCATCGCCTCCCTCTATCCCCTCCATTTGCTATAAGTTCGAACCTCTTATCTTTAATCTACTCACTAAATCCCATAAGTTATTTGTTTGTTTGGTCAGTGTAGGTCAAAACCCTAAATCCCTAAATTTCTAAAAGCCTTTCTCTCTACCAATGGTGATGATTTCTCTGCTCATGTCGTCCGTTAGTACTAGAGAAAACTACCGAGGAAGGAAAGCACCTTGGCCTTTGAGGAAGAGGAAAAGCAGTTGTGGATGCAATCCGCTGGATGTGGACGAGCTCAAGTACGTATCATGAAAGCGGACAGCAGTTTATTAAGGTATTATGCCCTAGAGGGAGGAGGTCCAGTGTTCTATAGGTGATGAGAATTCGATTATCTTGGTTTTGCATTTTCCCTTGTCGAAACAATTAGTTTCTGTATTACTAATAGCCTTGTGTGTGTAATTCGCCCTTCATCACTTGTGTTTCCAGGTTTGCAGTAAGTGTTCTTTTGTTGAGGATCTTTCGAGATGAAACCCATCGTGTCTGTTTGGTAGAAATTTAGAATGCACAATCTTACGACACCCTATGGGATCTAGTTTATTTTAGTTTCTTTATTATTAGGCTTTCTTTATTACAAGGCTCCAAGCCACATAATTCTCTCTCATTATCTTGCCAATTTTGGTTTCCCTCGTTCTGGTTGTGCAGACTTTATACTAAAAAGATTGGCAATATTTGGTTGATATTTGGTAAGAGCGGTTCCATGATACCACCCAAAAATCGGATTACTTGGTTGATGTTTGATGAGACCGGTTCCATGGATCCACCCGAGAACCGGATCGAACCGACAGTCTGGTTCTCGAATGGATCAATGCAACCAATAGGTGGTTCTGATTCCAATTTTTTGAAACTGATCATTAGTGGGTGATTCCCGATTCTAGGATGGAAACCGCCCACCTGGATCATGCACACCCCTATATATAGCCTCACGTTGATCATTCTTGGCTATTGCAACAAAAATAGACAGATATCCCATTTATTTAGGCCAAATATAGCATCTTTTAATTTCTCCATATAGATTATCATATGAGCTCAAATTTTTAGGGTTTCATTTTAATAGGCTTCCTCTACATAAAAGTGAGCCCAGTCCAACAGACCCATCACAAAATTCTCAAGTGAAATGGTAAGTGGCACACGAGCCGTGGTTTTACCGTCAAGGCTTTCCAATGCTTACTAGATTTTCCCATCTTTAGTGTTAAGAAAGTAATAATCGTGTTTTGGATTCATTCCATCTAAATCTGGAGGACCAAATTTTAGTTGTGATGATCAATTCGCCGCTTTTTATTACATCAGCATTAATTAGTAAGTTGTGCAGAAATGAAGTTCTAGATGTTTATTTTGCGAGTTAGCTAACAACCGATTGAATCTCGAACCCAATTTCGCTTCTACGAAAGCCTGACTACATACATGTATGTTCTTTATCATACCCATTTTCAGCAACAATTAGTGAAGACTCCATTCCTGTCAGACATCTCTAGCCTAACACTAAGGGCCGTTTGGTTCGGCTTTTAAGGAATGCATTTGCAAAAATGCAAATACCTTTACGTGAAAGAGGTTTTCCGAAATGCAAATAACATTTGGTAAACTTTGCATAAATTTGCATTGAGAAACAACTTTGGCCAAAATACTATTTGGTAAAATTTGCATTTGTAAATGACTTTTATTAAATTAAAAAAACAAAATTGTATTTTTTTTTTTTAAGTCCGACCACCGGACCGCCAGATCTAGTGGCCGGATGGCCAAATCTGCCCCCGACTGTTGCCGGGGTTGGCTGCCTGGGGTCACGCAACCTCAGGCAACCGCCTGGGTCCTGTGATTGAAGCCATCAGTCGCTTGGGTCGCGCGACCTAGACGTCACCTAAGGTCCGACAACGGTCGTCGGGGTCGGGCAACCCTCAGGTGGCGGCCGTTAGCACGCGCGACCCCTTGGCCGGCGGTCATTGACCTCCGATCGGCTTCCGTGCGGTGGTTTGGAGAAGATGAACAGTACCGAAGACTTGCATTCCCAAGATGCAACTTCCCAAAGCATCTCCAGAGCTATATTGGGCTAAAGGCCCTTAGAGTCCTTTGGAGATGCAATTGCATTTTATCAAAGTTGCCAAAAAAAACGAACCAAACGCATTTGCATTTTACCAAGGGACTTTAGTCTCAAAGCCCATTCCCAAAGCCGAACCAAACAGGGCCTAAATTTCCTATCCCATTTGTGCCTGGGTGCTTGAGGCTCAAAATTATACTCCAGAGGTGATCGTCGGATGGACCGGTCAGGCCTAGGAACATTTGTCCAAGTCCGCCCGCCGAAAAACTTATGCACCAAACGTTCGGGCCGGGTCGAGTTTTCTTGTCGGAAGGTCACGAGAGCCCATGTGTTTTTAGTAACCAGATTGTAACTGTTCAATAAACAATGGACATAATGTAGGAACATTAAACAAACTCTGTCCAACAAAAGAAAATCGACGTGAACAACCGAAATGGCTCAAAAAGAAATATATAGATTCTCGTCGTGAGAAGCACATCGCCTTTCAGCAGAGGTAATCCCCCGCAGCACTCTCCTACAAAACCGTTGGAACGGACACCCCATAAACAGACATCCTCTGACTCAGTCTCCGGGCCATATTGCATCGAATCCCACCACCCTCCATCGCCATTCTTCTTTGTCAATTTTCTATCTTCTTTCTGTCTCTGTTTTCTTTACGTGCGACCCATTTTCCTTGCACCAAATCTTTCACGTTCAATCATCATTGTTCCAGTCCTTCCTCCGCATTTAAGTTCCCAAAAGGAAAATGACCATGGAATCCGCTCTTCATTCGCAAGTTCCTCATACACGGAGGATCCTCGATCTTCCCCGTGTCCCCGATTCGTGAAACTCGGCCATGATGATGAGTCCTCGGCGTGTTGCTCAATGATCTGAAGGTGAGTTTCTGATGCAGATTTATGTGGTAGAGAACCGCAGAATACAATCCTAGGGAAGGATCAGGAGAGTAGAAAAGAATTTGGAGGTTTCGTTTGAGGGCGTTGGGCAATGGCGTCTCTTTCGAGCCAACCGTCCAAGAAAGCAATGAGGACCCCCGGTTCGGGCAATTCCCAGGGCGGCAGCCGGAGTTCGACCGGGCAGACCGTGAAGTTCGCGAGGCGGACCTCGAGCGGGAGGTACGTCAGCTTGTCCAGGGAGGACCTCGACATGTCCGGGGAGCTGTCAGGGGACTACACGAACTACACCGTGCACATCCCGCCTACCCCGGATAACCAGCCGATGGACTCGTCTGTGGCCGTGAAGGCCGAGGAGCAGTACGTCTCGAACTCCCTGTTCACGGGGGGCTTCAACAGCGTGACCCGCGCGCACCTGATGGACAAGGTGATTGAATCTGAGGTGAGCCATCCCCAGATGGCTGGGGCCAAGGGCTCCTCTTGCTCGATGCCGGCTTGTGATGGCAAGATCATGAAAGATGAGCGTGGCGTCGACATCACTCCATGCGAATGCAGGTGTGCTGTCATCCCTTTCGACCTAGAATCGCTCAATCATATATTTGCTTGAGGCTTTAGTGTCAATATTTATACAAAATATAAGATGTTATGAACTAGAGCAAATTGTGGCAAGATTGATCTTTGGAGTTCTAACTTGTATTTGAGGAAGATCAATTTGATAATTTGAAATGGAAGACTCATTGGAAGGACCGATTCTATAAAATGAGTCAGTTTCTGGATTTTATCATGGAATATGTGTGGTTTCTTCTTTTGCTTGGGCTGAAAAACTCGAGCTTCAATGTTCAGGTTCAAAATCTGTAGAGACTGCTATTTGGATGCTCAGAAGGACACCGGTTTGTGTCCCGGGTGCAAGGAGCTATACAAATCGGCAGATTACGACGACGACGTGCAGGATTTCTCGAGCGGGGCGCTGCAGTTGCCACCTCCGGACAAGAGGGACGCGAACAACATGACCATGATGAAGAGGAACCAAACTGGCGAGTTTGACCACAACCGGTGGCTGTTCGAAACTAAAGGCACTTACGGCTACGGCAGTGCGTTCTGGCCTGAGGACGACTACGGGGATGACGGGGAGGAGCGGATGCACTCAGGTGTGATGGACTCAATGGACAAGCCGTGGAAGCCCCTCAGCCGGAGATTGCCTGTACCTAATGGCATCATCAGCCCCTACAGGTTAGAGATCTAATCATCGCGATCGTCACGATCGCCGTCTGCACATGTTGTTCAGTGATCACAGTTCATCATCAGATAACCGTGACCTGTATGACCAGGTTGCTGATCTTGCTCCGATTCGTGGTGCTCGGCTTCTTCCTGCACTGGCGAATAACGCACCCAAACGAGGATGCGGTCTGGTTGTGGCTCATGTCAATCGTGTGCGAGATCTGGTTTGCGTTTTCCTGGATCCTCGATCAGATTCCTAAGCTTTGCCCGATCAACCGCTCCACGGACCTTCAGGCCCTCCACGACAAGTTCGACCTGCCTTCGCCGTCCAATCCCACGGGCCGCTCCGATCTTCCCGGCGTCGACTTGTTTGTCTCTACAGCGGACCCCGAAAAAGAGCCTCCGCTTGTTACTGCCAACACGGTCCTCTCTATCCTATCCGTCGACTACCCAGTGGAAAAGATAGCCTGCTATATTTCCGACGACGGAGGTGCCCTTCTTACATTCGAGGCAATGGCTGAGGCTGCAAGCTTTGCCGATTTGTGGGTTCCTTTCTGCCGGAAGCACAACATCGAGCCTCGGAATCCCGAGAGCTACTTCAGTATAAAGTCCGACCCCACCAGGAACAAGAGCCGAACGGATTTCGTCAAAGACAGGAGGAAGATAAAGAGGGAGTACGACGAATTTAAGGTGAGGATCAATGCACTTCCCGAGTCTATCAGGAGGAGATCGGACGCGTTCCACGCGAGGGAGGAGATGAGGATGCTGAAGCACATGAGAGAGAGCGGGGGCGATCCGCTGGAGCCGATCAAGGTCCAGAAAGCGACATGGATGGCCGATGGAACTCACTGGCCCGGCACATGGGCCAACCCGGCTGCGGAACATTCCAAAGGCGATCATGCAGGAATTCTTCAGGTATGTCGTCGACCCGACATCTTCTTTTTCGTGTTCATCGATCGGATGCCATACCGTGATTTACGTTCTCCCATTATTGAGCCGACAAACCTGTGTTCTTTGAAGGTGATGTTGAAGCCACCCAGCCCCGATCCACTGATAGGGAATGCAGAGGATAAGCTCATCGACTTCACGGATGTAGACACCCGACTCCCCATGTTCGTTTACGTATCGCGAGAGAAGCGTCCGGGCTACGATCACAACAAGAAAGCGGGGGCCATGAATGCCCTGGTACGAGCATCGGCGGTATTATCCAATGGCCCGTTTATTCTCAATCTCGACTGCGATCACTACATCTACAATTGCAAAGCTATTCGGGAAGGAATGTGCTTCATGATGGATAAAGGCGGCGAAGACATCTGCTACATTCAGTTCCCCCAGAGATTCGAAGGCATCGATCCTTCTGATAGATATGCGAATCGTAACACCGTGTTTTTCGACAGCAACATGCGTGCCCTGGATGGCGTGCAGGTATATCATCACACCCCTAAATTTTCGTTCCAGGAAATAAGACGATTTCTGCAGCTCATTTAGTTCGTCACAATGTTTGTGTCATGTCAGGGGCCATTCTATGTCGGCACGGGTTGTATGTTCCGGCGGTTCGCTTTATATGGGTTTGATCCTCCACATGCAAAGAAAGTGCAAACTAGGACCGACTCCGAGACCCAAGCCCTAAACGCCACCGACTTCGACCCCGACCTGGATGTAAATTTACTGCCCAAGCGGTTCGGAAATTCTACGATACTGGCAGAGTCTATCCCAGTTTCTGAGTTCCAAGCACGCCCACTAGCCGATCATCCTTCGGTGTCGTTCGGAAGGCCTCCTGGAGCTCTCCGCATCCCACGCGATCCGCTCGATGCTGCCACCGTCGCTGAAGCCGTGTCGGTCATATCTTGCTGGTATGTACTCAGCTTATACTCGTGTACCCAATTGTTCTCGAAATGAGTTCAAACCCTTAGCAGAAAGTTTTAGCTGAAAATTTCAGCTCAAATTCAATGTGATGTTACTGCTCGCGTAGTATTAGGACTTGTAACTGAAATGGTTTTGCTATGAACAACAGGTATGAAGACAAAACGGAATGGGGTGATCGGGTCGGCTGGATTTATGGGTCAGTCACTGAGGACGTCGTGACGGGATATCGCATGCACAATCGCGGATGGCGCTCAATCTACTGCGTCACTAAGCGCGATGCGTTCCGTGGATCGGCTCCAATCAACCTGACCGATCGACTCCATCAGGTGCTCAGGTGGGCCACGGGTTCGGTGGAGATTTTCTTCTCGCAGAACAATGCTCTTTTAGCCTCACGAAAGCTCAAGTTCCTCCAACGCCTATCGTATATCAACGTCGGCGTCTATCCGTTCACGTCTATATTCTTAATCGTCTACTGCTTCCTCCCCGCTCTGTCCCTTTTCTCAGGGAGCTTCATCGTGCAGACTTTAAACGTGACATTCCTGATCTACTTGCTCATCATTACGCTAACCCTGATGGGCCTCGCCATCCTAGAGGTGAAATGGTCTGGCGTCGCGCTCGAAGAGTGGTGGAGGAACGAACAGTTCTGGCTCATCTCCGGGACAAGTTCCCACATGTACGCCGTGGTCCAAGGCCTGCTGAAAGTCGTAGCAGGGATTGAGATCTCCTTCACTCTGACATCCAAATCTGCAGCAGATGACGAGGAAGACGTCTTCGCGGATCTTTATCTGGTGAAGTGGTCTTCTCTGATGCTCCCGCCGATCGTCATCGCGATGGTCAACATCATAGCCATCGCCTTCGCGTTCTCCAGGACGATATACAGCACGGTCCCTCAATGGAGCAAGTTCATTGGAGGAGCTTTCTTCAGCTTCTGGGTGTTGGCTCACTTGTATCCTTTCGCCAAGGGCTTGATGGGTAGGAGAGGGAAGACGCCGACGATCGTGTTCGTCTGGTCCGGCCTCATAGCGATCACCATATCGTTGCTGTGGATCGCCATCAGCCCACCGCAGGGAGGCACGGCCGAGGCTGGCGTGGCCACTTTCCAATTCCCTTGAGCCAAGGAAGTAGATGATCAATCCTCCATTCTAAAAGACACGGAAGCCGTCGGTAACAACAATCTATCTTGATCAGCTAGAGAAATCTTAGGGGCCAAAGATAATCTGTTTTAGCAGAACTAGCGAAATTTTGTTTTTGTGCTATGGATTGCGAAGGCAATTCGTCTTCACGTTTTCTTGTTCCTCTCTCATCAGTCTCGCAAACGCATACTAAAAGGCGGTTCGACCCCAGAATGTGTCTGAGAATCGAAAGAGCTGGAAAGAACAGTTGTGATCTTCAAGGGAAGGAGAAGTCAAGCTAAGTACACCAGCAGAACTGTCCTGCCTCTCTTTCTCTGTCTTTCCTCCACTTTGGTTGGGGTTACTGATTTATGTGCAAGAGAAGTTTTAAGCAATTCTTTGAAGAAATAGTTTTGTTAGTCGTGGCACTGCACGAAGCTCTGCACATTTGTATTCTTTGCAGGTGTCCCTGCATCATATTTATTCATTTGGTTCAGTAAAGCAATCTGATGAACTCAGGTAACTGAATTAGCCGGCCGGAAATTTGCCGGCCGGATCATTACTCTCATCGGAATTCATATTGATCCACTAGAAACAATCATGATGAATTGAAAAACCTACTCTAATAACTGTCATTTGTCACAATCCACTGATCTCAACGAAGATTATGAAATATTAATAAATTAAAAATTTCATTTATGGATATAAGAAATGAACGCTCAGACTAGGGGTTTTTAGATTACATACTCATTATTAGACATTATAAAATGATGTGGAATTGCATGAAACATAAAACAAGAAAAATAGAAAAAATTGTTATAAGTTCAAGGTTTTAGATACCCCATTCCACCTTAAACTGAGATCCTATCTATTGAAATGGGTTCTCCAAATTTTTAGAATCCAGAACCTATCTTGTATATTTTAGAATCGGATCAATTCCCACCGATTCAGTTTTCAGATTCCCCATTCTATTTCAGAACCATGCTCACCCTCAACAACTAATTCCTGAACCCCAAAATCGAGGGAACGTAAACCCTAAATTGAATTTCGATAGAGAATCATAGGACGACTTCAATCGGGAATTTTAGGACGAATGTGCCCCCCTCCCCCCGGCCAGCATGATGATCCGCGGGAACACCCAGGGTATTTTTGGTATTTCATCCTACTCAACTCGACAGCCCAAAACCCTAAAACCCCCTGGTCGCTCCCGGATTCCCCCGACCGTTTGGGAGCTCGATCGAATTCATCGAGCGACTCCAGCGACATGGAGAGCATACAGAAGGCCGTGCGCGACCTCGCCAGGGACGTCAAGCTGAGCACCTCGCGACCGCCGCCGCCGCCGTCGCCGTCCGGGAGCACGCATTTCGGCGGCGAAGGGAGGGCCCCCGGAGTCGGGGTCGCCCTGTCGGCTGCGGAGCATCCTCCCGTCCTGTTCGCCAGAAACCCTCGGTAAAATTCACGCCCGCTTTTCCCTCGATGCATTTCGGAGTGGAGAAGCTTGGTTTGGGGCGACGGAGTAGGGCTAGTAGGGGGTTCGATGTTTGGGGAAAGGGCTCGGCTTGGTGTCGGTTTGTCTGCGGGAGCATCGAGATTTTGGGGTTCTGGGAGATTGAATTTGAGGGTGTGAGGAGTTGCAATGCGGGGGAAGAGAGGATGGGTTGGTGGGGGAGAGAGATTGTTGTTTGAGGGTGCGATTCCGTGATCGCGACATGGTGGAATTGTCCTCTCAGCTCGACTTGCTTGCTCAATCGTGGCCAATGTAGGCTCTGGTTCTGGCTAGTCCAGTCCAGCAATTGCGAGATAGTTGGGGGACTGTGCTTTTCAGTCAAAGTTTGCTCTTTTTTTTCTTTCTTTTTTTAATGACTTGTTTGCACAATGCCCGATTCAGTCATTGTGATTCTTTGGCTTTCGAAGTTCTGGGGTATTAGCAAGCGTATGCTCATATCCCGTGGCTTTAGTTGCTTTACCCTTTGTCCAAATATGACTTCATCTTTCCTGATGTCAACTGCACCTGCTAAATGTTGAGCTATGTTGATACTCTTTCTAGGAGTAGTTGTCGAACATCTACGAACCGATTCTTTGGTAATTCATCCAAGTCTTAGTCTTTTTGCCAGATGGGATGATGGGAATAAGTTTGTGATCGCATATTTTTTCTCGTTGTATGTCTTACTGCAGAGGGGTGGTATCTTTGTGGACTTGTTCGAAGCTCTGTGCAATTTCCCTTGTTGCTGGCATTTTTTTGGGCTACACTTTGAAGCGCCGGGTCCGAGGCTGGGTTTCAAAGCTCCTCAAGAGATTGAAAGATGATTGATGCTGGGCAATTCTTGGTCAAATGTGCTCTGTCATACATGAATCTGGTGCCGACTTGGAGCTTCGTTACGGGGTGAAATCTGTTGTGACATGTGACATATACGAGCTCCTTTGTTGCCTTGAATTATCTCATGGATTACCCGAATATACTATCGGCCTCCTTGTGCAATACCTTATCTCTCATCTGTGAGATTGATTATCGCCTTTCTTCATGCTCTGATTTTTTCGATGATTCAAAGTAGAAGTGGTCAGGGGGCGGATCTTGACAAGTAGAGGATCAGGCCTCACTTGTCGTCTGAGTTCACCATTACTCACTCGTCTGGTCTCTGTGTCCTCTCCGATGTGGTGCTTCCTTTCCTTGCGCAGATTTTTGCATTTTATACTCTTATCTAGGAAGCAGTGTTAGTGTTAAAATGAACAGATTGTATGAAGAGTAAGGATGGTGCTAGTTGCCAAACAATCATATACACTGTATCCAAACATCTCTTGGGTATGAACTTTGTTCTTTTTAAGGGCCTGTTTGGTAACATATCTAATTTTATTCTTTTGTTTCCTAGAAGAAAAAAAAAGAATAGAAATCTACTTAGTAATTTATTTGTTCCCTACAACAAATTTGTTCTCGAAAATAGATTTGGAACAGAATCAAGAAAGAAAAAAAGTCATTTCTTTGTTCTTGGGAACAATTTCAAAATGAAGTCTTTTCTTCGTTTTTCCTTTTTCTTCTTCTCCCTCTTGCTAGTCACTGACCTTGATCATGACCAACGACCGGCTAGACGAGGTCGACAACCTCACTAGAGCATCATCAGCCCCCGATGAGGTCGAGCCTCATGAAATTTGGGTGAGGTCAACCTCACGTCTGGCCGTGGTGAGGCTGACCTTGCAGTGGCTCGGAGAGGCCGAGCCTCTCTAGGAGCAGGCGTTGCTCCGACAAGGTCGTTGAAACCGACAACCCATTAAAGGAAGAGGAAGAAGAAGAAAAAGAAATGGAAAAAAAAAAAGAAAAATAGAAAAATATAATAAAATTATTTTAAAAAATTAAAAGAAATTTTTAGTCTTAAAAGAATTTAAGGGTTGTATTAAAAGCATTTCTATTCTGGAAATAAAAGTTTTGGATAATTAGCAAATGTCTTCAAATGTTAAAAACTTATCCAGTGAATGAAATAAATTAAAAAAATCATTTCTAAATAGAAATTATTCTTAAGAACGTAATGATTACCAAACGCATTCAAAATATCTAACATATGAGAAAGTCAACTTGATATTTGTCAGTGAGTTTGTAGGTGCACGCATGCTCCCACTCTATGTGCTAGCATGCAATTTCTTTGTGATTTAGAATTTCTTGTGAAGTAAGTACCTGTCAAGTGAGCAAAATATATCTATTCATAGTCTACCTACACTAGATTTGAAAGCTTGTATCGTTTTGCACTCGAACCCAGGCGGCAATTCCTTGTGAAGTAAGTACGATTGGGGAGGTCTTTGGACGAAGATGAATCCCAACTCTGAAGAATTGCTCTCTGTTTGCAATTTGCATTATAGTGAACTAGGATATGTTTTTGTGTGATCATGAAGGAAGTGTGGACATGGTTAGTAAAAGTCTGTCGCACTATTTTATTTGCTACTGGTTCCACCGTGATTTTTTTATGGACTAAAATAATGATGAATTAAGCTTCAAACGTGATTAAATTATTGAGTTCAATTGTATATTTACGTTATTAATTAGGTTTGTAATATTTTAATTTGTTATTTTACATGAACTAGGTAATTGTATATGATTAGTGACAAATAATTATTAATAGTTGAACTTATGTTTCATTTGCCATATGTAGTACGAAAGCTTGAGGAATACTTTATTTCTGATTTTCAATTTCTATTCATTTGCGTTGACCAAATATCAAATAAAAAGCAAAAAAATGTTAGGAAAAAAATAATCAAACTGTGCCTACTTGGATTAACCATAGCCCCAAACTTTTTTTCTTTTTTAGCATCACCAAAACTCCAAAAATTGTATGAATAACCCAAAAATACCCTCCATTAGTTTTGTCCAAGACTACTATTAAAGATTCGAGATGTTGGCTTATTTAAATGACAGCGGGCAAAGAGAGCTGACATTGATTTGGGAAATTTCACCGAAAAGTCTAAACTATGCCTAGTATTCATGCCGGATTTACAAATACCTAAAATCTCAGATTCCGTTCGTTTCATAAAAATAACTTTCAGAAAAAAAAAATTCCGTATTTTCCGACATTCGTTTCACCAAAAATGATCTAGTCATTGGAAACATTTTCTACCAATGGAAAAAAGCCTTCTTAAATAGAAGAAAAAGTTTTTTTCATTTTTCAAGTTGGGGAAAACAAGGTGAAAAGCATTTTCCTTAGTCACTATCTCTTGTCTCACACTTTTGCTAATCCCTTTTATTTCTCTTTTATTCTTTTTAAAAATTTAAAATTTTGAATTATTTTTATTTTTATTTTTATTTTTTCTTTCTTTCTTTTTTTTTTTTTTTTTCTTTTTCGCCCATTGCTGGCCACAGCAATGGCTGGCGATCGGCCACAAGCAAGCCCAATGAGTGCCAGCCTCTAGCTCATTGATCTAGCAAGCCTTTTCTAGGCCATCGAGCTCTACCATGCCACCGACTACAATATATGGAGAGTTGGAGCCTAGCTAACCTATGGCCAAGCTCGAGCTTGCTTCTAACCGGTCGCCATGGCTGCCGACCAGCCAAGGAAGAAGAAGAAGAAAAAGAAAATTAAAAAAAAAAAAAGAATAATTAAGAATTGATTTAAAAAGTAAATTAAAAATTAAAAATCAATTTTAAAAAATTAAAATTTTTATTAAAAGATAAAATAATTATTGAAAGGAGTGCATGGAGGAAAATATTTTCCATTTTGTTTTCAAATTTTAATGGAACATCCGAAATATTGTTATTTTCTTGGAAAATGGTATCCTGAAAAGTATTTTTTTTTTTTTAAATTCCACATTTTTATACCCCAAAATTTTGACTTAATATTACTAAAAAATTTTAAATGTGTATATTTACTTCAAACTAATTTTATCACAAAAATTTTAATTTGTTATTCTTAAGTGTACCCAAATTTTAGGATAAATGGGTGGATAAATGGGTGTACCAATTTGAGATTTTGCGTAATTTTATGAATAGATACTCAACCAAATCCAATTTTTTTTTTTTTTTAAAAAAAAAAAAAATTGAGCTCCATTCAAGCTACATTGATTAGATTTGAAGTTAGCTAGAGATATCTTTTGGCATGAAAAAGATCACAGAGATTTTTTTATAAGGAAAATATGACTAAAAATGGAAAATTAAGTCAACTGTGACACCAATACTGCAAAGTTGTCTCGGTGTGATGCATGTACCCTCCATCACAGTTAAAAAAATCACTTGTTGAACATCCGACATGGTATTATTCATTTTTTTATATAGAATAATTAACACTGAGGTGATGCCCTACGAGAGCCACATATGAAAAAAAATTAAAAAGAAAAAGAAAAATTGAATAGACCAACAAAAAGAGAAAAGGAAAATAAAACCCAAGGAGAGGAAAGCGTCAAATTCTTGATTCAAACTAGGAGGAATCGATAAAAGGTTGGCTTGAATTGCAGTGAATGAAGGATGAACACGAAAGAGGAAGGAAAAAAAAAAGAAAAAAGCAATAAATCAAAGAGAAAAGGAAAACATAAAATAGGATTTTTAAAAATGAGTTTGCAAATTTTTACCACGTCAAGCCCATATAAGATTTTTAACGGCAATATTGGCGATATGTGTTAGATGAGTGGAAATTGGCAATTTTGATGCCATGGAAAATAATATATTACGATGGACATGAATTAAGATTTTCAATGAAAATCCTCTTTTTCCTTTTTAGGTTAATTTCATGAAAAATCTCATATTTGTACATTTATGACAAATTTATTCAAAACTAATTTTTCACCACAAAAAATCTAAAACCTGTACATTTATGGTAAAATTTCTGTCTATTAATATTCGTTAAATTAAATCAATACCACAAATATATATATATATATATATATATATATATATATATCAGTACATATGTGACAAACGAAGCGTAATATCGCAAACCGAAAAATCCGTCAACTGACACGTGTTATATTTAACTAAAAGATTTAACAATAAAATTTAAAAAAATTAATATATAGTAAATTTGTTTAATTTAGGATTTTTGTGATCAAAAAAATTAGTTTAAGATAAAGTCGAGTGTATTAATTTGGAATTTTTCATCATATAATTTTTCCTTTTATATAGGCTAGTTAACTCCAGAAAATTACTGACCTAAAAAAAAAAAAAAAAAAACTCTAGAAAATTTGCTAGAATGGCAAAAACGAGAGCTTCGACAAGGAAAAGGAAAAAGGAACAGGGAAAAAAAAAGCATACATTATTACCAAACAGCAAAATAGCCGTCGGATCGAGCCAGGGCCCAGTACGCACCGCAGAGGATACAATCTCCGTCTCTCCTCGAAGCAGAGAAAATTTACAGGGCATCCCAGATAAGGTTTCAGACGAATGCAAATGCTCGTCTTCTGAAAGTCCAGGATATGGCCGCACGAGGGTCCAAGAAGACGACGACCCTTTTCTCCCCCCTTCCCTTTTTCTCAACCGGAGTTTAAACACATCGCCTGCCAATTCGGATACGATCAGAACGATAGCCGCCTTCAAAGAACCGACCGGTAAGCTCTTCCGGCTTGAGAGTGGCCTGTGATTCAATTCATGGTTATGAGTCTCGATTTTCTTGAACAATAGGGGTTTTTGGATTCCTCAATCCTCTAGCGGAAATGGGTTTTCTTTTATCTGTGGTTTCTGGCAATGTTAAGCTTGGTGCTAAGCAAGTGGAGGGCTGATAGCTAAGTGGTCTTCGAGTGCTGATTGCTGTATCTTTTGCAGAACTTGTGTGTTAGATGACATTGTTCTTGTTCACATTGCTCTTTCATTTATTTCGCTTAGCTAAAGTGTGAACAGTCTTCATGTCCATGCCGTTTACCAATTGCCACGACATTGAATGTTCTGCTCTCTTCGTACCCAACTGTGAATAGGATGATAACTAGAGAAATTTCGTGTTCCCACAGACATCATGGAAGGCAATTCAAGTCAAACTGGTGGCGGCATCATGTGGTTCTTCCGCCACCGGGGTTTCAACGATAAGAGTATAAGCGAAATGTTCAAAAGGTGCAAGCGCCTCGCATCGGTGCAAAACGAAAGGGCTTCTGAAAATTGGGAGTACTTGAGGAGCATTGGCATTGAGGAGAGAAAGCTTCCTCATGTTGTTTCTAAATGCCCGAAAATCCTCGCACTTGGCCTTAATGAGAAGCTTATTCCGACGGTAGAATGCCTCTCTACACTAGGAACAAGACCTAATGAAGTTGCCTCTGCCATTGTGAAGTTCCCTCAAATACTTTCCCATAGTGTGGAGGGGAAGCTCTGTCCGCTACTGGCTTTTTTGCAGGCAATGGGGGTCCCTGAAAAGCAAGTTGGGAAAATTGTTTTGCTTAACCCGAGGCTCATTAGCTACAGCATTGAGTCAAAGCTAACGGAAACTGTGAACTTTCTTGCTAGTATTGGCCTTACAAGAGAAGGAATGATAGGCAAAGTTCTGGTGAAGAACCCTTTTATCATGGGCTATAGTGTTGAGAAGAGACTGCGCCCCACCTATGACTTTTTAAAATCCTTAGGTCTCGAAGAGGTGGATCTTCAAAAGGTGGTGATAACCTTCCCTGAAGTCTTGTGTCGAGACGTGAACAAGATTCTAAGACACAATGTCACTTTTCTGAAAAGCTGTGGATTCAACCATGGACAGATAGCGACTTTGGTGACTGGTTATCCTCCTGTCCTGATTAAAAGCATTAACAACTCTTTAAAACCTCGGATTAGGTTTTTGGTTGATATAATGGGGAGACAACTCAATGAAGCTGCTGATTATCCTGAATTCTTTCATCATAGTCTGAAAAAGAGACTAGAGCTACGTTACAAAATATTGAGCCAAAGGAACATCAGCTGTAGCTTGAGTGAGATGCTGGATTGTGATCAAAAGAAGTTCTTACATAAGTTCAATTTGATTGGAGGATTTACCTGAGGTAGTAGTTACATCCTTCATTCATTCTTACAAAATTTTTGTAGAATAGCTTTAGCTTTTATCTGTATTTCTGATGCTTCAGGTGAAGTCATCCTGTATATGGTTCTAGTCAAACAATTCACATGTTGAGTGAAATGATCCTTTTGGCAAATTCAGTGCAGAATTTTGGTATCTAATCTGTAGATGTGTTGCATGGCCTTAATGATGTTGTTTGCTGGTGGTTTGCTTGGTGTGCTTAGCTGAAGTGCAAAATTCTTACAGTGATTGAATCGAGAGATGTGTTGTTTTCTCCATAGCTGAGATGAATTGAACTCTCATTTGAATGCATCAGCACACTTTGAAAGTTCACAGAAACACTGGCTAGCCGACTGAATTTGATTGCCAAGTCTATAAATCTAGGGTGCCTGGCATCTATAATTCTTGTTATGAATGAATCATGGTCTAGTGTGGATGGACTGGGAGCTTAATACTTGATGAATGATCAATAGGGATGCTCCGAATTGATGCGTATGGTTTCAGGTGTAAGATTGGCGGTCTTGATTCCTGCAAAAAGCTTGTTTGTTTCTTAAAGTTCATTATGTAGCTCAAACATTATGTGTCAGGTGATGTTTTTTATGCTACCTAAAGTCTTTGAAGGTATTTTGTTTCCGTTTCTCCTAAAATTTAATGATGATTGATGAACTATACAGTCCAGTTTAACTTTCGACTCGGGGGGTGCACCCCAGCTTCTTGTATGGGAAATGCTCTGGAACTACCAAACTCGTTCTGAAACTACAGCCAGTCATTGATCTGCTATGCAGATCCTTTGAATTATTTTCCAGGCACAATCTCAGGCCAAGGATTTATCTCCCGAGTGTCAAATTTTGCAAGGAAGCACCTTCTCACCAGCTTGGAGCCGTGTATAGACTTTTTTTTTAAGTTGTAGGTGACTATGCAGGCAATCTGACGACTGGATCACGGTGCCTCTCATTGTCCCGAATGAGCACGCTTATTAATCAGTTATTACAGAGAAGCAGAAGATTGTTACTTCTACTTGCGAGTCATGAAATAGTGCACAGCCGCTGCATCAACCCGAATTTAACGTTTCGAATTTAACATTTCCCTAGAAGCTGGCATTGACGAGGTTTTTGCTTTAGCTAGATATAGTATACGATTGCACCTTTATTGGAGTTGAATGTTCTCCTAAAACCAGACCTCCGATGGTATGGAGTTGCAGCTTTAACGGTAGAAAGTGTCGCACCGCAATTTATTTTGCATTATAAGTCGAACGTGAATCTTGGAGCAGATGATGCAGAGGGGATGAAACTGTATCAAAAAGTAATGTCACCAAGACAAGTTTGAGAAGGCATAACAGACGAGGAAAAGAGGCAGTACTCATAAACCGCGGCAGCAGATCGGCTAGAGTTGGGAAACAGATATTAGTACTGGGGATCCTTCTATGGTTGGCCCTTCAAGTGTGCCATTTGCGTAGAGATTTCTGCTACTTGATTATACTGATAGAATAAAACTTGGTAAAAGCCATTTTAATAGAAGGAAAAAAATACATGAAGATGCAGTTGTGGTTGCTGCATTCATCCTATTGCTGTGCTCAACTCACTCTTTTGCAAGTCAGCCACCGACGCCGCAACTCAGCCACTCCCACGGCAGCTCAACTTTAGGTTGTGGCATGCACCGCCTACCTAGCAGAGACCACTCGACCCAAGCCATGCAAAGGCTGTGACCCTAGTTCAAAATGCAGTGCTTCTTAAGAGTGTGTTCAAGAGTATTGGATCGTCTCAATGCGTACTTGCTGCACAGCCCGATAGAGTTTGGCCATGGACCGTTGTCGCAGCTCACCCTTAGGCCATTGCAATAGGCCTCTAATCCATTGGTTGGTCTTGTATTGATGTGCAGTGATTTGCAATAACCAGTCATTCCTAACGCGCTATCTACCAATAACCAAAATCCACCTATTGAAGGACGATCGCTGGTGGGTCTTACGTGATCATCATCATCGATCCACTCCGTGTGTTTCAACCTTGAGCCGCTTTTGATGCATCCAATGGTCGATGCGCATCGATCTTAAGTCGCTGTTAGCCAATCCTAAGTTGTTGCAATCAGTCCCCTATTCCGACGTCGGTTCCAATCGTCACCGGTGGAACTCGTTTGTCTATTTTCTAAGCGTAGAGGCAATCGGATACACTTGACAGGTGTCCAAGAGCAAACAAGAGGAACCGTTTCTTCCAAGCGACATCTGAACTGAGTGATTTTCCATGTTTCTATCTAAAATACTACCAGCAAATTACCACAAAGAGAAAAATTTCAAGGGGCGTTTTGCATCGGAGCCTAAAACGTATGGCCTAGTGCATACCAGGAAAAGATGCCACGAGATTATCTTCAATCATATCGGTTGATCAGAGTTGCCATCCGACAAGCACTTGCCGAACCCAAACGAAGCCTACAAGAGCCAATGGATGAAATTTAGAATAATCAATGGGACATGGTAAGCCTTCGAGAACCTGGCCACCACCAGCAGCAATCAGAAACTATGATATTTCGAAATTTGACCCCATTCGAAATATAGGAAATGGTTATTTCATCAATGCCCTAATAATTAATTTATTCTGAATTGATCACTCATAAGTTAACTAATTTATTGGGACAGGCCATAAAGAGTTAAAAACGCAACAGACTAGAGAATTCGATCAGAGATCGATCGTCGACCATAAGGATCGATACAGGTTAATACTGCACTATTATAAGTCAACTAGCGAACGGATATAAGTCAATTCAACGAAAGTACATAGTTGGTTCGTGGGTGGTTTCACACAATTACGATACTCGCGTCAAACGATGATAAACTAATTTTTAATTGGTCTCGTACTCATGGTACGTAATTAAATCCCCGCGATTACATAACAACTGAGAGTCATTCATGATTCGAAGAGGTATAAATGTGGATCGAAAATTATCAAACATAGGTCAATTGCGCGAAAAATCCAAAAAACCGCCCAATAATTTAGATCATACTAAAGTTACATTTGATTGATTTTAATCATAAAATTTAATTCAATTTCGAGTATTAAATTTTCAAGGGTTTCAAAACTAATTCTTTGGACATCGCCTCATTGTCTGTTGAATTACCGCCAAGTTTAACATTTTTGGAAAAGGATTAATCGATTGAGAATCGGACATCGGAAAGAGAAGCTAGGCCAAGCGAGGGCCATTGGGCCTCATGCCCATGTGGATCGGCCAAGGAGACCCAAGTGGGCCAAGTCAAGCCCACCAAACTCGATCCAAATAGGTGGGCCCAAGGGCAAAATTAGAAATTAGGCCAAAAGTGTGGAAAATGTCCAAAATGCCCTTACATTTATAGACTAGAAGACAAAAGGAATAAAGAAATGGTGGAGAGGAAATTAAGGAGGGTTTTGGGAAATTTGTTGGATTTTTTAATGATGATTTTGGGGAAAATCTAAATAAAATATCTCTCTCCCCTTATTTCTCCTCTCCCTCTCTCTTTCTCTCACGCCATTCCCCCACCCCCACCCCTTAGCCGATCCTTCTTCCTCCTCCCTTGCTTCCATTTTCCCTTAAGCTCATTCATCTTCATCTTCTTCTTCTCATTCTTCTCCTTTTTTCTTTCATTTTTCACCATCAACAACATTTGTCACCGCCATTTTCATTGTCTATCCTCATCGCCTAGAGTTGTCAAGAGAGCTATACAAATAAACATCGTATGTCTTTGAAGTTTCAAGTGGATGAGCATGTTTTTCTCAAAGTGTCACCAATGCAAGGCATTCAAAAGGGAAAGCTGAGCCCGAGAAACGTTGGCCCCTTCGAGATTTTGGAGCAAATTGAGACTCTAACCTATCATCTCGTGTTGTCGTTGAGACTTACTCAAATGTATAACATCTTTCACATATCAATGCTGAGGAAGTATGAATCTAATCTAGCCCACATGCTAAATTTCGAGAAAATAAATGTGGATGATAGAGTGTCGTATGTAGAGAGACTAGTTTGGATAGTGAATTGAAAGGAGCATGTGTTGTGCAATAAGACGATTCCCTTAGTCAAGGTGATCTAGCAACACCACATAATGGAGGGAGCCATGTGAGAAAACGAAGAAATAATAAGGTGTCAACATCCCTACCTTTTTGTTGAAGAGTCATAATAATTCAAATTTCAAGAACAAAATTTTTGAAAAATGGGAAGAGTTGTGATATCCCAAAATTTGGCCATGTTCGAAATATATGAAATGGTTAATTCATCTATGCACTGAGAGTTAATTTACTTTAAACTGATCACTCATGAATTAACTAATATATTGAGCAAGACCATAAATAGTTAAAAACGCAAAAGACTAGAGAATTCGTGTCACGACCCGAACTCCGGATACATGCACATCCCTCAATAGTCAATATAAATTTGCAACATCTTAGGAATTGTTGCCTACCCATTCATTATTTTGCGCATGCAAAAACGTAAAACAATCTCAATGCAACAAAGCAATGGAATAGAAACATAGAATAATATTTTTACAAGCCGCACCTATAATACCGTAGTACTTATGTACATAGACCAGTTTAACACCCCAAGATCCAATTCAAAAGATGAAGCTGTTCGGTTACCCACGAGCTAAGCTTCTATTTACAAGACTGGGGTTCACTACGACACTACCATACTTCCCAACTCTCTTTGGGGTGAGCCATCACCCTACATCCAACCTCGACGAAAGACCCGTCATCAATTGGAATGAGATAGTGAGAATCCTACTCTTCCTTTCCTGCAACCAACTGCACCCGACATGGCCTTCTTCCATCTAGGGACTTGAACTTTTTAGCCCACTACGGGGTGAGATCACTTCTCAGCGAGTTAAGTCCCTAAATCCAGATTAGGAGAAAAGTACACTCTACATGCAATCTAATCACGTTTCTCACAACCCCTTTTTCTATAGTATTGCCATGCACATTAGTCTCGATCAAATCAAGTCATACAAAATGGTATCATGATTAGGTAGCATAATAATATTCTCACAAATAAATGCTCAAGAATGTACATATTAATACAATCATACGAGCCCCCAATTAGTAGACTAAACTGTGATGGTACGTCCCGTACCACACCATATAGTTCCGTCTCTTAATTAGATCCATTGATCTTCGATCATTCATGCATTTCACAATTTTTATTCATTGGTTATGGCCAACCCAACAGATAACAGTCTTCCGGCATAACCGGGCATTGCCTTGCACCGTCGAGCGCGGCAACGTCCATCTCTAATGGCATTCTGATTAGGAGCATCGGTCCAGCATCCACTACGACTGGCATCCGTTGATTTGGGGTATTCCCGAAGGAGCATCGTCCAGCCCCAAAGGCTCGTGACGGATTCTCATGTCGTGTATGCATTCACTCAATGTACAGTTCAATGCTCAATTGGACATTTCATTCACAACATCAATTAAACAAATTTCCAGCAAGAAACACTTCAAAACAGTTATAAACTTCTGCTTACCAAAATTGGCAGAAACTGCCTAGTTGCGCACTTTCGGGTTCAAGACCAGAAACCAATTCATATGAGTTTGAAATATTCTCAAACTTGAACACGTGCTAAAGGACATGTAAACAAACATTTTTTGTGAAAACAGCGAGGCCCAGATTCTTCTGGATTCGGCCCAGTAATTCACTCAATCCAATACTAAAATCGGGTCCGTTTTCCACGGTTCTATTTTCCGAAATCAACTTGGTTCGGGATCCGAAACAGGTCCATTTTATTTTAAATTTGAGTATGTTCAACTAGAAGATGTAACAAACAACTTTTGTGTAGAATCCATTTTTAAAATCGAACCCGAAGGGTTAGTAACAACCCACAGAATCCTTACAGGTCGCAAATTCCAGTGCCGTTCGAATTTCTATTTAAAGACAACAAAGCCAAAATCCTTTTCCTTTAATTTTCCAAAAATCCTGAGAAAAATATATGTTATACTTAAAAATGTGTAAAACATTTCTCCAGAAGAAATTCACTTCAAAATCGCAACACATGTTAGTCTACAAAAATAATAAATCGTACACGTCCATAAAACGGTTTTAAAGAAAATCCCCTGTTTTTGGCCCAACTGTCCTCTACGGTTCTTATCTTGCTATTTTAACTAAAACTAAGCCTCTCTATGGCTAATCTAACCGTTCTAAACTAACACTAAATTATATTTAATATCATCTAAACTTTTCTTATCTAATTTCAACCCCTAAACAGAGGTACACAGCCCCTAATCCAATTTTAGGAAAACAACTCACCTATTCAAAACTAAAGGCGGCTCTCGTTGATGGTTGGACAGTAACACAGAGACGGGTCTTGGGTATTTCGGTGATGGGGCTAAGCCGAAACAGCAGAGATGTGTGCTGCGGTGTGATAGCAACAGCAACACACGGACTTACAAAATTTTCGGTAGAGAGAAACAAACGTGGTGTTTGGTCAACTAAGCCATTCTCTTGCTGGTGGGGGTGGGGGGGGTTTCGTCGTCACTTGAACTCCAAGAACAAGATATATAAAACATGAGAGGCAGCCCAATCGAATTTCTGGTGGTTCGCTAGTTTGCTGTGTCAAAAACCCAAACTCCTCTAATCTGGTTTACTTGCTAAGCGGTTCAGCAAAAATCGGAGGAAAAGAAGCAAAACAAAGGTGCTTGAATAGTTGAAGGGGAAAGCGACAGCAACTTTTACGGTCAATGAAAGAAGAAGAAAAAAAAGAAAGAAAGGAAAAAGAAGGGGGAAGCAGACAACACTTGCTGCAGCTGCTATGATTCACGTGTGGATAGGAGGGAAAAGAAAGGAGGAAAATACTAGGAATATTCCCTTTACACTTTCCACAAGGCTGAGGGGTCCTTTTTCCATGGAAATTTGCCCATCCATCACCATCAAGTGTCCCACTACTTTACACAAGTCTACCTCTTCCAAATGAGATTCAAATTGAGGTGAAATTCTAAGCCTTAGGCCTTCCTACGAAATTACTTCATTTCTAGAAGCCTATCTTCTTTTCATTTTACCATCTTACCACTTTAGTTAATAGGGTCAAGTCCCCATTCAAGTTCTTATAGCTCCTTTCCAAATGTCCCACATTAAAGGTCCAAAACCTATTTAAAATGTGGCATTTCCCTTATTCTTTTAATTTGCTACTCTTACCCCTTTTCCGCTAATAATTCCCGTCGTCTATATACTTTGAAAAGATGCAACAACATTCCCCGGGATTAATTGTGACACGTGAAAGTTCTCAATTTCTAAAATCGGCATCATTTCCTCGGTTAATTTCAATCAAATGTGATTTTAGCACAATCTAAACTATAGGGTAGTTTTTGGGAATTTTCGATACAATAGACTTGTGGTTATTTATTTTCGAGCCACTATGTACATCTTCGACTTAATAGCGACTCTCAATTATCGTAAAAATCTCTAGGTTTCAATTACGAGCATAGGATACCAAAACGACACAAAAATCGGTTTAATGCCAATTGACGATAATTTTGTAATTAGGTGGAATCACCCATGCCTAATTACATATCTCAATTAAATCGACCTATTTCCAGTCTCTGATAGATTTTCGACTGTGCCGCAATGACCCTTGTAGACTAACACGGTTGAGCCGATTCCTAGTCAAATTCTCAAACCTTTTGCATTAAAATTCCTTAATGATGTCCGCAACTAGTCTAGTTATCACCTAAGTAATTAGCTCAAATAATAGCACTTTAGGCACGTCGATGAAAAGCCCGATTCATTCTATTGAAAAGAGAAGTAGAAAAATTAGACTGTCACAATTCGATCATAGATCGACCGCTCGACCATAATAATTGACAAAGGTCAATACTGCACTATTATAAATTAATTTACGAACGGATATAAGTCAATTCAATAGAAGTACAAAATCGGTTCACAATGGTTCCGCATAATTACAATACTCGTATCGGACAACGATAAACCAATTTTCTATTGATCTTATACTCGGGGTATGTAATTGAACCATCACAATTACATGACAATCGAGACTTATCCATAGTTTGAAAAGATACAAACGTGGATCGTAAATTATTGACCATGGGTCAACTATACGAAAACCCTTAAAAGCCATAAAGTCGCATTTAATTGATTTTAACTATAGAATTTAATTTGATTTCGGATATCAAATTTTCGAGAGTTGCAAGACTAATTCTTTAGACGTTGCCTCATTATTCGATGAATTACTAGTAAGTTTAAAATTTTTGGAAAATAATTAATCGGTCGAGAATTTGACGTTAGAAAAAGAAGTTGCGCCAAGTTAGGGCTATTGGGCCTCACGCCCTTATGGATCGGCCAAGGAGGCCTAAGTGGGCTAAGCCAAGCCCACCAAGCGCAATCAAAACAAGGAGGCCCAATGGCAAAATCAAAAATTGGGCTAATAAGGGTAGGAAATGTCCAAAATGCCTTTACATTTATGGACTAGAAGAAAAAAGAATAAAGTGGAGAGGAAAAGAGAGTTAGTGGGAAATTTTGTTGGATTTTCTAATGATGATTTTGAGGAAAATATCTCTCTCCCCCTTCTTTTTCTTTCTCTTCTCTCTCTCTCTCATTCTCTCACACTATCCTCCCCCCCTCGACCGTTCCTTCCTCCTCCTCCCTTGCTTCCATTTACCCTCAAGCCCATTCATCTTCTTCTTCTCATTCTTCTCCTTTTTTTCTTTCATTTTCACCATCAATGTCATTTGCCACTGCCATTTTCACTATTCATCCTCGTTGTCCATAGCCACCGTCATCACCGCTCATCCACCATTCCTTGCACTATCCCTCAAGCCACCACAAGCTGTCGAGCTTCCCAAGCAAATCGTGAGCTCAAGCCGCTCACCGCTACGCCAACATCTACCGCTCGACACCATCCCCCGCGCCATCCCTCAACCTCAAGCCGTCAACCAAGCAAACACAAAGGAAGCCGTGGGCTTCAAGTGCCGCCTCCGTGCCGTTCGTGTCTTTGCTCAAGTTGGGAATGTCGCGTTCTCACCATCGTTATGCCGTCGTCGTCGTGAGTTTGCCATCACTGAAAAAATCGTGAGTTAATTCCTAATCCCTAATTAGATAGTTTAATTGTGTTTATGGATATGATTAGTTTAGATTAATGGTGGTTAATGACAAATAAGTGTGATTTTTTAGCCTTAACTATGATTAAGGATGGTTTCGATTAAAGTTAAGTGCGATTAGTTTATGTAATTATAGTTAGATTAATTAATGACAGTTTTCTTGATTAAGCATGGTTAATTTAATTAATCATAATTTGTTTGATTAATCATAATTAGCTTAATTAATCACATTTAGCCTAATTAATCGCGATTAGATTAATTAATGACGGATTAGCCGTTAAATAGAATTTTATACTGATTTTATTGGATGGATTTATGCATAATTCCGATTGTTTAAACTTGTTATGCCGTGTTATTGACTGTCCAATGGATAAGCTTTATTTACTATTTTCAAAGAAGGTTTTATGGGCAAGAAATTGGCAAATCTTGAGATATCAGGTTTGGACGTCGCGTTTTACATGTTAAATGGGATAATGGGGTTTTAAAATGAAAGTATGCAAAAATTTGTTGGGTTGATTTTAAGTACAGGACCACGTGCGAATATTTTACTAAAATTTTAAGTGTGAAAAATTGCCAAAATTGGTTATTTGGATGTGAACTCTTTTGTTCTGGCTAATTAATGACAAATAAAAATTGGCTTGACTATTGGCGTGCTTGAGTGATCACTTAATTAAACTCGGCAATACCTCGAATGCTCGGAAGAGGTCCGAATGTCGAATCACAATTGAGACTGGACCAATGCTCCTTTATGGAATACCATCTAGGCAAGAGTTTTACACAATGTCGTGCCCCGATGGGGCAAAATGATGCCCGGTTATGCTGGAAAACCGCCGACTTATGTGTTGGTCATGGCCCGATGGATTGTAATAATTAGAACACATATATTTGACAGTATGCCTAGTTATTATAGAATGTGTTCCGATTATTATTCATACTTGTTGCATTGATATTGCTATATATGATGAACTAACATGCAAGGATGTACCAATGCGAGGTAAGTTTGTATATCGTTGCGTATGTAGACTGCCTCTTAGACGAATTTGCGTCTTAGTCGAGGCTTAGGTTATTAACTCGCTGAGATTTGTCTCACCCTGTTGTTGATAATTATTTTCAAGCCATAGTGATGAAGCGCCCTAATCGTGTCTTTTGAGTGGGATGTAACGAAATATGCCAGCGAGACTACCTTTGCAAAGCACACCACCACCTTCTAGGTTCATGAGGGCTTGGATCACTTAGTTCCCCACCATTTTGTGGCTTAGTTCATCAAGTTCGACAGAGATCTCCTCACTCCTTTCCCAAGGATCAATGGTTTACTGTAGTAGACCAATGTCGGTATGGGAATCACCCTTTTTGTTTGGCTCTCGTGTTAGAGGAGTAGGGTAACCCTGACCTAGCTGACCCTTTTTGTATCATGGTCACTTAGGAGTTGTCTTTTGGATTAGGCCTGTAAATGCTAAACTCCTAGGTTAACTAGTTAATAAATAAAAAGTTATGCTTTTGGAAATTGTTTAATGTGATTTTACTATCCCTATTGTTTGTTGTTTGATTAGGTGTTGTTTTTGTTAAATGTTTATGTTTGTATTTAATTGAAAGATAAAAAAAAAAAAAAAATGGGTCGGCACCGCGTCCTAGAACGTTGCAAGCTAATCAACCAATGTGCGATGTTCCCGTGCTCAGGGTTCGAGGTGTGACAGAAATCTAGCAACCAATGCCCAATAAAGCCACGTTTAACCCTAAGCTTTGTACATTGGGATAATGACACAAACAATCCCTGAACTTTGGCCAATATGCAATTTAGTCTCTAAACTTTAAATTTATTCAATATGATCCCTAAAACTTAAGCCAACTTGTAATGTAGCCCCTAAACTTTTTTATTTATTTGATATGGTTCTTGAATTTTTAGTATATGTTCAATACAGTCCTTGAATTATATGAAAATGTTCAATGTAGTCCTTCCATTAATTCAAGACCATGGACTATATTGTACATCTTCATATAGTTTAGGCACTGTATTAAACATGTATCGAAAGTTTAAGAACTACATTGAACAAATTAAAAGTCCATGGACCACATTGCACATTATGCTAAAGTTCATGAACTACATTGAATAAATTAAAAATTTATCAACCAAATTGTATATTGAGCTAAAACTCATGAACTGTTTGCATCATTTTCCCTTTTACATTTTGTTGGCCAGTAATGAAAGCCATACTAGCTTGTAAAAGGTCTATAATGGTCCCAACCTCCTCTATATAAGACATGTCCCTCTGAATAAGAGTTGGCTAAAAAGTTTGAATTTCATATACTTTACTCTCTCTCTCTACCCTCCTCAAAATCTCTAATAAAGATAAGTCAGTCCCTTTACAAGTATGCTCCCCACCTATCACTCTATATAAATCTCATGGAAAGTTTATTAGACCCGAGCCCCTAAACTAGAATTAGCATACCTGTCTTATATCTCTATTATTTCCATCTTTTAACCCCCCCCCCAATAATGATGAATTAAGATTCAGATATGATTAAATTATTGAGTTCAATATGTATGATATTAGTTATTTATTGAAGTTATAATATTTTACTTTGTTATTTCCCAGGATCTAGGCAAATGCGTTCATGTATAATTATTAATATTTCAAATTATAATTGTTCAGCCATACGAAATATGGAAATTTGATCCTTACCAAAAAAAAATATATGGAAATTTGAGGAAAACTTATTCCTGATTTTGAATTTCTATTCTATTTCGAATGTGAGTAATTATTTTATCCTAAGTTTACCATATATTATACAAAAGAGAAATATAAGACAAATACAAATAGTCATTTTATAGAGTTCAAGATATGGGTCACAAACTAAGAAGACGACCCGTTTCTCTCTCCTTCTCAAAGGGAGTTTAACCATGACCTTGCCAGTTCGGAAACAGTTCTATGCAATAACTTGTAATCTCTCTGTACGAGAGTGGCATGTGATTTAATTCATGGGTTATGAGGTTAATTGTCGTTGATAACAGTATTAACAAGGTTTCCGAATTCTTCAATTATCCAGTAGAAATGGGTTTCTTTTAATTGTGTTCCGTCTTCTGAATTTTAAAATAGGGCCTTACAAGCCTCTCATTTCCTATTTATCAACTGGAGTTTAATCATCACTCGCCAATTCAGGAACAATCAAAACGATAGCTTTGTAATTTTCCGGCGCGAGAGTGGCGTTTGACTATGTTATGCCAGTTCCATGCATGAATAACAGGTTTTCGAATTGTTCAATCCTATTATGGAAATGGGTTTCTTTCAATTGTGCCTTCTCACATTACACATTATCAACATTGTAATCTTGGTACTAAAAAGCAGGCCGACGGTAAAGTGTCGTTCGAGTCGTGAAATTTGGTTTATGCCCGATTGCTGTATCATTTGCCGAACATGAGTTTGTTCTTGCTCATGTTGTATTCTTTCTTTTCTCGCTCAGCTAAAGAGTGAACTTTCTAAACAAGTGTCTTAATGTCCATGGCATGGCCATGTCCATGCCTTCATCGGATGTTCTGCTCTCCTCGTATCGAACCGAGGATAGGCTGGCAACGAAGAAAGAAATTCCATGTTCTTCCTAAGACGACATGGAACGCGATCCAAGTCAAACCAGCGGTGGCATCACGTGGTTCAACAACAGAAGTATAAACGAAGACACATCTCTCCGACGCATCCGGGGTCATGGCAGGAGCAAATTCACGAGACCGGGGCTCTCCATTTTAGCTGCGTCGGTCGTGGATTCCACGTGGTCCTTCCATAGTTTAAATCGCAGAAGAAAGGAGAGAGAAAAGCGAGAGAGCAAGTTTCGGAGGACGCATCACCGTCACCGTCACCGTGGCGAGTGCATTTTGTTTCATAGAAAAAGCAACCGCCCGCTACTAAGCTAATCATAAACATCTCCGACCTTCACTAATATAATTATCTCCGAGGCCACGACCCGCCCTCCAAGAACCAGGTTTCCAACACCCAAGAAGATTTCTGCGATTTGGTCGGCTTTTGTTGCCTGGCGAGAGAGACTGTTACATTGAGGTGAGGTTGGGTGGGGCTATAGATCTTGGCCTAGATTGGCCCTAAAGGATAGGCCATTGGTAAAAGGGAAATCAAGATTTTTTTTTCCCATAATCAAGAAAGATTATGAAGGAAAGAAAGATTGTATTAAATTATAGGGTAGTCTTGCTTGTGGCAGCTAGACTTACCCTATTCTTCTAGTTACTTGTATTATTATTGTTATTATTATGGTAACAGTAAAAGTCCTTGTTATAATATTTTTAATTGATACACTTGTGGGGAAGTGTAAAAGCCTTTTGGATAGATGAGTTACAGGAACAATCAATAAGTAGATGGTAATTTTGGGATTTTTTTATTTTTCGCCGCAATAATTTTTGGTCGGAGTGACGAGAATGAAAATTGCTAGACAGACTTAGGGAGCGGAGTAGGCAAGAGGCCGAACCACTATCACCGAGCAACATTTTTTTTTTTTTTACCACTCTCTTTATCTTTGTTCATATTGTTTCTATTGTATACCTTACAGAAGACTACTCCGAAAGTTCTAAACTTTATGTACAGAATACTGTCTTGAACCTATCAATAGATTTTCTTCGAAAAGTGCAAACAAGTCTTTTCTATATACAGTACAAAAATTACCCACATGACACTCCAAAAGTGATTATGTGACCTCATTTGGACTCTTCAACATACTTTTGGGACTTAATAGCATTTCCAATAAAAGTTGAGCACTTAATTGAACCAATTTAGTGATTAGGACTCAATTGCACTTTTTGTTAAATGTTCAATACTTGATTGAACCAATTAAAACGTTTAGGACTCAACTCGCATTCCGCACATAAGGTTTAGCAGTTGTGGTGCAGTTTTCTTCGAAATACTTGATGGTGTTTGCACCTAATTTTCATTGGTTGCCACTCTACCTTGCGTGAGCGCAGACAAACCGCCTAAACTACATCAAATCGTTTAATGAGCGTTGACAATCTTTATCATAAGGACACCATTTAATATTTTTCATATGGTATGCATGTCATGTTGCTTCTAATGGTCGTGCCTCAGTCATGCGCAGAAGAGGAGTTGGCGTTTGAAATTGACTTTCATCCTTTCTTTTCCTGTATTTTTTTTAATCCTCTAATGGTTGATTGATGAATAGATTAAGATTCAGTTGACTTTCTTGATTTTTCAAATCCTTAAAGTGGAAGATTTGATAGATCATGCGGGAGATGAACTGATGGAACTAAGAATCATTTGAAGGAATTATTTCCGGAAAAGAATAAAAATGGAGTGGAAGTCAAGGTTCAGGTCGTTGATGGAGCTTGCCCCTTCCAAGTTCCAAGTACAAAGTCTCGATCTCAACCTTTATTTTTTCTCAAGGGGTTGACTTTGTTTCAGAAATTAATATTGAAGACAGCAGAACGATCTTGAATCTCTAGCGAGAAGAACTCTTTACTTGACGCGCATCTTGATAGTGAAAGAAAAAGGAGTTTTTCAAGTTGTCTTCTTTGCTGTTATTGCAAATTTTATTTGCTCGATCAATGGATAGAGTAGTTCTGATAAGGAAAAGAGACATCGATACTTATAACTTTTAGAGATATGTTGAACAATTTTAGAGCGAACAACAATTTAAAACTTTAGGGGCTTGTATAAAAAACCCTATAAGGTTTTCTTGAAGGTAAGCAAGTGTTTTGATAAGTTTTTACAATTGAGCTCTTGAAATGGATATTCAAGTTAACTCTGTATCTTTTTAGTGGGTTCCTTTTAAGTGGTGAATCACAAGCCATGCATCATAACGCGAATTCCTTAGGTGGCGAGTATCCTCCGATCGTATGCCATGTGTCTTGAGGTGGATTCCTTAGGCGATAAGCTTTTTCGCTGTTGATTGTGTTACCTCTTAAATCTTGGAATCCTGATATCGGTAATGATTGGCGATGGAAGGAATTTTTTTCTCAACTAATGAAAGAGCTAAGAGCATTTACATGCTGTGAGAACTTCAAGGTCCTTCCAAAAAGATTGAAGACCCAATTTCGTTTGGTAATAATTACTTACCGAGTGTACTTTATAAAGCAAATATTAGGGATGAAGTAAGCGGAAAATTTTTATTAAAAAAAAAAATTGTATATTGAAGCATCAAGCAAACCCTAAACATTGTTTTGTCAATGATGCTTTCATTTTCTTCTTCTTCTTCGTCTTTTTTTCCTTTTGGGCAAGGGTGCCTTACAAGCGAATTAGATCATGTGTTGTTTGTCAGGATTCGATTTTTTAAACATAGGAATCGAAGAATGTGGGGTCGGCGCCGTCCCTGCATCTCCGCCGCGTTCGATGTTCGAGGACCACCTTAAAATACTAAACACCCCTGATTAATTTACTTCATGTGATGGAGCACACCCCCATATTTTCAAACCTTCAATTAAATTATGTTAGAGCATAAAATAATCTCTGCAAAGTCAGAGCCTATCTACCAAAGAATATTGTATGATCTATCCCGAGAGCCTAAAATACATTAAACTTCAAAGGAAGGCATTCTTGACTTGCTGCCCATCTGGCTATATATAGGACTATATTCCTCCCTACCTTGCTCACATCAACCTTTGCTTTGGTGATTACTTCATCAATCACACACACCCAGAAAACGCAAGATAAAAAAAGAAACCAGAAACCCTCTTGAAATCCTCAGAGAGAGAGAGAGAGAGAGAGAGAGAGACACACACACACACACCCCAAGAAAATGTATTGCCTAGTTTATGCACAATCTGGTGTCTCCACAGCTATGTTGATCTTCTACACCTGCATGTGGCTTCCCTTTATGCAGCTGAGGATAGCCGTCTCAAGAGTCCTCGCCTTCGTCTTTTGCAAGTATCAACCGCAGGAGAGCTCCTGCAGTTTCCAGCTCCCAGTGGGTAGGTTTCAAGATTTGCAGAAATCTGGTGGAGAAGAGGAGAAAGAAGATGGTGACCATGAAAAGACTTGCTCCATCTGCTTGGTGGATTACGAGGGAGAGCACTTGGTGAGCAAGCTCCATAGATGCGGCCATGTTTTCCACATGGACTGCATTGAGAGGTGGCTGGAGAGGTCGCAGTTTACCTGCCCTCTCTGCAGGAAGCTTGTGTTTGATGTGAGATCTTCAGCAGCAAAACAAAAATGGTGACACAATATCTGATGAGTCATCCTTGAGCCTTTGAGGCAACCACATAAAAATTGCCTTTTGTTCAGTAATTTTCTTGTCCTCAGTTTTAGCGAGGAACTGACTGTAAATTCGACAAGTCTTAGTGATGTATTTGATAAAATGTTGAAGCCTATTCTTCCTTGTCAAGATTGGTTAGATTTCAATGATCCTGCAATTACAAGTAACCCAAATTGATAGGAGTTGCTTCATTTTTTTCAGACTGATCTATAGCTTGCATTACGTCCAGTTGCTTCTTCACAGCATAATTTTGGTGCTACTCGATTTTATTTTTTTTCATAATTTAAAGTCAACCATTAAATATTTCAGATCTATCTTTGAAAAATTTACCCCTTTCTTTTGTTTCACGTAACTCGCTTACTTGGCAAAAACGATGTCTATTTAGGTGATGTATGATGAGAAAAGAGAAAGTGTCGTGTCGAATCGTCTATGCTGATGTGGTATCATCTTAAGAGATCAGATGTCTTGAGTGAATAGTTAATGACTATTTATTGACATTAGTATTCAAGTTGGCATTTTTTATGCGTAAATTTGACAAAGGCCTCCTATCAACCGAGGTTTGAAAAGTCGAGATATTTGATTTAATAAAAATGAAAAAGGATGGAAGTTTAAGTACTCCCCATATTATTATTTCTTTTTTTTTGTGGTGATGGTTTTTCAAGGTGCAATAATGTTAGGAGTCGTTAGTAGATAAGTTAAGTGGACAAAAGGAATGAAAGAATTGCTTTTGATCAGCATAGTGTATTCATATAAAAATGAAATTGTTTTTTTTCTTTTTCATCAAAATGAAATTGTTTATAAAGTACATAAAAAATGACTGTATTACTGCAAGATAGATATCGATCTTGAATCAAAGTCAACACAAAGCGACAAGTACCCAGCCGTTCCTTACATTAATGTCACCTTTCTCAATCATCATCAAAATCATATTATTATATAGGACGACGGATATTGCAATGGGCATTCCTAGTTCCGCACGCATTCCTGAAAAGGTCGAGGTGGGGTGAAACTGTTTGACAAACATCTCGTGAAGATTGCACCACGAATCCCATTTTGGACATGAACATGCGAAGGTTTTCGTATCATAGGATCATCAGCCGCCACGAGAATGGTTTCTTTGCTTCATGTTCTGTAATGGCCAAGTTGAGCATCTCAAGCATGCCAACATTTTTTCCAGTTTTCAAATGAAGATCTGATAGGATCAGGATCCATGAATCCCATCCTGTTCGTCGATCCATGTCACGAGAAGTATTGACCATCGAGATGATCAGCGGACGCAAACACTAATCTTGAATCGACACAAAATAAAGGTGGAAACGAAGAAAATTCCATAGAGAACAGAGCATATGCCTTGAGCATCTGATTGCCGGAGGGCGGCACTGGTGTAGAGAGATATTATATCAACTCTAAACGTTTAAAATGTTATCGGATTAGTCAGAGAAGAAAATTCCTGCAAATTGGAGGGATAATTAGAAAGGAGAAGATGACTTATGTGAAGGATGAAGGTCAAAAGGGATAACCCAATTTTTTTTTCTTTTTTTTTTTGGGGTTAAACTAATTCAAGATGGAAGAACCTGAGAAATGGATTTAAGTACACAATAAGCCCCGAAGAGACAAGGGAGGGGAGGATACGCAATGCTGAGGTAAGCCATTTTTCCTATGGCTTTTAGCCACCCAATCCGTGACCACATTGGCCTCTCTAGGACGGTAAGAAACCTGAACATTGGGAAAATTAAACAAAACGTCCTTACTTATGGATCGATTCGTGAGCCTCCCACGTGAGTCGGTGAGGACTTGATATTGCTTCAGCCAAGACCAAGCATTCCGTTTCAACGTGGTTACGTGGACCGCATTGCTTAGGAGAGGGAGGGCGCGGCTTGTGTTTACAACTCTAGCGTTCTGCCACCGATTTCGTGTCGCCATTCAACGATGGGTTGGCGGAATCGCAGCAGACCCATCCGACCAACGCAACCGTTTCACCCGGGACAAAAGCCCCATCAACATTTACCAGTAGGTAGATGCGTCTCTTTTCTAGGTTTAGAGTTACTTCCTGATAAGTTCCATTTTTGAAAGCCTCGTGGTGTGACGAGAGTTGTTTCCACCACATTGTTGGGGTGTGGTGACAGTTGTCCAAATACAAACGTGTTCTTGGCCTTCCATATACTCCACAGAACCAAGGCAATTCTTATGCTTCGATAGATTACAGAGCCACTCAAAAGGGGCAACCTAGTTGCGTAGGAAGAATTAGGCAAAAACTTCGAGGGTTAATACCACAAAAAATCTCAAACTGATATATCTGTAACAAATTTACGCTAAACTAATTTTTTGATTATCAAAACCCTAAACTAGCACATTTGTGACAAACTTACCCTCATTTAATTAGTTTTTTTTTTAATTTTATCATTAAATTATTGAGTTGAATGACACATAGTAATTAACGGATATATTAATTTGGGATTTTACCTCCCCATTTGTCAACTAATGGATGATAAATTTATCGTAAATGCACCGGTTTGGAGATTTCAATGGTCAAAAATTTAATTTGAGATAAAATTGTCATAAGTGTATTAATTTGAGATGTTTCATTGTAATAACTTAAAGAATATCAATGAAACCCAACACAGAAGAAGGCTCGACCTTCAATGGGCTAGCTTACATCATGAGTTGGGCTTTTTGGGAGGGCCGATGTCCTCGGCCCGCGATGCATACGGCCCGAGAGCTCTCGTGGCCCATCACGGCCTGAGGCGGTTCTCCTCCTCAAAGGCTGTCCGAACAGCACGACGGCTACGACGAAAGCCGAAACAGCGTGCACAAGATCACCACCACCGAGTCGCCTGCGCTGTCGATTGCGGAACTCGAAGAACTCGAATTTGATCTGCGGAGCTCCATCATGGTACACCCTTTTGCGCTTTGGCTCTTCCGGATTAGTCGGGAACAAGCTTTTTACGCCGAACGGCGCATCCGTTGCTTGATGTCGCGCCTCTCGTTCTTGGAATTCTGATGATCTCTTGCGGCTTCTAGGTGGCTGGCTTGGTTTAGGCTGTTAGATTTGTCGATGGTGTTATGTTGGGTTCTGCTCTTGGATTTTTTCTGCTCGAAATTGGGTCTTCTCGTGACTTTTGATTGCCGGTTGAGCTCATCGCTTTCCTTTGACTTTTCTCCTTCTATGTGAAGTTGAATACCGTCTTCATCGCGAATTTGATTGGTTCTTTCTTGGGTTTTCTTCTTTGTTCTTGATTGTAATTGAAGAAGATAATGATGGCTTTTTTCCATTTTATGAGGGGATTCAGGTGGGGGAGCTGTGGTTTATGTCGATCATATCTGTCTTTGAATTTAAAGAGGGTCACGATGTGGTTTCTGTCAAATGACGAGCTTCAGTGGAATTGGTTTCCGACTATCCAGAAATTTGTTATTTTGCGTGTGGAAATGTTCAACATGGAGCTTATGATGCAATAGAGAAACTCTGTTGATTAGCTCGATTCTACCTGCTTCGAGCAAGGACTCGCTTTGAGCATGGTGGATGAGAGCATGAATGAACATTTTGCATCTCAGAGCTGTGCTTTTAGATTTTGATGGCACCAAATGTTATAGAAAAGCTTACCTAGATGAAAATAGATATATCCCAATTAATCGCGCACTGATTTCCAAGTTGGGTTTCTCCTACCTCCTAGTTGTTAATTTTATATGCTTCTCATTCTGGATATGATCGCGTCATATATAAGCTGGCTTGCCAATTTCCTATGTTGGCCTGCATATATGACTCAAGCTGCATATTTAACTTCTTTCTCATCTGTGCGTGTTTTAGATTCACTTTGTACTTCTGATCAGTCGTCAAGGGAAGGTCAGGTTGACAAAATGGTATTCTCCATACACACAGAAGGAAAGAACTAAGGTATTGTCCTTATTCTGAAATACCGTTTCATTAAACCTCACCAATGATTCTTGATAAACTGATAAGATTTGAGCACCTGAGCTTAGTGGCTGCTTGTTGTTGCTGAAGTTATTGTCACGTACCTTTTTGCATTGCTCTTTTGATTTATTGTTTCTTTGTGCCCCATTTTACTGATCTGCTTGTATGGGTTACGCTGTCATCTGAGAAGGTCCTCCGAGAGCTCAGTGGATTAGTTCTTGCTAGAGGACCTAAACTTTGCAATTTTGTGGAGTGGAGAGGATTTAAGGTTGCTTACAAAAGGTAATTTATGAAGATTAGTTAGATTTCCATCCACAGAAGAATACATGGCTTCAGTTTATAGCACTCTGCACCCCATTTTGTTTTTGACCAAGTTTGTTTCAATGATGTTGTGCAGATATGCCAGTCTCTATTTCTGTATGTGCATTGATCAGGAAGACAATGAGTTGGAGATCCTGGAGATAATTCATCATTTTGTTGAGATTTTGGACCGGTACTTTGGCAGTGTGAGTACACACTTTTCTATTCATAAGATACTGAGATGTTTGTATTAAGTTCCAGATCTCACCACAAATTTTTTAACTCTTCGCAGGTTTGCGAGTTGGACTTGATATTTAACTTCCATAAAGTAGGTTATGCTCATTCAGTACAAGAGAATACATATTCATCTTCTCTTTGTATTGCTTTATTCTTGTCTATCTGTGATAATAAATGATATCTGAAATGTTTGATGCTATCAACATTTAAGGCTTACTATATCTTGGATGAGCTTTTGATTGCTGGTGAACTTCAAGAGTCGAGCAAGAAAACAGTTGCCCGGTTGATAGCAGCTCAGGTCTTTCTCTCTCTCTCTCTCTCTCTCTCTCCCCCCCCAAAAAAAAAAAAAAAAAGAAAAAAAGAAACTGGGTTGCCCACTTGCTCTTGTTCAATTTGTTATGTGCTTTCTTATGAACTTTCATTTTCAGCTTCTCTGATCAAAAGACCACTTTACCATCTCATGATAGGATTCACTTGTGGAAGCCGCAAAGGAAGAACGGAGTTCAATAAGTACCATTATCGCCCAAGCCACCAAGTAGGATATACAATTTGCTCGCGATTCCCCGCTGTACTTGCTGCGCTTTAAGTATGCTTCCTACAACTCTATGTTTCAAGCTTTCCTCGCAGCGGTTGAGTCCTCAGTTTTGGACGTGGATGCACCTATAATGATGGTTAATGCAACATACAATGTGAGACATGCTTCCTGTAATACACACATTTTAGTGTTCAATTGAAAATAGATACACACAAGATCCTCAGTGGAACGACTACAAGTTCTGATAGCCTAAGGGTCGTTCGCCGACCTTACCATTCGTTACTTATCTGTGTTTAGAATCGATCTGAAGGGAAGCGACATATGTTCCACCTGCTTGGTGTAGGTTTTTGCGCATCGACATTGTTTAAACCTCACTGGGGCCGCGCTGAAGAGATTTGTGTTAGGTTCATTTTCATGGACACCTCAAGCTGCGAAATACTGTTTGCCTTCCTTCGCTTATAATGGAGTAGGTAGGGGCCGAGCCACTAGAAATCGACCTAAGCGAACTTTCTCTATCCCTACTCTCTTTATATTTGTGCATAGCGTCTATTTGCTCTTTTGATGGGGACCAATTGGATTTCTAACTTTCCAGAACGCATCCATTGAGTTTCAATTTTCTCAATTATTTACCATGTAGGACGTTTTATAGGAAAAGCCACCTCGGATTTATTGCACTGTCTCTGAAAGTTATGAAACCTAAATGAGATTTTATTTTTTTTTTTTGCAATTGTTTATGATATTATTCATTACTGTGCGTTTGATGCATCTCATTTCGTACGACATGAGTCGAGGGTGATTGCAAATGTTTTTTGACCTTAAGATGGACATAAACACAAACAAAATGTGATTGTATCAAACACAAGGGTAATTAAATTAAGATATCTACTTTTCTAGGAGGCGAAGTGAATATATTCAAGGATAAATAACCCATTTTCACGCAAAAGACAAACTCACCCTTAATCCTCCAATTGAAATATAAATGGTGTATTCCAAATTTATTCAATTTTATCTTTTTTTAGTTTTTTTTTCGTTTCTCTATAAATACTAAAGTGGCTATGATGAGATAACCGGATGATATAAATGAAGCTATAGTTAAAAGATTTGTCAAATAAAGTCAAAATTCGTCATTCTTGTTAATATATTTTTAGATACTCATCATATTCCGTGTAAAAGTATCTCATCGGTGGCAAGATAAAATTATTATTTTTTTGACATGGTAAATAGAGACTTGATATTTTCTAGACTAACCAAATAACAAATAAAAAGTTCACCATAAAAATGAGGCTTTAAGGTAGGACGATAGGAGTGATGAAAAATGGGTTGGGTTGCTTCAAGAGCAATGATGAGGAAGATATAATTTTTATTTGCAAATAACGATGAGTTTAAAGGGAACTCACAATGGCAAAGTAACTAAATTGGAGGAAGTCATTAGGGGCGATATAGTTTATTTGATGCAAAAATTATTAGAATTAATCAAATATTTTGTGAAAATAGCCCACCTGAATGTAAACAAATAATTAGATAAGGAAACAACTACATTTGGATAAATGATTGTGATTATAAGGAAAATAATTACACTCTTTAGACTTTGAGAAACAATAACATAAAAAGATGATCATGTGAATATAAAGAATCGATAGGTCTCGCAATGTAATAATTATTCTTGTACATTAAGAAAATGTTTTGACGGTCTTTCCCCTAGCTTCCAATACAAGCATCAACTTAGTGGTCATCATCTATAATTATAAAAAGGAAAAGTCATGACAAGACTACTAAATAATGACAATGTAGGGAAATAAGAAGAATTGTATGCTCTTTTTTTCATTATCAAATCTCGTTTACATATGAAAAGACATCCTGTACATCAAAAGAGAATATTTTAAAAAGTCAAAAAGTAGGAGAAGTCGAACAAAATAAAAACATTAGTGGGAAAACTGATTAGATGACTTAAAAAAATTGAGAAACATTCAAACACATATGTTCTTCCGCATGAGCAAATAAGAGAAACATTCACCCTCTTTTTTCTCCTTATAAGATGATATGGAAGCGTTTGAGACAATCCTAATAAGTACTCTTCGATAATATATTCCTATAGATAAAATCAATTTTGATTGTGAATTGCCATCAAAACTCATACATCAACATTTTATGTTTCCTTTTTTTTTCCCCATAAAAAATACAGAACTTTTCGACTCAACTAACATTAATGAATGTACGCAAATCATCTTCTCTTAACGTTGATAATTTACGTTACTTGAACAATGATATGTCACGTATAAACATATCAAAATGGGTCCTAAACCCATATGTGCACATTTAAAATATAAATGGGTCTTAATGGATTACTTAAATATTGAATAGCCTACTTAAATGGGTTTAAAAATTGAAAACCTAATATAAATGGGTCTAAATTGGTTGAACTTAGAACCCATCTCCAACCCAAGGCTAACGTACTCTCTTTCTCTCTTAACCTTATAAAAATATTTTTTTTAATAGAAATCGAAATTATAATTATTTTTTACACGGCCTTTTCTTGTCTTTTTCTTCTTTCTTTCCTTTTTATACTTTTCTTCTCCCATCTTTCTCGATCGATGGCTGGCATGGTGAAGGCCAGCGACCGACCAAGCGAGGGACGATCTCGCTGACCTGAAGTGAGCTTGAGGTTGTCGATGACCGGCGAGGCTCAAGCCTTGTCAATCCGGTGAGATTTGAGCTTGCCGATTTGGCGAGGTCGAGGCCTCACCTGAGGCTAGCAAGACTTGAGCTCGCTTATGGCTAGTCGTCAGCCAACGTTGTAACTAGCGATCCATCAAAGAAGAAGGAAAAAGGAAAAAGAAAATTAAAAAATCTATTTGAAAAAATTAAAATTAAAATAAAAAGGAGTGCACTGATAAAATTTTAATCATATTTTTTATACCAAACAATGGTGTTGACACCTAAATTTTGCCTAATCATTTAGTAATTAGTTGCATAAAAAATAAAAAGAAAAAAAAAGTAAAATTGCATTTCATGAAGTCGCATTTTTTTTTTCTCGCATCGGTATTAAAAAGGCAACAAGACGCGGCGGCTTGTAGTCGATAATACTAAAAAAGGGACGGTCTCTCTCTCCGCTTGTCCAAACGCGCAAAAGACCAAAAAAAAAGGGGAGGAAGGAAGTTCTTGCGTCCGTTGTCTCTCCCTCATTAATACATGCACATGCACGCATGAAATAGGAGACGTGAAGTTCTGCAATTTGCCTGCAAGAAGAAAAGATCAGCAGTTGGGAGATGTCAGGCGGTGGCGTCCAAATTTGAAGAAGCACGACGAGGAATAGTGAGGAAATGATGGCCGCCTCTTACTCACGCTACTTCAAGCCTATAAATACACGGAAGAACGAAGGAAGAGGGGGAGGCGATTAAAAAAAAGAGAGCTCGTGCAGGGGAAACACAAATTGAGAGAGGGGAGCGATTAAAAAAAAGAGAGTCCGTAGGGAAGAGATTAAAAAATGAGGGGGTGCTCGTTTGAGAGAAAGAAAAGAAAAGTGAAGTTGGGGAGGATATTAAAATAATGAGGTGAATAGTGAGTGTCAGAAACAAAAAAGAAAGGGAAGTGTGAGAGAGGCAACGTAAGAGGAGAAGGGGGAAAGATAAAAAAGAATAAAAAATCAAGAAAAAGCAAAAGGAGGGGGCTGTTCATCTTCTCCTCCGCGACGCCTCCATCCGAAATAGCCACCGCAGCTGCTGTCTCGCGGACGCCCGAGCTCGAACGCCGTCGCCGTCTCCGCTCCTCTTCTCGTCCGTGACCGCAACCTCGCCTGAAGCCTGCACCTCCACCCGCGCCGGCGTTGCCCTGCCCGACGCCGGAGCTCCGAAGCCCTCCGCACGCCCGTAGCCGCGCCTCCTCCGTCTTCGCCTGGCCCGAGCTGCGCGCTGCTGTTTCTTCCCTGCAGGTGCACCAGCCACTACTCCCTCGCCAGTCTTCAGCCACCCGCAACCCAGCCACGACGCCTTGTCCCCAAAGCCCTGCATCTCCTACCTCCGCCGAAGCCGCGCCTTTATCCGCCGGTCTACTCGCCACCGATCCCCTCACCGGACCTTTGCCGGAGCTCCGACCGTGACACCCCCGACGGTCGAGACCCGCTGCCTTAGGAGACCCACACGAGCACAAGCGTGCTTGGGAAAGAAAAAACAAAAAAAAAAAAAAAAAGAGAAAAGCAAAAAAAAAGGAAAAAACCGTTTAGGTAGTTCTTTTCTTTTATTTACTTATCTTTTTATTTTTGTTACTTTTGTTATTTTACTTTATCTGTTCTTTTAGTATAATTACTCCTTAGTGTAAAGATGAAATTACATGGTAGGAAATTGCCTCGAAACTAGTGATTATCAGTCCGATTTTCGCGCCCGAAATCCGACTCGCAATCACTTTAAAAATTGCTAATCCGATCTCCCGCCCGAGATTCGATTCGTGATTTATTTGAAATTGGCCAACCCGATCTCACGTGCGAGATACGGTTCGTCAATTTGGGGTATTAATACTATGTGATTTGCTGTGGTGTTATTTAAATTAATTTTCTTAAAAAAAAAAAAAAAAATCAAAAAATGTAGTTTTAGGGTTTGCGTGCTTATGATAGAAATTCCATTTTTTTTATAATAAAAATGCCAAAAAAAAAATCAATTGACTTAGGTTGTTAGTTTTTTATTACTGCATGTTTTAGGTGATTGTTAATTTTGAAAATTAAAAAAAAGAAAAGAAAAGCGAAATTAGAGTTAGATTTACTTTTCTTACTTTGCTTGTTTAGGGTTTAAATTTTATTTTGAATCATGAAAAAGAAAACAAAAAGAAAGCATATTCATTTAGATTGTTAGTCTTTTTATTATTTAATTTGCACGTTAAATTTCTATTTTGGAATTAAAAAAAAAAAAAAACAACATGCATAATTCATGTAGAATTAGGGCCTTCTTTGCATGTTATTGCATTTTAGAGTAAAATTGTACGTAATCTAATTCTAGATAATAGTTTTTAAGTAGATTGCATTTTAGTTAAGGATTCCTAAATTAGAATAACATTCTAGTTTAAATTAGGATTTGACATAACTTCATTCCTAATTCAAATTAGATGATATTTTAATTTAGATAGATAATTTTCATATTTTTCTAATTTCGAATTTCATGGAAAATACCTAAAAAATTGTCTTTGAATAAATTTATTTCATTATTTAGAATAGATTGCATGCTTATTAAGAAAACACAAAAACATCTCATTTGCATCATGTAGCTTAGGCCATGTTATTATGTCATATCATGTCATATTAGATTACTAGCATGCATTGCATATAGATTAAATTCCCATTAAATAAAGTGAAAACAAAAAAAAAGAAATTGCGTGTTAATTAGAAATCATATCTAAGGTTGATGATGTGAATTTTGATCTAACAACGCAAATGCTTTCGTTGCTTTGAGGTAAGTTTTTGCAATTTATTTACTATTTTATCTGGGTGTTAAATTGGTGGTTTGCAAACCTGCATGATCACCTCATATGTTAGGGAGATAAATTGAAATCAATTCAAGCTGCCTGCAAAACATTTTTTGAAAACAAAAAGAACGGTACCGGAAGGGCATTAGAGAAATCTAGTGTAACCAAATCCCCGTACCCATAATCTCTGGTTCGTAGGAGTAAAGTAAATCTCCCACTACTTTACTTGGGTTTCTAATCGACCCACCAAAAATAGATTAGTGGCGACTCAATTGAAAATCATCTGCATGTTAAGAACTCAAACCTAAGTCGCGAATTGGTATGGCTTGGGAGAGCCCGAGCTAAGTCTAGGCTTAGCAATCCATTAGCCGAACCCTTAGGTGGTACAAAACCCGCCTCGGGAGGTCGCGACAGCTTGGCGACTCCGGCGGGACTTGTGTTAAAACACTTAGTGGACTTAGGCCAATTTTCTTTTTGAAAAATATTTTTGTTTGGCAGCAAGGATTCCAGGTACGTCCCTAACATTTAAGGTGTTAAATGTTTTCGCAGATTGGGAGACATAAGGGGAGTGGTCTTTGTTAACCCTTGTCTTGCAGGTTGGAGTGGAGAATGAATGTTTTAAATTCAAGTTATTGAAGTGTTGTGTGATTTAAACTGTTGTGCATGCCTTGCATTCAGCACTACACTATACCACACACAACCCGCCGCCGGACCTGGGCTGCATAGGATCATCTAGGATGGTATTGAGATGGATACCACTTCGACCGCATGCCCGCGGTCCGAGTTGCCCATCTCAATCCCGAAGTTTCTTTTTGGTGTCAAGAGTACCCACCTCGGTCCGCATGCCCGCGACTGGGTCGGCTCTTTGACCAAGCCGAAGTCATGAGGACCCGATTTAGTCCGCACGCCCGCGGCTAGTCTGATCATCCTTGTGGCTTCACTTTGATAAGCCTTATAGGTTAGCAATCGAGCCACTTACCATGCGCATGTCTATGTGATTGCCCCTCATCGGTAAAGTAAGTTCTCTAAATTTTTGCCTTTGCAATTTACTTACTTTATTATGTCATTTTGTCGGTCCACGGCATTAGGATTGTCCTGAGTCTTGATCAATATACAATGGGGATATCGGACATTCGGATTATTCTCCCTCCGAAGGAAGAGCTTAGCACCAGTGGGACAAGTTAGACCAAGCTGGCCGTCGGTTCGTAGAATCGCACATTGGTCGACTACTTCCACCGCTACATATCAACATCCATGGCGGCCTCATCCAAGCACTTGCTCATTGTTGGTGCCCCGAGACATCTACTTTCATCTTTGGCGGTAAGCATGAACTCACGCCCACCTTGGAAGAGTATAGCATTGCCATAGGGAAATCTTTGAAAGCTGAATTAATTAGCCCACCTATCGGAATAGATCCCGTTGTGGCCTTATCCGATTTTTAAGAATTAAGGAGGACAATGTAAGAAATGTTTTAAAAGCTCACCGCAATACATGTCATTTATCTTTCCTAAAAGAATGTTTTGAAAATGGCAATTCATTTCAAATGCGAAGGGTTTTCCTTTTAGCATTCTTTGGGTTTATAGTTTTCCCTCATTGCAAGAATGTCATTAACCCTTTGATTGCTCAATTAGTTAAACAAGTGTTGGAAGAAAAAAATTTTGTAAACACTGTTCTGACTGAAACTTTTATTTCCCTCACTCGATTCAAAGAGGGCGGTGATAAGATTTTCCATGCCTCTCCTGAGCTTTTGCAAATTTGGTTTCTTTCTCATATAAAAGGATTTGGTGGTTCAATGACTATACATGATGTTAATAGCTCTAATCACCCTATTATGAGATTTGAGAACAACCAAAAACATGCCCCGGATTACCATTATTCTAGATGGCTAGCTTTCATGAAAAAACCAACTTCCAAGAGTTTCCTATGGCATGCTAAGTGGTTCCAAGTTCGTGTGGCGAGACTCTCATGTGGAGCTGCTGGCCCAATTCCTTTCTTGGGATTCACCGGAGCAATGGAATATTATCCGACTAGAGTGACCCGTCGGTATCAAGTGGTGCGGGAGCTTCCACCGCTTTGCAAACAGATCCGCTCCGAGTAAGCTTCGTTGATGGAGATCAAGACCATGAGGATTCCATTCTCACGATCAAATCAATGTGGGACATGTGTCATCCACAAAAGCTCAAATGGCCTGAGGAGGAGCTGAAGGGTAAAGAAAGGAAGTACTACGCCTCAATTAAGTACATTCAACAACACAAGATTCCAGAGGAGTTACTTCCAAAGATACCAGAGGTGCCATTGAAGATCACTAACTGCGCTGAGAATAAACGCCTCAAAAGGGTTGCTGAAAAAGCTCAAGAGGAGAATAAGCGATTGCGCCGAGTGGTGTCCCGAGTGTATATTGATCAAGCTAGATGAAGTGCTTGAATCAATCTTGTCATTTTTATTTCTAGATTAATGTTTAGGAAGTTGAGTCATTTGCCTTTCTAGTTTATTTGTTTAGGGCATTTCAAGTTTCTATTTTGTTAAGCTGTGTCAAAAACTCCCTTAATGAAAAAGAAAAAAAATTTTAGACCATTGCCATGGACCGACGTGTTTCATATGAGATACTTATGTTGTTCATTTCTTCAATTTAGGTGATAACGGATCCGCCACGTTCGCCTATTATTACACGATCAAAAGCTAAAATGGCTGACCAAACCGAGATGCGTGATCGTATTACCAGCATGGAAGATCAGCTCAAACAGTTGCTTACATCTATGCAACTTATGACTGTCCAAATCGAATCCCTCCGAGTGAATCCCGTTCACACTTTTTGCTCTACCCGAGTTAATAATCCCAAAACAGGCGAGGAAGGTCCAGATGGTTGATGATGACATGCCTGAGTTGGAGGATGACATACCTCCAATCACTGCTGAGAAAGCCAAGTCTGACGGCACTCCTAAGACGGAGCAAGGTGAACGCCTTGCGAAGCTTGAAGAGAAAGTGAAACAATTGCAAGGATCGCAGAACTCACTTCCAATTGACCTGTCTGTTTATGAGAAGGTTAAGACGCCAAACAAGTTTAAAATGCCGGAGTTCGAGAAGTATGATGGTACTTCTTGCCCGAAAGCTCACCTGCAGATGTACCATGTAAGGATGGCTCGGATGTCAAAAATGAGCCCCTTATGATCCAATCATTCCAAATGAGTTTGGTCGGGCCTCGCACCGAACGGTATATTATGAAAAACATAAACCTCCTCGACACTTGGAATGAGGTGGCCGATGCATTTCTCAAGCAATACAAGTTCAACATGGATATTGCACCTTCACGAGAGGATCTCGAGCGAATGGAGAAAAAGAGGAGTGAGTCGTTTAAAGAATATGCCATAAGGTGGCGAAATGCGGCCGCCCAAATCACTCCCGAACCCACGGACAAAGAACCGATGAAGTTGTTCGTCAAAACCCTCCCATTCGAGTTTCGTAATCGGATGGCCAGCATGTATGTTGAGAACTTCAATCAACTCATCCCGGTGGGTGAACAAATTGAGACGAGGAGAGAGATGGATGGTTTAATGAACCAACCCTGCCCGCAGGCAAAAGATTTATTGCAAGGAAAGACAAAGAACCAATCACTGAAGTTAATGTTGCATATGCGCAAGCAACCCCTAGTAAGCCTCCGATTGTTCGTGTTCCCGGGAATCAGCAAGATGGAGGTCGAGTGCATGCACCGCGGCAATTCACCAAAAGGCAGTTCTCTCCTCTTCCTGGTCCTTTATCTCAGGTCCTACCGATACTCCAAAAGAAGGGACTGATCTCCCACGAACCAAAGCGACCCAATGCTGAAAAATTCTCCAACTATGATCCCTCCAAAAAATGTGAGTATCATATGGGAGAGGTGGGCCATTCGACTGATGAATGTATGACTTTGAAGCACAAGATCCAAAATTTATTGGATACTAAGGCATTCTCTTTCCGGACCACCCAACCAAATGTCAAGAAGAATCCGTTGCGAACATGAGGGAAACGTGAATGCAATCTTTGAGTTCAACGCGGCAAAAGATGAATTTGAAGGTGTCTGTCAAAGATATCTATAGCGGATTAGTTAGAGTTGGTTACTATCCGACAGATGAGAATCCTCCCTCGCTCACCATGAGGGAAAGGGTTCAAGAAATGGTTAAGGCTGGCATGATCGGGTATGCTGATCAAACTAGAACAGTGTCAACTATCTCTCAAGTCGTCATTGATTGGGAGAAAGAATTTGCTGAGCTAAGTGCTAAAAGGAGTGAACCAGATCCGTTGATCGAGGACATGCCCCCACTTGAGGACGCTCCGACCACGAAGGACTTGTTAGTGGAAGTGCCTTCAACGATGAGGAGATAATAATTGAGGTGCCCCCGGTTGTATCGGTACAACAATAACAAAGCCGTCCCCTGGTCATACGAGCTAGATGTTGACCTGATTACAAGGTCAGTCGAACCTATGCTCAAGCTAATACCCAACCCGCAAAGCCGATTCTTGATGAGGAGGCTAAAGAATTTCGGCTATAATCAAAGCGAGTGAGTATAACGCGGTCGACCGATTGCGAAAATTGCCTGCTCAAATCTCTTTACTTGAACTCTTGCAAACGTCTCCTACACATCAAAAGTCTCTAATGAAGGTCTTGAGTGAAGTTCATGTACCGGAGACGATTGAGGTAAACGAGGTTGGAGGAATTTGTAGGGTCGATTCTTCTCAAGGATTTAATAGCCTTTTCGATGAAGAATTCCCTCTTGAGGGGAGGGGACATACTAAGGCGTTATACATATCGATCAAGTGCGGGCTTCCCATGTGGCTCGAGTACTCATTGATAATGGGTCCGCCTTGAATATCTCGTCCATTGACAACTCTTCATCGCCTTAAAATAGACCCTTCAAAAATAAGTGCTGCAAAGACCTCCGTCCGAGCTTTTGATGGTACAAGAAAAGAGGTGATAGGGGAGACCCACCTTGATCTGCAAATAGGTCCGATGACGTTCAACGTCCTCTTCCAGGTAATGGACATCCCTCTTTGGGTTCAATTTCCTGTTAGGTCGTCCTTGGATTCACAATGCTTTGGAGCTGCCATCAAGTCTTCACCAAAGCGTGAAATTTGTTGTCAAAGGAAAGCTAGTCACTGTTCATGGCGAGGAAGATCATCGGATTTATCATGAGACGGCCATCCCTTATGTCAAGCCGGAACCTAGGGAGGAGTCGAGTTACCAATCGTTCGAGCTCGTGTCCACTATTCATGCATCTCGAGGATCGACACCACCCATCCCTGATGTGTCGAATGCAGCAGTTATGGTAGCAAGAGTGATGGTTGGAAATGGCTTTATTCCTGGTCGTGGACTTGGTAAAAAAGAACAGGGTATCCGGAATCCAATTGAAATCCCTCGAAGGCCTCGTTCCGCCGGATTAGGATACCGTGGAAGAGGAGGAGGACATGAACGAGAGAGGAAAAACTTATTATTCCTCGATATCCGCAAGACATTCCCCGGTCCTGCTAGAATGATGCATGATGAAGGAGGAATGATCAATTCCCGAGGTATCGCGCCCGATGGATGGAGTAGCATGGATGACCCGACAACTTCAAAGACAGAGGATCCAGATAATGAGATGGAAGGGATCACGACCTTATTTGATGATCTCCTTATAGGTGCCATTAACGAAGAACCATCGGAGGAAATGGGTGCTAGCCCGCAAGAGTAACACGTTTACTTTTCTGCACTCCCTTGCGCGGGAATCTTATCGCTTTTAATGTTTTCTAGGAGTTGCTTTCGCTTTGATTGTCGCATTTTGCATATCGCTTGTTAGGAGTTGATGTTTGCTTTGATTGTCGTACTTTCCATTCCAACAAATGTAATTTGATTGATGAATATCGATTACAATTACAAGCTTTATTTTGAGGGCATGATGGGGTATACCAAACCAGCCCGGTGATGATATCCAACCAATGAAAGAAAAGAAAAATCCAAGGAGAATTCTGAGGCCTGGGCTTCATCATGCTTTCTCGTGTCAAAAGGTTTTCCAAATGTTTTGCCAAAATTTTTTTTTTTGAAAAAAATTTCGAAAAAAATCCTAAGGAAGGAAAGAAAATTCAAAAAAAGAGCAAAGATAAGACATCCATGTCGTTTAATCCTGTTTGTCTTTTTGAATTATCCATTTTATGTTTCAGGAGCAACCTTATGGTAGGCAAGGAGGTGAAATTGGGTCAGTCCAATACCATGAGTGATGACAGTGAAGACCCTGAGGAGTCGAATGGTGACTCCATTGAAGTACAACATAGTTGGGAGCAGCATGAAAAACCCAAAGTTCTCACCCCCGAGCAAACCGTCACTATCAATTTGAGTGATACCGAGGATCCCAAAGAGATAAAAATCGGGGCAAATCTTCCCAAAGATGAGGCCGAGCACCCGACTCGCTTGCTAAAAGAATATCGGGATATCTTTGCCCGGACGTATGCTTTGATATGCCGAGGTTTAGATCCATCCATTGTGGAACATTGTTTGCCCACTAATCCAAACGTGCGCCCTAAGAGCGAAGCTTCGGAGGACTAAACCTAACTCTCAAAGAAGATAGAAGAGGAGGTAATGAAACTCCTCAAAGTGGGATTCATCGAAGTCTCGCAGTATCTGAATGGGTGGCCAACATAGTACCGAGTCATGAAGAAAGACGGTCGAGTCCGAGTGTGTGTTGATTATCGGGATTTGAACAAGGCCAGCCCAAAAGACGATTTCCCATTGCCACATATCGATGTTCTCGTGGATAGTACCGCTGGATTTGAATTATTCTCTTTCATGGATGGTTTTTCCGGGTACAACCGATAAGAATGAGGGTTGAAGACAAAGAGAAGACATCATTTATCACCCCGTGGGAACCTTTCATTATAAGGTCATGCCCTTCGGACTCAAAAATGCGGGGCAACTTACCAACGAGCCATGGTTACGTTGTTCCATGACATGATGCATGAAGAAATTGAGGTATATGTCGATGATATGATTGCAAAAACCCGACCCGGGAGAAGTCATGTCAAAACCCTCGGGAAGTTATTTGATCGGCTCCGTGAATTCAAGCTCCGTTTGAATCCCGCCAAGTGTGTGTTCGGGGCAACGTCGGGTAAATTACTTGGGTTCATTGTGAGTAGTAAAGGGATCGAGATTGACCCATCTAAAGCCAAGGCAATATGTGAGCTACAACCTCCATCGACAGTGAAGGAGGTCCTGGAGCCTCCTAGGGAGACCGAATTACATTGCACGATTCATTTCCCAACTCTCTGAGACTGCTAAGCCATTCTTCAAACTCTTGAAGAAAAACGTACAAGTTAAGTGGAATGACGAATGTCGAGAGGCGTTCGATAAGCTGAAGCAATATTTGATGAGTCCACCCGTTCTTGTCCCACCAATATTGGGGCATCCTTTGATTTTATACCTCACAATCCATAGTGAGTCACTGGGTGCGATGTTAGCTCAGAAAAGTCCCGTGGATCAGAGGGAACGAGCTATTTACTACCTAAGTAAAAAGTTCACTGTCTCAGAACTAAAATATTCGGATGCTGAAAAAACTTGCGCTGCGTTAGTATGGGTATTGCATAGACTGCGACAGTACACATTGCATTACCAAACATTTCTCGTGACTGAGAACGATCCCATCAAGTATTTATTTAATCAACCAGCTCTGGTGGGTAAGTTAGCTAAATGGCAGGTTTTGATTTCAGAATTCGACGTACGGTTCATACCACAAAAATCGCTAAGGCCGAGTAATTGCTGATATATTGGCCGAGAATCCTAGAACCTTGAATAATGATGATTATCCCCTCGATGATCGTATTTTGGCCGTAAATGAAGATGCATGGTCCATGTTCTTTGATGGAGCCGTGAACTTGTCCGGTTACGGTGCACTGGGGGCATGCGATATCCCTGACGGACAACATCACCCGGTAGCCGCAAAATTGATATTCCCATGCACTAACAATATAGCTGAATACGAAGCTTGTATTCTCGGACTTCAGCCGCAATTGGAATGGGAGTGGCCAAATTGAAAGTATATGGAGATTCGCACCGATCATACTCCGGACTATAGGTGAATGGAAGACCGGGGATGCCAAATTACTGCCATATCACAAGTACCTCGAAGAGTTGGTGAAGGAGTTCGATGAAATCTCGTTTGACTACTTGGCTAGATCTCATAATCAGTTCGCCGATGCCCTGGCAACGTTGTCATCTATGTTGCAAGTTACTTGATGGTTTAGAAGTTGAGCCTTTGAAAATTGAGGTTCTTGCCAAACCTTCTTATTGTATGGTCGTGAATGAGGAGCTTGATGAAAAGCCATGGTATTACGACATCATGAACTATATTCAAAAGCGGAATTTCTGAAGGGAGCACTCCGGCCGATAGAAAGTACATAATGAAGATGGCCTCAAAGTTCTTCGTCAGTGGTAAGAATTTATACAAGAGATCTTACGATTCGGTCTTATTAAGATGCATAGATGAAGCTGAAGCTACCCAAATCATGCAAGAAGTGCATGAAGGAGTTTGTGGCCCACACATGAATGGGCACATGTTAGCCAAGAAGATTATGAGACTGGGTTACTATTGGCTTGCGCTGGAAAGTGACTGCATACAGCATGTTAGAAGTTGCCATCGTTGCCAAATTCATGGAGATAAAATAAATGTTCCTCCAACGGAGTTACACCAACTATCTGAGCCATGGCCTTTCTCAATGTGGGGGATCGATGTGATTGGCCCGATAAATCCTAAAGCTTCAAATGGACACCGATTCATATTGGTGGCAATAGATTATTTTTCAAAGTGGATTGAAGCCGCATCATATGCTAATGTCACGGCTCGAAATGTTGTGAAGTTTATTAAGCGTGACATAATCGCCCGTTATGGTGTCCCCGAAGCAATTGTCACTGACAATGGGACAAATCTGAATAACAAGTTTGTTGATGAGTTGTTCAAGTAAGTTCAAAATCAAGCATTTGAATTCATCACCATACCGCCCACAAATGAATGGAGCTGTTGAGGCAGCTAATAAGAACATCAAGAAGATCTTGGCTAAGACGGCCGAGAATTATCGGGATTGGCATGACAGGTTACCCTTTGCTCTAATGGCGTATCGGACATCGATCCGAACATCTACCGGGGCAACCCCTTTTTCTTTAGTCTATGGCATGGAAGCAGTCTTGCCTGTGGAGGTAGAAATTCCCTCTTTGAGAGTCTTATCCCAAGTGGAATTGTCCGAGGCAGAATGGACACGACAAAGGTTCGAACAGTTGAACCTGATTGATGAGAAAAGGTTAAAAGCTCTTTGCCATGGTCGGGCATATCAACAAAGAGTAGCCAAGTCTTTCAATCGAAAGTACGGCCGAGACACTTCAAGTAAATGATCTAGTTCTAAGAAAGGTGTTGCCAATTTTTCCCGATCCCGGAGGCAAATTTGCTCCAAATTATAGAGGTCCATATATGGTGAAGAAGGTACTCCCTGGTGGTGCCTTAATTCTCACAGAAATGGATGGTCGTGAGTTTTCTAATCCCGTTAACTCCGATGCGGTGAAGAAATATTACCCTTGATAGAATTTGTTGTAAATTGAAGGTACTCATTTCTTCATTGAATTGTGTGGGAATGGATTGAATGAGATGAAAAGTAGGCCATGTTCCATACATATATCGAATTCATTTGATTCGGTATATCGACGTGTCGACCCAAAGTCGGCTTCAATTAAATGAAAAAGAAATGCCCGAGAGGACACCACCAGCGCCTCGGCCTGGTGGCATGGGGAATGAATGGGTCCGAGAACGACCAGGGTTCGATCCCTGGAAACGGCAGCAAGTTTGCCGAACCAAAAAAAAAAAAAAAAAAAAAAACAAAAACAAAAAAACAAAAACATTTTTTTTCCTTTCTTTTTTTTCAATCCTTTTCTTTCTTTTCTGAGCTGCAAACTCTTTGTGCTCAAAGCTGATGAGTTCATGAAGTGATTGTGACCCTTCAAAGGAGAATTTTGCATTATAGTTTTACCGTTTAAATTACCAATTCCACGAGGATTATCGCCGCAGATCAAGTTAATGAATGATGTGGAATGGATTGAACATGCTAAATGAGACATGTCGAATGATGAAAGGCAAGTCCTATCCTATACACAATCCCTTGCTCATACACCTGGTGAGACGAGTGTAGGAAGTTCCATGTCTGTGAGGTAAAGAGTTCTCTCGCGAAAAGTACGATGATCGAAATGATGAGAGACGGTTCATTCTCTATCCCAAACACTACATGATCATCCATTGTTTAAACCCTTTTTGAGCCCACACACGTGGATAATTTTTAAATTACCCCTGTCAAGAACCACCCCACATTGGGGCAGGCTGGAGGTAAGACAACATCATGAGGTGAGAAATTGATAGGAATATTCTTGCTTTCACTTGCATCAATCTTCAGGTATTGCTATTACATTGAATTCATACGGTAATTTAAGTGCCTTAGGATGATGAAGAGCAGTTTTTCTCTATCCTACACACTTTATCCATCGCATACCCCCTTGAGCCTGTAAATTCATTTCATTTAAACCCAATTGGTGATCATCCCCCACACTGGGGCAAGGCAAAAGGCAAATGTTCAAGCAGCAGAATCCCAAGTGCCGACAAAAAAATGAAAACTCCTCAAGAACCGAAATGTTGAAACATTACATGGTGATTCAATACATGTAGTGTGTCAATAGTCATAAAAAAAAAAAAAAAAAAAAAAAAAAAAAAAAAAAAAAAGGGGCATGAAAAAGCAAAGGTGCCTAGTAAAAGCAAGGCCAATGCCCGTAAAAAATGAAAGAGAGAGAGTGAATTCTCAATGGAGTCGTACTCAAAGAACTCAAAAGCCAAGTTTTTATAGTGCCTATAAAGAAAATCCCAATGGTGGAGAAGAAGACCCGTGACAATGCCAAGATGAGCACCAATTCTCATCCCCTTATACACATTTTGAGCCTAATGATCCATTCATTTCTCAACCCATGAACTTGACCTACGTTACGTCCCTTACAAAGTCTCTTCAGATTAGGGCACTGAAATTAATGTAGGAATTCATATGTTTATAAGCATTGCTCGAAGAAGTGTGAGCAAGACCATTTCTATCTCATTTCGCAAGTTACTTGACTTGTAAACCCGGAGATGATTGCAAAGTATTATTCTTCCATTAGCCTTGACTCGAAAAGTCCCTCTTTGTCGAGCCATTAACCAAGCCCACATTACGCTTGATAAAGGCCTCTCGGATTGACAAGGTCGTACCGCTTGCGAGAATACTCGAACCCTCGTCGACATGATGAAAGTAAGATTGAGTGATTCCCGTGATCCCACATTAATGGTTGGGACAAAATAGCCTTCTCAATGAGAGTGAGTGAAAGTCCTTTCTAACTGAAAGTCTCTCATTTGGTATTCTTGAAAATCCATGTCATGAGTGAAAATTGTCTTAAGTGATGATTCTCCCCAGTGGAAATTTGGTGGTGCGAATATGGTAAAACCATCATGCACAAATCTTGATTGAAAAAAAATTCAGTGGACTTTGGAGTGTGCTGAATTGCTTAATTCTTTGGTGAATGCGTGTATTTTTGCTCTAATCATGTCTAACAGGTAATGTTTCCTTGAAGACCCAAGAGCTCCTGACATTCATGTTGCTTTTAGAAGCCTCGAGGTGAGAAACCTCCATGAATATTTGAAGTACATCCTTGATATTCCAAAGCTTCTTTTTACCAAGAGGTAAGTGACCTTCACGAATATCTCAGGTCTGTCCTAGGTATTCCCAAATTCTTGATATATGTCTCAAAACTCTTTGTTAAGCATTTCATTCTGGATATGAATGCTTTCCGATCCTTTTCGTCATACCTTAGTCTGGACCTAGGTATTTCAAGTCCTCTTAATTCAATATTCATCTCACCTAACATTGAGTGTTTATTGGTTAAGTTCACAGTTTCTTGACATCTCAGTCTGGATCTGGATGTCTCAAATCCTTTGTTAAGCATTTCATTCGGATATGAATGCTTTCCGATCCTTTCGTCATACCTTAGTTTGGACCTAAGTATTTCGAGTCCTCTTAATTCAATATTCATCTCACCTAACATTGAGTGTCTATTGGTTAAGTTCTCAAAGTCTTGACATCTCAGTCTGGATCTAGATGTCTCAAAAACTTTTTTTGTTAAGCATTTCATTTTGGATATGAATGCTTTCTGATCTTTTTCGTTATACCTTAGTCTGGATCTAGGTATTTCGAGTCTTCTTAATCCAATATTCATCTCACCTAACATTGAGTGTCTATTGGTTAAGTCCCCAAAGATTTTTCTCCAAGTTGCAACGCCGGGCGACTGAAGAATGGTTCGGTTCCTAGCCAAGCAAAATCTCCATTTAGGCGACCGTAGAATGGTACGGGTCCTAAACAACATTTATTGCTCTAACAGGCGACCGTAGAATGGTACGGGTCCTGGAAAAGCAATTTCCCTATTCAGGCGACCGTAGAATGGTACGGGTCCTGGAAAGTAAACCTCGTTTAGGCGGCCGAGTAGAATGGTACGGCCCTAGACAAAACCTTTTCTCGCCGTATTGGGCGACCGTAGAATGGTACGGGTCCCGAGAAAAGAAAAGACTTTTCGCTATACCGGGCGACCGTAGAATGGTACGGGTCCTAGGAAAGCGCTTCCTTACAATAATTTTCTCTCAGACGTGGGCGACCGTAGAATGGTACGGTCCCGGTCCAGAAAGCAGCTCCTTTCCCCATACCGGGCGATCGTAGAATGGTACGGGTCCTAGGAAAGCAAGATTGTCACAAAGTCGTGTTACTATTCTAGGCGGCCAAAAAAAATTTTCTAATTTATATTCAAATTTCAAACAAAAACCAAAGAATATTGCAATTTTTTTGAAGAAATACATCTTGGAAAATATTTTTCAAGAAACAAATGAAGACTTATTTAAAAAAAAATTATAAAAATTGTCCACTAAATTCGTATTGCACGAAAGTGTTTTGACAATACTATTTTTTTAGAAAAATCATAATAAATAAGCTTTCTTAGGTTTAGTTAAATGAGTAGGATATGAGTTGAGAATTGATTGGATAAAAAATTTGCATTACGATAAATGGGCCATAAGTGGGTTAAATGGGTTAATTTTGGTTAGACTATTTATAACCCGACCCAATTCAACCCAATTATTTGACAAGTCTCATCACACATGATTAAATATGACAATTTAAGAAAAAGCAAACATGAAATTTTTAGAATCTGACCTCCTAAATAGCACAGAGCGTGGCGAAACATGCTCGAGATTAACCAAGTGGATATTTGTTTCGCATTAGTGGATCACCCAATCACTTGTCACTCGCACTTGCTTTGTAGATTTGATTTGAGGGCCTATTTGTCATTAATTAACTAAAAGCAAGAAAAATCTCTTCTACTTTTTCGTAAAATTTATAATATTATTTAAATTTCAAAAAATTATGAAATAGTTATATGGGGAACTACTTGTTTATGTTGCGAAAGTTTTGGATTAAAAAAATTAAAGTGTGTCTTCCGCAAAAAATAAAAAAATAAAAAAATTATCAAAACACACTGAGAAACATTTTCCATTTGAATCAAATCTAATCATGACCCTTCGCGACCTTGGACCACCCAAAGAAATGGGTTTTCAGCCGAATTAACCGGCAGATATTTTGGGTCATCGGCTTGGCACTACCCTTGTTCAGCCATTATATCTATTCATTTCCATCTTATATTAATTAAAATCAGAATTGAGAGAATATTCGCTTCGGTAATTTGTCATGCCACTTAACTTTATTTTTGTCAACTAATTAGGTGGGTTAATGATTCGTCATCCTCCAAAGTCAAACACCTATAATTTATTACATTTAAAAACGGACGAAAGAAAGTTATTTTAAATGTATTTTCAAATCCAATGAAATAGGTAAGGATAAAGACAAAATATATTCAGATAAATTTCAGCCATCCTTCTCAAGCATTTTTATCTTTCGACTTATTCATTTTATTTTGAAAAAGAAAATGACGATAAAGTATTTTTAAGTATATAGTTTATCCATTTAATTTGAAATTAAGTAAAAAGGAGAAATTTATCTTATTACATTAATCTATTTATAATTTGAAGTATAGCTTTTGTTAATTACATGAACGTACATTAAAATGAAAAATTTGAAGGATAACTTTTATTACTTGAGTAAATTTCGCTTAATATTAAGTAATTGAGAATTATGATAAAAGAATTAAAAATTGCAATTTATCTGAAACATGCATGTTTAAATTCATTTAGTTTCATTTCCTTAGTGTAAAATGCACTTATTTTTAATTCCACTTGCTTTAAATATAGCTTGTATTTGAAACAAATTTGTTCAGCCAAAAATGAGAAAAAATAGTTTTTTTTCCCCAAAATCAGATTAGTTTGAATTATTTTTAGAAAGAAAAAAAAATCAAATCAGCAATAAGTTATAGTGTTAACAAAAAACCCTAAACTATAACCTTTAAGACACAAATAACCAAACTTTTTTTGTATCACTAAAAAATCTTAAACTTGTCCATTGTGACACAAATATCCTTTTTTTTTTTTTTTTTTTTTTTGTGTATCATAAAATACTCCAAACTTATATCAATATGACATATATACCTCGAGATAGAATTGAAATAAATTATATATATATATGTTATATATGTATAAGTTTGGATTTTTTGTGATGCAAAAGAAAGTAAGGGGTATTTATGTAATTTTAGGTGTTTTGTGATATTTGCCCTATGTTCTATTTGATAATTAGGTAATTACACATATCAAATTGATATTTACCTAGTCAAATGCTTCGATATCTATGGATAAAAAATCTTGAATCGACCGATCGATTCAAGTATGAGTTCCTTTTTCTTTTCACCTTAAAGGTACTTTGCAAAATATACACAACCAAACACACTTGCCTTCACAAAATGCCCCTTCACTCAAAGATACTTGGGGAAATGGCATTTCCCCAAAGTTGAACCAAATGAGCCCTTAAAGGCCTCCTCTTGATAAATAAGAGGCTTATTCATCTATTTCGATACCTCGATAGAAGAAGACATACATGAAGTTTCCAAGGTGATGGATTCTCGGAGACCGAGACTTCTTCAAGATCTTCGACTCAAGATCAAACGGAGTCCACAAAGAGAGGATCTAAAGTAGTCCGTGTCTAATCCGAGATTAAACCAAATTCTCTTTCACATTGTATACCGATTCTTCTCCATTTACTGAAATCAACACAATTCGACGTACATTTCCGGAATCACGGAACTCTATTATGTACAAACACATGTAAAAAGGATATTTTACTTACGAACATATGTCCAAACTAGTTAATCAATTTAAAAAAAAAATGGAGAAAATTCCGGTTCTAGAAGTGAAAAATTCCCAATTCTGTCCAGGCATTTATTTTATTAGTTTATCTTTTAGATCTGTGGAAAGAAAATTCCATGCCTCTTTTTGCAGGAATATTTTTCTAGAAAGAGGGAAGGAAACAAGGAGGCACATTATCGCCAATCAGCAAACACAGCCGTCAGATCGAGGCAGCAGTTGCTCCCCCATCATCTGCCCTCTCCTCGCGAGCAGAAGGAATTACAGGCGTCGCCCTCTCCTTCTTTCTCTCTCTCTAGCTCGACGAAGCTTTTAAAGGGGCCGGCGGGAGCAAGACGTCGGCTTCGCGGCGGCGGCGGCGGCGGGGGTGGGCGTGGGGGTGTGGTGGTGGTCTTGTTATATGGACTTGCAGATCAAGGTGGCGCAGGCCGTGCACGTGCTGAACCACGACGCCCAGTCCTGCAACCGCGTGGCCGCGAACCAATGGCTCGTCCAGTTCCAGCAGACCGACGCCGTCTGGGAGGTCGCCACCTCCCTCCTCACCTCCGACCACCTCCGCTCCTCCGATCTCGAGGTCGAGTTCTTCGCCGCCCAGATCCTCAAGCGCAAGGTCCAACTCCCCTCCCTTCCTCTCTCTCTCTCTCTCTTCGATTGGGCTCTCAGGTGCTTGTCAGTTTTTGGGAGGTCGAGAGTCGAGTGCTCGATTGCGGTTTCAGTTCTTAGTGGCGCGCGCGCGCCGCGGAAAGAGAGAGAGAGAGAGCTGAGCTCTTTGGTGAAGGCGGTAATTGCGCTAGGCGTGCGTTGGAATTGAATGATCGAACCGGATTAAAGAGTGTTTTATGGAAGTTGAGCTCGGGAAACGTTGCGTGGATAGTATGAAAGTGTGTTGATATCGTGCTACTGGAATCTGACGGTGGTCGCAATGGTGCTCTCTCTCTTTCTCTCGCTCGCGCTCTGGGCTGCAGCGAGGCTTGGTTTGTTCTTCAATCGTTAGGTCTTCTTTCTATTCTTAGTTGAAGTCTTGATTTTTCTTTATTTTGGCTTTTTTTTTTTCGTTTTTGGTTGGCGGCGCTCGTGGGGAGGGGGGGTCGTGCGAACTCAGAAGTCCAGTCGCTAAGAAATTTTGGTAGACTTGACTTTAGTTCCAGCGTTTGAGCCGTTGGAGATGTCATCTAATCTTGCGGAAAGGGGCTTGCTTTTTGAGGTTGACTTTTGTTGGACTGAACATGAAGAAGCATGATGAGGATACACAGGAGCATGTATTCCAATTTTCATTCAATATGAGAAAAAGGGTTGGTTGAGTATGATGGAATAAGGGAAGAGCCTGATCAAGGAAATCTTATTTTAAGAGGATGCCACTGTTCATAAATGCCTATGGCAAGCGGATTTTCCATCAGAAGTCGATGTTGGGAATTGTGCTATCTCTCTGACCAGTTTATGAGCACAAAGAACATTTTTTTTTATGCTCATGCTATAGAAGAACGCTTCGTAGCATTGATAGGCATATTAGGAGGAATTTCTGGATAATAGGATTCTGTGAGTTAGTGATCTCCATCTCCTTTGTCCTCCTTTGGCCATTGCATTTTAAAGGTCTTTTATTGCTTGAAATCAGCAAGAGAATGGAAACATGCAAAAGGACTAATGCCAAAACTATCTATGTTTGTTGTCTTCAACTGTGATAAGACTGTAAATGTGTTTCTTTTGTCTTCTTGCAGATCCAAAATGAAGGGCACTGTTTACAGTTAGGGGCTAAAGAAGCCTTGCTTAACGCACTTCTTGTGGCTGCAAGAAGATTTAGTTCTGGTCCCCCTCAGGTGCTTCCTTTCTCTCCTTATGGGACTTTGACGGTTCTTTACCGCATCCAATAGATGCAAGGTGTCATCCATTTTCTTCATTCTATGTGTGGACAATGGTTCTTGGATGCTGCCTCAATGATTTGTTGTGCATGTAATGATTTGATGAGACTCATACTTTCTTGATGACAGCTTTTGACACAAATCTGCCTTGCGCTCTCAGCACTCATAGTTCATGCTGCTGAGCATGAGAAACCAATTGAACAGCTCTTTTATAGTCTCCAGAATCTGCAGAGCCAGGATGGTGGCAATTTGGCCGTACTAGAAATGCTTACTGTTCTACCTGAAGAAATAGTTGACAATCAGAATGCTGATTGCAGATTAAGTGCTGCTTGTAGAAGCCACCATGGCCAAGAGGTTCATGAATATATTCCCATTGTGTTTAGATCCCTATGTTTTCTCTTACCCTCTTGCTCTGTCTTGATTTGTTCACGCCACTTTCTGGACCAGCTTCTTGCGCAGACTCCTATGGTTCTCGAGTTTCTGCTGCAGCAGTCTGAAAAAGGTTTTGATGGCGTCCTGCAACTCCCAGAACAAAATAGAAAAATCTTACGATGTTTATTGAGCTGGGTAAGAGTTGCAACGTTGTGATGGATAACCTCCTTTCTAGTGTATTTATTCAAAAATTTAATTAAAGGATTAAACTTCTTATCCATCTTTCTATATGCTGAGTCATGTTCTTCAGTGGCTTCACCCGAATTTTTGGATGGATGTGGCTTCTGAGTGCATCATTCCTCATGCTGACCAATATAAGTAAAATGTCTTGTACAGTCGGTAATGTGAAATTCTTGGTTTTTGTGATAGAGATTTTTATTGTAGGTTCGAGCTGGGTGCTTTTCCGAGATTCCACAGGGGTCATTGTCTGCACATCCTCTTCTTAATGTTGTATTTAATTCTTTGCAGGTAATTATGATTTATTTGGTATTTTGTAATGGTCTGGTCTAATGTGAGTGTGTGCAGTTTTCACCATGTGTGATAAATGTTGTTTGTGCAATAAATAATGAGTTTGTATGATAATTCAATCTGAGAGGGTAATGTGTGACTTGACTTAATCAGGGTTAACGCTTATGGAGCTTCACATAAAATCATTACTTCAATTTCTACATGATGTAACATGCAAATGCTTATTCAGGACATAACTAATTATTATATTTTATTTCTTGAAGTTTCTTAATCCTTTTCTTGAATCATTGGGATGTGAAAATCACCCAGTGTCAAATGATTTTATGCACAGTGCAAATGAAAGGTTATCCCAGTATTTGTATGCAGAGCTTGTGAATAATAATGTCAAAAGGAAAGTATGCACTAGAAGTAAAGTGATGCATAAGTAAAACAAAAACTTCAGATTATCTGTGATCTAATAATGGTTTAGTTTACTATGACAGTCATTGTTTGTTCTGTCTATACATAATATAATATTTGTAATGTTGTACATATGCATAAGCCCTAATGCCTTTTCTATTGTTGGTTACAGATCTCATCTTCATTTGACTCAGCAATTGAAGTTCTTACTGAACTTATTACTCGACATGAGGTATAGTAATGCCATTCGATGGGACCATCTTTTATCTTGATATCTGCGTTTATATTTGTAGTGTTGTGGAATTACTGTTCCCTTTAGAAGATATTTTTCCTCTTGCCCAAGAATCATCTCTTTAACATGAGGCAGTGTGTGAGTTTATGCCCAATTGGATGATCTGGTTGAATATGAAAATTCTTGTAAGCTTGCACCTTTTTGGTTGAGGTAGATTGCCTTTATTATTTCAACTGTATGGTTTTTTAGAATGTGGATCATTTTTGGACCACTCTTTTTGGTGCCAGTTAGGATATAAAAATGTTGTGCTTCTGAGTATCAAAAAATTATTTTAATAATTAACTGCAGAGCCAGTCTTCAAATCCAAAGTGCTGTAAATTTGTGATTTCAAGAATGGGGGTTCTGTCTTTGTGGATCCATGTAGGCCACTTTTGGCATTTAATTTGACTAACTGTCCGTATATATTTCTAGTATTCTTCATCATAAGTTGTGACCTTTCTCGCTTCTTCTAGGGGCTACCCCCAGTTTTATTATCTAGGATTCATTTTCTTAAAGAAATGCTTCTTCTACCGGCTCTTACAAATGGAGATGAGAAAGTAATTGGTGGTCTCGCGCGCTTACTTTCAGAAATAGGGCAAGCTGTAAGTACCTTGTGGAATCATCTTTTACTTCATTTAGCTACAAACCACTGAAGTGGTTGAGAAATTTCCTGCGCTCCTGCTGTGGTAAATGGCCTGCTGCAAAAGTTTAGTTTCTCTCTGATTTTTTCCTGCTAAAATGTTTCATAAATTCTATACATTACCTTGTTAACTCTTTTCATTCCCTTTGCTCAATTTGAACCAGGCCCCTGCTTTGATTGCAGAAGCAAGTACTGAAGCACTTGCATTAGCTGAGGCACTATTGAGGTGATATGTAATTCTACAGTTTAAGTACAATTTTATTCTGTATAATGGGTTGAATGTCTTTAATTTCTTCAATCATTAATTGCCATGGGCTTAGAATGCAGTGCATTGAAGGACTACTTGAACCCTTTGGAAATTTAATGTTATGGGATGTCTAACTCTTTGCTGTAATGACAGCTGTGTCAAATTCCCAAGTGAGGATTGGGAGATTGCAGACTCAACTTTGCAATTTTGGTAATTATCACTGATCAATTTCTCGTGATTTTTTGTATGTTTGATTTTGTTTGGTTCTATTCAAATAGACAGAACTTATTAGACTTAAATCTAATGTGACATTCAGTAGACTGCTCTGTGCTTTTAGTCTTGACTGCAGTTGACCTTCACTCTTCTTTTTATAATTCAAATGCATGTTTTAAACGGATGAGTTGATTTTTTTGTTTTAATTATGCATCTGTGAGCATGTGATAAAATTGTTTGCCGAAGATCATCTGTAATTCATTTCAACATTTTAACTGATCTTAGTGGATAAGATAGTAGCTATGGTATCTCCAATCAGTTGGAATCTTTTTATTTGTTCTGTAGAGGAATACAAGATCACTGAAATTTGATGGTTGGAGGAAACATAAAAGAGTGACCGTACATCATTGACTGGGTTAAGATGTGAATTTGGGGTAATTTAGGGGGTTCGCGTGATAGGGATGTCTAGTGTCTTTGCTATCATCATTGTGCAGGCTTTCTGCTATACTTAAAACTCTAAACTTGAACAGGTTTTTTTTGGGCTATCTGTAAAACACTAGTAGACTTCTTCACTGTCTCGCTGGTTGATTCTTTAATTAGGTGTGCCATACTGGAATGATAATTGATGAGCCTGCCATTCTGTAAGCCCTTGTATCTTGCACTATGGAAATGACATTCTTGGAATTTATCAAATTTACTGGAATTAGGGACTCTTGTATTGGAATTTATTGACAATATCTCCTTATTCTCTTATATGATAGCGAGCCTTGTTATGCTCTCCCTTGAATAAGTGAACACATGCAAGTTTTGAGCTCACATCTTTACTGTTGCAAAGACGAATTAAATTTTGAGCTCTATTCATCATCTTGACTTTCAGGTCTACCCTTGCAAGTTTTATGCTTGGCCTTGATGTGGACATTGCAAACATTAGGAAGCACTTTGAAGATGTTTTTATTTCTATATTCTCGGCATTGCTTGATGCTCTTTTATTTCGTGCTCAGGTTTCTTCTCATCTCTGACACCTAGTTCAACTTTGGGTCGGATTTGAATAAGTGTGTTGTCATGTGACCATCTTCTAATGGAAAAAGGGCATTGAAACTTTGCATTATAGTTGACAAAATTAAAGATATGGAGCAACTCTTATCTTAAAGATGGTGCATATTGTGGGGTGGACAACTGTGACGTATTTGTTATCTTTAAGGTCAACTTGAGTTTTGAACTTTGCATTTTGAAAATATGCATGCCATGGGGGCAAGACCATTGGTGTCTGGAAAGGCTATGACATGTTCTTCCGTACAAGGACCTTTCAGTTATACTCTTAGGTGTTTTAGGAACAAAACGACGGCCAGTGTCGAGTCAATATCAACATTGCCACATGGATGTTAGACATGTGTTTGATAAATGAAGCATTGATGAGAACCAGCAGAGGTGCTTATCTATGTCCATCGTGTGCCCCAAAATATTTTGCTATTCTTCCACTATTCTTTCTTCATTTCCTCCCTACCTCCCATAGTTCATGGAAATTTTATATTAGCATCTAGAACAAGTAAAAGGGGAAGTAAGAAATGTAACTTTGCTTCCTATTTCCAGTGGCACTTGTAAAGATTGTTCTTGCTAGACATAGTCAGTCATGCTCTGGAAAGACAATGGACATCTTGGATCTTGTTGCAAGTTGAGCAAACAAATGAAGCTCCTTAATTCTTTCCAATAGTAAAATTGGGATTGACTTATTTCATTTTACTTCTCTTGTCCTCAAGGTACATAGAGATTCTGAGCTCCCCTCCCCTCCCCCTCCCCCCAAAAAAAAGAACAAGAAAAAAGACAAAACTGTTTGCATGAGATGTATGTAAGCTGCTAATGAATTACAAAGTCCAAAAAGTGAAAACATGAAAAGACTTGTTTCCTCTCTTTTTTGCTTCATGAACAGCCATCAAATTTGGTTATTGTACCTTCATCTTAGCATCCGACCTGGCATCAATAGATGTGTGATAAATTTTGGGCATGTGATCAATAGATGGAATCTTTTAAACCTGGTTGGTCTGCTTGCAATGCCTCTTTTGGCCTTGGGCGATCAGTGCAGTTCAATTACATTTTAGAAAGAGTGGGATTTTGATTTTGTTGGTTAAATCTATTCAATACATCTTCTTTGTGATGATTTTGTTTATCTTCGGCTGTCCTGATTATGGCCCGATTTACTTAGATGAAGAGGAAAAGTTACAAAGGGAATAAAATGTAAAGTACAATCATATGTTAGTCATCGTTTTATCCTCAGGAGTTTGCCTCTGTCCCTGGTTGAAGTATCTTCTTCATTTAGTTTATTAAGTTTGTTTTTCCCCTTCTGGTGAGAGTGCATGGTTTTCACCGATTGCTATTATTTGAACATTCTCCTTGAGTTGTTTAAACACTTGAATTCATTGTTTTGCAGGTTGACGAATCTACATTCAATGATGATAGTGGAGTGGTTGATCTACCTGATGGTCTTGCCCAATTCAGGATGAATCTTGTTGAACTGTTGGTGGATATTTGTCAGCTTTTAGGATCTGCCGCGTTCATGCAAAAGGTGCAAAAGAAAAATTACTGATATTGATTCACTTGACAGATAGCTGGAAAGAACCTTTTTTGTATTATTGGAACTTTTGTTTAATAATCTGTACCTTAATTACTCCAATGACTGCAAGAGTGAAATCAATAGATTTTGGTCCTTTGCACCATAAATTTCTGTGGCCATCACAGCATGTCAATTTGCTCCTGATATTCCAGTTTTTCTTTCATATATAACTACGTTTTTATCCTTTTATCTTTTCCTTTTCTGTCCTTTCCCGGCCTTTTATAGAATTTCAGGTTGATGTTGCTTAATCATCATTTATATTTATTGACAGATCTTTTGCGGTGGTTGGATGCCAGTTAATGTGCCACCACCATGGAAGGAGGTGGAAGCCAAATTATTCGCTCTTAATGTGGTAAGCCACTGTTGGAATTAAAACTCACACTTAGTTGCTCTTTATTCTAGTTTTGCTAGTCATTGCATTGTGGAATTTGGACTCTTCATAGGTAACTAGCACTTTAGGTGTATTCGATAGACTGACACCTATAAGTCTATATTACATGCTAGTCTCTGGCATGTTTTTCTCATTGGATTATACTCGTGTACATAGAAACATGTATGTAGATGCCGTTTCGCATACTCGTTCGTTTTGTATTCTCTTCTTTGTTTCATTTCAGTAATTTGTACTCAATTTGTTGCTTGTTGAACTTTAAGGTACCTTATCTGATACTGATGTAGTGGTGATTCTATGTTGGGCGTGATGGCTAGTATGGTCCAGTCAAATACTTTGTGTCTTAATAAATATACATATTCGAAGAAGTAGGTGAAACATCAGATCCATCACACAAATCAATAGTTGGGGTCCTTGGATTTGCCAGCGTAGTTGATAATTAAATGGAACAGTACAAGCTTCTTGATCAGGTTTATGTTGTGGACATTTTCATTTTGCAAGAATGAGCAGCTTATCTTTATTCATTATAAGTTGACTGTGGCGACTTGCAATATTTCTCTTGTTAAATAGATATTGGGCACATCTGTTCAGACTGGTTTTTACTAATTAGCTTTTTACTTCTTTGGTCCCCAAATCTTGTGGCTGATGCAACTTGACTATTTTTTAATAAGGAATGCCTAAAACTTTTTTTTTTGGTTAATATCCTGAAAAACCCCAAACTAGTACATGTGTAACAAATTTACCTTAAACTAATTTTTTGACTATGAAAAATCCTAAACTGGTACATTTGTGACAAATTTATCTTAACTAATCATAAAAAACCCCAAGCTGGTACACTTGTGACAAATTTGCCTCAAACTAATTTATTCGACCGCCAAAAAATCCCAAACTAATACATTTGTGACAAATATACTCTTCGTTAAATTGGATTAATACCACAAAAAATCACAAAAATTGTATAATTGTGACAAATAGAGTAAAATCCCAAACTGGTACACCAATAAATTATCACGTGTCATTCAACTTAGTAATTTGACAGTAAAATTTAACGGAAATTAACAAATGATGAATTTATCACAAGTGTACTAGTTTGGGGTAAATTTGTCACAAATGTATTAGTTTGGGGTTTTTTGGCAGTCGAATAAATTAGTTTGGGGTAAATTTATCACAAGCGTACCAGTTTGGGGTTTTTTAGGGAATTAACCCTTTTTTTTTTTTTGGTCAAAGCTGAAAACCTTTCAAAACATACTAATATTGACATGTAATTTAAGTATACTTTTCCCTGTTTTTTTTTTTGGATAGTATAGAAAGTTTGGCAGGAAAATCAATAAGTGACTTTTACTTAAAACTAGTCAAAACAATGCCCTATCTAACTATATAAAAAGTATGAAAGTGCTTAGGTGGTTTAATCGCATCATTTAAATCAAATAAAAAGCAAGCAATCACAGGAATTTGGTTATGATAATAATGCATTTGACTGATTGGGTAAATTGAAGCCCGAAAGACTTGTTATATTATGTTATTGAGTGCTAAAGGATAGATTCTGACAGAGTCACAGTCTATGTGGCTACTGGTACAAATCTTTCTCCAATTGGTCAAACTTTTAACCGGCTATGTAATAACTTTCTCCTTTACAGGAAAGCCTCCTAGATGAGCTCTCAATACTTCCTATTTCCTTCTGAAGTTTACTGGACTCTTTCTCCCTTCTGTCGCCCCATCCCCTCCCCCCAAATGATCTTGTTTATAAGTCCTGTGTGCTGCCCATCATAAACCAAAATTGTAGATGTGCAAGTTATGAAAATGAGTGCCCCCTTTGAATTCTTAATTAAACTGACCTCATCACCAAACTAAATAAAAATCATAGTATCTGAGTCAATTAAGCTGCATCTCTCCAACCTTGCAAAAGTATGAACAAAACCATCAGCAAAATCAACCAAATCGGTCTCACAGCCCTTTTCAGAAGATGGATTCTTTGGATTTTAATTGAAGTCACGTTCAGAGAAGGAGATAGGTTTAATTATAAATTCTGGACTTGGAAATCACAATCTGTTTGATTAGAGTATCTGCAATTTCGATTTTTGTACAATACATTTCTTTTTGGTAGATTGGATATTCTCTTTATTCTCCATTATCTTGTGTTTGTTTGAGTGACATTAAAGGTTTGATCTGCTCATGAAAGGCATCATTATTGGTCTTTATGTTGGAGTATCTCAGTTGAGGGTTAAATGTTCAAACTCCTGCATCTCTGTCGTGGTTGCTTGCATGGTTTTAAACAGGAATGAATGCTTGCAGTCAATCATAAGTGGCTTGGCTTTTTAAGGATAGCCTTGTCATCTCGTTTTCTGCTGTTTAACAGTCCAGATTTAAAATATTTCAGGTCTCTGAAGTTGTCCATCAAGAAGGCCAAAGCCCGGACTTCTCCGCAATTATGCAGCTAGTGATAGCATTATCAGCCAGGCCTTCTGCTGAGCTGAAGGGCTTTTCGTGCCTTGTATGTCAGATGTAGCCTTTCCCTACATATATTATTTTAATAGTCCATATGAACTCAAGTACAGATAAACGCTGAACTTTCACATCAGGGATGATCCATTTGATCTTGTTTACTATTTAAGAAGGGCTTTTACTTTGTAGGTTTATAGAGCACTTGCAGACATTATTGGTTCCTATTCCAAGTGGTTGTCTGCTTTCCAATCAAATGCAAGGCCCTTATTGTAAGGAGCTCCTTCATCTAGTTCAGTCAAATCAGTACATTTCAAAATGCAGCCTAGATTTTTTATGGAGGTTTAGGGGGGCACATCTTAGAGTTCCTTTTCACCTCTTCTTTATATGCTTTCTACCTTATTGGTTATTTTCTGACATTATTTGAAGAATTATAAATATGTTGTTTACAACTTGTGTTTAGACTTGCGTGTTTATTTTTTGTACTGAATCGATGCTTTCAGATTATTTCTTGCAACAGGCATATCAGAACTTCCATCATCCAATTCTTGTGCATCCGCCCTTCGTAAATTTTGTGAAGATGCTTCTGCGGTCATTTATGAACCATCCAATTTGGAAATTTTGATGTGGATTGGAGAGGTAAATGTCTTTCTGATCTGCTATGACCTTGGCAGGCATTGCTTTGTTTGACAGTTTGTGTTCCAATATGGTTATGTTTTTTTTTTCAAATCATGTACTTAGCTGTGGATTACCATGCTAAATCAGTCGGGCCAGAGAATGTAGAAACAAGTATTACTCTTATTTTTTGCATTTATCAGGGATTTTTTACTCTGCCTCCTATCCATCCTCTAATACTTTTTACCATTTAAATGGTCTTTCTCTGTTGCTGGTTGTCATGTATTGCTCAAGTGGGAGAAGCCTCTGCTATTTTTTCCTGAAAAACCTCTTATTTCAAGGAAAAGTTTCATTGCATCTGGAATTTTGTTTGCCTGTCCCCTCCCTCCCTCCCTCCCTCCCTCTCTCTCTCTCTCTCGTGCGCATAAATGCAGCTTTATCACCCATTTTTTTTTTCTTTTAATGTCTTCTGGTTCAGGGTTTGGAGAAGAGACATCTGCCTTTGGAAGATGAGGAAGAGGTTGTAAGTGCAATCAGTTTAATCCTCAGTTCACTACCTAACAGAGAGTTGAAGAATAATCTGTTGAGTAGGTTGCTCTCTGCTAGTTATGATGCCATTAGTAAACTTGTAAGTGAAGCTTCCACCTCAGATTGTTTCCTTGATTATTTACTATTTATTTTCAGATCTTTAGGCGTGTAGACCTTTTATATTCTTCTTGGTACTCGTTAGAAAAATCTCAATGAATGAAGATAATTTATGTCAACAATCGTCCCAAGATTATATCTTTTTTTCTAAACCCTCAGACTTTTCAAGAATCCAAGGTCCAGTTGATTTATTTGGATCACTGTAGTTTTTCTCAATGAAGAAAACCATTTTTTTAATGCTTTGATATCCTTGCTTTACAAGAGTGATCAATCCATAGCAATATTACCATTGACAGCCTTAGAAGGATATACATTTGCATGATAGATCATTAAGAGTTCTCATTTTGGCTTCTTGTTATAGCTTTGCGGATTCTCTTTAGCAAATGTACTGTCAATTACCATTTTCATGTCATTACTGAACAGCTTCTAAAGCATGATGAGCTCAATTTTTGGTCCAATCTCTTATAAGGATATAATTACGTTAAAGCCAACAAACAAATTATACCTAACATATTTTGTTAGAGCTTCTCATAATTCACAAACTTAGGGAGTACTATCAGTTATCATCAGTAAGTCCCTGTTTAGTTAGAACTGCAAGTATATAAGATTTTTAGTGGCAAAGGGTTAGTCTTGTTACTGGTTAATGGTTTCCTCTAGAGCACTGCACATGGTCCTAATTTTTTGGTACATTGACCATGCTTTTCTTGGAGTTTCAAATTGCTCTCTCAGGTGGGCTTCTAACCCATCATTACCTTTTTGGCATATAACTTTTACTTGGCAACAGGAAAGTTCACTGTTTAGGAGTAGGATTCCATAAATTTTGAGGCTCTAGAACTATGAATCTCATACTTCCGGTTGTGGAGTTCTTTTGCAAATAGAAGTGTCTTGGAGGATGCAATAGAAGTGTCACTACGTTTTTGATCTGTGTGGAGAAGAAACTCATCCTAGATGCTCCTGTGGAAACAGAATTCAGATGCTTCAATGAGAAAATGTGATATTATTACGGGAGATGCGGGTAAAATGGGCAGGAGAAAGCTGAAAAAGTTATGGGATATACTTTAAAGAAATAGGAGAATCTTTTGATAGGAAGGGTACTTATCTTGTCATTAGAAAAGAAACTGTTAGTCTTTTGCTCTGACTTCAGTCCTAAGTTTTGATGGAGTTAAGAGCAGTGACACTCTAAAACATGAGGTCTGACTAAAGAAAATAATGGGATTAATTGGGTGAGGAAGTTCCTGCAGAAATTTTTTAGCTCAAGTGGGAGAACATCACTTAGAGCAGCTCAATTTTGTACTAAGAGATGTAAATAGGAAAGAAAAACAAATTTAAATGTTGTTAGGTGTTGTCTAATCTGTTTTGGATTTCTTGCAAATCCTTAGGCATCTCAAATTCTCCTGGAGGAAATTCCAAAGGGCAGCTGTGTTTTTCTTTTGGCTGCTCATGAGCTAGTGCCCCAAACCATGGATCTGACTTTATTTTCATCTTATTTGCACACAAAAGTATTTTGTATTCCTAACATATCCAGATGATCATTTTGATTGGTGAAGGCGCAGAACTTTTGGTTGAATGCACTTAGCTGCTTCCATAATTACTTTTGACTGCATGTACAAGTTTACCATTAACACTTAATCATTTCTCAGATTAGTGAAAATGGCAACCATGCTCTGAGACAAAATCCAGCAACTTATACACAAACTTTATCCTCTGCCACCAGAGGGTTGTACAGGTCTGCATTCATTGCTGTACTGATTATGCTATGGTTCACGCTTAAGACTTATTTAATACCTTAGGATGTACTGTTGTCTTCCCTGGAGGTCATGCTGATGAACTTTTGGATGAATATTGAGTTGCACTTTGTATAGCTGGTTGGTCGCTTGTTGGTTGGCATGTAACGATACTTTTCTCAACATGTCCTTTGCTGGGGTGGTCCATAAATTTTTTTGTTTTATAAAGTGTAAATGTCGTGCACTTCCAGGATGGGAACTGTGTTCAGTTATCTTTCAACACCTCATCCTAATGGGCCTGCTGATGATGATCCAATACTCGCCCTACTAAGGGTATTTTGGCCTATTTTGGAGAAATTGTTTAGGTCTCAACACATGGAGAATAGTAACTTGTCCACTGCAGCTTGCCGCGCTCTCTCACAGGCGATTCAGTCTTCAGGTTCGGGTTTTTATTTTTTCTTTGGGATGTTTTTGGTATGCCGATTGTATGAAGCGGAACTTGTTTAAATTTGTAGGGCAGCATTTCTTAACTCTATTACCCAGCATACTAGACTGCCTTACAGCAAATTTTTCGATGTTCCAAGATCGAGAGTGCTTCATAAGAACAGGTATGCAAGCGGAACTAAAGTTGGTAGGTTATTGTTCCAGATTCACCCATAATCATGAATGCTTCATAAGAACAGGTGCATGGTGAGAGCTGAAGTTGGTAGGTTATTTTTCCGGATTCACCCATAAAGAAAAGTTCTCTTATCCTGAAAGGTCCTTGAACTTGTCTTACTAATCTGAAGTTTAATTATGTGAATAACTTTACTGAGAGAAAGAATAACGCATTAGTGCTTTGTAAGAACGTTTCAGTCATGCTGATTCATATAATGTTTTGTTTTTTTTTTTTTTTTTGGGGGGGGGGGTCCATAGCTGTTCTGAGATACTGGTGAGGCTCATCACATGCTTGCTGTTATGAAAGAGTGATGAATTTATATGTAGCCTATATATAGTTTTGCAACTTAGTTGAAGGTGCGGTCGTTTCAGAAGCAAGCAGTTTCCAATTTTGTATTATGCTGGGTTTGTGTATGCTTGGGTGGACAAAGTTATTCAGAATGCAGTTCACTCAAAAATGGTACCCACTGGATCATCGCCAACCATTATTACAATCTCATCATCAGCATGACGTTTTTCCCTGGACTTTTTATTTAATATGTCAGCGGAGATACATGAGTCGTATAGTCAGTTTGTTTTCTTTCCTTTTGCTTATGTTTTGCAACAAACTTCTCTGCAGCTTCTGTTGTCATTGAGGAATTTGGCCAAAAGGAAGAGTATGGACCTCTATTTGTCACCACTTTTGAAAGATTTACTCAGGCAGCATCAATGATGTCACTGAACTCATCGTACATATGTGACCAAGAACCCGATTTAGTGGAGGCCTTCATGAACTTTGCATCAACATTTATTCGAGGACTGCATAAGGTTCAATGCATTCTGTCCTTTTATTTATGATTAGATGATTTACAGGATGCTGTTAGAGTGGATACACCTGTTAAAGTTGAATGAATTTTTTGTCTCTAATACCTCAGGATGTACTGGCTGTGTCTGCTTCGTCTCTTCAAGTTTCCTTCCAAAAGGCAGCTATATGCTCCACAGCTATGCATCGTGGTGCAGCTCTAGCGGCAATGTCATATCTATCTTGTATGTATTTGATTCAAGTAGCAGCTCATATTACATCTGTTAATGCATGTTTAAATGTGAAGTCTAGCTGCAATTAACTTTGTCTCTAGTGTGTACGTGCTCCTTGGTGATCCAACATTTTCTCTCTTTTTATGGTTACCCTGTTATCTCATGAACTGTTCTTTTTCTTTTGCCCCATTTGCAATGAACAGCAGCAATCTAACTTCACCTTGGAATTCGATTGCTTTTTCTTTGTGTCCGAGTCATTAACTCATCAAATCTAAAAGATTTTTGTCTTTATGGCATATCTTGTGTCTGAAAAATTCTCATGAATTCGAAGCTTCATTTTAAGTTTTACACATCATTGTGGAATTTCTCGAAGATTATAGCCTTATTCATGTGATGATTTATATCCTTCATCCTGCTTGAATTTCTTTATCATTTGACTTTGTTGATCTAGAATTGTCATCTTATGGATATCTTGTTAATGGCAATTGCTCAGAGGTCTAATTTTTGTCTATTCTTTCAGGTTTCCTGGAGGTGGCTTTGACCTCTTTAACGGAAACAATAACTTGTGCGCCCGAGGAGCCCTTTAATGCCATGGTCATTCATGTTGTATGTCATTGTGGTGAGGGACTTGTATCAAACCTTTTCTATGCTCTGCTTGGTGTCTCTGCAATGTCAAGGGTAAGGATGGTATGCTCGTGTTTCGATGTTTCAGCACTTGCATGTTGGTTTAAGTTTCTTTTTTATTCCTTTTCTTTTTCTTTCTAGGGGGCGGGATGGGAGGCATATATATTCTTAACGCTTTCATCATTTAAAATTTTTTAAGTACTTTTTATGCTGAAACTATCGAAGTGGGATAGGGATTCTTAGGCTGACTAACAACATGTATAACATTCCTTTTCAATTAATCTTTTATTTCCAATTTTTGGACTAGAAATGAAGAAAAAAGTCTCACTTTTTCAACACTAGACTGGGTATTTTAAATTGTTTTGAGAGTTTCTCTTAGTGTGTGCAGTTACGGTTGTCTAGATATTACAGTAACAGTGCTTTCAATTGTAAAATATCTGTATAATAGCTTACTGAAGAATATTAGCAAATAAAGGAATAAACTATTTGGCATGAATATACAGTGCATTTTGAAGCAATGAAGCTACCTTCGGCCTATTTTGTTCAGACCTTCACTTGAAAGTTGGACCACTTAAGTTTTCAAGCTATGTTAAATGCCCTCCATAAAGTTATGTCATGGTCATTCATCTTGTAGAATGGCTATACGATGAACACGTAATGCTGCTTCCTTTTGACAGGTTCACAAGTGCGCCGCAATCTTGCAACAGGTGGCTGCAATTTGCAGCTTAAGCGAAAGGACATCCTGGAAGGCACTTCTCAGTTGGGACTCTTTGCATTCATGGCTCCAAGCTGCGGTCTCTCTCTCTCTCATGCATGTGTTTTTTAAATGATATGCCACCTGCTTTCAAAATTGTTATCCTACCATTCCGTTTGCTTCATTGGCAGGTACAAGCTCTTCCAGTAGAGTATCTGAAACCGGGTGAGTCAGAAACTCTGGTCCCACTTTGGTTGAAGGCGCTTGCTGGTGCAGCGTCTGGAGTGTCTTGACAGTCGGAGCTCAGATGGGGTTAAGAGTAACTGCGGGCATATGCAAGGAAAGGGAGGGAGAGTGTTAAAACGTTTGGTACGAGAATTTGCCGACAATCACCGTAACATTCCAAATTTGACATGATTGCTTACACGTCAATCTATTACATCAAATGCAACCTACCCAGCCCCTCAAGCTTTAAGGCTTCTGCTGCCTTCCGTCGCTGATGCAGCATGTACACTCTTGTAAATTGATGGATTTTAGTGAAGCATGGTCCAGTGGTCATTTCCGGGAGGTTCATTACTTAAGCGATTGCCGTGTTTTCTATTGATTCTTCAGCAGATCATTGCCAAAAAAGCTATATTTGTACAGCACGATAGCCGCAGTCTTTTGGGTCTCGAAGAGCTAACAGAGGATAATAATCTTGCTTGTAATTTTGTTTTTCTTTTCGCAGAGGGTAGGAGCGAGAGTTACACAATTGTCATTGCTCGAGCATATTTTAGTCTTCAAATGTAAATCTGGAATGGCTGATGGTCTCAGATGAAATTTTGTTTTGCATAGTCCTAGGATTCACAGAATTTTCTCCAGTTTCGATATTGCCCTCAACAGTTGGAAAATCGACGATGCTTAGTTTCATCTTATAATTTGATCTCAATATCGGTGATGAAGATCGAATTCTCGACTTTTTTGTATACCAAAAGCCTGTGTGGTTCTCTGCAGCATAGAATTGGACTACCATTTACATGTTGATACATATTAGATGTTACATATTGTTTGAGCTTCGATCAAAGTGGCAAGAGAGTTGAGATGCCGGTAACTTCGCATGCTTAGATCGACATCCTTAACACCGCTCGCCAGAACATCTTGGACATTGTTTGTATTTGGCGCACGTAACAAAAAATTTGCAGTTACTTTGCTAAACTTGCATGGTTGATTTCTTCACTTAGAGTTGTACCAAAGCTTTGCAAGATATCTTGAACCTATAAGCACCGGCCTACATCATCCCGAGAAAAGCTAAAATTGGGTTTCCCCTGCAAATTATTGAATATGAATTACATCATCCGGGGTGAAAAAAGATCTTGTCGGTTCATAATTATTTAGCCTGCGCGTGTTGTGCGAGACGTTTAACGATAACCTTGAAATGGCATATACTTACTCTTTTTTGACATCGATTATCTTTAGCTCGTCAAATAAAAATTATCAAAAAATTCTAAATTTATTGTATAGTAGCTAATTCAATCCTAAGCTAATTAATTATGCCAATTTAATTATGAACCTTCTAAGGGTTTTGAAATATAGTTTATCAGATTAATTTTTCTGAAAATTGTTGGCGTGACTCTAGTCAATGCCAGATGTTCTGAGTGAGACAGCTGGCAGCTAAGTTTGATGAGTTTTGCAATTCTTTTTTTTAATTTCCTGAATTTTTTCCTCTTTTTTTGTTTCTTGCCGGCAATCGATGGAGAAACAAGAACAAATTTATAAAAAATTTTGAAAAATAAATTATAAACAAAAAAAAAAAATTGTTGAAATAATCCAAATCAGCATCGGCCATGCCACATAGGATGGCTGACACTAATTAGGCTGCCACATTGGTGATTTACTGGAAAAAATGGCTGGATATGGACTGTATTTAGAGAATCATCAATAGATTTAAAATTAAATCGGTAAAATTTGAAAGCTTTAGATTGAATTGGTCGATGTACAATATATTTAAGACTTTTTGAATAATTTTCTCACCCATTAATGAATCGGTATATATGGTCATGACTTTTCCTAGACAGTATAATTTTTGTGTGCAAGTTCTTTGATATTTTCTTCTCTTCTTTCTTTAAATTTTCTTCGAAATCTACTTCAGCCGTCGACTCATTTGCAGGCATCCCCTCTAAAATTAGTGTTTTTTGCCGAGTCCCAATGTGAGAAGTGTGCAAGCTTAATCTGCAAATATAAACTCCATGAAGTTGTCTTCTCTATGACCCTGAAAAAAAATGAAAGTTGTCTTCTCAGCATTCATCTCAAGACAGAACTTACCGCTGGCTGGAAATAAGCATTACAGAGGATCAGTGATTCAAGTGGATTATTGCTTGTGCTGCAATGGGTGATTTTACTTGCAACATTTTTGTTGAGCTATAAATAACCAGATTATATGGCTTTAGATACGCAGGAAAATTGATTAATTGTTAGAAGTAGGATTTTTCTATTTAGGAGGTTTTTTTTTTTTTTTTTTTTTTTTTAATTCTGATTTGATTGTGATTAAATCCCACAAACCATGTGATTGTAGCTGTTAACCCACAAATCGTGGATTGTAGTTAGTTCTCCTATTTTGGCTTTGTTTCCTATTTTGTTTGCAAGGATTTCTTTGTATATTAGCTTATAAAGATAATTTTGTAAAGCGACAGAGTATATGAATGAGAATAAGAATTTTTCTGGCAAAAGATTGCTTCAAGTGCTAAAACTTACGAAAGTGATACTTAAGTGTCAAAATTGGAGAAAAATGGATCACTTAAGTGTCATTTCCGGCCAAAATTCGGCCAAAACGCTAACGTGTCAATTTTTTGGCGAAGTGAAATGTAAAATGGCATCGTTTTGGTGTTGATGTGATAAAAAAATTTAATATAAAAATTAATTAAATTTAATTTAAAACTAAATTTATTTAAAACATTTAAAAATTAAAATTTTTTAATTTTTTTTTTTTAAAAAAGGGAGGCGGGCGATCCCCTCCCACCGAGAAGGGCAAAGGACGACGGGGGGGAGGGTCGGCCGGGGTCACCGGGGCCCCGGCTTGGGGTGAGGGCTTGCGGGCCCTCGCCGCCGCTGGTCGAGGTTGCCGGCCCTTGGCCAAGGCCCAACGACCCCGGCCGACCCTCCCCCCTTCGTCGCCGGCCCTTCCGGTGGTGGCGGGGGGAGGCGACAAGCGGCGAGGGCTCAACCGCCTCCCTTTTTAATTTTTAATTTTTTAATTTTTTAAATATTTGTATTTGTATTTTTATTTTTAAATGTTTTAAATAAATTAGTTTTAAATTAAATTTAATTAATTTTTTATTAAATTTTTTACCATGTTAGCACCAAAACAACACCGTTTTGTACTCACTTCGCCGAAAAACTGACACATTAGCGTTTTGGCTTGATTTTGGCTGGAGTGACACTTAAGTGATTCATTTTTCTCCGACTTTGGCACTCAAGTATCACTTTCGTAAGTTTTTGCACTTAAAGTGTCATTTTGTGCCAACTTATGGCATTCCAGGAGTCCGCATGTCGAATTTCTCTCTATCTAAAATTTACATAGTATCAGAGCCAGATCCCTAGATTTCAAATTGTAGCTTTCATTGCTGCAATTTTTGCAATTTTCAGCCTTCATTGTTGTCTATCATTTTCTAGAAAAATTTTCTCTATACACAGCCTTCATAGGTGCATTACTGCTTTTGTTTTCTTCCTAACCCGCACTCTCCAAAATAAAAGCCACAAATTCAACCCATCCTCATGAACCAATATGAGGAGGTCGCCTCAACACACACGACAAGTGATCTTTAGAATATTAAGCCAACCTATAGATTAAATGAGAGGAACTAACTCAAATTGTCACAATTTGTCAAGGCATATATGGAGGGCAAAGGAAAACTCAACCATCTAGTTGGGATAGGACCCAAGCAAGGAGATCTTGAATTTGATGTGTGGGATGAGTCTAATCCATGATCATGTCATGGCTATGGAATTCATGGATCAGTCATAAGCGATACTTGTATGTTTCTACCTACAACAAATGAGATATGGGATTCCATTCGATGGACATACTCAAAGGCTCGTGATGAAAACTAGTAGGACATGGCTGGGAGGAAAGATTGTTACTGAGTATGCTAATTCTCTATAGAACTTATGGCAAGGACTTGATCATTATCTTGAGTACTCTAGATGTGGTGTCTAGAAGATGTGGTCATTCTGGAAGAATTTTATTGGAAATGATAGAGTCTACAATTTCTTGGTTGGGCTTAATTTTGAATTCGACCAAGTCAAAATTCAAACACTTGACAAGAAGGAAGTGCCATTATTGGAGGAAAATTTCCTTGATCTTAGCAGCAGAAAGCTGTCGATCCGTTATGCTCGAACCACAAGTAGTAGAAGAGTTAGCTTGCCAATCAGAAAGGTTGATGAAAAGGGTGACTTGCCAGGAAAGACAATCGGAATAGCTTTGTGGTGTCTAAAAGAAGTCGAGACATACAAAGGAATAATGTTGGAAATTGAATGGCACAACAACTACTTCAAGCTGAGAATGGGTGAACCAGGCAACACAACCAAGGCCTTGGGTCCGCCTAACTGAGCAAGCTAGTCACGAAGAAGTTTAGGATAAAACAACCTTCAAAGTGAAGAAATTGAGAAATTAAGAGGTCTATTAGGGTCTCTTAATAAATCTTTTAGTGCATGTTTACTAGCACTCTTAGGTAATTTTTGGGTTATTGATTTGAGGGCTACTAACCATATGACTCACACCTCATCCCATTTCGGCACCTATACACATTGTCCTAGTAATAGAAAGATTATTGTGGCAAATGGGTCTCTTGCTACTATTGTAGAGGTTGGAGATTTCCTATCATACCCAACCTCGTCCTTAAAGATGTACTTCATGTCCCTAAACCGTTTGTCAATCTTATCTCAATACAAAAACTCACAAAAGATCTTCATTGTCAATCGATTTTTTTACCCATCTTATTGTGTTTTTAAGGATCGGGACTCGAGAGGAGGATTGGACTTGCTATGGAACAAAATGGGCTATACTAACTTAAGACACCTCTCACAGCAAGAAGAATCATAAATAATTTGTCTTTATTGTTTCTTAGTATTTCAAATGAAGAAGCTATTTGGCTTCATCATTTTTGTTTTGGTCATCCGTCCTTTCTAGTCTTGAGTACTATGTTTCCATCCTTGTTTGTTTTTTTTAAGTCGAAATTTCCATACTTGTTTAAAGATCTAAATATTAAAAATTTTCATCGTGATGTTTGCGAATTAGCCAAGCATAATCATGTACCATTTCGTATATTAGCAATCACCACAATTTTAATTCTTTTGACTTAATCCACAGTGACATTTGGGGACCTTCCATGATTCCAAACATCTCTAGAGCTAATTGGTATGTCACTCTAATTGATGATTGCTTTAGGGTCACATGGACTTTCTTACTCAAAACATAAATTTGATATGAGTAGCATTATTCCTCTTTTTCATTCCTTGATTCAAACTCAATTTGGGCTCAATATCAAGGTCTTTCGATCTGATGATGCTAGAGATTACTTCAATCAAGTATTGTCCCCTTATTTTCAAAAGGAAGGCATCATCCATGAATCATCTGTTGGGAATAAACCACAACAAAATAGGGTTGTTGAAAGAAAAAATGGTCATCTACTTAACACAACTCATGCCTTGTTGTTTCACGGGTAGGTTCCCAAAACATACTGGGGGGAAGCTATCCTTACGGCAACATACATGATCAATAGACTACCATCATATACATTAGACCACAAGACCTTATAGAAGTTCTTTCTCATTTCTATCCTCACTTTCGGACATCTAATGGTCTTACACATTGTACTTCCTTTGTCCACATTCATCATTATCAACAAGAAAAGTTAGATCCTTGTGCAATCAAATATGTGTTTCTTGGTTACTCACAAACACAAAAAGGCTATCACTATAACCATCCTCATTCCAAAAAATTCTCTTTTTTAGCAAATGTCACTTTTGTAGAAAATAAACCCTATTTTTCACAGCCTTATTTTCAGGGGGAGTTTTCAATCATGGAAGATAAGGGCCTTGGTGTTATTGATAACTTAGATTTATTGTCCAATGTCCCTGTCAATCCAAACTCATCCACTGTTGCTCATGAACCTAAATTCAATCCTATCTCTTGTCCACCACAATCTTGCACATAGGAACCTACCTCAGTTCCTATTCCCACTAGTCCAACTTGTATTCATGATTCTAAGAGATGTTCTTGAGTGTATTCAAGGAGGACAGTTGTTCCAACACAAGAGTAGGTCCGGATACTACTCTAGGTATTGTTAATGAGAGCACAATAAGTCTTAAATCTCTTTTGAATGAACAAATTAAGATTTATGATACACCCGAGATTGATATTGATTTACTTATTGGTGTTAGAAAAGGGACTAGAGAGTGCATCAATAAACTAGTGTATCCACTATCAATTTATGTGTTCCTTAATAGATTATCATCACCATAACGAAACTTTATTGAGTTTAAATGCTATTGCTATCCCTAACACTTTGTCTGAAGCATTGTCAAAAGAGGAATGAAGGAATGATATGAAAGAAGAGATGAAGGCATTGGAAAAAAATAAAACATGGAAAATTGTTGACAGGCCAATGGGGAAAAATTTAGTTAATTGCAAGCGGGTATTCATCGTACAAGGCAAATAGCACTCTAGAGAGGTACAAAACAAGATTGGTTGCAAATGGTTACACTTGGACATATGGAGTGAATTACCAATAGACATTTGCAACAATGGCTAAAATGAACATTGTAAGAATTTTATTGTCTTTAACTGCTCATTTTGATTGGGAACTTCAACAATATGATGTAAAGAATGCTTTTTGACAAGGGATTTGGAAGAGGAAATCTGCATGAGCATCCCACTTGGTTTAAAGGAAAGGAAACAATAGAAAATGTTTGTAGACATAAAAAAGGCTCAAGCAATCACCTAGAGCCTAGTTCAAACAATATGCTAGAGTCATGAAGGCATTTGGGCATAAACATTCGATGTAGGGGGTGTTACAACATTGTCGGTATATATTGATGATAGAATAGTCATGGGCAATGATGAAAGGGAGAAATAGCGACCGAAACAATGCTTGATTAAGGAGTTTGAAATAAAGGAGTAAGGAAAGTTATGGTAATTTCCGAGAATTGATGTTTTGTACTCAAGGCTGGGGGTCTTTATTTCACAATGAAAGTATGTGATTGATCTTTTGGAAGAAACCGGAAGCTTAGTTGCAAGCCGATAGCTACTCCGATTGAGTCAAACTAGAGACTAGCAAAAGTTATGACACCCCAAAACTATCAAGAATAGGGGTGACACGGCCATCCTTTCACCCGAAAGACATCGTCTCAAACCATATCCAAAATCCACTTCCAAAAGTCCCCATTGATAGCACTCTTGCTCTACTAGCTGCTAACTATAAAACCTGTAAAAGTTGAGAAATAAGTGAGTAATACATATCTCTTTTAAACAGATCGAACATTCACTTTGCATATATATAAGTACGGAGCACTATTAGAAACTCAAAATCCAACTCTTTAATATACATATCAAATCATATAAGAGATATTTCACTTCAATAAGCTTTATACAATTCAGAAAGTACTCATTTAAACCATCATGACAATTCAAGTATCAATAGTTAAGTCCATTGTTTAATTTCTATAAAAAAATCACACATCAATGGTCCATCATTAATCCATCTCATATCAAAACATATGTTGATCGTCCATCCATCGATCAATCTTTTGCTCAATATCAAATGATGCTCACGACACAATACCTGTGACAAGGTGACCAAGATTCTTGATAAGGTCTTTACTTACAAAACCAATGGCTCGGCTTAGAAGGATATCCTAAATGTATACCCACCAATCCCTTGATGGGCTCATAGAGATATTGAGTATCAACCCAACATCTTCTAATATCCAGAAATTCAATCCATAATCAATCTCATAATATATAATGCATTTCATAAACCAAAATGCATAATCTTTCTCGTTCACTGAACTAAACACATTTCACAAGGCATTTCTCAAAACTTTTCGGAATCCATTCCACAAACCTTGACATTTCAAAATGTCTTTTAATAAAAGGTTTCTCAAATCATTATAGAACTCATTACATATATATATATATAAAGTGCCAGGCTTTTCAGGGTCAGGGTTAACGTAGTATATTCATCCGAGTAACTTGGTGATGAGAGATATACTGAAGAGATCATACGCGTCGGTGAAGAATCCCATCCCTGCGATCACAATCGCGGTGAAATGATACCATTGTGTCTTGGCCACATTGAGCGTGTCAAGCACCCCCAATTGGTTTCGAGCCATGACTGGCAATCAATCCCACCTCTGTTGAATGAAAGATCGTTTTAGTGGTTTTAATCAACGCATTATACTCCTTATGTATCTTCAGTGGTAGAATTACAAGAAATTGAACGCGTCTAGTCAAAATGTAACAAAACAATAGGCTAATTATGAGCAATCCTCTGCCTCTCAGTAGCCAAGTGAACCAAGTTGAAGAGGAGTGAAACTTTTGACACTTCTTTCAAAGCGCGTGTGTGTGTATATATATATCCTTCCCTAATATTTTTCTTAAAACAATTCTTAAACCATTTCAAAATTCTTTCATAAACCACATTCAAAATGAAATGTCTTTCATGAAACTTTTCTCAAATCATACCATATAATCTTTTGCAATATAGCTCATCCACCGAAAATACCTTTCACAAAAGCATTTCTCATATGATTTTAAAATTCTTTCATGATCTCGTTCGCAAAGTGACACATATACATGAGCTTCCATACTTCCTTGCATAACACATTTTCTAAAACCTTCATAAATAACCAAGGAGTAGTAATTGCCCAATCTAGACTTTCATCTCATAATATATCAAATTTTTATTGTTTTCAATGAGTTTACAAGTTCAAAAAGATATAGCATTACTCATTTGGATATGCCCAAATCAAATAACAAGGCTTACTCGAAAGGATTACTCAAATCTAAACTTAATGTGAAACTTGCCACAAAACCCTAAAATCTTGCTTGCACAAAACCGTTGCGCCAAAATGACTCTTGTCAAAACCCACAACTCTACAATGCCATAATTCATCATTCCCATGAAAACTTGAAGCTTCATAACCCAAAAATTAGACTTCATGGTTCAATTTCCGCATAACTTCACATTTTAGCCTTATTTACCTCGATTGGACAAACAAAGGGTGTAAGCACTTACTAAGTGTTGCGATGCAAAGTTGAATCAGCTTGACAAGTCCCCAAGGCATGCACAAGAGAAAGGCCCTTTCTCTTTTTATGCTTTCTTCTTCTTCTTCTTCTTCTTCTTCTTCTTCTTCTTCTTCTTCTTTTCTTTCCACTCTCCCTTTTTCTTTCTTGCATGAGCTCTTTATTATGAGCCAAGCATCCCCTCCTTCATGACTCTTATTTATTTATTTATTTATTTATTTGGGCCCACCATCCTTTGAAAAGTCAACATATTATAGAAGCAAAAGAGAAGGTGGTAGTAGAACGAGAAATGTATTAGTGATTGGTAAGAAAGTTGATCTACCTTACTCATACTTGACTAGATACCTCTTATGTAGTAAGCTTGATTAGCCAATTCATGCATAATCCAAAAGAGTCACATCTATGGGTTGCTCATCGAGTTCTACACTCTTTAAAATTTAGTCCAAGAAAGGGAATACTTTTTCAAGAAGAGTCCAAATCTCAAGCTTAAGACTTATACAGATGTGGATTGTGCTGGATCCATTGTTGACAGGAGGTTTGTGACTAGTTGTTGTACCTTTCTTGGAGGTAATTTAGTAACATGAAGAAGTGAAAAACAGAATGTGGTGACAAGATCAAGCGCAGAATTTGAGTTTAGGCCAGCATCTCAAGGAATATGTGAGTTAATATGGCTCAAGATCCTTCTTGGTGACTTGAAGGTTGAGTGGCAAAGTCTTGAGAAGCTATATTATGACAATAAGTCTACAATTAATAATCCGTTCGTTTCGCGGAAAATATCATATTTCCGGAAAACATTTTCCCGAAAGTCATTTTCTAGGAAAATAACTCTATTTTCCGGTGTTTGGCCAAAATCTAAAATTTGAGTGGAAAATATTTTCCACCGTTCGTTAGCTCATTTAATTATTTGGGAAAATTTATCAAAAATTGAATTTTAATATTTTTAATTGACCAAAAATTAATTTTATTTTTTATATTTTTTAAAAAAATCGAAGTTTTTATTTATTTTTCTTTTCCTTCCTTCCTCCTCCTTTCTCCACTGCCACCTCCTTCCTCCTCCTTCTCCTTCCTCCTTCGCCGCCGCCACCTCCTTCCCGCTCGACGATGGTCGGCCGCCCTGCGACCGACCAAGACCCGTGGCCGATCCGGCGAGCTCGAGGCTCGAGCTCGCCGCGAGCTTCGTCGGGCTCGGGAGCCGCGAGCTTGCCAAATCGGCGAAAGCTCGGGCTCGCCCGGATCGGGAACCCGAGCTCCGCCGCTAGATCCGGCGAGCTCGCGGCTCGCCGAGCTCGGCGAAGTTCGCGGCGGCGAGCTCGGGCGAGGCCCGAGCCCCGCCCGGTTTGCCGGATCTAGCGAGCCGCGAGCTCCGCCTGGTCGACGAGAGCTCCGCCCGGGCCGCAAGAGCTCCGCCTCGCCCGATCCGGCGAGGCCCGATCTAGGTGGAGCCTCGGCCCGGGGGCGAGGTCGGCGAGGTCGTCGGCCGTTGGCTTGCGGCCGGTCGCCGGACGCCGGCGTGGCCGGTCGGGCCAAAGAAGAAGATGAATAGGAAAGAAAGAAAAGAAAAAAAGAAAAGAAAAGAAAAGAAATTAAAAACTCGATTTGAAAAAAAAAAGAAAGCATAAAAATAAAATGAAAATGTATTAATAGAAAAAAGTAAGAGGGAAGAAGTCATGGAAAACGTTTTCCACTTTTCAAAAGTGGAAAATGTTTTCCTCACTTTAAAGGTTGTTTTTTTCAATGATAGAAAACATTTTCATTAACTAATTCATTTTCCGTGAAACGAACACCGGAAAATCCAGAAAATATTTTTCCTAAGTCATTTTCCACAAAACGAATGACCTAATATTGCTCATAATCCTGTGCAATATGATAAGACGAAACATATTGAGATTGATAGGCACTTCATCAAGGAGAAACTTGAAAAATGACTAATTAGTTTGTCTTATGTCCCTTTAGGATTGCAAATGGCAGATATCTTAACCAAAGGGCTTAATGGTGGAAATTCTGACAAAGCTAGGAATGGAAGATATCTATTCATCAGCTTGAGGAGGAGTGTTGAGTCATAAATAGCAATATTATATGGCTACAAATACGTAGAAAAATTGATTGATTGCTACGAGGAGGATTTTCATATTTAGGTGGTTATAATTTTGATTAAATCCCATGAGTCATGGAATTGTAGCTGTTAACCCACAAATCATGGGATTGCAGCTCTTCTCCTATTTAGGTTTTGTTTACTAGGATTTTTCTATGTATTGGCCTGTAAATATAACATTATGAAGCAACAGAATTTATGATTGAGAATAAAAATTTCTCTCCATCTAAAATTTCCACAATTTTCTATTCGACACATACCCGAATAATTTAAGAGCTCATAGTAAGACGAACCTAGCATCTGAGGCGTATATCAAGAGTCACACATACAAGCTAACGTCACCTCAGCACAAGAAATTCTACATAGTCAGTTGTCATTGCTGTTCTGTGGTAATCCGACTAATGGCAATGAAAGTAGCTTTCCTTTAGTATTCGATGTGTCGATTGTTTGAAGGTGGCCGACAATGATTGCAACCGTTAACACAGCCTTTTACAGGACGAAAGGCATTTTGAAGTGTTATTCTATAGAATTGATGATGCTTGCGTTCTTGTGGACAGACAAGTAATTTTAACACCGCCAACCAGAAGAGAACCTATTTCATTTATTCTTATGACGAAGATCAGATGCCAACAGGTTCTGAGAAGTGCTAAAGAAATTGCTACTTACAAACTCAAAAAATCCAACAACGATGAGAGCCTGAGGCTGAAAATCCTGATGACGATCTCATAAGTTACAAACCTTGGCACTTCAGGTATCAGCAAGTGAGATCAGCTGATCGACAACAGATGGATCTGCCAGTGTGCTGGTGTCTCCAAGCTCGTCTAATTGCCTTGAGGCAATTTTCCTCAGGATTCTCCTCATTATCTTTCCACTGCGGGTTTTTGGTAGGCCAGGTGCCCAGTGAATTTTGTCAGGTGCCGCAAATGCTCCTATCTAGAAGTCGGACAGAAGATGAATCAGATTGCCTAGTGGAAAGTTATGTTTATGAATTTCCCATCACACGTTACACAAGATGGACTATAAAATAGATTTCACCTCTTTATTAGCTCATGGACAAAAAACGAATTTATTTTTGAAGCCTGATGAAGCCAATAATAGCACCGGAAGGCCAAAATGGCCCAGGAACATAAAATGGAACCTGGCCCTATATTTGCTACTGTAGTAAATATGCGAGGATTACAGATCCTACTGATAACATAGTTGTCTTTGGCTCAGAAGAAAGGGAGAAACCAAAAAGAAAAGACATTGGCGAAGTGTTAGCTGCAGTGAGTTCATTGTGATCCATTAGCCAAAAGAGCCCATTTAGCATGTGTCCCACTGTTTGATCATTCTTGTTACACATAAAGGGAGATAGAGCTCCATGCATGAATATGTTCATTGTTAATCAGAATATGCAAATAACTTGTAGATAGCTAAGGTCAAAATCATTAGATGTCACCAAGGAATCAATAAGAAATTAGAGGCATCTAATAATCAAATGAGAAGTACGAGTGAGATCTTAAGCATTAGGTGCCCCATGGTAATTACGGAAGGGATTAAGCACTGTTTGCAAAGCCCAAGGACAGATTAAGAGGAGTAAGCAAACAAGAGGCTCAACAATATTTGTTTTGAGTGGGATTAGCATGTGGAATGAAAATGAGATCCATCACAATTATCATCACATTAAGAGGTTACTCTGTCCAGAACTTGCATGTTGTCAGATGACAAATTTAAGTCACTTTGTGGGGAGTTTTCAGAAAGCAAGAGCAATTAGTTTTCAAATAAAGAAATGAATGTTAATGGGATGCAAACCTGTTTCCTGACGGTGAGTATGAGGCTTTTTCTCAGTTCTTCGCTGTAAGGTTCACCTTCCACCAGAGTGACAAAGGCATAAATACCTTGTCCTTTCACCTAGAGACAAAACATGATTTGTCGATTTGTTAGCATTTAAAGCAAGTGCAATGAAAATTTTATCATCAATTTACTCCTCTCTAAAGTACCTCATGCTCAACACCAACAACTGCAGCTTCCGCACATTTGGGATGCGAGACAAGAGCAGATTCCACTTCTGCTGTTCCAATCCGGTGTCCACTGCAGAGGCAAGTGAAGCATCATCAGATAACTAGTCCAGAATTCAAGGCACTAGGTCCTTTAAGAAGGAAAAGAATTGGTCTTTGGAAGTTTCTCAACAAAAACAAAGCCCTATTGTATGAACACATAAAAAATGTTTGGATGAAGGTACCAAAAGAGAAGATCTTGAGAAATTCATATAGTACCTGACATTGATGACATCATCTACTCTACCAGTCAGCCAGTGGTAACCATCCTTGTCCCTGAATGGGTTGAGCGAATTGAAAATTAAGGAAATCAAATTGTACAGCTTATGCTGCAAAAAATATAACCATAACTACACCTTCCAAAGATATATAAGCACAAGAATATCATTCAAGTTAAGGAATTGTATATACATCCCTAGTAAGAACCCAGGCATAATGCAAGTAACTCAAGCAATAATTTAACAGTTGTATCAACTAACCTGCTGCAGCCATCACCAGTAAAATAGTATCCTGGGAATGGTTTGAAGTATGTTGTTTCGTATCGCTCATGATCACCATAAAGTGTACGAAATGCCCCAGGCCAGGAACTTTTAATGCACAGGTATCCACTACATTCGCCTTCAATTTCAACCCCCTTTTCATCCACTATGACAGGCTGCACAAAACAAATGTGGAAATTAGTCGGAGAGACTCCTTGTGAAAGGCTCTTAAGTTGTTTAAAAGTCAAAGGGAATGAAAGAATTTAGAGACCTGAACCCCAAAGAAAGGAAAAGTAGCAGATCCAGGTTTCTGTGGCCAGGCACCAGGTAATGGTGTGATCTGCAAGGAAGGTAAGCATCACTGGAGTCAGACTGAGACCATTAAGTGGATATTGTGGGCATTCTTTGTAAAAAATTCTACCATGATAAACCCAAACGAATAACAAAATGTACCATGAAGCCGCCAGTTTCAGTTTGCCACCAAGTGTCAGATATAGGGCACCTTGAATCCCCGACTACATTGAAAAACCACCTGAAGAAATGTACCCGGGTTTATGGATCTAGTGAAACATTATCTACATCAGAAAGTTAGGATAAAGCTCAGTACCTCCATGCACTTGGATTGATAGGTTCGCCAACACTTCCTAGGACCCGCAATGATTTGCGTGAATACTTGGTAACATACTGCAGCACCAGAAGCAACTTGATCACATATGTTGTACCATCATGAAACTGACTAAAAAGAGCTTCTAGACTCATGACCGCCACATAATGGAAGAGACAGTGGCTGTAGGGGAAATTCAACAGAATATAAATGAAGAGGTACATTCATTGGAAGGATACTCAATCGGCCAACCCTTTTTCAGATGGTTAATAAGGTTAAATGGACATGAATAAGGAAGTCAGTTGAAACAAGAGGATTACATGGAATTACTTTCACTAACAATATATCTAGACGATACAAATTCAAGTCAAGATCCATATTAGTTCAATGGAACAGAGGATGGCTAAGTTTTTAACCACAAATTTAGGTGCCCAGTCATAGAAAGACTTGCCTCGGCACCCTCACGCATGAGCGATCTCACCAATGTTGGGGCGGTATAGAAAATTGTCACCTTGAATTTGTCAACGATATCCCAACAGCGTCCAGAATCAGGATAATTTGGTGCCTGCAGCAAATCAGCATTATTTGTTATTGGATGGAGTGAGTACAAAACAATACAGGCAAGAGGATCATTTCTGTTTTCATAATTGCTATCTCCAGTATAACTGACTTCAATAGCAGGAACAAAATATGGATATTTTCTTACTCTTGGATTAGAGAATGACCTGTTCTGCTATTATATAGTTTTCTAATTCAGTTAATGACTGTTTCGTCAATGATACTTCTGTTAGGGTTAAAAGATCATTCTTCTGCTTCACAGAATGCTAAAGTACCAAACTTTCTTAGATTGGTTTGGTGATGTTACTAAAATATTATCTATTTAATAGCTTCCTGATAAGATAACCTGATTGGCCATTGGCTACTCACAAGCAGATAACAGAAAACTGACACAAATAGTATGCTTTTCTTTTCCTGATTCACTTTTTTTAGGGAATTATGAGTTCACATGGACATATATCGACCTCATCTGAGATTCTGAACACTCAAATTGCAAAGTCATGATTTCTATTGACCTAAATCAACAAACTACTTATCAGGTTCCCACACCCCTTATGCAAACATAAAGTGTTGCAAGGAATAAGACTGTTAAGCATTACCCCTTCAAAAACTACAACAGATGCTCCATTGAGCAAAGGTCCATAGGTAACATAACTGTGCCCAGTTATCCAGCCACAGTCAGCAGTGCACCTAGACCAGGTGGGCAAAGATGGAAATATGAGTTGCAAAATAGTTGAAGAGATTGTGGACATGATCTATTCATGGACATAATAGACGATCAACTTACCAGTAGATGTCAGTTGGTTTATAGTCAAATGCATACTTGAATGTCGTGGCGGTATATAACATATATCCTCCGGTAGTATGGAGAACACCCTATAACAAGCTTCACATTAGCACATACAAGAACAAACAAAGAGAGATGCATGATCCTGAATGAACAGAGTCTTGAACCTACCTTTGGTTTTCCAGTGCTACCGCTGGTGTAGAGGAGAAAAAGTGGATCCTCTGCATCAACCCACTCTACTTCACATGTTGTTGGATATTTAGGAACAACATCCTAGAAGCCAAACATCACTCATCAGTTTCAACTATAAAGTAACCACCATAATCCAATTCAAACTCTTCTAAATTGAGAGCTCAGCAATCCAAAAGACATATATAGTCCAACCCTTCTAATGGGCAGACGATAAGTTCCTTTTGAAGAATCTGCTATATATGCCAGTGAAATGGTCCGAATAGAGTTATTCCATCTTCTAACTATAGGATTTCAAGAATTTATTAATATTAACCTGCCACCATATATCTCTCCCTTCCTTCCATTTGGTGCTTTCTCTCTTCATGGCTGATTCATTTTCGTACGTTAAGCATACACCTACCCAAAAAGGAAATTTGTTAAGTCATTTGAGGATATGAACAACAAACACATAAAAGCATATTCAGTAAAATTGATCATAATTGAAAGGGAAAAAGATATCTTATCAAAGATTATTGTTTAACCGAGCAGAATTATAGGGCTAAGTACGGGGCTGAAGCAAACTCAAACTAGATAAAAGATTTCAAGATAGACTAATCTGACACTTTACTCCACTGCCCTCTCTGCAGTAATTGGTTTAAAAGAAGGCAGCCAGAAGCAAATATACCGGTAAGGTCCATATTTGAAGCTGTCCACGTTCTCCTTTCTAAAGGGACAAAGTTACCACATTGCAGATGGACAACAAAACTTCCACTCTAATAGAAGATGGCTTACATTAGCTTGGAAGTTTGATTTGGATACTAATAATTAGCAAGCTACTATTCATGATTTTGTACATACCACTACAGAATTTCGTGAGAACAATTCTTCAAGACAAAGTTTTCCCTGATGAATTAGTAATATTACATCAGTATCAGTTTACCATTCATTCCATGAATTAGTGATATGACCTTTTGAAGTTGCAGTATTAAGTCCAGATTGACCGTACATCTATCATCAACATCCTCTAGGTCCTCACCGAATCAAAGCACGCAAGTAAGAGAAGACAACAAGTGAAGACAATTTGTACATCAGATCACAAGCAAATATTGGTAAATCCATACCTACAGAAACTCCATTGCCAGATGATTCAACAAGGGCAGCATCAACTATGTCTTTCAGATTTATGACCTTTGAACCTCTTTTGACTGCATTGCAAGTAATAACAGCCTTCGGTTTGCAATCCACGATTCTTTGGGAAAGAGACTCAGCAGAAAATCCAGCAAACACAACCTTATAGAAACAAGAAACGAAGCAATTGGTATAGGAACATCAAGTACCGGAGGACGAAATCTATATGGAGATAAAGAGATCTAGCAATACCGAGTGTACAGCACCAATGCGCGCACAAGCAAGCATGGCTATCGGCAGTTCCATTAACATGGGAAGATAAATTACCACCGCATCACCCTTCTTAACTCCGATATCTTTCAAGTAATTCGCAAGCTGAACCAATACACAGTTACCAATTACAATTAACTGAACATATTATCCAACATGCTCGCTAACAACATAATGCATGCAAGCATCATATCCACCTGGCAAACTTTTTGAAGTAGCTCTGAGTAGGTCAAGGTGCCATCATAACCGGGCTCGTTCCCTTCCCAGTAGATTGCGATCTTGTCCCCAAGTCCAGCTTCCACGTTTCTATCCAAGCAATTGTAGCAAATGTTGGTAATACCACCTTTGAACCACTGCTCAGTCACAAGCGAAATCACAAAAATGGTAATGGTGCATTCTTTGCCGAAAGGAAAAAATTTGAAAAAAAACTTCAGACGATTTATGACGGGCAAAAGAGGTGAACCTCGATCTTGACTTCCCCATTCCGCACATCCAGATTCTCACCGCATACTTGCTCACCCCACTTCTTTTTCCAGTAGAATTCAGATGCAATATCAGACCAAAAGCCAGCTGGGTCCTCAATAGACCTTTTGTACATCTCCAAGTACTGACCATGCCGAAACGGAACAGAATCAGATCGACCCACCAAGTGACTTGCGAAAGCGCCTCAACGACCAAAGCCCACAAATAGAAGAAACCAAACCAGGGAAAAAAGGAGACAGGAAAAAAAAAAAGAAGATTCACCTTTTGCGGAGATGGGACGAGAGCCTGCTTGCTAAATTCATCACTGGGGCAGACGAGATCATTCTCTTCGGAGGCGAGAGCTTCACCGAGGATCACGGCGTTCAAGTGCGAGATCCTGCCAGCCCCCGAGGGCAGGGTGGCCAACGAATCCACGTGGCGCAAGTGATGCGACGACGCCAAGCTCCGGTTCGACTGGAAGGTGTAAGATCTCGCCGAATCGTCCGATTCGTAGGAAGCCATCGCCGACCTTCCGAACCCAGATGGCAGATTCCGACGTAGGGGAAGACGGCGGGGGTGGCGAGGGTGGCGGGGGTGGTGGCGGTCAAATCTGGTAGCGGGAAGGCAGGGGAGACCTTCACATGCCACCGCAAGGTTATGACTTTGAGGAAGCACCATCCTTCGTACAATGTTCTGACTCTTATAATAATTCAACTATGAAATACGGCACAACTACCCAATTTGAATGCCAAAAATCCGTAAAAAGAAAAAAAAAAGGAAGAAAAATCCGGAAATGGCAAATGGTATCCTGACAAGTCTCTCTCTCTCCTGGTGTAGCCCTCGAAATTGACTAAAGAAAACGTCTATTAACAGTAGAGAGAGAGAGAGGAAAAAAAAAGAGGCTTACTACCGTCTTCAACCTCGCGACTCTCGGGCCTACCAGTAAATCTCGCCTTTCGCGAAAACGGGTATCCGCAAAAACTCTCTTTTTTCGATCGGTGGATGAGAAAAATAAGACCTTGGCGACAGCTTTAGACCGGGCGAGGGAGCTGAGCTGAGCTTTTTTAATTGGCGGGCAGATTGACAAATGAAGATTTTGGACGATTCTCTAATTCGGGCAGTTGAAGAACGAGGAAATAAAAGAAAAATCCACGCTTAAAATGCGGCAAATTTAATAACCAAATCACCCGACGCACGAAAGTCTGACAAGAATATTAAAAGAACTTTATCTTCTCGGGCTGACGATGAACAGCGGCCTAATCTAATCGAATCTCGCCAGACGGGCAGAACCCATTTTTATAAACCTGAAGGACAGGACACCCCGCCTCCTCAGCACTCGTCCACCTCATCGTCGGCATCGGCTACCGGGTCGACGGATTCGCCGACGATCGACGCCGTATCGGCCCGCAGAGATGAAGACATGTGCACGTGACGTCGGCCATGTAGAATTCAGGAGAGCGGAGGGGAGAAAAGGCGAGTAGGCACTTGGGGGAAGGAGAGGAGGCGGTACGAGTCGGGACGATGGAAGACGCCGGCGACGCAGAGGAGGGAAGGGACGATTGCTCGGTGAATAGTTTCTCTCTCCTCAAGTTCTGAGGTTCAAGATGAAGAAGGAAAAAAAAAAGAAAAAAGATGAAGAAGAGAAGCTTTTTGAAGATCGGCTGTTTTCAGATTAAATTTACCTCTTTTTTGAAGAAAACAAATTTTTTTGGTGCTAGATTGTATCTATTTTCTTGTGCTTTTCTGTGTGTAGAAATTGCCGTCCATTCTTGTCTCTGACTGTATGGACAATTTCGGTGGGGGGAGGCTGGATTTTTGCAGTTTTTTATTTATTTGATGAGTACTTTCTACTAAGTAAGATTCTATTTGTTCTCCAAATAAATAATTTGCAAAACATTTTTTTAAATGAACGTTCTAATTATTTACAAAAATGAAGAGTATATGAAAACATTTGAACATAAAATTTTAAGATAATGAGAACATTTTTCATTAATGGATAAAAGCAATCATTTTATTGGAATATGTTTTTCAAATTAATCATTCTTGGCAAAACAAATAGAGTCATCTATTGAATTTGGGAAAATTTATAAATAAGGACTTGAAATAGATCATATTTCAAATAAAGACCGGAAGTGGCCATGTCAATTTTAAAGAAATGCATAATCTCACTAGCTAGTTAATGGCATTTCCGTCCTTTATTTTCTTTCCTTTTTTTTTTTTTCTTTCCATAAAAAAACTTAAAATAGAAAAAAAGGCCTTATCACTAGTGGGGCATAAGCCATAGCCGACGAGGTTGCTAGCGCCTTGACGAGGGGCTTGACCCTCTCTCCCACTCTAGGTGAGGGTTGTGGCCCTCCTTTGCTTGGCGAGGGTCGCCAACCAAGGCATCATCAACTTCGCCGGCCATGGCCGACGCCTCATTGGTGTTTGGGCGGCAACCACAAGAGCAAGGATTGGTAGGGAAGTTTCAATTTTCTTAATTTTTTTTATCTAATTTAACTAAAATTTAGGTAGAAATTATCTTTGAACAAAATTGCCCGTAATTGATAAAAAAAATATTTATCTTGTTGGTGAGGTCAGACCTTTATTTAAAACTATTATGGTTATTTCAGGCTCTTTTTTAAAACAATATTCACTACAGGCTTTTATTTGAGAAAATGATGATATTTTAGGTTTTTATTTATAATTTTCCCTTTAATTTGTCAAAAGTAGCAAGTTTGATGGGGAGAATTACAAAAAAAAAGTCTTAAATTTATTATATTTGTTTCAATTCAGTGATGAACCTTTTAATTATTCTAATTTAGTTATAAACATTTTTCACGTTTTGTCAATTAAGTCTATCTAGTCAATTTTGATTGGATATTATTAATGTGGATGCTAGCCACTCTATGTGACATGATCTGCTCTAATGTGGACATTTTTTAATATTCTAATATATTTGTTAAATTTTTTTTTTTAACTTAAGGTCGGTAAGGGTTACTATCTAACCCTCACTAGCCATAGGCAAGGGCTGAGTCGCCCTTGCTTAGGGATGATCGAGTCCAGAGTGGATAGGGTTTAGACTTGAACCTTGTACACTACCCTATTATAACATGTTCCCCTTTTCTAGACCATATACCTGACCCTGTTTGTATTGGACCATATATCTGACCCATCCCGTTTTTCTGGTCCGGTTCTAGGGTGAACCTGTTTCCACCGAAACCTGTTTTGTAATATCCCGATATCCTATATGACTTCGAATTTTATATTAATACTCGAGAAAATAACGTAATTTTCATAATTTGCATTGATACATAAAATAACGTATATGAAAATACATGAACATTTTGACTAAATGAGACTAATTATAATAAATAAAATCATAAGGCAAAGAATTAGCAACAACATAGGTCTAATATTAATCTTATTCCCACAACTACTACATGAAGCTACTCATCTATGCAAAGCATAACTCCTCATACAAAAGAGAAATTAGGTAAGCCAATCCATGTGATATACAAGAATTTGGTAGCGACAAACACCATCTGTCCATTGGACGGGGTGAGAGGGAGCCGATGAGGGAGGGAAGTAAGTGAGGAAGAGGAACAATAAAGGAGGAGTGTCGTGCGTGTTTGAGAGAGTCAAGAAGAAAAACGTCTTGTGATTACAGGAGTAAGAATAGAAATCGGGGGAAAAAAAAGGGTTTTGGATTTCTACTTACAAAACCAGTTCAAGAATCGGTTGCAAAACCAGTTCCGAATTTTGGGCCGGTTCGATTCTCGGGTATACTCGGTCCAATTGCACACCCCTACCCTTGCTAGCTTTAAGTAATGGTCACAACACTCTTGCCTAGATAGGGCAAGGACATCGCAGGTCCTTGCTTTAGCCAGCAAGGATTGTGATGCCCTTTCTTTGGCCTAAGTTAAAAAAATAAATAATAATAATAATAATAAATAAAAAAATCTCCAAAATATTTATAAATTCATAAAAATATTAATATATATATATATATATATTATCAAAATTGTACATGTCGATATCGACTTTGCTATATTGGATGGTCATCGTTTACATCAACATTTTTTGATCAAAATTGGCCAAATAGATTTAATTGACAATGCGAAAAGGTTTATGGCTTAATTGGTATAATTAATATGTTTATTATTGAATTGGCACAAGTATAATATATTCAAGATTTTTTTTTTAATAATTTTCCCAAGTTTGATGCTAGATTGTCGTTGTCCTTGATTTTATACCACTATTCTCTCTCATTTTACTTTATTAGCAAAAAAATATAACGGAATGAGGTTCTAGCTTGTTGATATTCGTCGTTCTTTTTTCCTTATTTCATTTGATACATGCTGTTCTCCTATGAAATATGGTTAGGAAGACAGACTTAATTTCTACCAACTATGTCAACTCACGAGAGTTTGTCTTTTCAAAACCTTGGGGCTAATTTTGACAGCATAAATACTCGAAAAGTAGGATTGATGCTGATTTGTGGACAAATCATTCTATTCGGCCCGGCGGATTCTAATGTTTTCGGACTGTTCTAAGTTCTTGTCCATCTTGTACTTGCGTCCAAATGAAATACTTTTTTCTTATTTTATTTTTTTTTTGGGTTTTGTTTTGGGTCTATATATATACACGGAAAGATGCATACATACATACATACATACACATATGTACACGGAATGTACCTTTAATAAGCCCTTTTATACCACTGTATCATCTCATCCTTACTTAATATTTTTTTTTTCTTTATTTCGTTTGTTATACGGCTCGAACTTGCAACCGGCTGATCTCCTAACCTCTCAGAGGAAAAAAGAGAGAGAGAGAAAAAAAAAAAGGTTCAATGTCTTAACGAGTATGTCAAATGAGGGGTTAAATTTTTTTTAAATGTCATGGCGCTTATACTTGAAAACTTATCATATGAAATTCTTTCTTGACTTCAAATACAAATCACCCTTCTAATATATTTAATCAAGTAAATTGCATAAATCCTTTCATTGCTTCGTATGAAAACCGGATCTATTTTTTTTTTTTTCGGAAAATCGGATTAATTTATGGATGACCGATTTACGATATGCATCGTGTGACCCTAGGGCCTAGGCGGATTTTGTCTTGCCTGCAGTTGCGCAATTCCGGTGAGATGATCTATAGCCTGTTTCAGTCACCAACTCTCGCTCTCTCTCTTTACGGGTTTTAGTTTTTTTTTTTTCCCCAAATATTTTTGCTGCCTTTGGATAAAGAACTCACATCATCACTCGTTTGCTAATCGTCACTAACGTGGTATTACTGTGGCGGTGATTTACATCAACATTCTGATTGCTTTTTAGACAGAAGAACTACCTTGAATAAAAAAGCATATAGGGACTAGCAGTTCAATTGTCCATTGACGAAAATTGCAGTAGGCATGGATCGGTGAGTCTAGTAGGCGGCGATCCGCACACGCTAGCTTCTCTGAGTTGTGTCATTATCTAACCCATCTATGGAATTGAGGCGCACCAACCAAGTCTACATACATCTGGTGCATTGAAAGCATTTTTCAGATCTCACTCCTAAGCCCACTTTTAGGGTGCGCATGATAAAATTTATGTTTCTCGATTTCTCTGTTCCCTGCAACAGGTTTGGAAAAGAAATCCGTTTGGTAACGCAATTGATTTCTCTATTTCTGAAATAGATTTCTATTCTAGAAATAGAGAAATCGAAGAAATCAGAAGTTGAAATTTTTAACTTCTCGGTTTCTGAAAATAAAAATAGAAATTTTTTTCTCAACTTTTCAATTTAGTTAATTTAGTCCAAAATATTTTAATGATTTTTTAATATAATAATTTCAATCAATATTGATTGAAAATCTTAACCATTGGGCTAGATGGTGGGAATTGAATGAACAAGACTTCATTTGTTGCACGCAAGAGATTTCACGCATGGTAATAGTCAACTTGCCATATTCATATTTAATGAGTCTTTCTTCACCTACTCTTTCATAGTACGCCAGACAACGGCTCTATCTGGCTAACTATTTTTTTAATCATAAACTTCATATTGAGGCGGTAAAAATGGGTCAAATCATTAGGGTTTTATCCGATTTTTATTTTATATAGTGTCCTCACTTATCAAAACGCGGGTAAAAAGAGATCTAATAAGGAATCTGTTGTTCTTGTAAGAATGTTGATGAAAATACAGATTTTGATAATAAATTTTTAAATAATCCTAGTGTTGATAATTTTGAAAAAAACTGGTTACGATTTTTTAACATGGTGAAGATTTTTTTAACAAAATTTGGAAAGAAATTGGAATTAGACTTGAAGTTAGGATTTTTTTAGGAGATTAGACGATTATAATCATGGTTATCATTAGACTTATTTGATTAATGTGAAATCAATTTCAGCAAAAACATAACGAAATATTCACTACAATTGAATTTCAATTGATTTTTTTTTTTTTGCCATGCTGTTTATTTTTCGAAAGAAAGTATTATGTAATAGGAAACATAAGCACATGTAATAGAAAATTCCATGAAATTGTATTTTCAACTTTTGTAATGTATTAGTATTATTTCGACTATTATTTTATATTTGAGGATTTCCTATGTTGTTATCTAATCAATTTCTATTCATAGAAATATAAATTTTATTCTGTTATTAAACGGATTTCTGTTCTAAAAATAGAAATTTTGAGTCGTTATTAAACGGGTTTCTTTACTTAGAAACTTGTCCAGGGAATAGAATTGAGAAATCAATTTCTGGAATGGAAATTTTGTCATGCGTGCCCTTAAGGTAACAAGATCAGGTTATTCTTCCTAATTGCCCAAATCTGTCAGGAATGATTTTAATGGATTGGATAGCATCATTTGATTTGGCTTTTCTCTTATAGCTATTGAGGATTCTTTAGGCATCTTCTCTTTTTCATTTTCTTTCCTTTTTTCTGAGAGAATTTTGAATGGAATTTTAAACAGGATTCTAACAACTTCTGTATGATCGGATTTGACAGATTCAAGCAAATCCATGCACTGACATTGTTAACTTGAAATGTTAAGCCAACGAGATGATGGCTTAGATGAAAGGAGATTTGTTTATTCCCTTGTGTTCTTGAGTTGAAAGCCTTGTTGGGAGCACTTTCTAAGTAAAATCTTGAATGCATTAGGCGAATATGAAGGAATATGTAATTAAAAATTGTTAGTCAAGATACTCAAAAGCTAGTTCAAGCATCACCCTATCGCTAAAATAAAAGAAAACAAAATAAAGGAAGTGGAAGATTACATTCATGAAAGTAACTGATTTGAATAGTTTAAATTCTTCGTGCCAAAGGATTTAACCGAATTTACCATGCATTCGCATTGTTTCCTGCCGCCAGGAGAACCAACCTTCACATGAAGAAATGTCTTGCTCCAACAGTTCACCCCAGCATACTTCTCTTCATTTTTTTCATGTTGGATGTGCATGTTGGAAAATGTGCTCCGGAAGGCGGGGAAGGGGAGAGACAGCCCTAGCCCACCTCTCTGACGCTCTTTCTCCTCTTTCTCCTATTTGTCTCTCTCTCCTTTCACGTGGCGCCGTGTGAGTGGTCCGAGACACTCCTAACTATATTTTCTCAACAGCGAAAGATTCTCATTTTTAATGCATTGATTATACATGACAAGAAAGAAACAATACATCCATAATGAAAACACTTTCTCTTTAGGTATGTAGGAAGCATCTCGAAAATGTCCGTTAACAAAATTTTACATCATATATTCACAGTTTTCTCAATAATGTCCTCTCTGAGTAATCAAAGGTCATAATTTTAGATGTATAGACTTTTTGGCATGTGTGGCATGTTCCAGCTATTATGGTATGGTTGGTCATCTTTAAGGACTAAAAAATAAATCCGTGATCAGCCTTGTCGCCATTGGGAGATTTTTTTATATAATTTTCCTGATTTGAAGACGGTTGAAGAATTAAATATTTCTATATGACTTTCTTATCCATAAATAAATATTTATTCCATCGATTAATTCCATTTCGCGATCAATCTTGCCCCCACCACTCTTGTTTGAGTTGACTTCATTGCCTAGGCTGGCAAAACCGTCGTTAAATGCACGCTAATCAAGCTTGATCCCCTCGTCTTTATGCATTTAATTAACTTCTGTTAAAAGCGTGCGCGCACGTACATTTCTCGTGCTTGGTGTCCTTGCTTTTGCTGCTTCAAGGAGAGAACCAAATTGAAATCATCTCGGCAATGAAGTTGCTCTTCCTTTTATCGGGATATATATTGGAAGGCTTAAAACTTATTACGAAAAAACAATTAAGTTTTAAATTTTTTAAAAGTGTAATTAATTCCTAAAACTTGTTGTAAACTTGTAATTGAATCCTAAAACTTTCAAAAAATGCAATTAAATTCTAAAAGTTGTCAAATTCATCTAGTCAAATCCTTTCTTTGATTGTACCTTTCGAAAGTTTTCAGACTCAATGGTACTTTTATGATAAGTTTTATTACTATAAAGTTTTAAATTTTTTAAAAAGAGCAATTAAGTCGTAAAACTTGTCACAAAATGGTAATTAAGACCTAAAATTTTCAAGAAGTGCAATTGAGTTTTAAAAGTTGTCAAATTCATCCAATTGAGTTTTTCTATTGATTGTATCTTTTGAAATTTTTAGCATTCGATGATACTTTCATGATAAATTTATGACTTAATTATACTTTTTGAAAATTTTAGGATTCGATTGCACTTTTATGACAAATTTTAGGACTTGATTGTGTTTTTTGAAAGTTTAAATACTCAATTATTTCGTGATAAGTTTTAGGACTTCCGATGCATTTTTATTTTTTTTTTCATTTTAGAAAAACTCGTGTCGATGAAATAGTTGATTACTCCGCAAGAGTGAAACAACTATTCTAGAAATTTTTGATACACTTCATTAATTACAGTCATAAGCATTAACAGTGACTTGAATGAAGAACATATAGTTTAGGGTCCGCATGGATAAAATAAAAAATAAAAAATTGGGGATGAGATTGAGCAACACAAAAAACTCTATGGACCAGTAGTGCCATTATCCCTTGATAAAAATTGCACCATCCATGAACCGGTTAGTCTAGAAGGCAACAACCCACACCGTCACTAGTACTGTGCACCTCGAAAACATTTAAGGATATCCATACGCTAACATTATCAATTCAAAATACTAAGCCGATAATCGATGCTAATGGGAAGAATTGTGTAGAAAAATATAGTGAGACCTTATCGAGGGGCCATGATGTCGTGAACATACTAGACATGCTACAAGTAAAGAATAATGTACCAACAAAGTGTTGGTTTAGATAGCAGTGGAGTTTGCTCCTGAGATCTTGCTAGTCAGGCTCCATGCCATGGACACACTAGACATGTTGCAAGTAAAGAATAATGTACCAACAAATTGTCGGTTTAGTTATTCATGGAGTTTGCTCTTCAGATCTTACCCGTCATGTTCCATGCCGTGGGGCACCACTCTCTAATCTCTTGGACAGTTGGCCTTTCCTTGTGGTTTAGGGTTGGACTGAGCACTTCAAAAGTAAAATCTTAATTGCATCAGGCTAACATAGGGATGTGCATCCTTAAGATTTCAGAGTTGGACTAGTCAAGATATTTGACAAATATTATAAATTAACTTCAAGGTCATATTTTAATATTTATTCCATATATTACTATACCAAGTGTAGGCATTTGCGGCCAATCTCGCCCCTCCAGTTGTGTCGACTTCACTTCACGTGCTTAGATGAAACAAAACTGTCATTACATATAAATTAATCTAGTTTGACGCCTTTGGTATTTGCGACTAATCTCGTCCCTCCATCTTGTGTTGACTTCAACTTCATTGTTTAGGTTAACCGAACACTCCAAGCGGTCTCAACAATGAAATTGCCTTTTTCCTCATTCTAAGGAAAGCTCACACCAATGAAATTGTCTTTTTCCAAGGAAAGCTGACATCAATGAAATTGATAGGGGAAAAATTACATAAAAAAGTCTTAAATCTATTGCATTTGTGTCAATTCAGTCATTAATATTTTTATTTATCCAATTTAGTGTTAAACCTTTTGACAATTTATCAATCGAATTCTTTCAAATAATTAAAACTGGAAATCGCTGACGTAAATATTAGCCATGTTAAGTAACATAATAGGTGCTAACGTGAATCATTTTTAAAATTTTTTATTTTTTTGAAATTTTTACTCTTTTTTGTTTTTTTCATTGTAACCAGCAAGAGTACTGGCAACAATCTTGGCCACGAAGGGTGCACTTTGACTAAGCGAGGGCCACCTTGCTGACCATGGGTGGAGGTGTGAAGGCCCTCACCCAGATTGTAGCCTCACCCAAATCTGGCGAGGTTCTTTGCACCCTCAATTGCAACTAACGGGGCTATGAAGGCCTTAGGCAATGCCATCACGACCTTGCTAGCCTCGAGCGAGGTGCCCTTGCCCAAATTTGGCAAGGGCATGAAGTGCCCTTGCCCCTTGTCAACGAGGCCAAATGGTCTCACCCAAGGCCATCAATTCCTTCTTAGTTATAGATGAGGTGACCCTCATCTAGTTTAGGCGAGCCCTTCACAGCTAGTGAGGGTTGCGCCAACCACAATAAAAAAAGGAGTAAAGAAAGTTATGAAAATTCAAAACTCAATTTTTAAAAAAAATTATAAAAATTGCCCACATTAATATTGATCGTCACCAGTTATGTTATTTAAGATGGCTAGTATCCACTTTAGCAATTTTGGTCAAAATTGGCTGGAATAACTCAATTAGCAAATTATCAAAAGATTTATGACAAAATTGATATGAATATAATATGTTTATGACTACTTTGGTAATTTCCCTAGATTGATGATCATCCTGCCACATTGAAACAACTATCTTGGAATCTTAAATACCTCGATAATTCTAATCATAAGCGATAACAGTGAAGCTGAGTGTCTAGATTTTCTTTGAGGATTATCTCATTTGTCTACTCCAAAATTCACGAAAACACAGATGCGCCGGTTCTCTCGTATTTATTTTGCATTAAAGGTAATGAAACGAGCAGCGTTTTCCATTCCCTGTCCTCGTTGGTCGGGTAACTGGGACACGTGATTCTTCAGGAGCACCTAAAAATCAAGATTGGAGTGTTTGGTAACCTGAACAACGATAAGGGTCTAAAAAAGAATTTTGGACCTGCGGCGGCTACATAGATCTTGAAAAAGTCTTGGTTTGCAGTTTGACTTTTCAAGGCTATCTGGCCTCGTGATTGGGCCTGATGAGCTTAGGCCTCTCTCCACCTACACACTAATCCAATTCGCCTTTTGAAGCCGAATTGGAATGGTAGAGCGATGATATTCAATTATATTTTCAAAAAAATAAATTTTATATTTTTAAAGAGAAAATCATTTTTCTAAATTTAAGCACAGATTTTCCTTAATTAAAAAAATATTTTTCTATTGACTCATTTTCTTAAATGATCTAAACATCGAAAAATATTTTTGCATAATAAACGTCGTTTGTTTCCCGAAAAACAAATAATCTGAAAAATAACTTCCTAAAAATGGTCGGCTTGTATCATTTGAAATAATTAGTCAATGAAATATTCTTTAAGTATCGATAATAATTTATGTCTATACATTTCGTGAATGATGAAAATATTTTTATTTATGTATTTTTATAAGCGATACAAGCAATCGTCTTTTAGAAAAATATTTTTCATATTATTAATTTTTCGTGAAATAAATAAAATCTTAATTTGATTTATTTTCATCTCAAATGATCCTTTATGAGTGGAAGACTAATTCTTTCCCTTTCAAAATTTTATTCAAAGGGTACAAGCCTACAACTTCAATTTTACTTCTTGAGGGGTTTTCTGGGAAGCATATTAGCAATCAAACTAAGCAGGCTGCGACCATGAAGCCATTCCAGCTGTAGAAATAGCCTTGCCCATAAATTCCTTGTTTCAAAATTGTTAACTTCAGTGATTGTCATTCAAATGAGAAAATTGCACCAACAGTCGTAAACATACGCTTGAATTCGGCAGGATCGTCCTTCCGATGAGGTGTAGGAAAAATTTGCTAACGTTGTGCATTGAAAACTGAATGTGGCAATTTTTTGAGGAGATGTAACGTTGACACGAGATCACGTTAGAAAATAGGCCAAATATATATAAAAAAAAAAAAAGGTAAAAAAAAAAGAGAAGTAGCCGAAAAACAAAATTAAGAGAGAGGTGGAGAGTCGGATCTTAAGTCAACTAGGGCCGGCTGCCTAGGCGAGGGCCTCGATGAGGGCCGGCAGCCCTCGCCAATGACTTGGGAGGGCTACGCAATCTCTCACTCAAACTAGTAGACTAAGGAAAAGCTCTATGTTCCGTTGCCGTTTATGAATTTTCAAGTGGCGGGGTTAGCCAGGCGGCCTCTCGAAGAAGCTCATCCCTCTCTTAGATCAGAAATTGTAGGCCGAAAGGGCAGCGTTGAATTTTGGCTTATGGAGGTTTGCTTTGAACTGGCTTTCGATGCCAGATAGAAGTTTAGAATCTTTGGACAGCAAGCCGGGAGCCGAAAGGTTGATGCGAAAATAGACGTCAAGAAGGCCCAAACTTCCTAAACCAGTAGTGGTTTGTCACAAATTTCAAGGGTGTATCACATCCAGGAGGGTTGATCCAATCGGCGAAACGAAATCTGTCGATGGTAACATTCTGAACAACTCAAAATACCAACAAAGAACAACAACAAAACATCCTGCAATTCAGCCCGAGAAAACGAAGCATGTACTTGGCGAATAAAGAGAAGAGCCTGATCTGCCATTCTCGTTCCACTTACAGCTCTCGTGACAGTTCTTTTGAACTATCATATCTGCTAATGGCAGGTGCACAAGCTCCTTCTTTCCTCTGGATGATCCAGCATCTTCCATCCGAGACTCTCCCGAAGATGATAATTGACCACGAAAACCCAGCAGCAGTGGAAGCCCAAGTTTGGGCATTCAAACGTGCAGATCTCACTCAAGATTTGGGTACTTGGGTAGTAAGAAAGGATAACTCCGGGAAGCCTCAGGTAGATGACTTTCAAAACTGAGCTTATACCCGCAAGGAGAAATAGAGTATGGCTTCCAGTTCAACAATGAAAAGTGATACCTGTTCTGTTCAAGTTTAGTGAAAACATCTGTCCTGCGTGATAATAAGGTTTTGTGTTTGACAGTGTGAACGAGTGATTCGAGTCTCCTGAAAACATCTGGGTTGCATGAGATCAAGGTTTTGTGTTTGATGGGGTGGACCAGTTTCCACTTGAAACTTGCAATATTGCAGCTGGAGTAACCAGGACAGTTGCCATGATCTCATCCCTTGAGAAGAGCCCAAGTGTCGATTCCTTCAAAATTAGAGTAACAATAGTGTACCAAACCTTCGGATTCCCACAAGCATTGTCCAAAGGTCATTGTGCGCCACGTCCAATTCGGAGTGGTTTGGAAGTCTAATGAGCTTACAGTTGCACTGGCTGAGATTGCACATAAGCAAGTATCCGCCAACTTCCCAGTGTATTGCTCCATTCGTGAAGAGAGGGGCTGTGCTGAGTTTTGGAAGTTCAGGTGGTAGATGGATTAAGGGACAATAGTGACTCCACTTGCCTGTTTCAGATGAGAAAATTTCCATTTCTAGCCAATAATCCTCTTCCAAAGATGCTGATGGATTGTTTGCAGTAACTGATTTAGCTTAAACTCTGAAGACCCGCACAACTTGGTAGTGTTGGCCATCAAAAGCTAACGCCGTTCCAATGCTTTGCCTTGTGATCTGAGGCTGTGCAAGTGATACGTCCTGCTTGGCAAACAGATCATAAATGTTGTAAGATAAGCTGTTTGCTGATGGAAGAGTGATCAGAATCAGGCCATTGCAGGAAGCACATATATGGGCATTCATTTCTGCATGGAAGCTATGGTATTGGTTGACACCTACATAACATTCCCCATATATATCGAGGAAAATGCATTGAGCAGAGCCATTTTGAAGAAGGTAGTGGCATAGAAGGCCTACATGGTGATCTCCACTGACCCGGCATATGCTGCTAGAAGGCCTCTCCATAGTTCCCAGAAAGACAAAGCTCCTCCTACCATGCTGAAGTAATTGCAGCTCCAGGAAGTTCCTATGAGAAATATGAAAAGACCTGTCATCAAAGAAGAGGAAATTAGAATTATCCTATTTCTTGGATCACTTTGTCTTGGCCTTGGCTTGAAGTGCCAAAAGAATAGGACAAGCATTTGACAGTCCCAATGTTGTCCCCCCGTGATTCTCACCCTCATTTGGCCATGTGTTGGCAGAAGATTTTGATGAGGTTGAAACTGAGTGATATTTTCATGCTTCCAAGATCTTTCAAATTCTAAACACGTTAAACAAGAATTATGCTCTCTAAAAAGAGGATCCTGCTAAAGTTTGCATGAGGAGCCCATGTGACCCATCAACATCTTGGCTCATCAGCACTTGGCTCTTTAACTGACCCTTTAAAACCTTGAATATCAAGCCTCACTTATCTTCACACAAAGTTTGTAAACCACATGCTTCCTTCCTTTCTTACTTCCACATAAGTTTCTGAAGTAGTTCTGTAATTGAGTGATTAGGCCAAACAATTGAGAAAATGATTGAATTATAGAGATCTCTATTGATTTATTTCAGACACACCAGCAAACTGACAGGTTGATAAAGAAGCAAAATGATGAGGTGATCCAATAAGAGAATGACAAAAAAACATAGAAAATGCTTTCAAAATAAGGTTGTGCAATAGTGTGCCAATACAAGCCAATAATTGACAAGAGAACATTTTGTCCAGGTACTTTTAGAAATCCTAACAATCTTCTACGAGCTATTATTCTATACAGATAGATTTTCTAACTCCAACAACAGAAATTGTCAAATTCATCAAATATCATTGATACAACAATGGGTGGCCATTGAAAAGAAGTAAAAAGAATCCAAGCTTCAGGCTCATATTATAGATTATCACAGCGTCATGCAATTTTTCACTTGGTCAAAGCATAAGCTAGTGCAATGAAGTTGACAATAGAATAATGAATCTCATAGCAGCACAAATAATCCATTCCACCTAAGCTGTAGAGTTTGAAACAAAAGGTAATTGATTGATCAGATCATCATCACTGGCCAAGTTGCAGAGCTTGAGAATCATCATGTATACAGTGTAAAGGGTTCTTCAGAAGACAAAATTTAACTGTCAGCTCAAGCCATGTCAGGGAGCTTTAGGATCATAACTTCTACTGCATGAAAGCTGTAGCTGGTAGTCAAGATGATACTAAAGACTACATTGGTCAGGCAGTATCTATAGTACATGGAGTATGGCAGGAAAACATCAATTGTCAGCCTACATCCCATTTGAAGCGGGGTAGCTGACACCGGTAAATACTATCCATTTTTGAGGCCTCTTCAAAACTTGAAGGAAAAATTCTATCTGCACTTGAAACATCTTGGGCAATATCTGCCTCCAAAAAAGCTGCCAATATATTATTGTTTTGCTCCATCTCGGTGTTGCTAAGAAAATCAAAGTCCTCATCTTGCACAGTGGAATGATTATATAATTCAAGCAAGCAAGCATAATGCTCTGGAAGAGGTGTGATGTCATATAGTTCTCTCATATTTACAAATAACTCATATGCCTTCTCCAGATCGTTCATATGTACACAAGCACATAAAGCCCCGACAAAAGTAATTGCATCTGGCACTACATTTGCCTTCTCCATCTGGCCAAATAGAGCAAGAGCTTCTTCCCCACACCCATGGACACCTAAGCTAGTGATCATAGCATTCCAAGTAACTAAGCTCTTGATCTGCATCTCATCAAACACCCGTCTTGCATCTACTAAACTATCACATTTGCTGTACATGTCAATAAGAGCTGTCCCAAGGAAAACCCCGAGGTCGAAGCCATTCTTCAGAGCATAGTCATGTATCCATCTACCCAATTTTAAGCTTCCCAGCTCCGTGCACGCTTTCAACAGATTAACCAGTGTGAACTCATTCGGCTCGACTTTATCAATCTGCATTCTCCGAAATAAATCAAATGCCTCCTGAGGTTGCCCATTTTTCACATACCCATTAATCATTGCGGTCCACGAGACGACATTTTTATCGGGCATCTGCTCAAAAGTCCGTCGGGCACCATCCAAGTCGCCACAAGCAATGAGGCCACTGATCATGGTCGTCCACGAGACCACACTGCGCACGGGCATATTCTCAAACACCCTGCACCCACACTCCCTATCCCCGCACTTGAAATAAAGATCCATCAAAGTATTCTGCAGAAAAACGTCCCTGGAGAACCCCGCCTTTATGGCCATTCCGTGAACCTCTCTACCCTTATCAATAACCAACGAATCGATGCAAGCCTTGACAACAAACGGAAAAGTAAACTTATCGGGAGCATACCCTTTGCAAATCATAAGATTATACAGCAGAATCGCCCGCCGCGAGCCGCCGTTCATCGTGTACTCCCTAATCATAACATTCCACGTGAAGGTCTGCGGCCTCTCGATCTGACGAAACACCAGAGCGGCGTAGTCCATCTGGCCGCGGGAGGAGCAGACCTGAATCATCTTCCTGACGAGCAACTGGTCGCTGGACAGGCCGCTCCGGATGATCCTCGCGTGGACTTGCTTGAGCTGGCCGAAATCCGCGCACTTCCGGAGCGAAGCCACAGCGTCCTCGGAACCGAACCTCGGCGCGGAGCAGAGAGACGGGGCCCTCCCCGCTTGAAGAGCGTCGGGCGCGCCCGAAACGCAAGCAATCATCGTGGAGAGAACTTCCCCCGATGCGGGTATCGCTAAAGGCATGGCGACTTGCTTAGATGGGTCGTGGTGGCGGACGACATGGGATTGAGGGCCTGACTGTTCATGAAAAGGACGACAGCAGATGCAGAGTCGAAGGTTGACGAAGCGCATGCATTGCTAGCTCGAAGCCTTCACCTCGCTCGCTGCGAGAGAGAGAGAGAGAGAGAGAGAGAGAGAGCAAGGGCTCTCCTGCAATGGCTGCCACGAAAGAGGATTGCCTATCAAAACGAATGAGAGGAGATGGGAGGGCGACAAAAATGTGTTTTTTTCCCCCAAGAAATGGAAATTGTTTGAAAATATCTTCTTCTTCTTCTTTTTCATGAATTTTATTTTGAATTAACACTATAAAAAAACTTCAAATTGATATATTTATGATAAATTTACTTGATTCTAATTTTTTTACTAATAAAATTTACAATAAATTTATCGTTCATTAATTTCCGTTAAATTAGATTAATATTATAAAAAACTACAAAATTGGTGCACTTGTGAGATTGTAATAAATGAAGGATAAAATTCTAAATTAGTACACTCCTCACCAACTCAGCACAAGGCAAGTTCTCATTCTTTATTTGTTGATAGGAATCGCAGATCAGTCAAAGAACTATACACAAGTAATGTAGTTTCAACTTTCATTACTAGGAACAAAACGCACATAGGTTTGAATTGGGCCAGAAAGGAAAAAAGGAAGAAATGTTCGAAACAAGAATTAATTGCGAAAGTACTAAAATCTGAGAAAAACACTTCAGATTAGTGGATAGAAGAGATTTTTCTTTTCATAGTTCATGGTACGAATAAGGTAGTCTCGTTTCTTTCAAAAGAATTTAAAGAGCTGCTTAGTTATTGAAAGTCCTTCTATCCGTGTGTAGCTGTATTGGTTGAGAGTTCTTCCCCCATCGCTAAAGTCGAGAATTTGAAACCCGCAATTGCTAGCGATTTAAGTGGTGGGTCCTGGTGGTAGGTTGCTAGGCTAGTCTCCTCGAGGCCCTCAAGAGCCTTTCGGGCATAGGGGGGCCCGTGGTGAAGTCCTCAGTTATAAAATATATATATATGATTAAATTCAAAATCTTCTTGCTCTGGGCACTTTAATTATTGTCAAATTTGACTGTTCCAAAAACTTTCATAATAACAAGTAAACAAACTAGATTAGGTAAAGTTCTAGGATTTAATTCTCGAATAAAAAAGATTAAATATTAAACATTTTTCCCCACTATGCTAATGTCATAGCCCGAAGGGAAGCTCGATCCAAAAGGGTCCTAAACGATAGCCGTGTCCCATTTGTGGAGCAAGCGACCCTCGGCTTGTATCCCTAATGTTGACACCTAATTTTACCATTTTATTTAAGACTTAATCACATACAATATTTGGAATTAGTTGCCAAAAAAAAAAAGAAGAGAGGAAGCAAAGAGTAAAATAAATAACTTTCATTAAAATGCATCGTGTATGTTCTCTTTAAAATCCATTACACGTAGACATTAGGAGCATCTACATAACTACCACTAATTATTAAATCTATTTTAAAAAATAATTAATTAAAATTTAAAAAAAATCGAAAAAAGAAAAAAGCGGACCGGGCTAGGCCTAGTCCTTTCCAATTCTCCTCTCCTATGTATCTTTTGCCGCCTGGGCCCAAGCCCAGCCACTCTTTTCTTTCACTAAGCCCAGCCCGCATGCTGGTCTTCTCCCTCCTCATGCTAGTCACCTTCTGCAAAACAGGAGGGTACAGGTTAGAGAGAGGACAGGGCGAGCGTCGAGTGAGACGTTCGGTCGAGGGGGGCAGGCGGCGGCGGGCGCACGGGCACGCACAGAGAGGCCATGCGCGCCGGTGCTTAAAAGTGTGAAAGGGGTTGGTTTTATGGGGGTTCGCGGAGAGAGAGAGAGAGAGCGCTAGAGACAGAGAGGGAGAGAGCTTGAGGGAGGCCGAGGGGTAGAAACGGAGAGTGACCGGGAAGAGGGAGACCTAGAATCCACCTTAGCCGAGCGTCGCTTAGCCACCCCCGACGTGAGGTTGCACCTCCTAGCCGGAACCAACAAGCCGCGGCTTCCCTTGCCTCGATTTCAAGTTTTTCCGGTGAGTTTTCCGGTTTTTGGTTCAATCCGTGTAGATTTCCTAAGGATCCCGGCTTGGGGGTGACAGAATGCGTGGAGGAAGCAAGATCAAGAGGCGAGACGAAGGAATTGGGAGAAGTTTTCTTTTTCTTCAATTGTATCAATTTGACATACAATGTTCTGTAATTATAATACAGAGTGTACATGAAGAAAGGAAATAAAATATACTTCAAATATTCTACAAATCAATCTATATTTCTGTCTAATATTAATTGATCCAATTAGATCAATTTAGATCAAATCCAGCAGATGATCAATTTAGATCGAATCCAAATCCGGCAGATTTTCAGGCATATCTTCCAACACTCCCCCTCAAGCTTGTGGTCTGTAGATATCTAAGACGCCTAGCTTGCTCAGGAGATATGCATGCTGTCTTGAACATAGAGGTTTGGTGAAAATGTCTGCCGGCTATTCAACTGTTCCAATCCCTCTTGTTTCGATTATCCCTTCTTGGATTTTCTCTCGAGTGAAGTGACAATCCACTTCTATATGCTTGGTTCTTTCATGCATTATTGGATTGGTTGCAAGTTTCAGCGCTGACTCATTGTCGTAGAACAGTTTTGTTGGCCCTTTAACTTGTATTCTAAGATCTCCAAGTAGACCTCGTATCCATACAATCTCACATGTGGTTTTTGCCATGGCTCGATATTCTCGCTTCGTGAAGATAAGGAAACCGTTGCTGTTTCTTGGTTTTCCGTGAAAGTAATGATTCTCCCGCTTTAATGCAAAAACCAAAGGATGATCTTCGACTCATAGGGCAAGTCGCATAATCTGCATCATAGTATACCGTCATTTCCATGTTGCATTTTCTGGCCAAAAGTATTCCCAGCCCTGGACATTTCTTCAAATACTTTACAACCTTCAGAGCAGCATTCATGTGGGATTCCTTCGGTTTATGCATAAATTGGCTGAGATTTTGCACTGCATATGATATATCAGGCCTGGTCATAGTCAGATATATGAGTTTTCCAATTAGCTTCTGATAACTCGTTGGATCTTTAAGAAGGGGATCATCTTGATATGTTTCTTTGGTATGACCCGCTGCAATTAATCTAGTATTCTGCTCGATTGGAATAACTGCTGTTTTGCATCTTGATAAACCTGCTTCTGATATAATTTCTAATACAAACTTCCTTTGACTGAGAGAAATTCCCTGGTGAGATCTGGCAATCTCAATTCCAAGAAAATATTTTGATGCTCCTAGATCTTTTATATGGAATGTAGTATGCAAATATTTCTTAAGATTCTCTATTGCAGCTTCATCATTTCCCATAATGAGAATGTCATCTACATATATCATCAAGTAAATAGATGACGTACCTTTAGTCCATGTAAACAAGGCATAATCATACTTGGATTGTTTGAAGTCCGTGGTGGTGAGAGCCTTAGCAAATTTTGCATACCATTGCCTGGAAGCTTGCTTCAGTTCATAAAGGGATTTGCGGAGATGACATACCTTATTCTCTCCCTGTCTCCGTAAGCCTTGAGGAGTATCCATATAAATTTCTTCATCCAAGTCGCCATGGAGAAAAGCATTGTGGACATCCATTTGATGTAAGGACCAATCATGGATTGCTGCAACTGATAAGAAAGATCAAACGGTGACATCTTTAGCAACGGGGGAGAAGGTTTCATGATAATCAAAACCTTCTTTCTGAGTATAAACCTTGGCCACTAATTGAGCCTTGTAACGCTCAATGGATCCATCAGCTCTATACTTGATCTTATAAACCCATTTGCATCCTATAGACTTTCTGTTGGAGGCAAGATGGACTAGTTCCCAAGTTTGATTATCACTCAATGCCTGTAATTCTGCTACCATGGCCTGTTGCCATCGGGGATTACTAGAAGCCTCATGATAACTAGATGGTTCCCTCTCATCGGAAATCCGACTAATGCAACATCGATGTTCAGACGAGAGTCTATCAAATGAGACATATGAGGATATTGGATAGTGAATACCTGGCGAATTAAGAGAGGCACAGATATAATCCTTGGTCCATGTTGGTGGTCTGGTGGCTCGTCCCGTACGACGTGGAGGATGCTCTGGAGGTGGAGGAGATGGTTCTCCTATGGCTAATTCTGCCGAAAGATCAGAAAGATTGTCCACATTAGATGGAGTTGTAGGTATACCTTCCATCTCTTCCTCATGATCTGACTGATGAGGTGAATTAGATGATGGTTGTGAAGGAATTGCTGGAGCTGGAGATCCTGTGAGAAAATATTCAGGAGAGATATCTTCCTGTTGGGGAGAACTACGAGGAGTATCTGAAACAGTCAAATTTTTCTTGACTTCCTGGAAAGGGAAAATATTTTCATGAAAAATGACGTCTCTGCTTACTAAAAAATCCCCTGTGCCTGGATCAAGAACACAATATCCTTTCTGTAGATTGGGATAACCCATAAAGATGCATCGTTTGGCTCGAGGACTCATTTTGTCCCGAGGTCCCACAGTTGCAATATAGCATAAACAACCGAAAACTCATAAATGATCAAGTGCTGGTTTTTTGCCATATAGTATTTCAAAAGGTGATTTACCAACCAGTATTCGAGTTGGCATCCGGTTGATGAGATATGCTGCAGTGAGAATACAATCTCCCCAATAAATATCTAGAATGGATCCTTGAAACTTCAGTGCTCTGGCGACCTCCAATAGATGACGGTGCTTACGTTCCACTACTCCATTCTGTTGTGGAGTGTAGACACAGGAGCTTTCATGGAGAATCCCATGAGATAGGAAAAACGAGTTGCATTCATGGTTAAAAAATTCTTTCCCATTATCAGTGCGAATCCTTCTGATTGTCTTCCCAAACTGATTTTTGGTCAGAATGATAAAAGATTTCAGATTAGAAGACACTTGAGCTTTAGACTGCATTAGAAATATCCAGGTGGCACGAGAGTGATCATCCACAATTGTAAGAAAAAAACGCGAACCATCACGATTTGCCGTGTGATAAGGTCCCCAAACATCCATGTGGAGTAGTGAAAAGACAGTAGTGGAATGACTCTTACTGATGGGAAATGGTGTGCGAGATTGTTTTGCCATAGGACATATGTGACATTTAGAGTAAGGAAAAAAAGCACTATGACCCATTCTTGAATGTAAAAGAAAGCTCTTATCATCGGTAGTAGCATTACACAATGATATTTTATCAAGACAATTGATGAAAAATCAAAATGATTTGGAAGGTCATTCCCCCATCAGTTTGCCAGTCGAAAGGGCCTGGAAAAAACAAGCATCAGAATCTAAGAAGACTCGACAGGAATTTTCCTTGCAGACTTTGGACACTGAGATAAGATTGAATTGAAATTCAGGAACATAAAGGACATTTCGAAGGGTAATTTGAGGACTCAAACGAACAGTGCCTGTCAAGGTGACATTAGTGATGTTCCCATTTGGCAATTGCGCAGAAATAGGAATATTCAGCTCCTTATGCATATCAGAAAAAAAACTTTATCACAAATAATGTGATCACTTGCTCCTGAGTCCACTATCCAGGCTTTCCTTGAAATAGAATTTATCAGGCAATGAGATATACCTGAAAAACTGCCTCCTTTATTTGCGATGTTTGCCTTCGTAGAGCCTCGCATTAATTGCTCATATTGTCCATAGGTAATTGGCCGGTCATTACGAGTCCAAAAGAACTTGGTAAGCCGCAGAATATTCTTTCTTTTTTTCTTTTTCTCCTGGCTTTCCATGCAATTTCCAGCAATTATCTATAGTATGATGCGGGCGTTTGTAGTATTCGCAATATAATTTACCTCTCCCTTTCGAATTTTGGCTAAAATTCCTTGAAGATACGGAAATGATCTAGCCGTCCGATGCTGAAAAAAATTGACCGTCCGATCCTCTCTTCGCGGGATTATATGCGCCGTTGGATTCTGAGGAAGGATCGGCCTCCTGGATGCCGTTGGATCGGCGAGAGAAATCTGGACCGTTGGTCCCTCCCCTTTTAAAGGGCTTCTCGTTGATTCTGTGAAACCCTAGGGTTTCTCGATTCCCTTTCTCTTGCGTTAGGGTTTTGAAACCCGATCGCTCGCCGCGAAGCGCAACAGCGACACTGTCACTTCCTCCCTTGTGCTCCGGCGTCGCGAGTCGTTGGTTCTCTTCCTGGACCGCGAGTTGAAAAATCCTTCCGAGAGGAGGAACGGGATCCATCGCTAGGATCTGTGATCGGAATGTCAGGTAATTTTCGTTTAAGATCAAAAGGAAACGAGTGTTTTCTCCCTCTCCTTTATAGATCTATATTGCTCTCGAGTTTCTGCCGGTCCCTTGAGTTTTTCTTCTGTGGCCTCAAGCTCTTTCCAAAGCGACGATAGCTTGTTGTAACAAGCCGTGACCGTCAGATTTCCTTGCTTGAATTCGCTGAGTTCCTGCATGAGTGAAAAAATCTTTGCTCGATCTAATTTTCCATACATTTCTTTGATATTGTTCCACATTTTCTTCGAGTCTTCTGTCGGTGGGAGGCCGGCCGCGACATCTGGAGAGATGCAATTGCCAATCCACGTTCGGATTAGGTGGTTGCATTTTCTCCTGTGTCGAGCCAGTCGCTCGTCCGAAGGAACAGGCACGGTTCCGTCAAGTAATTCATCCTTGTCCTTTGTCACGAGGGCTCGTCGGAAATCCTGTGACCATCTGGAATAAGTTTCTGGTCTGGTCAGCTGCAAGGTGATTAATCGCAGTTCTGGACCGTCGGCTGTTGATACATAAAGGGGATCTCCAGATTTCGATCGGCCGGTGACAGCCTCGATCGGAAAAGGTAGAAAATTGGGCGAGAAACTCGGGTAGGGATTTGTCCCTAAACCCGACTCGCCATCTGATTCCATGACCCGCATGCGAGAAATTCGAGTAGGGATTCGATCCTAGACCCGCTTCGTCCGACCCACCGACTTGTTCTGCTCCGGCGGTCTGGCTTTGCTCCATTCATGGCTGGTGGGCCTCCGTCGGACTGAACGCTACTTTGGTAGCCTGTAATCCCTGGCGATGATGCATTTGGCCCAACATACCATGGATATGGTACCCATTGGTAAGGATGGCCCGCAATGGGCAACCTCATATTTGACTGAGCTGGGAAGAGTGGCCATTGTACGCCTTGAATCTGAGATTGCTATTGGGTTGTGGGAATCGGCACGAGATGACTTTGTGTCTCTGAGATTTGTGGTGTGGTTTCTTCTGTAGATGAGACATCAAGAGCCGAAGATGAATTTGCTAGGTGAGCCATGATTATCGTCTGTGCCTACGTCTTCTTCCTTTTTAGTGAAAAATGATTTCTTCGTAAATCTCTTTTTGCAGATCAGAGAGTTCGAAGAACAACTGGTGCAGAAGCGGGTTTAGGAGCTTAGTGCTCTGATACCATGACAGAATGCGTGGAGGAAGCAAGATCAAGAGGCGAGACGAAGGAATTGAGAGAAGTTTTCTTTTTCTTCAATTGTATCAATTCGACATACAATGTTCTGTAATTATAATACAGAGTGTACATGAAGAAAGGAAATAAAATATACTTCAAATATTCTACAAATCAATCTATATTTCTGTCTAATATTAATTGATCCAATTAGATCAATTTAGATCAAATCCAGCGGATGATCAATTTAGATCAAATCCAAATCCGGTAGATCTTCAGGCATATCTTCCAACAGGGGGCATGCAAGGCGACTGGACGTAGTCCCATCTATTGATCTCGCCCATCGTTCGCCACCCTCGAGTCAGGTAGGAACCCCCCGCCGACCTTTTTTTGGTGCCCTGATCTTGTCCTGTTCTCTCACATTGTTTGCATGGATTACTGAGTCGGGGCGTGCGTTTCAAGTTCGCTTATGCTGTCCTTTGTTGATGTTGAGCATTCCCTGCCATTCTCGTTAAGCTTTGATCTAGTTTCGAGTCTTATTCTTGTCCGTGGCTGTCTTGAGCCGACGCACCCTAGGTGTTTGATAAAATGCCCTTGAGACACTTCTGGTAAAACAGCCACTGCTTTCGCTGTATCCGAAGCTAGTGTATCATTGTTTTGATCACTATTTACACAGATCGTCTCCCATGAAGCCTTATCTCGTTGATCGTGGGCAGTGGTTGGCGGGTTTTAGTGGTGGCGTTTCTCCAAGAGAGATCCTGGCAATGGTGTAGTTCTCGACAAAGAAGAGAACGTAGAAACATTAAATAAAATAAAAGCCAAACAAAGAGTAATGAAAAGAGAGATAACATTAATCCGTAAGCCATCTTGATCGTTGTGTGGGCTGGATGGACTCTGGGACTATCTGTTTCATTTTCGAAGAGTAACATTCATCTTCATGTCGTCCATTTTCACGTTCGTTTTGCCGAGGTCCGAACTGGCCGCATATTGCACCTCACATCCATCTTGCGTTTTACATTTTATATATATTCGAGATTGTTGGATAGTGGCGCACGCTGTTCTCGGCTTGGGATAAAAAAGATATACGTCAAAATCCTGGTTTGGACGTTGTGAGGTTGGGATTGAATTCTGAGTTTAAGGTAAGCTTCAAGCGTGCGGAGGACTCACGAAGAAGAAGACCAGAAGAAGGAAAGAAAAGATTAAAAGAAAAAGCAAAAAAAAAAAAAAAAAAAAAATGTACAGAAAAAGTAAAAAGAAAAAAAAAAAAAGAAATAGGGAAAAAGAAAGCAAAAGTTGGTTTAGGGAAAAGACAAAAGATGGAAGAAGACAAAAGGGTGGAGAATTAAAAAAATTACAAAAATCATTAAAAAAAAAGTTTTTTTTTTGGTCAACTGGGTTGGATCCGGGTTAGGATCGGGTCGACGAGCCGGATTGGTTTTTCCTGGTTAGGACCCCTTTTCCCGAATATAATATTAAATACAAAATATATATAAAAATCATAACAAAAAATCAAAAATTAATTGAGACAACAGGCAACTGTTAGTTCACTGTCCCTAGCACATTGAGCTAAACAATATTTGAGACGGTAGTTTATGTAATTATGGACAATCTCGGCCATTTTCCCGATTCCTATTTTATGGTAGTGATGAGAAATGAAATGACATTTATTAATAGTTAATTTGTTGTCTCTTTCTAGTTTTTTTCAAATCATGGTCATCTATGTACTCTCTTCCTTGCCAAATAAACTTCCAATGTTCTCTAAAGCATCTTTGGCCACTCTATTTAACGTAATGTCCTTCTTGGGCTTATATGTGGCTTTTTCCACAAGTTGATCATTCACAAATACAATAAAACTCGAGCTTTCATTTTCCCGATACCTATTTGAGGGCCGAAGGACTAATTATTGGCTCCAACAACCTTTCAAATACCTATCAAACCACATATGGAGACATCAAATTGGTTCAACATTTTCATGGGCTTCACAAGTAGCAAGTCTTAAAAAAAAAACACACACACAAACAAATTGGATTAACAAAAAGAAAAAAAATGAATATCTAAACTTTTTTTATATTGGATGAGCAAAAATTGGATGGGCCTAAGCAAGCCTGATTGGAACCGATTCAGCCCAACTTTATTTGGTCCTACTAGGCCCAAGCTCAAACGTCCAGGCCCGTTCATAGAAAACACGGGCATCCTAACCACACCCACATGGCCTAATGTAGATATTTCTAACTCCTTTATATAAATTTAAAAAATAGTAGATCAGTAATAATTACAAACAACAAAATAATCATATATAAGTCTAAAATTGAATAAGAAAAATAAGAATGGCAAACTCTATTTTAGAAAAAGCTCCAAAATATAACAAGCCTAGGCCCACCCATTCGTGCAAAAAGTCCGAGCCTAACCGAGACATCATAAGCAACATAAATTGAGCAAAATCTTTTTTGACAAAACTTAGGAACATAGAGCACATGAAAATGGTCAGAGAGATCAAAATTTTTATTTATACCTTCCACACGGTGTCCAGCGAGAAATTGCAATCAATGAAGACAGCACCGATGGTCGACTCAACAATATCAGCTAGGGCCTTGGGCACGTTGATCAAACCGCTCAAATGCAATAGATAATCTAGAATTGCCCTTTTGAATTCTTCAATATGGAGAAACACTCCTAAATTTTATCAACCAAAAATAAAGGAAACATACGTGTAAAATCCATCCATGCACAGATTATCACATAGATGATTATTAAATGTTGACTTGGTTTCTCACCACCTCTGTTGCCACACTTTCAGCCATTTAATATATAATCCAAGGCGACGTGCTTGATGGGAAATAAAATCGTTTGAGATTCGATTAAGATTACGGGAATTATTGCCTAATTACGTCAATTTTTCTCCCTTTTTTTAGGATACTCCATAATCCCTATAATTGAAAGAGTATATGTATGCAGCTTTACTTGTTCCTCGAAAACGGGCTTCCTATGACGGAGGTAGCGATATAGCCCATGCTGGACCGCCACACAGGCGAGCTTCTCGGTGTCGACGTTGGCAGCCCGGAGCTGGGTTAGTGAACCCGGCCGCATGCCAACAGCAAGTTGAGCACTGGCATAATGACTTGTCGGCGAACGAGTGGTGGGTGAGGGCTTCCTCCAGCAGCCTCCCTGTCGTTGAATGTGTATTGCAGGATCTTCTCCACGTCGTCGAGGCTTGGCCAGCTCTCGGCGAGGGCTGGCTTGAGCTCGGGGCCGCCGCCTTCTTCTTCCCGCCGACGTAAGTCGAGCTCTCCCAATTCGACGGCCAGCGCTTCCTCCTCCTCGTGATCGGAAAGCGATTTTTCTTGTTTGCCTTCTTCTTTCCGAGCTTCCATGGCGAACAAGAAAAAACCGAGTTGATCGAGAAACTCCGAGAATTCAAGCGATGGGACGCTACACGAAGCGATTGTTGGCGTACGAAATTTTCGGGAATTACTGCATATATACTGCATATATATATTTCCGATCATGAGGAGGAGGAAGCGCTGACCGTCGAATTGGGAGAGCCTGACTTAAGAAGAAGGCAGCGGCCCCAAGCCTGAGCCAGCCCTCGTCGAGAGCTGGCCAAGACTCGACGACGTGGAGGCGATCCTGTAGTACACGTTCAACGACAGGAGGCTGCTGGAGGAAGCCCTCACCCATCACTCGTTCGCCGACAAGTCATTTTGCTACGAGCGGCTAGAGTACGTTAGCGACTCAATGCTCAACTTGCTGTCTGCCAAGGACCAGTACTTCAGGCACCAGGCATGCGGCCGGGTTCACTAACCCAGCTCCAAGCTGCCAACGTCGACACTGAGAAGCTCGCCTGTGTGGCGGTTCGGCATGGGCTGCATCGCTACCTCCGTCATAGGAAGCTTGTTTTCGAGGAACGAGGAACAGGTAAAGCTGCATTTATATACTCTTTTGATTATGGGGATTATGAAGTATCCTAAAAAAAGGATAAAAATTGGCGTAATTAGACAATAATTCCCGTAATCTTGATCGAATCTCAAACGATTTTATTTCCCATCAAGTACGTCGCCTTGGATTATATATTAAATGGCTGAAAGTGTGGCAACGGAGGTGGTGACAAGCCGAGTCAACATTTAATAATCATCTATGATAATCTGTGCATGGATGGATTTTACACGTATGTTTCCTTTCTTTTTGGTTGATAAAATTTAGGGGTGTTTCCCCATATTGAAGAATTCAAAAGGGCGATTATAGATTATCCATTGCATCCGAGGCCCTAGCTGATATTGTTAAGTTGACCATCGGTGCTGTCTTCATTGATTCCAATTTCTCGTTGGACATCGTGTGAAAGGTATAAATAAAAATTCTCATTTCTCTCTGATCATTTTCGTGTGCTCTATGTTCCTAAGTTTTGTCGAAAAAAGATTTTGCTCAATTTATGTTGCTTATGATGTCTCAGTTAGGCCCGGACTTTTGCACAAATGGGTGGGCCCAGGCTTGTGCTATTGTGGAGCTTTTTCTGAAATAGAGTTTGCCGTTCTTATTTTTCTTATTCAATTTTAGACTTATACGTGATTATTTTGCTTTTTGTACTTATTACTGATCTACTATTTTTTAAATTTATATAAATGAGTTAGAAATATCTACATTAGGCCGTGTGGGTGGGGTTAAAATGCCTTTTCTATGGACGGGCCTAGACGTTTGAGCTTGGGCCTAGTAGGACCAAATGAAGTTGGGCTGAATTGGTCCCAATCGGGCTCGCTTAGGCCCATCCAATTTTTGCTCGTCCAATAAAAAAAAAAAGTTTAGATATTCATTTTTTTTTCTTTTTGTTAATCCAATTTGTTTGTGTGTGTGTGTGTGTTTTTTTTTTTTTTTTTTAAGACTTGCTACTTGTGAAGCCCATGAAAATGTTGAACCAATTTGATGTTGTCTCCATATGTTGTTTGATAGTATTTCAAAGGTTGTTGGAGCCAATAATTAGTCCTTTGGCCCTCAAATAGGTATCAGGAAAATGAAAGCTCGAGTTTCATTGTGTTTGTGAACGATCAACTTGCGGGAAAAGCCGCATACAAGTCCAAGAAGGACATTGTGTTAAATAGAGCTATGCTTTAGAGAACATTGGAAGTTTATTTGGTAAGGAAGAGAGTACCTATGAAGATGATCGTGATTTGAAAAAACTAGAAAGAGACAACGAATTACAGTGATTAAAATAACTGTTAATAAATGTCATTGCATTTCTTATCACTACCAATAAAATAGGTATCGGGAAAATGGCCAAGATTGTCCATATTAACATAAACTACCGTCTCAAATACTGTTTAGTTCAATGTGCTAGGGATAGTGAACTAACCGTTGCCTGTTATCTCCTATAAGCAAGCCCCTACTAATATATAGAAACTGTTTTCAGTCAGCTGAATTACTTTAATATTTGACTAAAACAAGTTATAGACTAGCTTTCATTCCTCGTAATTTATACCATCACTTAGGCAAAAGAGCTTCGACCAAAAGAATTAAAAAAAAGGCAAAAGTGATACGAACCTTATTTATCTCCAAGGAAAAGATGCACGCGACAGGAGAGACGAACTAAGAAGATCTAAGATCCTTCATATCCATATTTTAGCTTGTAGTTTAATCGGATTCAACAAAAATAGGCCCAAAGGAATGGAGTTGCAAACAATGTCAAATTAAACTAAAAAGGACTTCCTACACGGCACTGTGTGCCTAACTCCCAACCCTAATAAATCATCAAATCTAGATTGGATTGCATTTAAACTTGCCTCGATTACCCTTATGATAAGGTTGTGTTCTTGACCATGATGTAAAAGGTTACTTGGAAATATTTTTTTCGAAAAAATATATTTTTTTTTACCAGGCCAAGTCGGGTCCGGTCTGGCCCGGTTAGGGCAGGCCGGTCCGAACTGCCCGGGTCCAACCTGGTTGGGGCGGGCCGGTCAACCCGCCCGAAAGGGCCAGATTCGGCCCGGTTTGGATTGGGCTCCATCCAACGGGCCCAATCCCCAGCAAAAGAGGCCGAGAGGGCTTCCTCCTCTATATTTCCCACAATTTTGATGATGCAGCCATATGTTTTAGAAGACAAAGGCGAAGGTGAAAGGCTTGAGATAGAAGGCTTTAATTCTTAAGGACGCTCCCTTGTCTACTTCAAAGATCCTACGACAGGCGATTGTCCATGGGATCTAGACTGCCAGTGCCAGTTGCGTCTAGCCCCCATTGACGAAGAGGATGATAGACTTTTTAGAATAAAGAAGAAGTCTCATTCTGAGCATGAGTTTTTCCAAAGATGGGAGACGGTGATCAATCTACTGGACGATACCAATTTTTAGTATCCTATGGACCACCCAAAAATTATATTGCTTCTACTGAAATGCTTTCACCAACTTCACCTAAACACAAATCTGTTCCTCCAAAGGCCAACCTTATGTGGCCAAGCCTGTGTCTCCATCTCACAAATATACAATTTTTGTGAGTCTAGTATGAGTAAGACTGACTTGGGAGAAATCTCAAGTCATAGGGGTTAGGAAACGTAAGATCGAATGGCCCTCATTCTCAAATGGGTAAAGAAAAACCCTGACTGTGACAAACATATTGCACAATTTTGCAGGCAAGAAGGAAACCATCTTCCCCAACTGCTTTTCCTGGTGTCTGCATGTTCCTACCCTTAGATTTCCCTACTTTGGAAGGATTTACAATCTCAACTCGATATAAGCATCATCCAAAGATTTGGAGCCTGACCGGCGTTGATTCAGCATGAAACTTCGAGAAAATTAGCCCTGCAAAGACTGTTCTTAATTGGCAAACAGAAAATGCTCTTGACCATAATGACGTGCTACGAACATTAACCACCAAGGTTACAAATGTTCAGTCTAGGGTCTTTGAAGTAAAGACTAAAGTAGGAAAAGTAAAAACTCGGTACGGCCATGTTCACTAGCAAGTAGATCAGACGGTAGTAGTGCCTAATAAGTTGCTACAACTTCTTCAAGATAAGCTCTAGAGGATGGAAACAGGAGCATTGCGACCTCGGCACTATCTTGATGATCAGATTGCTGGAATCAAGAAGGCCAAAGAACAGATTAAGGCTATTCAAGAGGATCCCCACGAACTTCATCTTTTGAGGTGCTAGTCATCCCTTGATAGGAAAAATCAAGATTGTCCTATTCTCCCTGAACCTCCACCGACAATTTTTCAAACCTTAATCTCCAAAGCTCAAGCTCCCGAAAGTTTAATATTTTAGCCATCCGAGATAAGAGCCTTGCAGAAAAACTAAAGGAAAAGTCAGGAAAACAACCTAATCCTTCCTCTCATCCTCCTCCTTTCTATATTATCTTGAATCTTATTAAGTTATTTTTACAAGACCGCCGCCAAAATACTGTGCCAAAAATTACTGTTGTATCTCAAGAAGAATCAAGTGGAAACTCTCCATCTAACACTTAGGCCTTGGAATTTCTTGAATTTAGCAGGAAAGTCAATCAGACATAGAAGCAGAAGCTGTTCTTCCGATAAGTTTCATATGAGGGAAGAAGACAAATATATGCAAGGGGAAGATGATCCACAACCAAACTCTAGAGCCTCTAGTATCTACAGATTCTCATTCATTCTTGATGATCTCCCATTCAACAAGTGGCATGGAAGGTTGTGGGAATTCTTTGCTTGGAAGAATGTCAGATCCTTGAATCCAAAGAATAGTCCCTTTATCATGCTCCTAGAATTTGTTAACAGATTTATGAGAAGTCTACTATCTTGGTAGGTGAACATTTCACCAGTTGACCAAAACACTTTTCTAGCCCAAAATTTTAATTAGGCAGTACAGATCCTTCATTTGTATTTTATAGATAGCCCAAAAGACCTAGAGCAAAAAAGAATGGAGTTCTTGCTGTTCTTATAAAAGAAGAGACATTGATAAGCACATTTAGGAAATAAAGAAGCTCTACTATGCTCTAAGTGAAGACCAAGCTTTAAAGCCCATTTTCTTCTCTCCCAAACCAAAACAAATTGCTAATATGGTAGACAAGTTCTTTCGGAATAAAAATAGGACCCTTGAGGCTTCACTTGGAGAAATCCAACAAAGGGTCCATGCTGCTCTCAATGAGTTATGCCTACCAAGAAGGTGTTCAAAGAGTTTATGGAATCCTAGCTTGCAGATTAAATTTGGCCATACAGGCTCCTCTTGTGATTGCTCAAACAAGAAAAGGGAGCATATAAGGAAGTATCCCTCCAAACAAAGAAAAAGAGGTAAATGGAAGTTTCTCTGAAAGAGTAAGTGAAAAAAAAAAGGAGCAGCAACGGTAGAAAAAAGAAAAACAAATGTTTTATTTGTGGACGCAAGGGGCATTCTGCCAAAAATTGCCATCAAGCAAAGAAGATAAGAATGAATCTCGTCCATGCTGTTGAAAGGAACATGCATCTCCCTTGAAGAAGAAGATGACCTTGAATCCATTATCTCTCTCAAAGATGAACCATTAGACAAATTATAGGTGTCATTGAAACATTCTCAGAAACCAGTGACATCGAGTTAGATGAACCCTACGAGCCAGATGAACCAAGTGATGGTCTCTATTTCTTCTCTCGAGAATCCTAGAAACTCAAGAAGAAACCCAAAAGGATCCAAACACCTAAAGTATCCAAAATGCTAGCTTGAGAAACCTCTCGATCAAGCTTTATATCCCCCTAACCCTTTTTATGTCCAAATATAACAAACCCATTTTGTTAATAGTGCTCATAACACAAGAGCAGATACCTTTATCCTTGATCCAAAGATCCTTCCTAAAGACCACTGGAAATTACACACAAGGTGTTTCAAAGTCACTTTGGGAACAACTTGTGCCACTCCAGTAAGGAGCAAACTCATAAAGATCCAGTTTTTTCCCTATTGCTTTGTCACTACTCGAATCATTGATTCCTCATTCCCAGATCGAGATATCATTGTTAATTGGGATCTTCTTAACAAATCCCCAAACTGAGGATCTTGCCCAATGGATTTTGGTCCGAAGGACAATTTAAAGAGTTTGTAGACATTAAAAGACTTTATCTCGTCCAAGTAGAAAGTCTCGACCCAATTTTTCTTATGCAGAATGCATTTGGAATTCCTCCAGAATTGTCGGAATCCATGATGGAAGAAGGAAGAATTCTTCATCCAGTTGCCTTTCAAGGAAAATGAAGACATCAATCCAACAAAGGCAAATCACTCTGGAATGAACCCAGATGATGTTTAACTTGCCTAGAATTAGTGTGATGATCTCGTCCAACAAGGACTAATTGAGCCTATAGACTCGCAATGGGCATGTGATGGCTTTTGTGTCAATAAAATGGCATAACAAATCAGAGAAAAAAAAATATTGGTTATCAATTACCAACTTCTCATCTAGTTCCTCCAAGATGATAAATTTCCATTGCCAAATGTTGACACTATTTTCAAGTCTTAGTTCTAATCTAAAGGCAGGATTTTGACAATTTGAATTCATCCGGAATACAGACACAAAATTAAATTTTGTATCCAAAACAAGCATTTCCAGTGGAAAGCCCTCCAATTTGGCCTCAAAATAACGCCATCGTTATTTCAAAAGGCCATGTGCAAGATATTTCATCCAAGTAGTGCCAACTCCCATTTATACGTTGATGTTATCCTCCTCTACAATTCTGATGGCAATCTCACTGCAAGCTGATTAAGTAGTATGGTATTTTGCTATCCTGCCCAAAACGAGATTGAATTCCTAGGTATGCATTTAAAAGATAGAAAGCTATGATATTGCAAAGGAACCTATCAAATTTCCATATGATAATATTTCTCACAAGTAAGTCTAGCAATTCCCTGGAATTGTCAACTATCTTAGGGACTTTTGTTCCCAAGAGTTTGAAGTTTATGGATGCACTACAAAAGATGCTGAAGAAAGAACCACCCCACCATGGGGAGAGGACTATACCGGGGCCATTAAATCCTTAAAGGAAAAGCTACAGAATTTGCCTCCGTTACAAATTCTTTCGGATGGTAATGTATTCTTCATATTGATGCAAGTGATTAATAAAAGGCAGCAGTCCTTTTTAAAGAAAAAAATGGTAAGAAAAGAGTCTATGGACAAAAGAGTGGAAGATTCTCCCTAGTTAAAATGCACTGCCATTTTATATTCAAAGAAATTTTGGTGGTCAAGTTTGGAATAAAAAAAGTTTGAATTTCAATTTATTGGCAATCACTTCTTGGTAGAAATGGACATATTGTCATTTCCGAAGTAGCATCGACATTGACACGCGACATGCAACACGCGACACGATACGACACGACACGCCGACGCATCGTTTATAAAAAAACAGAGAATTCCGACACGTTGTATATTAAATATATATTTTTATATACATAATAAATTATCATTTTTATGATTATTTCAATCAAATTCATAAATAAATAAATAATGAAAAAAGCCTAGAATGAATATACACAAAAAACATTAATCCTCAATTTATTAATATCATTCATTATTTCAATTTGACAAATTTAACTTTATTTCAATAATTCATAAAACTTGGAGAAAAAACAAGCGATCCATATTATGGACTGGCATGTTAGATATGTTGGAAAAAAAGAAAGAAAAAAAAAACTTAAAGGGTGAATTCCGTATCATGGAGAGTGTGAATCGAAGAGAAGTGAAAACTAAATTTTTCTTCTTTCTCCATTTATTATTTTTATTATTGTGTTTTATTTTCACACACACACACACACACACACACACACACACACACACACACACAGATATATATATATATATATATATATATATATATTTTGACCTCTCATTTATTGAATTTTTAAAATTGACATTGATGTCGGAATTACATGTTGGAAACTCGTATGTCAGAATTCCAACTCGAGCGTCGGAAAGTGTTGAGAAAGTTGATTAGGTGTCGGATTTTCCAACATGTGTTGACCGAGTGTCAGAGAGTGTCCGAGAGTGTCAGACATGTGTCGAAGTATCCGACACGACACAAAAGCTCTTGGAGAATATCGGGGCTTCATAGGTCATTCCGCTAGATGTTGAAATTCAAGCAAAAGACATATCTAAACCCATAGTTGTTGAGATGGGTAGAAGAATGGTTTCGAAATATTTATTTGAAACCAAGCACATTAAAGACGATAAAAATGTTCTTGCGGATTTTCTTTCCAAACCTAGAAAAATAGTATTGTCCATTTCTATGTTCCATGGAGTGGGGTTGTCCTCATCAGCCTCCTCATCAGATATCGGTAGAGATATTCCCCCAAGAATTCCAAATCTTCATTAGTAAAACAAATCTTACACTAGATGTAAGAAATGATGTCGGAATACCAACTCGAGGTTTTTAGGCAATATAGAGGGTTAAAATTCGACCATTTAGGGTCCGTTCGTTTCGCGGAAAATATCACATTTCCGGAAAATATTTTTCCCTGGAAGTCATTTTCCAGAAAAATGACTCTATTTTCCAGAAAATGACTCTATTTTCCAAAAACTTCGGCTAAAACCTAAAATTTGAATGGAAAATATTTTCCACCGTTCGTTAGCTCATTTAATTGTTTGAGAAAAATTATCAAAATTTGAATTTTAATATTTTTAATTGACCAAAAAAATAATTTTATTTTTTTTATATTTTTTCAAAAAATGAATTTTTAATTATTTATATTTTTATAAAATCGAAATTTTTATTTTTTTATTTTTTTTTTTTTTTTTTAATTTTCTTTCTTTTTCTTTTTTTTTTTTTTTTCTTCTCCTTCCTCCTTCCTCCTCCTTCTCCTTCCTTCGCCGCCGCCTCCTTCCTCCTCCTTCCGCCGCCGCCGCCTCCTTCCCCGCCCGACGATGGCCTAGACTGTGGCCAAATCCGGCGAGCTCGAGGCTCGGCGATCTTGCCCGAGCTCGCCGCGAGCTTCGCCGGCTCAGCGAGCGCCGCGAGCTCGCCGGATCTGGCAAGAGCTCGGGCTCGCCCGGATCGGAGCCCGAGCTCCGCCGCCGATTCGGCGAGCTCGCGTGAGCTCGGGCGAGGCTCGAGCCCCGCCCGCTCGCCGGATCTAGCGAGCCGCGAGCTCGCCTGTGTCGGCGAGCTCCGCCTCGCCCGATCCGGCGAGGCTCCGATCTCGGCTTCGCCGGATCGGGCTAGGCGGAGCCTCGCCGGCTGGGGGAGGCCGGCGAGGTCGTCGACCGCCGGCTTGCGGCCGGTCGCCGGACGCCGCCGTGGCCGGCCGGGCCGAAGAAGAAGATGAATAGGAAAGAAAAGAAAAAATGAAAAGAAAAGAAATTAAAAATTCGATTTAAAAAAAAAAAGAAAAGAAAAGAAAGCATAAAAATAAAATGAAAATGTATTAATAAAAAGAAGCAAGAGGGAAGAAGTCATGGAAAATGTTTTCCACTTTTCAAAAATGGAAAACGTTTTCCTCACTTTAAAAGTTGTTTTTTCCAATGATGGAAAACATTTTCCTTGACTAGTTCATTTTCCGTGAAACGAACACCGGAAAATCCGGAAAACATTTTCCCGGAAGTCATTTTCCGCGAAACGAACGGACCCTTAGAATGCATAATGAATATCCATTCATCCATGTATTCACAATTATCATATTCAATTCTCTGAACAGCTCAAATGGTTTTTCTAGTATGTATGTCAAAATCTTACGATAGCCATTGACTTCTCAACCGCAAAGATTCACTGATTCATCAAGAGGCATGAAGCTGGATATGAGGATCATTATTTCAAATATCTAGTAGAAGTCCTTCAATGGTTCCGGCCGTTATGTTACTGGACGGTCCACTTTGGTATGCAATTAAAAACTCATGGACAAGAAATATAATTTCACGAAAGAAGTCTAATCAACGGTAATTTTCCATAGGTTTGGAGATACATTCACCAACCAACAAATTTTATATTCCTCGCACGATGAAACTTGCATATCTTGGTCCCTTGGTCTCCTTTGCAGCAATCCACGGGTCGTATGGATGCTAGGATTGTAGACCTCGATTTCCAATACAAAGGAATCTAGAAAATGCTGTGTGAAAAGAATCAAACGATTACAAAGGAGATTCACAGGCATATGAAACGACTAGAGATGCGATCCGACAAGCCTTATCGAAATTCAATGCAAATCACCCTCCTCAGCTGGCAACCTTCACCCAAGACTTCGGGGATGGATCACTTTCTCAAGGCCCATGGGATTACAATCTCTCTTCCAACATGATAACTGATGCTCCTCCTTATGGTACGCCTGACACATCCAGCTAGCCTCAAGCAGTAATACCTCCAGAGGAATCCAATGCCCTTAATCCTAGCAAAAAGAAAGCATTTCTAGAGAACAAAACCAAACCCCATCCCCCGGGGCCGGGGAAGCCCAAACTATGAAAAAATCTAGCTCGCTTTGGACATTAAAAGTGGAAGACGCGCAATGGTCTCACAGGAACACACTACTGAAGGCATCACCTTGTCAAGAAGTGACCTTCTAGAGAGTGACTCTGTAGACCTGTGAACTTATTATAAATTATTGTGATAAATGCACTAAAAGTCCTAAAACTTGTCATGGAAATGTAATTGAGTCATATAATTTAAAAAAAAAAAAAATGCAATCAAGTCCTAAAACCTATCATGAAAATGCAATTGAGTTATAAATTTTTCAAAAAGTATAATCAAGTTTTAAAACTTGTTACGAAAATACAATTGAGTCCTATAATTTTCAAAAACTGTAATCAACGGAAAGAATTGCTTGAACCAATTTGATAAGTTATAGGACTTGATTGCATTTCTTGAATTTTTTGGATTCAATTGCAATTTGTGACAAGTTTTAGGATTTAGTCAAATTTTTAAAAGTTTTATAACTTAATTGCACATTCATGACAAGTTTTAAGATTTTAAATACACTTATCTCTAAATTATAGAACCACCAATAATACACTAGTTATGGCCAAAGTGTGCGTTAGTGTGCTTTGTCAGTGTAAGAACATCTTATGAAGATGCACATGACCTTCTACCTTGATCTATTATGAGTCTATGAAAGTCTATAATAACCTTGGCATAGCCTATAAAAGGGTACAAAGTTTCAGTTGTGAAATAAGATGGAGTTGGAGAAAAACATTTAGAGCATATATCTCTCATGTCTTTCTAAGCCATTCCCTTTCCTTCTCTAAGTGTGGGGTCATCTAAAGTTTAAAGATGGTATTGTTAGCTTGATATGATTAGTTGGTTACGTGAGTTTACTCACCACTTGCCACTTTGTGAATCTGAGGGATAAGAAGATTTCAAGGAACAAATCTATGATGTATGGAGATCAAAAGGCAGTCCCTTGTATAAGACTAAGGTAGCCGTGTATTTATGGGATAGCATAATTGTGTTTGAATTACAAGATTTATAAGATTATTCTATCCAATAATTCAATTTCATCTTTCCATGCTATTTAGTGAAAATCGAACATGTTACATCGATTTCCGTGACTATGACTTAAATAAACCATTTTTATGTTATACACGTAATAACTGGCATATAAATTAAAACTTGAATTGCTCTTACACGAGTATAATTACAGCTAGTGCTTTATATTTCTGTATGATAATCGTGAGGGCTTTAAATTTCTGTGTGTTATGATATTTTGTAATTAAAATTACGAAAGAAAAAAATACAAGAAGTTACTCCTCATAGCAATCTCAGGATCCATCGCTCGGTGGACCGTACAACTAGCCATGTTTCTTCCACTACATGACAAGCTAAGAGAACAAACAACAGTGTCACCGAATAAAGCAGAGCCAAAACGGCATCCACGAGAGTGAGAATTATTCGAAGAGGCGAATCGTTCGAAGCGATCGCCGATTATGACAATGACATCGTGTCCCTCGTATAAATTCGCACTTTCATGGGAAAGAGAAGGAGCATAGGCGCGGACTGGAAACGAAGGGGCCGGACTTTGCTTCATCGGACGACATGGACATCTTCATACCCGAGGACTACATCCTCAAACGACGCCAGTCCAAGAAGTGGCAGCAGATCAAGCGGAGGGTCCTGGAGGTTCAGACTGAGGCGAGGCCGCAGACCTCTGCCCAAGAGGCGTTGCCCGGCAATGGTGGTGGGCACGTGAGTTTGCCGACCATGCCGACCGCAGAGCAGTCTCGAGATCGAGCCCCAGCTGATGTTTTTGTTTCCTTGAAGAAGTAAAAAGAGCGTTACCGTCACCAAGCCCGCATGTAACTTGCTGATGTCCATCTCGAGTCTGCCCTGTCTGGACTGCATCGATGGACGACTATGAAATGAAAGTGGAGAGTAAGGTAAGAGCATCTCTAGGGAGGGTTGTCGTGCCGTGATCAGAGCAATTTGCTCTCTCGGCATGTTATTATTAGATCCGATGTCGCCGATGGAATCAATCGATGCGTCGGTAACATGTGTAACATACGATCATTTCGAGCCATGTAAATGAAAACGTGTATGCTCTGTTTGTATCCGCAAAGATGATGTGGAAAATTGTTGATCTGTGAGTCTTCGTGAGAAGGGCTACAAAAGAGTTGGAAGAAGGGCAGTTCGATTGGAAATCTCTCAAGTGATCCCGGTTCACATGAAAGCTAACATGCACGTGCTGTTGGATTAGGAAATCCATACGATCCAACAGTTCATGTAACTGCAATCAATATAAAATGCACGCTCCATCAAATCTCGCAATAAACTAAAATCGAGAAGACTCAATTCACTTGACATGCGTTGCAAATCTAGTTCTCAAACCGAGTCTTCATCCGAGAAACTCGGCGATTTTTCACTATATATTTGTTTTGGTTCTTGTTGCCTCGAGAGATTCATATCTGTTGCGGCCTACCCTCAAGGAGCCTCCCTCGGGAATGGATTTAGAGGTATTAGTTTATGATCAAGTGCAGCTAGAACATCTAGCTGTAGGAAAGAAATGGGTCAACAAAATGGACTCCATGTGCTTAATATATAACCATTCTTCCCTAGTTTAGTCATTGTTGGAAGGAACGAATCTTGGAACAGAGTTGACCTTTTGAGTCAAGTGGCGTAATCCTAGAAACTCGTTCACTCCTTGTCCAGTCCATCATCGGCAACAATAACTCCACGCAGCGATCATGCTTCTTGATTTGACGAAAGAAAAATGGAGATACAAGTGAAGAGATTGGCGGGTTGTGATCCAAAACAGCGCCTCTAATGTTGCGGACACAACTCAAAAGATTGGATCAGATTCATAGGATATCTGTTCCGTTTCTCCTTTCGTTCGTTGTTGTCTGAACAATTTCCGGTTGTCTGGTTCAAGAGCAATTCAAGATTAGGAACTTCCCGGACCATCAGTCCAGAGTGCATGTCATCTTTGATTTGATTATCTTTCTCGGAAGGAAATCGGAGAAGATCGCGGGTCAGCAGGATCACGAAAAACCTCTCAGAGTCATGAGGGTCCTGATGGTTGTCTATGTCCCGTCAAGAAACCGAACAATAGAGACAATGGATAGAAAACGTTGCTGACAAACAATCGAGTCGATTATTACACACTAGAGATAACAAAAACCCGCAACACCATCGTCGAAGGGATGAAGTTAAATCTGATAAGTTCCCTAAAAAGAACTACCATAAAAGATTGAACAAAGAAGAAAGAATTTCATATGTCCCTATCCCTCTTGCACTCTGGAGCCACACTGGGGAACCTAACTTTATCAGTACAGTAGTTGTAGATGGTGAACTTCTCTCGGACCCACTGCAATCGCCGAAACTGCTCGGCGTCGAGGTCCTGGAACTCCTTCTGGTCCCACCACCGCTTGCCCTGGGTGTCGCAGAACTTGGCTTCGACTGAGGCCTCACAGCCATCGATGTGGAAGCTCTTGTAGGAAGCCATGAATGGGGCCTTGGTCCAGTCGGTCTTCTCGAGCCCCCCACGCGTGGCCCAGTCGTCGGCGTTCCACAGGCTCGAGTAGATCTTCATCGGCTGGTCAAAGGGGAACTTCACCCCGAGGTCCTTGCTGTTCTTGAATACTCTTATGGGCACATCATCCACAAAGAACCTGTTGGGTACATCACAGTTTGGAGACACAATTAGAGCAGAATATTTCATTTAGCATAAAAAAGATCTGTGGTTCAAAAATTGTAGATTGGCATTGGAGCAAACGGAGCATGTGCCAAGTGCAATTAAAAGATAAATTTGAGTATCGTTACAGTTGGAATCTTTAAACGGATTAAATCAGAATGACCGATCCACTAGACTTCACCGAAGCTCATTCTCTGCTTGATTCAAGTATTAACAAGGTCGAACCAGACTCGCTTTATCACAGCGAGTCAGATGGGTCCAGTAAAGGGAAACAGGCTTACACAATCTGATACATGTTCCAGAGCACAGAGTAGGAGTGATAGTCCTTGGTGGGATCGAACCACAGATAGATCCTCTGCTCTCTATTTCCTTTCCCACCGGTGAACACATTGGTCTGCAAAATGTATGGCTGACCAGTTCTGTTCCCCAAGAACTCATAGTCTATCTCGTCGTGCTCTGCGTTCTGAGACGACAACTGCAACAACGACACAAGATCCACGAGTTTCCGATTATAATTCCTCAAATAATGAACGGCGATCTTCAAAACTAGAGTGAGAAATTGGTTGGATTGCAGAAGAAACGGGAGTCACTTACGTAGAATGCGGTGACCGTGCCCGCCGAATCGCCAGGAACCATCTTTATTTGCATGCTGAAGTGGCCGAACAAGTAGGAGCCCTTTGATTGGAAGCCAGTCCCTTCACAGGCAGAGGCAACGTCAAAAGGAAATCAGAGCAAGAGCAAGTGACGGCAAAAAAGCTTATGCTTTGACAGATTTTGTCGATTCTCTTCTTCTTTTATTACAGATTCGCATCTATTTTTCGAAGATTTCGGCATACTAACGAAAGTGGCTACATTCTTGGAATGGAGCGCGCGACCCTGATCGATCTAATGACCGATGAAACCTGGTCTGATGAGACCTTGCACCAGTACTTAACCGCAGTGTCTTACCGGTGTAGTTGTCGAGAGAGAGCTGAATCTCGGAACCCCCATTGAAGTACTTGATGTGATCGAACGCCCAAGTCGGCACATAGTTCCGGCCGAACGGGACGTCCACAGGCTTCTTCGGCGCGGCGCTCCTCGCTGTTGAGGCAAGAAGCAAGAAGCCGAGGCACAGAAACCACAGAGAAGAAGCCATGGTTCGCTGTCAAGACACAGGATAACCTTAGACCAGCCAAGCTCACATACTTATAGGCAGACGGAATTTGGGTTTTCGTGTGTTTTATGGCATCTTACTCTAGAACAATGCAACGGGACCGAAAGAGAGAGGAAAAGAGAGATTCTTGTTGGTCAGAGAACATGGGGGTATGGCCTAAATCCGCGGACCATGAATAAAGAAAGTGAAATCTTCTCGAGCTCGACACCTTTCGCTAGCTTTTCCAAGCTACGTTTCGCTTTTGTTGTTAGCATCGAGAGAGACCAGACATCGTTTGCAGTCGTCTATCGACCGGCCACGAACCGTTCGCCTGCAAGTTAGGACGGTTTGGGTTGCGCGGTGTCCGATTTCGGGTTGCGTTTGCACGTGTTAGGCGGCCTCGGAAATCAGAGAGGAGAGAACCATTTTCATTGGAGCAAAGCGAGGGGACGCCTTCTTGCTATGATGACTAACTCGGTTCATTCATCTCGCTCATGATTTTCCATGTATCACGTTATGTCACATAGTAGATTATAGACAGGTTGTGCGACAATACATTTGCATTTCCTCTTTGGATTGAGGCATGTCACGACATTGCCTGTTTCATGTGGTGATGTTCGCCTTTCCCAGGCTACCTTAGTACAACATGGGAAGAAGGCCAAACTTCAATTCGAGAGTTGGAATTGCAGAGGCTCTTCCTCTAGAGTTTTTATAAATTTAATGTAATAAAATAATAAGCATTACTTTCTAACACTACCCCACTATGACGCCCAAGTATCGACGTATTAAATTGAAAAATTCTTACATGTGTCATATGTATATTTATCATATCGGATCTCATATACGATTCACATGACCAAATGATACTAATAAATCGAACTTGTATGAACCTAGAGCTAAATCTCCTCCATAACGGCTTGGTTATATAAACCTTTTTTTTTTTTTGGGTTTATTCACGGCATCACATGCTATAATCCTAGCCTATTTTAGGTTGGGTGAGCAAAAATAAATAAATCGAGAGAAAGATGGGATTTCATCCACTCATGATCTACTCCCAGACATTGGAAATGGGGAAGCCTTGTGACTCTATGGACACAAACTTCAGGGCTCGATTTCTGCAGCAGAAAGTGGGATGGATTTTTCCAATTTTTTTAAACCTAGAAATCTAAGATTGAATCGTGGGCACCCCATCGGCCATGTGCTCCTCCCACTAGTCTATTCTGTCCTCCTCTATTTAAAACTCATCATTTTCAGCTTTATTTTTAATCTTTAATCGTACACATGACCAAAAAAAAAGTAAAAGATTGACATTATTACTACATTTAGAATTTGGGAAATCTGCAACCGCTAAGAGAAACTAACTTTAGATTAAAGCTCTCCTTATTTGGTTAAAAAATGAATAATTTGAAAATCATTTTACTAAACATGATTATTTGTATCGCTCGAAATAATTAGTCAATGCAAAATATTTCATTTTCTTAAACGATGAAGTTTTTTTTTTTCATTCAATCATTTTTATAAGTGATATATACAATTATTTCTAAGAAAATATTTTCAAAATCATTGATTTTTCGTGAAATGAAAGACTGATAGTATTGGTACATTTAAAATATAGAAAACAACAATCGCTAATAGAAACTTATTTTAGATTAATGTTTCATTTATTTTACGGAAAATGAAAAGATTTGGAATTTTTTTTGAAAAAAAATTACTTATATCTTTTGAAATAATTATTCAATGAAAAATATTTCATTTTCGTAAATGATGATTTTTTTTTTTGGTGCGATCACTTTTATAACTGATATGAATAATTATTTTTAAGAAAATATTTTTTAATAAATTACTTTCAGCAAAATAAACGCATCATAAGATAGTAATTTTTTTTTCTAATGCTATTTAATAGAAAATTTTATTAGAAGAAAAGAATTTCACCAGAGGGAAGCTTTACCGGTAGTGACTCGTGTAAGCCATCATCTAATCGATGGTGGGCTGTTCTTAATTGTTGAAATAGATCTGATTTTGTCTCTTTGATTATATATTGTCCGATCACCATAACAATTAATGGGGATTGATTACTCCGAAAATTTTGTACACTTTAAATAATCTTAGCTAATAATGCTTCTGCTGCTGCCACTAAGATTTATCAGTTTTATTATTATATTTTTTTTACGACATTAATTAGCGTGCGCGATCCCAAAAAGACAGTTTTCGTTTAGCTGGGAGCAGAGAGTTCTAATTCAACTTGTCAGCCTTCTGAGTTCTGAGCACGCGACGTGCGAAAATTAACAAAGAATCAGGAGCTTCCCAGTCGAAATTGAAGGTCACCTAACGACAAAGCTATTGAATATTGTCCTTAATTTACACAAGAAAAGCATATAATAAGTGGAAAATATATGTATCGTACATTGGCTTTATATATAGTTACGTCGTGCAACACACACTGTCATACGTCAATAGATCCCAAGACTAATACATCTGCTACCGAATTATGTCACGCAAAGCCGTGAACTGATGAATAATTATTGATTGGTATAGTTAGTGATGACATGATAATACTATCAAGTTTTATTTGTTTCGTGGAGAGTGAATGATTTTAGGAAATATTTTCTTAAAAATGATCGCTCATATAACTTGAAATAATTAGATAATAAAATATTTTTTCATTATCAATGACAAATTATATTTAAACAAATTCATGGACAATGAAAGTAATCTCATTTTTATAAACAATATAAGCAATCATTTTAATATGTGCATCTATATTTGTTTTCTCTTTTTTTTTGTGCTTATATTTAAAAAAAAATAAAGAGTATATTCATAATTAAAATTGACGGTGTGTTTATTGCAGGGAAAATTTCATGATAAAGAAAAATACTTTTTAGGATGATATTTTCCCCTTTTCAAATTCACAAATTTATTTTCTTGACTTTAAGTATGTATATTTTCTTTGATTGTCAATTATTTTTCATTAGTTAATCATTTTCCATTAGTGAATCAAATGCGTGAAAATCTAGAAAACCAATTCGCAGAAAATTCTGTTAACTCAAACAAATATACTCTAAGTACATAAATAGTTTAAGTACATGAAGAAAATAAAAAATAATATAAATAAAAGGAAAATGACACAAGTTGTCCCTAAACTTTGGCCAAATATGCATTGTAATCTTTGAATTTTTTTAATTTTTCAATATGGTCCATAAACTTTAGCCCAATGAATAATATTATTCATGACATTTTAGTTTATTCAATGTGGTTCTTGAACTTACGGTACTAGTTTAAACCAATCCTTTAGACTATATGAAAATATTCACTATTATCCCTGAATTTAAAATAATGGAAGAATAACATTAGATATTCTCATATAATTGAGAGACTAGTATTAATACTTATAATAAATTCAAGGATCATATTATTCAGTGGGCCAAAATTAAAAAATCAATTACGTCATTAGCTCAATAAATAAGCAAGGATGTTAAAACAAAGTTCCGAGTTCATTATTGAATCATTTTCAGTAGAAATTTGGTGACACGGTTCATCAACAAGAGACACGGCGGCCCAGGTGGGCCTATCGAGGTGCTCTCCTGTGCAAGCTGGGACCGACATTACGGTATCTCAAGTCCAATTTGGCCCCGGCTCTAGCTAAAGCCAAAAATTGGCATTCTCATAAACAAAAACTTGTGCGATCTATACAATACCTGCTTAAATGGAATAAATCGATGCTTATAATCCAACAATCATAAAACTGTTTAGATAAACTTTTTTAAAAAAAAAAATTAACACAAGGATGGCGGAAGATATAACTATTCCAACTTCACCCCGTCGGTTGATAATGTTAGGAACATGCGATGAGAGCTAGTAATTCCGTGTATTTGTGTTGTAATCTTGTTGGCTCGTAATAATGTCTCTTCACATTCGTTAATCGTCTCACAATATTGAAAACCCAAACACATTTCGTAAGTTTGAGGTATGGACACTTCGACGTAAACGTGCAAAATTTGTATGAACATATCGGAGCATATCGAAAAGTACCATGTTGCACGGGTAACATGTCATATCCAAATAACTAAGCACACCTAAACATGTCAAAAACGGATTAAAAAGGTTAATTCACACACAACACGTTGATTATTCATATATAAACGAGTCGAATTGTTTACCGCAAGGACCATTTGAGTTTGACACGAGCATGCACGATTATATATTGCGTCAACGGGTGGTGCCAAAAGTTATGAGCTTTAAATGTGACCATAAGGTGTGCTGACTTACTTCCTTGTTACGATACTTTCACTTTCGATGATAAGATAAAAAAAGACAAAAAAAAAAAAAAAAAAAAAGGTTCAGGGGAAAAAAGTAAGAGTTTGCTTTTGGAAGGAAAGAAGTGCAAAAGTCTCCATAAGAGCTCAGTCTTATTATATGGGGCAAAGGCCAAATTACAACACCTCTTCTGGCTTTTATCCAAAAACCGACCAGAAGATATTCGTAATCTCTCAATATGAGAGGCAAAAAACAAAATTAAAGAGACCAAAACAACAACTGCCGACTAACTTTGTTATTGGCAAGATTGATCTTCTTCTTCTTCTTCTTCTTTTTAAACGTTAGATACAACTGCACATGAAGTCATGCCATAATGAAATAACGGTCAATCCTGGATGACGGTCGATAATCAGACGCTTCTTTCGAGCATCTCCTAGTAATTCTTGAAAGACTCCATGTTCTGCAACCTTATCTGCCGATGGAACCTCTTTATGAACAGATCCGCGACGTGGTCGATCTCGTTCTCCAGCACGAACTCCTCTCCTCTGTCTTCCCTGGAGTGCCTCGCCAACTCGATTACCGACCCACCCGACGACGAGTCATCGGTATCGTCAAACAACGTGTGTGTCAGATCTAGGTGCTTCTCGTCATCTTCGTCATCACCACCACCATAATCTTCTTCTTCTTCTTCGTATTTGGCCGGCTCGCGGTGAGTCGGAACAGGCATCGGCTCGTGCACCAGGGCTTCACTGGTGCAGTAACTGACAATGTCATTCTCGCTCGGCTGCCCCGCCGCCAGGTCGGCATCGTCGGCCTCCTCGTGGGGCTTCTCCTCGGGGTGGTGGTGGTGTTGATGCAAGAGGAGGTTCTGGAGCTTGTGAGAGAGGGTGCTGACAAAGAACTTCTTGTTGTGGTGCAACAGCGAGAAGATGATGAGGCGGGTCCGGAGGGCGTCCGTCTTCCTCCTGAGAGCCCCCGATTTCGACTTGGCCATAGCCGACAAGGCCGCGAGCATCTGCTTCAGCATTGTAGATACCTTGTTCTTCATCTTCTCAAAATGGTCCGCTGAATCTGGAAGAGGATAGGAACTGAAAGAAAACCTCAGGAGAGCAACTCGATGATCAGTTCAAGAAATTGCGGTGGCGGGTGCGCGAAATCAGAGAGCGATTGTCAAAGTCTGCTCAAGAATGGTTCAAGAGATAAGTCAGTGGTTTAGGCATGGAGAAGAGCGAGAGGGGTCGATGGGGGCTTATATAGAGTGGAGCGGTTAGTAAGTTTGTTGCCACTTTATTAGGTGGAGAGACATGAGAGGGAGGAGAACGAAAGAGTAAGGGCTAAGGAAAAGAAGCCGCTTCGAGAAGTGGGAAAGAGGGAGGACAAAAGTGGACAGGGAGGACACGTGGCGGGATTTGGGAGCTTAATAGCCAGAGAGGTAGGGCTAAAAGCCAGAAATCTTTGGGGGTTTTGGCCTTGGAGGGTTAGAGTGAATGAATAAAGGTGGTGGTGGTGAAGGTGGGGGACAGTGGTGTGGTGGGCGGTGGTGGGGAAGGCTTGGTTTTGTGCTTTTTGGCCTTTATTGGGTCGGGATAAATTCACGGAAGAATATGATGGAGACGGTCGTTAGGCAAACATATATGTTGCGGGCGGGAGCTTAGGCCACAAGAAAAATGTGAAAGGGATTGATTGCCCCGTTATAAAATTAGGGTTGCATGGATGGGCAGTGCCAACGGACATGGAATCACAACATAGGAAACGAGAGCTAAAGGGACTTTAGGCTGTGCATCATTTTGGTTTGGCAACGGATGCTGAGCATAGAAGTCCCACTGTTTTTTAAGAATTGTTCATTAGGGTTTTCTCTTATTCCCGGAGAAACCATTTTTCAGGGGATGGGTTGGTGTTCGATGGACTAGTTGTAAAGTGGATTGGCATCGAGTGTTTTTTTTTTTTTTTTTCAGTCATACGATAAACCTACTCTAACACTCACTTTCAAACTTTTGCCCTGCCTCTTTGCATCGAGTGTATTGAAGCTTGGGTCTTTGGTGATGGTGGGAGTGACATGATAAAGAGTGTGCGTCGATATGGACGACTGGTGGACAAATCACTCGAACAAAATCAATGCATGACAAGTTATGATGTTGGCGTTCACATCAATTAATTACCATCAAACTTTTGTTAAAGGAGGGATTAAGATTGGATCGACATTTGTAGACCAATTATGTAAATATCCTCAATATAGAGTATTTTCTCACTTTGACAAGCTCTTCAAGATAAACTTAAGAGAGTTTTGTCTTTGTAAACCCTATCCAAGAATAAAAGTACTCTTACTTAAGGACCAGCTATCCATGTGCAGTCACATGCTTTTTGTACGCGGGGAATGGACATGAAATCTGTCTAGTAGTGTACAGGAATGGAAGCCCAGCTCACGAAGCATCACCAAAAGTTGCAGTTGTCAGGTCCCACTTTAAAATTTTATTCCCATTACTTGGCAATAGACAAAAAGGAAAAAAAAAAAAGGACCACAAAGAAAAGCTAATCGCAACGTGTCCCACACAATTAACCGTTTGAATTCGAAAGAGTCGGGTAGGGTTGGGTGAGACTCCTCGGGATGCTCAATTGGCATTTGCTTAACGGAGAAGTTTCTTGTCCAAACTCTACAACCACTAGTCATGGCAAAAATCTCCACATAGAGAAAAAAAGATCACAAGCTTTTCGCAAGCTCCATTTGAAAGAGGCTCAAATACGGGATGTCCCGAATAATATCTTCGTTGTGGGGTAGAGTTACATGGTAGCGCGCAATTTCGATGCCAAAACTTTCCAACTATGACCACGAGCATTTTATGTGACGGAGGCACATCACGTAATAGTAATATGTGATGTAATTGACTAATCAAAAGTGAGATGCAAACAAATATGATGTCAAATAAGTATGAGATTCATAGCAAGCGGATAACGGTGCTTGATTGGTTTTGCTAGGTCATGCTTACCATGTGGTATATCTGTCACATCAAGTACTTTTTTCATTGTCAAGACATATAAACTCTAATCAAGTACTTTTTTTTTTTTGATGATCAAGGATCTGCTTTCCATCGGAGGGCTTACGCCCTGAGTAGTTGCAACTATACCTCGGAGGAAACTAGCATAGGACGTCACCACCATGACCTCCCACTTCAAACACTAGCAATGTTGGGTTTCGAACTCTCGACCTCCATGCACTGAAAGGAGTTGATCTTAATCAATCGCGCTACCTAGCAATGAGCACGGTTCCCGGGTAGAACTGGGAACCGGAGGGTCCGGTTCGGTTCTTGAGTGGTTGGTTCCGGTTCCCGATTCCATTTTTCACGGAACCGGAACCTGGACCGGGAGTACCCTCCATAGAAACTTGATTTTTCTTCTCTCTTCCACTTTCCCTTCTTTCTATTTCCTCTGCATCGCTCAACCCTAATTTTTCTTCTCTTCTTCGCTGTCCCTTCTTCCTATTTCCTCTACAACGCTCCACCCCCGAGTCACCGATGACCCCACACTGGTCGACGACGTTCAGGTCGAAATCCATGGCCCTACGCATCGCGGGAGTCTCGGGCTCTTAGGGTTCGGGGCGTGGTGGTTCTTAGTTTTTTTTTGTTTTTTGTGTCCCCTCCTTCACTCTCGGGTGGCGGACGGAGCGATTGGGAATGCGGGGGCGGAGAGAAGGGAAAGGGGAGCGAGATGAAGCGGAGGAAGGGTGGTGGGTGGGTGGGTGTTGACATGGTTGCCATTGCCCGGTTTGACGATGCTGCCGGCTCTCGCCGTCGCGTGTGCTGCGTCCCAACAACGAGCTACTGGGGGCCGTGATGCTGCTGTTGTTCCACCGTCGGCCGTCCTCAACCTTGCTCACTTCCCAATCAAGTCCTCCTCGATCTCTTCTTCGTAAGATCTCTCTCTCTCTCTCTCTCTCTCTCTCTCTCTCTCTCTCTCTCTCTCTGTGTCTGTTTTGTGGGTATCTTTATCTGGGTTTTCTTTGTTTTGTCTGATTTTCGTGTCTACGGGTAGAAAGGTCGGAGCTTGAGCCGAGCTCAAGTGGTCGATGGGATTCATGTCTATGGGCAGTCAATGGTTTTGGGGATGTGGTCGAATCGGTGTTGAACAGGTGTGGGCGCTGATGTGCACAAAAGATTAACTCAGTACAAAGAATTAGCAAAATAAGGAGCTGCCAACACATAAAAACCAATTCGATGCATAATCTGAGAAGGATGTAAAAGTTCTGCTAGGTTTTTGGTTTTGAATCTCTAACAAGGTCCCATTCCTCCATTGACAGGGCACAAAGAAAACCATCTCCCTCGTCGAAGGCACGTCAACGCAAGCCCCCACAATGCGTGATGGAGCAGGGCAAGATCTTGCAATGTTTGATGGAGCAAAGAAGAATATTCTTACGTTGCTTAACAATGTATATACTCATTGTTAAGCAAACTAACATGGTAAAGTTTTTGGCTACTGATTATGAAAACTCTTGTGCAAATAAAAGATATCTAACTTGCTGTTGGGCTGGTTGCTTCTGCTTGTTATGCTATTTAGTATACTTCAGTTTGTGAATTCGTGTGTCTTCTGCCTATCCTACATCTTCATTGGGGATTGTTGGTCCAAACCATTAAATTTTGAGATACTTTGCTGTCGAAATACTTCATATGATCAATAACTTTAATGAGTAGTTATTTATGTATCACATTCTGGTTTGATCAACTCTACAATATAGGAATCAAATAGGGAGGTTGATCCAAATTTAAGTTCCGCCTTTTTTCTTTGGGTTTAGCAAATGGTAATGTGGATTCTAAATTCCATAGGAGTTTTGTCTTTTTCCTTTTTCGTGATAGTTCAAATCTTTAAAAAAAAAGAAAAAGAAAGAACTTGTTGGAACTTGGAACCGACCCTGGAACCTGTGACAGGGTAGGTTCCAGGTTCTTGGTTTTGACGGGTAGGTTCTAGGTTCCAAAAAATGAAGAACCTGTACCCGAGGGTAGGTTCCAAGTTCCGGACGGAACCGAACCGGAATCTAGAACCGCTCACCCTTAGCGCTACCCATCGGTGGGTTAGTCGATCCAAATTTGATATGTTTTATATCAAAGAATGCAAGCACATGTAATCCCTCTCCAATTTATTGTAATTTACTCCCCCTCTTTGATTCCAAATTTTGGATTTTGATTGTTATATTCAAAACAATAATAAGTAAATAGAAGCATAAATGTTAAGACCTTAGAATGAGTAAAATTTATGACACGAGATCTTTTGTGGCTTTCAGCATTTGAAATGCTCTTTGGGACTCTAAAGGGGTTTGATCAAATGCTGTGGTGTTTGGTTCAAGTTTTTGGGGACTTTGGGGAGATGTAATTGCATCTCCAAGGGGCTTTAAAGGGCTTTGGGGAAATGGAGGGGGTAGAGGTCCATTAGGAAGTTGCATTTTCGGAATGCAACTTCTGATATTGTTCATCTCTCTGATGGAGAAGCCGATCGGCCGCCCGAATAAAAATAAATATAAAAATAAATATGTTTATATAAAAATATAAACATATATTTTATGTTTATTTTTTTATATAAAAATATAAACATATCTATTTTTTATATTTTATGTTTAATGAATATATATTTAAAAAATATTTATAAAATATATAAAATATATATTTTATATATTTTTTTTATATAAATATAAACATATCTTTTTTTATATAAATATATTTTATGTTTAATAAATATATTTTATGTTTATTTTTAAATATTTTTTATATAAAAATATGTTTATATAAAAAAATATAAACATATTTTTTGTTCAGGCGGTTTGGCTGCCAGATTCGGCGGTCTGGTGGCGGACTTCAAAAAGAAAAATAAACATATTTTTGCTTTTTTAATTTAATAAAAGTTAATTATTAATGCAAATTTTTTAAAACGGTATTTTTTTTCAATGCAAATTTTAGCAAAGTTGTTTTCAATGCAAATTTTAGCAAAAACGCAAAAGAGTGACATTTTTTTAGTTGTTTTTGCCTTGATTGCCCATTTTACCCTCAAATTTTTATTTAAAGTCCAAATTTACTCCTACCCCAAAACAAAACCCTACCTTTTCCTCTCTCTCTCCTCTCCGCGACGCTCTTTCCTCTCTCTTTCCTCTCCGCGACGCTCCTCTCCGCGACGCTCTTTCCTCTCTTTTCTCTCGCGACGCTCCTCTCCGCGACGAAGCTCTTTCCCTTCCGCGAGCTTCTCTTCCCTCTCCGCGACGCGCAAGATGTGATTTTCTCGAGTCTCGAAACTAGCAAAAGTGATCTTTGTCTTACTCTCATTCCCTTTCCACTACAACCTGTGCGACTCATCAAACGCAAAAGAGTCACGTTTGTTCTCATATTTGATTGGGGAAATCTTCCTTCAACTATGTTTTTAGATGATGGTTTACAAGTATGGACACCACTTGTATTTAGTTTTAACCAAGTTTGATTGACATTTGTAATCCACTGATCAAAAGTAAGTCAGGGAAAATCTCTTTTAAGTCAGTGAGTTTCTGCCCGTGAGGTCTCTTTAGAATATTGCCCTCAAAAGCGGTTCTTTAGTTAGCTGAGAGTTCTCACTCTGAACAAAGCATGTTATAAGCCTATCAATAATAATAAGAATGACTAAAAGAGGCTGGGAAAGGGAAAACCATTTTGAGCCCTTTAAGATGTGATTTTCTCGAGTCTCGAAACTAGCAAAAGTGATCTTTGTCTTACTCTCATTCCCTTTCCACTACAACCTGTGCGACTCATCAAACGCAAAAGAGTCACGTTTGTTCTCATATTTGATTGGGGAAATCTTCCTTCAACTATGTTTTTAGATGATGGTTTACAAGTATGGACACCACTTGTATTTAGTTTTAACCAAGTTTGATTGACAGTTTGTAATCCACTGATCAAAAGTATAGTCAGGGAAAATCTCTTTTAAGAGGAGAATATTGCCCTCAGTGCAAATTAGGTTACTCTGAACAAAGCAACGGAAAAAGAGGCTGGGAAAGGGGAAAACCCTCGATGTTCCAAGCCTCCCTTTTGTGCATACATGGGCTTCTTGACATCGGATGGGCCATAAATGACCCAAAATATTATAAACGGATTGGATGGGTCACAAGGAAAATTCAAGAGAATTTCTAATTTCTTACCAAGAAAAGTAACTGATGATTGACCTGTTCTTCACGGTCGGTCGATCCGAGTTTCTCGGATATTGTTGGTTTGAAATATTTTTTTTTTTAATGAATAGAGGGAATTGAATTTGAAGTCACCTTGAAGAAATTAAGAGGTCGTGTAACTTACGTCAATGGGTCATATGCTTTGAAGATTAGGAACATATTATTGTGATAATTATGATGATGGAAGCAACCACCAGCATCAAAGGTGGCTCGAGGTTGGTCGACGGTGGTGTCTACTCGAAGATCAGAAGAGAAGGGGCGAGAGACATAGTGATATCCTCCGGCTCAAGGGCGACTTTATAATTATGATTCAATCCGGACGCACGGCGTGCATCCAAAATCGCATTCAAACTGATAAGAGATGGGTGCAACACATGGGAGCAGATATGCCCCTTCCTTTCATCGTCTCCCATCGTTGTCTTCTTTTTCCTTTCCATTCACCTATGAATTGCGTGACCAACGTGGTTTTTTTCTATGGTCGGTATGTTCACACACTATTGTTCTAGGATGTGTCGTATGTCCCATTTCACGCGGGCAATTCATTGACTAATGTTCAACTGGGAAATCTCTCTGAGAATAACAGCAGTAAATAGACACCCAAGCCAATTTTCATATGATGGACGCGTGCAAAGTTAATCTTTCATTTTTTTCAACTACACATGTTGAAAATTTCTGCAAAATTTTCCATTACATCAGTCTTTTTGTGCGAAATTCATACCAGAATTTCATGCAAAATTTCTTACGTAGAAGCTCGAATCTTAGTTGGTTTATTCTTTATCCGCTTAAACATATAAGCTTGAATCTCATTTGGTTTATTCTTCATGCAATTAAATAGGGATGAAAATGTCGAGATTTAAGTGGAAGTTGTGTTTGAAGAAAAATCCCACATAAAAAAAGTTGTATAGTTTGGAGTGGTTAGAATATTGTAGTTGGCATATAACTTGTTAATTTAAGTTTGAGTAAAAGCAAGGCCAACCGGAGATGTTGATAGGCTTGAACTTGGAATATCCTTAAATAATAAAGTAAGTGCAATTAAGTCCTAAATCTTGTCACCAAAGTCTAATCAAGTCCTAAAAAAGTTAATGTAATCAAGTCTAAAATTTGTCACGAAAGTGCAATTGAATCTTAGAAATTAAAAAAATTACTAACAAATTTTAGGATTTTCAGTGCACTGATCTCAAATAATAAAAAAATTAAAAGAATTCATATTTCAAATGAACAAATTCAAATGATCATATTTTCCATGCCCTAAAGTCTAATTCCATTTTTCTTTTAAATGATCATATTTTCCCCGATAGTAATCCCTATTATGGCATGGTCATTCCCAAAATACTATATCAAAATTACTATATGGTATTCTCATTGAGACTTTATTGTATTTTGAAGGATTTTTCCTAATAACCATTAACAACATTGTGGGCAAATAATTCCTGAAAGAGAGTGTTATCGCGTCTCAAAGTTTGATTCCATTTTTCTTCCCCAATCGATAATGTTCCCCCACTAGTAATCCCTATTGCAGCGTGGTCATTCCTAAAATACTCATCTCTTTTCTCCCACTCATTCTACCAATTTAGGTTATATCGATTATAATTGATTTTTTTAAAATTATAAGTAAATAAATTATATTTACATTTACATAATCACATATTAATAAATAAAAATGTTAAAAAGAAAATAATAGTTAATCTAAATAATATTACATCTCTTACATACATAATTATCTTGTATAAAAATATTCTTAATATAATGATTAGCATAATATTAGTTACTTACTATTAAGTATAATTGTTTGAAATTAAATATCGTATTATTTGTAATGTGATGACAATCTCAATTGCTAATTACATTAACTGATCATCGAATTGTTAGATTAATTTAATTTCAATCATGCTACTGATTATGCAATGATATAATGTTTACTTTAACATAATAACATATTATATGATTAACTTTTAATCATACCCACAAATTAATTCCTAAATAGTAGATACAAATTAACTTATTAAATGGTAATATCTTGATATTTATGGGATATTACACTTATGATTGGCTACAAAACAAATTATTGACGTAATACCTTATATATATAATAGTATATGTCTATCCTACTATAATGTATAGCCTTTGCGCCATTGTAACAGTGTTGTCATGTGATGTCTTGGCTTTAATCTCTGTCTAGGTTAATTCCGTAGTAGTCGTCTTCATTGGTGTTTCCACTGTGATGTGACTAAGAGGATTCGTCTGGATTGTCTTGTGATTTGGAGGATCCACATTGTGATCCTTCCGCTTCTAAGAGCATTGTTCCGAGGATGTTGCAGTATTCTTCCCTGCTTTGAGGATGTTGTCAGATGGCAAGCCATATTTTCCGTATTTGATTTCGTCATTGAATTTATATAAATGGTTTTTCAAATTCATAACCTGATTTTCGCACAAGAGAATTTTTACAGGGGATACCAATATGCCAAGATCCAAAAAAGACAAAGGCAAAGCTATTGTGTGTATATATATCATAATTTATGTGCTTAAATTTTAATGAAGATCATAAAATATTATTATATAATAAAAAAATATTTGACATGATAAAGGATGATATAAGATAATATATATGCGGTGCTAATCTAATGTATCACGTTTGATATTAGTTACAATCAATATATCACCTCTAATTATGATTTTAGGCTTTTTTTCAAATGGTATTTCCTCATCTTCTAGGTGTATTCATGAAATCAAGCTATGCAGTAGGTATTTCATTATTTAAACCAAATAGTGAAATTATTATTGCAACTGTAGATATTACATTACAAGGTAATAGCTATTACATTACAATCTTATTCAATAACTGCAACCAAATGGGTTGTATATATAAATATAATCAATGTAGTCTTCCATGCTCAACTTCGTAGTAACCTAATAGTTAATGGTGTCTATTATGAGGTCATAAGTTCAAATTATATCGTGAATGATCTTCTAGCCAACTTATGTTTACAATATTTAGTACATCATGTGGAGAAACTTTGTGGCCTCTAGCTAATAAGACTGTGATGACATGCTTATAGACCAACGAGTATATTGAAATGTCCTCTCTCCTGTCAGTTGCTTGTCTCTCTCCATGCTGTGGCTACATTGCCATGACTGTTGAACTCATCGAGGACGTTAGATCAAGGTTGCCAATGTCCTGACGACCTTGATTTGATGTCGAGCTACTCGAGGTCATCCATGGCATCAAGATCTGGCCATAATGGGCTTGTGGTGGTGCTAGTGGACAACACATCAAGATGGATGGCGATTTGGTTAGGTGGATGCTAGCTTGAGGTGGACTTGATGGTTTTGTGCTTTTGTGACACTATGGTGCTGTTTGGTAATGCTCCCAAAAACACTTATCTCTATTATTTTGTTCTCCAGAACAAAAATAGAACATAAATGCGTTTAATAATTTATTTTGTTCCTGGAAACAAATTGTCCCAGAGAATATATTTGGAACAGAAATAACAAACAAAAACGAAGTTGTTTTTTTGTTCCCGGAAATAACTCAAGAAACAATAAATAAGTTTTTTTTTTCTTTCTTTTCTTCTTCTTATTTTCTTTCTCTCTTCCTCTCTTCTTCCCCCAACCGGTCACTAGCCTCAATGTTGGCCGGCGACTGGCCAAATGAGGTCCGACGACCTTGCCGGCCACCGAGCCTCGCTAGCCCTTGTTTGGCTGGTCGAGGTTGGCAGCCGGCTAAGAGGGAGGAGAAGAAAAAGAAAAAAAAAAGAAAAAAATTCAATAAAATTATTAATAAATCAAAAGAAATTTAAGTTACAAAAATATTTGAGGTCGTACTAAACGTATTTCTGTTCTGAGAACATAAATTTTATATAGTTACTAAATACCTTAAAATATTCAGAAACTGTTCTTGAGAATAGAAATAGAAGAAAAAATATTTTTAAAAAGAAACTGTCACCGAAAATAGAAACGTTATCAAATATACCTTATATGTGTTAGGGAGATACGTCATAATGATGGCCGCGATGCCAGTGCTCGTGCGAGTGTCTCCAGTCACAAATGGCAAGTAATTGGGTGGCGGCGGCTTGTTAGGACGAACTGGTCAATTCTGGGGTAATATGCTGGTAGAGCTAGCATGGTTTTTTCTACTCTTTTTAAAAGGAGGGTATTTTAGTCCTTTTATCTAGGTTTTCAGGGGCATGATACTGATTTCAGATTTTAAAAACAGAGAATGCAAATTAATATAGGAGTGAAACTTGAGGATGGTTTTTGCAAGTGACCCAAATTTATTTCTCTCATGTGATCGTTTTCACGTGGCAACATAACATGAGGAAGCCAGATTAGAGCTGACAAGAAACTTCCAGGAAATGATACTCAGCTTAATTTATACTCCAAATTAAATGAAAGACAGCAAAGTGAAGAGGACAATCATTGCGGCTGAGACATGTGGTTCAGTTTTCAAACCTCTGACGCATGGAGTTTCTTTCAAGATGACAAAAAATAAACATCATTGTGATATTAAATCGAGTAGTCCCATTGCCAATTGAAAAAAACATATGCAGTAGAGATATGGCTTGAGCTACATATATATTTTTATTTTTGGTAACCGAGGAACCGTCGGAGACTCCCTTTCGCATAGGCTAATCGGGGTCACATCACTGCATCGTCAGATGTCGTCGTAAACCACTATTTAGACGTAAAATCTCGGGGGGCTGACCCAGTAATCTATCACTGAGACTCCCACTTAAGTCATGGAATGCAATGGCTTGAGCTACATATATTTGTCTTTCACATAGGGTAGATTTACTATCTATTTGAAAAGCAAAATAAAAGTATATTCATTTTTTCCAAACCTGGATTACCAAATTTTGAAAGATATAAACAAAATAAATATTTAAAAGATATAAAAATTACATAATTTTTTAGATATGAACAAAGATATTTATTTGAAAAGAAAAGAAAATAAGGAAGAATAAAAGATCGATGAAGTGTAGTTATAAAGTTCTAGCTATTATCAGTATACTAGTTCGTTGTATTTTAATTGTAGAATGTATAGTCTTAGTTCTCTTAAAATATTATCACATCTCCATTTCGTGCAATTATTATTCAATATCTTAGTCTACATATTCAACTTTTTTTTTTTTAAATCAAAGCCTACTTTTAAAATAGTATTTTTTTTTTCAAAAGAGGGTCCATACCCTTGATAGAGGTGGCAAAATGGGTCTTAGACCCATATATGACCCATTTAAATATTAAATCGGTCATATATGGATCACTTATTTTTTGAGAAAAAGTAGTTAAATGGGTTAACAATCAAAGACTTTAAGATATGTGGGTCTTAAGTGGGATTTTAAGTGGGTCTTAAATGGATTGGATTTAGAACCCACTTTTAATCAAAACCTCACAATCTCTCTCTTCCCTCTTTAACTTTACAAAAATATTTTTTTTTTTTATAAAAATCAAAATTATAATTATTTTTTATTTTAATTTTCTTTTCTTTTTTCTTTTCCTTTTTTTTTTTTTCTTCCTCCACCTTCCGGTGGCTACATCGGTGATGGCTGGCGACCGGCTAGGCGGGCCTCGAGCTTGTCGGCGTCGGCGAGTCGGGCGAGCTTGAGGCTTGCCTGTGGCCGGCGGCCGGCCAAAGAAGAAGAAGAACAAAAAAAGAAAAAAAGAAAAAGAAAAGAGAAAATTAAAAATTATATTCTTAAAAATAAAATAAAAATTGAAAATTTAATTTTTAAAAATAAAAAAGGATTAAAATCCGATTTTTTAAAATAATTATTTTAAAAATTATAAAAATTGTTCATTAAAATTGTGTTGTATAAAACTATTTTAGCAATATCATTTTTTAAAAAAATATTTAATATATGTATATATATAAGAAATAAGCTTTCTTAAGTTTAGTTAAGTGGGTTGGATATGGGTCGAGTATACGTCGGGTCGGGTATGGGAAAAAAATTTGCATTGCAATAAATGGGTTATAAATGGGTTAAATGGGTCGATTTGGGTCAGACCATTTATGATCCGACCCAAACTCGACCCGATCCACCTAGTCGACGAGTCTACTTACATTGCTTTGCCACTTTTGAGTGGCCCGTAGACTTATTTAATATACAGGCCGGGCCAGGCTGAGCTTGAGGCTCAGGGGAAATTCTACGGGCGGTCTTAACTTTGAACTCAAGAACTCTTGTCCAAACTCTACACCCACTTGTCAAGGTAATATATCAAAATGGAGAAGCTCCAATCTTTCCCCCAGCTAATAACTGGAGAATGCTATCGTTTTGTCGAGTTCCGTCTACCCCCGTGGTAGTTTTTTTTGTCGCCCAAACCCTACTGGGTTTTTGTTTCATCTTCAAGCTTCGTTTTGTTGATTCACTATGAATTTCCTACTCAATTCTCTTCTCCATTTTTCTGCGGTGGACCCACTTCGCCTTATCCCAATTTAAGTTCATCGCTCTCAATTCCCAACCCTATCCACCTCTCTGCGCTTTGCCATTTTCTTTTTGTGGGTTGCTTCTAGGTGTTCTGTTCGCGCTTTTCATCTGCGATTCCACCTTCGCATAGTTTCCTTTCCCGAGATACCCTTATGTATCTATTGTCTTTTCTCCTCAAGTGTGGTATTTCGGCATTATCCCGTCTCTTACATGTCTAGTTTTCACTTCGTCTAGTATCGTACTGTCACGGGATATTGACATGCTTTTCTCGGTGGGCCTGTTGATGTGCTATTAATGGACAGAATTGCCTCATCCCCTGTAGTTGATTGTTTCAGCTAGTGTCAGGATGGAATCCCTTGCTGAGGGCTCTTCAGGGACAACCAAATCTGACCTTGCTCGCCTTGCGGCCCTGTGTCACAGAATGGGGAGGTTATGGTCGGTTCAAACAATTGAGGTTTGTGAGGCTCTTGCCCCAAAGGACAAAGTGGAGGAATGCAAGTTGACTCTTGTGGGTAAGATTCTAACAAATCAGACCACTAATTTTATAGCATTTCAGAATACTATGAAACGAGCTTGGTGTACTGACCAAGTAGATATATCTTAGAGTGAAGAGGGTCTGTATGTAGTTAAATTCAGGTCGAAAGGGGATAAACAGAGGATATTGGACAGTGGACCTTGGTTATTCTCAAATCATTTAGTCATTTTAAAGCCCTAGCTCCCCAACACGCCTTTGCATTGCTACGATTTCACTATGTGTGCGTTTTGGGTACACGTAACTGGCCTACCTTTAGAATGGTGTAATAATACTATGCTAAGCAAAGCTGTCCGTCATCTTGGTCGAGTATTGGACATTAAGATCTAGCAGAAGGAAGGTGTTCCCTTAAAGGCTGGCGGGGTCCGGGTAGAACTAAATTTGCAGCAACCTCTCATCCCAGGTCAGCTTAGTTAATTGGATGGGAAGACAATTTGGTTAGATTTTAGCTACAAGCGCCTATCTCATTACTGCTACTCTTGTGGAGTCATTGGTCACTATGCTACTCACTACAAAACCTATCCTTTTGATATTGAAAAGATGGAAGGCAAGGATAATCTTTATTATGGAAATTGACTAAGAGCAGAGGTTCGTGAGCACAGTCCTTTTTGGCGTACCTTTTATGATACCAATCTTTCAAGTGGGGAGGTCGAGGACATCATTCCTGAAACTCCTCAATTGTTGACACATTTGATCCCTGCTCCTCATTCTCTTATTACTAATCTGAATGAGGTTGTGGACATACCAGTAGAGGGCCAACTTGTCACGAATGCAGCTCCTTTCAATGGCAACCAATTGTATCAGAGCATGTGCCTTCTGTTATAGCAGCACCCCTAGTCAAAATGAAGCAAGTCGAAGTAGGTTCATCAAAATCAAAGAAGCTGAAGCCAAATCACTTGCATTCTAAAGCTGGACCCATGAAGAAAGCAAAGCGATATGGAACTACTGACAGAGGTTTACACATTTCTGAGGGACTAGATGAAACTCAATTGCAAGATACTCCTATCTTCGTGGCGGATGAAGCTGATTGCAGGGCATTAGTGGCTAGCCCTAAATAGCCACCGAGAGACAAATGAAACTCATTAGTTGGAACTGTCAGGGGTTAGGCAACCCCTTGACAGTCCGTGCTTTAAGAGACATGGTTGCCCGAGAAAAGCCTGATACTCTTTTTTTGATGGAAACTAAGAATAAGGATGTGCTAATTCAAAAGATCCAAAAAAGACTGCGGTTTTCTCAGAGTGTTATTGAAAATCCCATCGGCTTGGCTGGTGGTTTAGTGATATTTTGGAATGAGGGGGTTTCGATGACGATAGAATGGCAGACTTCATCTTTTATGCATCTACTAAGTACGGATGCTACTAGCGGAGCTATCATGCACCTAACCTGTTTATATGCACCGGCTACCTTCCATCTTAGACAAAAGTTATGGGATGATTTAAGACAATTAAGTCGTTCTAATATGTTACCTTGGGTGTGTGTCGGTGATTTTAATGAGATAAGTTATCCTTGGGAGAAAGTAGGGGTGATCGGGTCCAGGGTGGGTAGGGTCTAGACCTGGACCCTGTACCCAACCCTGTTATAACCGGTTCTCTTTTTTTGGACCTTGTTCCCGACCCTGTTTGCATTGGACCCTGTTCCCGACCCACCCTGTTTTTCCGGTCCGGGAACAGGGTTGACCCTGTTTATATTGGAACCTGTTTTGCATAAAAATTGCTATCTTTATATTAACCTTAGAGAAGCAAGTCTAGATGAGTTGTCTGCTGAAACAACTTCAGTGTTGTGGAAATACAAGTTTCCTATAAACATACAAAAGCACATAAACATGCAAAAGCTGCTACCTGAGAGCAACTCAACAACACATCGAAAAAAAGCGGCAGGAAACCAAAACCAAGTATCGCTGGCCTGAACTCATTATTAACCCTAGACAGCTCATCTTGTCAATCTAGACATTTGAAATCTTCATTTAGCGGTGCTGTAGCTTTCCGATGTGCTTACAAATGCATGCTTTAGCGATGCTTACGCAGTTCATCCATTCCTATTTCTACCTAGACTAATGCTGCAAACGTGACCATTTTTTTACTTTAAAACCTTAAGAACATGTACTCATCTCTCAATCAAATCCTTAACATAGCCAATAATTAGCTCTGTTATATCAATCATCACGCATATTTTCCAACACAAACATTCCGAACCAGCATCTCCAGTCCCATCCGGCAGAATTCATAATCCAGGCACTAAACAAATTGAAAGTAGACCAATTTCTTCCTTTTTTTTTTCCCTATCAAGAAGAATGAAACGCCACTCCTCGATCAATCCACGGAAAAAAATTGAACATTTACCACAACCCATCTAAACATCCAATGTCCCATTACATTTCTCCAGAAAGTTACATCCATGTGAAAATAATGAAACAACGACGAATTTAAAGTACCACACAGAACCCATCAGACCCCTGTTGCCACTGCACTCTCAAAGCAAACTGCGAATCTCGCTGATTCCTCAAAAACCGCCATGCCATGCCACCTCCTTAACAGAGCAAACTTGCCATTTACGAAGCGCCAAACAACACCCTACCATAACTACCAGCCGCTCAATAAACACAATACAAAACCGGCGAATTGCCCCAACGCAGCTTCGCCGAGCTGCTCGAGCACTCTTGAATTCCGCCGAAACGAATCTCGCAGAAAAACCGATGACCAAATCACTCGACCCAATTCAATCAAGTCATCAAAAACCGCCACAAAACTCCCTAACGCCACCAACAACCCTCGCCAATCAAAGTCAAAGCCCCAAAATTTAGATTAGCCCACGACTCCCATCGAGACACAAACCTTGGAAGACCAATAGAACAGATCAATCTACAGATAGCCACCGACTCAAAAAAAAAAAAAAAAAAACTGCAAAACGGAGGAATCCACACACCGACGACGAGAGGGAGAACCCCCGCCGTCGGCGGCAGCGGAGGAGGTTTTTTTCGTTACCTGGAACGGTGGTCGGGACCCGATTAGGGTGTAGTCCGCCACCACGTGGTACAACAGGAGCGACACGAGCTCACGTTAGGCACGAACACCGTCAGGAGGCCCGCGAACGTCTTGCACCCGACCTTCTCGAGCAGCGCCGTCACGTTCGTGTCTGAGGCCGACGGTGCCGAGGCGGCGAGGATGGCCGGGACCAGGATGGGGGCGCTGATCTAAAGGACGGTGGGTGAGCGAAAGCAGCGTTAGCGGCGCAGTGCTCGGATGGATCGGCGGAGGTTAGAGCTTGAGAGTAAAGATAGAAAGTTAGAAACAAATTAGGGTTTTGCCTTAAAAACCGGTTCTCAAAATCGGTTCTCAAACCGGTTCCCGAACCGGTCCGGTAGATCCGGTTCCCGGGTGGGTATTCCCTCGGAACCGGTTCCCGGACCGGTTAAAACAGGGTCTGAACTTTGGGAACTGGTTCTCGGACCGGTTTCAACCGAAACCGGTTCCCGACCCTGTTTTTCGGGTGGCCGATCCAGGAACCGGGTTGACTCAGTCCGGTTGCACACCCCTAGGAGAAAGTAGGCAAACGACCAGCTGACCATCACCGTATGCATACCTTTCAAAATATGGTAAATGATTGTTCTTTAATGGATGTTGCCAGCAAAGGCTGTGCTTTTACATGGACTAACCATAGGGATGGTGAAGAATGTGTAAAAGAAAGATTGGACAGGGTCCTTTGTACTATGGATTGGCGACTTACCTTTCCTGCAGCGGAAGCCTTTGCCTTGCTTGCCCTTGGCTCCGATCACAGCCTAATCCTTTTAACAACTAATCCCGAACCTGTCAAGCGACGGAAGACCTTCCATTTTGAAGCTTTTTGGTTACAAGACCCAAGGTGTCGCAATACAGTTGCTGCATCTTGGCAAGCTTCACAGCGAAGAGGCAAAAACCTACCTCAGAAATTACGTGATGTTTCGGTGGCCCTCTCTACTTGGAGTCGCTCTAAGTTCTCCCATGGTCAGCAATGCATAAGCTTTCTCAAAAACTAGCTTCAAGACCTGATCAATTTAACAGATGGTAAGTCTCACCAAGCTAAAACCAAGCAGACCAAAGAGCACATTCAACTTATACGGCAACAGGAGGAACAATATTGGGCTATGCGTTCAAGACTTAATTGGCTAAGATGGGGCGACAATAATACTCACTTTTTCCATGCCACTACTGTACAACGTAGGCAAAAAATCGCATTAGTATGCTGCAAAATGAGCATTCTCAGTGGGTTCGTGAGCTTAATCTTTTGAAGGACATCACCATAGGTATTTTCCAGAATTTATATCCGTCTGTGGGAAGGCAGGACTATCAACCTGTCCTGGCACAATGTCCACCTAAGGTTACGGAGGAGATGAATGCAGACTTAATAAAGGAAATTACACCAGAGGAAGTGCACATGGCAGCTTTTCAAATGGGAGCATCCAAAGCTCTGGGACCTAATGGTTTAAATGGACAATTTTACCAATCCCATTTGGATATTTTAAAGGATGATATCTTCCTTTCTGTCAAAGATTTCTTCCATACAAGAGTATTGAGGTCAAAATTCAATTACACATTACTATCCTTGATCCCCAAGACTCCCATCCAGAAAGGTTAGACCAATACAGACCTATTAGCCTTTGTAATTTCATATACAATATTATTTCAAAGGTTTTGGCAAATAGATTAAAACCATGTCTGCCGAATCTGATTGAAAAAGAACAATGTGCTTTTATAAGTGGCCGTCAAATCTAGGATAATATCCTTGTTGAACAAGAAGTTCTACACTAGCTAAAGATTCGAAAGAGAAAGAAGAAATTCCAGGCTATTCTGAAACTGGATATGCTCAAAGCATATGATAGGGTCGAATGTGATTTCCTGAAGGACTATCTTACTCTGCTTGGTTTTCATGCAAAATGGGTATGTTGGGTAATGCAGTGTGTTACAACAACTTCGCTTAGTGTGAAGTTTAACGGTGAACCTTTACCTTCCTTTCATCCAACTAGGGGCTTAAGACAAGACGATCCCCTCTCGCCCTATCTATTTATCCTGGTGGGAAACAGCCTATCTACCCTAATTCTTAATGCAGTAGACATGGGCAATCTTAGAGGCATAACTTTAAATAGGTGGTGTCCAATCCTATTCCATCTCTTTTTTGGTGATAATGCTATTTTTTTCTTAGATGGTACACTACTGGAATGCCAAAACTTGGCCAATATCCAACACCAATATTGTCAAGCTACAGGTCAAGAGGTAAACCGCAACAAATCGGGGATCTTCTTTAGCAAAGCCTGTCCCTATAGCCTTCAGGTAAACTTGGCTAGTGAACTCCGTGTCCTAGTGCTGCACAAAACTGGCAAGTATCTTGGTCTTTCGTTGGACTGGGGGAAATCCAAAAGGGAAATGTTTGCTTGGCTCCTGGGTAGAGTGAACTCTAAACTAGAAGGTTGGAAGGAACATCTACTCTCAAAGGGCGGTAAGGAAATTCTACTCAAAACAGTCGTCCAAGTATTACCACAATATGCCATGTCTATATTTAAAATTCCACTATCTCTATGTAAGTTCATTGAACAGAAAATAGCTAGGTTCTGGTGGCAGCATAATTGTAGTAAATCTGGGATCCACTGGAAGAAATGGGATACTTTAAAGGATAGGAAGGATCATGGTGGAATGGGTTTCCGGGATCTTATCTCGTTCAATAAGGCATTACTGGGAAAACAAGCGTGGTGCTTAATTCAAGAACCCCTTTCTTTATGGGGCAAACTTTTTAAAGGTTTATATTTCCACTCTACAGATTTCTTAAAGGCAGCAAAAGGCTCTAAACCCTCATGGGGGTGGCAAAGTTTATTAATTGGTCGGGACTCTATTTTAGACAACCTACAATGGTCGGTAGGAAACGGCCAGCAGATACACATTCGTGAGGATATGTGGCTTTCTAGTGGTGTTATAGGAGGACTTGCCCCGAGAGGAGAAGCATAAAGAGTGGCTGATTTTATAGATCCAAATCAGAATGTCTGGAACGAACCCCTACTTCAACAAAGCTTTGATGATTGGACTGTAAGTGAAATACTTTCTGTTCAGATTCGACCTCTTCTTACTATTGATATGCTTATTTGGAAAGCTCAACTAAATGGAAAGTATACTGTTAAGAGTGCATATAACTCTATTTAGGCTCACAAACACAGTGATACTTCAAATACTGCTTCTTCATCCTAGAAACCTCCAAGAGAGCTATGGCATTTTATCTGGCACTTACAAGGTCTCCCAAAGTTACGCATCTTCATGTGGTTACTTTGCCAAAATGCCCTGCCTACAAAGGAAAACCTATTTCACCGACATGTCATTATTGATCCTCTTTGCTCGATGTGTACAGAGCAAGTCTCGGAAACAATTGAACACATTTTCCTCCAATGTCCCCAGACAAGAGCTATTTGGTCTCATCCCCAACTAACCTTACCATCAAATTTTACTAGTGCTACCAGGATCGACAAAGGTATTACAGACTTAATCGAGGACAGAACTGACTTACCTGTACTGGAGAACATGACTTCTATCCTTTGGCTCCTCTGGAAGAGAAGAAATGACTTTATTTTCCGCAAACGAAGCTCCACTATTGATCAAGTGCGGATCTCAGCTCTTGCAAATGCCAGATCAGCCCGCCTCTACAACCGGGTGTCTGCGAATCTGAGCCAGCAACACACTAATCGCGATCAACACTGGTACCCACCGGAACTGGGAGTCATTAAAATAAACATGGATGGCGCGTACCCGATCTCGCAACACAAAGGAGCTGTAGCCTGTGTATGCCGTGACTCTGGCGGCCGTTTGCTTGCTGGTTTCGCTGATACCATTACCGTTTCTTCAGCTTTCGAGACAGAGACACAAGCTTTGCTTATCACCCTAAAGTTTTTGCTGCAGAGAGGGATGGATCGCGATCGTTTGCTGCTGGAGTCTGATTGTTTGGCAATGGTCGAAACTGTGCGAAACCCTAATTTGATCCCATGGCAGCACCGTGCGTTATTTACAGAAGTGATGGAGATCTTGCCCTATTTCCCCTGTCTTCGTATCCAACATTGTAGACGGGCCGCAAATTTCATCGTTGACTGGGTTGCGAAGTCCCATGGGCTTTCTTTGCTTCCCTCGAATTGGGCCATTTCTCCCCCAACCCATCTCTTGGATCTTTTGTATTTTGAAGCTTTGTATAGCGGATGTTCTCCTCCAAGTTAATATATTATAACGTTGTTTCTCAACCAAATATATATATATATATATATATATATATATCTACAAAAAAAGAATAATAATTAATCGCTGGCTCTGGCAAGCTGAGTTTGATGCCAAATCTCTCTAGCCGAAACCACCACCGTTTCGTATGATGGATACACACCGCGTGTATGGCATTAACACGTGTTATAAGCAATTGATCAAAATTGAGATGCATACATACATGATGTTGAGTAAGGATGAGGTTCACAGAGTGGAGATTATTACGTTTGATCGCCGGCATTGGGTTGTCATTGTCATATGGTATACCAATCACATAAAACACTTTTTCGTTGAGCCTTAAATTAGGTCTAGAGTTTGGTTTGAAAAGGTTAAAACTGATATGTATGTATATGTCAATTTAATCGAAATTTGATACGTTTATATTGAAGAAATAAGCATATATAATCCCTCTCGATTTAATTCAATTCGCTTACCTTCTTTGATTTTGACTGTGATATTCAAACAAGAATAAGAAAATGGAAGCATAAATATAAAAGACCTTAGAATAATGCGCAAAAGTTACGACATCTAAATTTTTAGGAGTTCGAGTACCAAAAACTAGCAAAAGTGATTTGTATGATTGTATTTTACTCTTATTCATTTTTCACTCTGGTCTTGAGTCATATTAGACGCAAAAGGGTCATGTTTACTTCTATCCCTGGTTGGAGAAAACTTCTTTCAACTATGTTTTTGACTGGTGGTTCACAAGTATGGACATCACCTATATTTAGTCTTAGCCAAGTTCTTTCATAACTTGTAATCTACCGATCAAAAAGTAGAGTGGGAGAAAACTTCGTTTTAGAGGAGAATTCTGCCCTTAACGCAAATTAGATTACTTTGAACTTAGCAACGGAAAAAAAGGCTGAAAGAGGGGAGAATTCTAAATGTCTGAAGCTTCCTTTTCGGGCATAACATGGGCTTCTTGACATTGGGTGGGTAATGAGAAATACTCGAGGATTTCTGATTCCTCACCGTGGAAAGTATTTGATGATTGACTCGTTCTTCACGGTTGGTCAATCGGAGTTTCGCGGATATTGTGTGGTGGAACTTCAAGGAATATACGAAATTGAGTTTGAAATCACCTTGAAGAAATTAGGAGGTCATGTTGCTTACATCAATGGGTCATGTGCTTTGACCTTGTGAATTCATATTAATATAATGTCTAATGATGGACGCATTGAATACTTTCTCAACGCTTTCCATGTTTCCCCTCATTTTTCTGATTTGGAGGTGACGTTTGCCTTAAGGCAAGTCGACGGTGATGTTCAGCTTGGGCGCGATGGTCGCAGTGGACTACGACGATCACAGGAGACCTGATTAGAGAAAGACAGGAGGGAAGGGATGAGATTCAGATTGATGCTCTACAGTCCAAGGGCAACCTTACATGTATGGCTCAACCCGAACGTGGGACATCTACCTAACGATGCATTTATATTGATTGGAGATGGGTTGTACATGAGAGCAGATATCACCTTTTGTCTTCTCTTTCCTTTCTATTTAAATATATATGGTGTGACCAAGGTGGTTTTTTTCTATGGCCGGTATGTTCACACACTTTTATTTTAGGAGCCATTGATGATACGCCAAACTCTCTGTACTATACCTTTAATCGATTGATATGCGAACGTGAAATGACCTGTTACACCCGTGCAATTCATTGACTAACACTCAACTGGGAAATTTCTCCGAGAAAGGCAACAATAAATAGACACTCAAGCCAAATTTCATTTGATGGACCAGTTTCAACTACACATGTTGAATAATTAAGCAAAATTTTCAATTATGTCTTTTTCAGCGAAATTTATACCAGAAATTCATGCAAAATTTCTTAAGTATAAGCTCGAATCTTGGTTGGTTTATTCTTCGTGTGATTAAAAATAGGGATAAAATAAGTGTAAACTCGATACCGAGTCAATCGATGTAAATTGAAACCAATTACGAATTAACTAAGATATATTAAGTATTTCGCACTATCATATTAATTATCTCATGCAGGATTCTTCTAATATAACTTCTGTGCAGATTTGAAGATTCTTCTCGCATGAGTTAAAACTTGCACTCCATTGTGTTCATGTTATTATTATTCCTCCTTCCTAGATGGTGCTTCGAAGCCAGACCCCATGCATGAACTATTAATAAAGTTGACTAGGGCGTCAGCTTAGTTTCGTCATTTAAACAACGTGAAAGGTGACAGAAAGTGACACCTCCAATACGTTCTCTCAAAATCATTTCCATTTTTATTTTATTTTATTTTTTTGTTTTTTTGCGTTATTTTTCTGTTGGGCTATCTTTGGATCCTTAGTGTTGGCTAAAAGAGATCCTCACCAAGAACAGAGTGTTTGCATCTGTTGGGACCTCCGCAGCTTGTCCTCTAGCGACGCAGGCTACACGAATGCATGCTCTATTTTTAACGTATTGGTACTCAGGTGCGCAACGCCCCCTAATTCCCATCATATCTTTTCTTCCCTGGTGAGAGGGGATATCCATTGGTGTGTTTAACGTCATAAAAGTTTATAATGAAGCCTTTTAAGAATATGTTTAGGTCCATTATAGTCAATAATTTTATTAAAAAGTATCCAAATGAATATTTTTATATCTTAATAGTTAGATTAGGAGATCTGGATTGCCGCCCCTCGTATTAAAATAAACCTCAGAGTCCATGATCAAAGTCCAACTTTTGCTCTAGGGTTTGTACTGAATTCGCAATCTTCCATTATTTTTTGGATCCATGAACATAAAACAGAATATCAAATACAGGTTATTTTTTGTTCATGTTGGTGCTAGTAAAAAAGAAGTGATTTGGTCACATTAGATTAAGTGATGTCTGCTATGGTTCGTTCTCACAAGACGACATAAATGAGGTATGTGCCATTAACAAATCTAATTCAAAGAATTTCAACTGGTAAATGTAGTGAAACAATATATATATAAGTAGCAAGTAAACGCTGTAAATAAGTGATGTGAAACATCCCCTCTCAAGTGTGAGCTCTTTGAGAATGGTATGTGGATTTGATGAATGGAGGTTTCACATGTGATGTGGCAAAATATGACTCTGATATCATGTAAAAAAATTCAACTCAAAATGTGGTATGCTTCAACAAAAATACAAATTCGACAATATATATATATATATATATATATATATATAAAGTACATAAATTGTGTAAATAAACAATAATGAGATATTTAAATACTCTTTCTTCATCGTCAAGATTTAGGACTATTAAGATTCCCCGTAAATCAATTTGATAATGACTAATGGCAATATTTCTTAGATTAAAGAGACACGTTTTATTGCTCCTACAAGTTGTGGAGTCCCCATCAAGACAATGACCCTGTACTGCTCTGTCTCCCCTACTTCACAGTGATGTTGCCATTTCCTCTAAACAATTCATAAATAGAGGATATCCTAAGGTAATTAAACTATAACAAACTCATTACTTGCAAAATGCATCATAATCGCAGATTTACTTTTTACGAAAAATTTGTCATGATTTTAATTAAAGCTAGGTTGTACATGGTAAGAGATTTAACTGTGGCTTTAGCTTTAATTTACTCATCCCAAAATTATAATAATTTGTCTGATATTAAACGCAATGCATTACACGGAGTTGTCTATCTAGGTTTCACGTTTAACATTATCACGCGGTCATTCTATTAGCGCGTGTTTTGTTGCGGTATTGACTATTAAATTACAAGTTTGTTACAAGTCAATTACATGTCGCGGTATTAGCTATTGCAGTGTGTTTCCCTAAAAAATTTATAATACTTGTATAGCATTTCTATGATATAAATTTAATATTTTTTACATAATCACATATTAATAAGTAAAATATAAAGTAGCTAGTAAATAATTGATGTATACAATGTGTTTATCTTTAGGTACATTGTTATGGCTGTTGTTAATGTTGTTGTTGTTATTAGCATAATATTAAGTTCTTAGAATTAGGTATAATTATCTACATTTTTATAATATATTATAATATTTGTAAAGTAATGATTATCTTAGTCGCTAAATATTTTAATTAATTCTCAAATTTTTATATTATCATTATTTCTACTGCTCAATGTGCAATGACATAATGTTCATTTTACATGATAAAATCATTTTGAATCATAACCACAAATTAATTTTTAAATAATACATGCAAATTCATTAATTAAATTGTAATAACTAAAATCCTGATATTTATGGGGAATTACACTCATGATTGGGTATAAAAGTGGAAATTACTATAATGTAATATATTTATAACCTCATGTTAATGCTTAACTTTGAATAATTTATTGAAATTGATATAATGAATTATGATATCTGATAATATATACTTTGTATTAGTCTAATGAATCGTGATGAACTATTAAAGTAATAATCATTCTATCCCCTCTAATTCTGATTTTAGATATATTTTATTCATTAAATGAAGTTGTTTAATAGGTGTTACATTACTTAAACCAAACATTTTAATAGTTATTATAGCTCTATAAGTTAAATTACAACTTCATAGCTATTATGCTACAATGTTATTCAAAGAATGCAATCAAACGGGCTGTATGTGTGAATATAGACAATGTTGTCTGCCATGCTCAACTTCATAGTAGCCCAATGGTAAAGCATCATATTATCTATTATGAGGTCACATGTTTGAGTCTTCCTGCCCTCTAGCATGTTAGTAAGGTTGCAATGATGGGCTCGTACACCAACAAGTATACAACAAGTGGAGCTCTTCTGATATATTCACACTGGTTGATGTTTTCTACCCTTTATCCACAAAAAAAGATAAGTCTAAACAAGTGTGGAATAGTCACCTAATGGACCCATCAAGTAAATCTCCAATGTCAAGGCAACCTTGATTTGAAATCAAGCTGCTCGAGGTTGTTTATGCTGTCGAGATTTGGCAGTGGTGGGCTTGTGGTAGCATGAACTGATAGCAATTCTGAATGGACAGTGACCTAGTGAGGTGGACTTGATGGTCTCTATGTGTGCTTTCTTATTGTTGGGAAAATCCATATATTGTTTGGAAGATGACAAGACAATCAAAGGCTACAAATATGTGTCTTGGTTGAGTACTACCAGTGATATATGCATAGGCCTAGATGCATATGTTGTCATAAATAGCACCGGGTGAACTGATATGATGAGTGCTCCACTACTGTCAAGATTGCTCTACCAATGTCTAAGGTGATAAGGTAGTGGGTATTGAAGATGTCTATAAGCTGGAAGGATTTTTAGATAAGGTGAACATTTAGAAGGATCTTAATTGAGGATGAACAAGCCAAGAAGAACAGGGATGTTCGTAATGGTTTGGAGGTACAAAGATTGGGTGAATAATTGGATGGACCTGGTTAGGTGAATAAGCCTAGAATGGGGATGTTTGATAAAGCTTGGAAGGACCATGAAAATGAATAGCTTGGTAGAGTCAAAATTACCAACATTCTTGGAAGGACTGGAAATATTATTATTGATATTGGGTGCGGTGGATTGTTATTAGAGCAACAAATTGTTGGCAAAGAGCAGCTGCCTTATAGAGATAGGGTGGAAGACTATAACAAGACCGATGATTCTTGTGAGTTCAGTGATATTCTTGGAGATATTTAGAAGTTAACTTAGTCAAATCAATGAAGATGAGGAATCGGCGGGGATGTTGATGTCCTTGAAGATCTTCGAAAACTAAAAATGGCTAATTAGCAAGGATTAGGAAGTAGCAGGGATGTTGATCTCCTTGGAAGTCTTGGTATACTGAAGAAGCCAAGAGGATCATTGGATGATTGATTGCAAGTTGCCTACATGGTTTGTCAATGGACAACATCAACAGGCTAGTAAAGATTTACACGTCCTGATTATGGGTAAGGGATTGTGAGGATTTATAGTCCTAGAAGGTGTTGGTCACTTAACCACCTGCCTAGAACATTGAAAAGGAGAAACCGTTACAAAGGCTTGGAATTCACAAAAAGATTACCGGAGTTGATTAGGAGCATTTTTGGCATTAATGAGTAAGTCTAACAAAAGTATATTGATACTGTTATGGAATTAGTCACCGTTAGATAGTTGTTAGAGAACATTGAAAAGAAAAAAACAATTACAAAGGCTTGGAATTCACAAAAAAGATCACCAGAGTTGATTATGAGCATTTTTGGCATTAATGAGTAAGTCTAACAAAAGTATACTAATACTGTTATGGAATCGGTCATTGTTAGAGAGTCGTTTCGATGATCTTCAACAATGGTTTACTATTGGCAATGGCTAGTACGAATGGCTATTGTAGGATTTCGATGGGCAACGGTTATTTGAGGATAGATGGCTATATATTGAGTCCACAAGAAGTAGTTGGGTTGAGAGATGGGTCATGTGCTTTGAGTCTTCTTCTTTGCTCTTATTTTGTTGTTGGTTGCTATGTATTCCTAATGTCAATGTCTATATGGTGGTGATGTGTATAATCATTGATAAGAGCAAGTATACAAGAGTGATAGTAGTATATGAGTCCTAGTAGTATGATCTACTAAAAAGGCAATACTTGTTGATTGTAACTTATTTTGAAGATTACTAGTGGATTCCACTAGCTTTGTTGTGACTATTAGTAGTGGGAGTGGGTGTAGGCTCGGGGTTAAATCCAAACCACAATGTATCTACTTGCAAATCTTCTATCTCTTTACTATTTGCATTACATGATCTTTATTATCGTGTTTTGTTAAACAACAGTAGGTGTACCTGATTTCTATAATATGTTTCCATTGATGTTGGAAGTTGAACATATTGTACTCTGCAAATGTTTTTCATAGTTCTCTTTCAACGTATTCACCCCCTCTAGGTTATATTGTTAGCCCCGACACTTACCTCTATGCACGTGTGTGCTAGCGAGCTAGAGAGAGGGAGCATAATGGTGGTTGTGCCAGTGGTAGTGTGAGTGGCTATGGTTGCAAGAGTTGGGCGGATGGGTGGCGGCAACCGATGCTAGGTGAAGTGGTTGATTTTGTGGGTTGATATATTGTAGGGGTGAGCATGGTTCGAGTTGGGCCAGTCCACCTCCTAACCCTAGGACCAACTTGCACAGTGCTGGTCCTCAATTTTTGGGATCGAGGATCGACCCTATTGAGCTTGGAATTGAGGACCGAACCAATCCAATGGGTTTGGTTAAGTTCCAGGGTCAACCCGAGACCAATCAGTAATTTTTTATTTCATTTTTTGTACTCCTTAAAAAAGCGATTGAGGATCAAACTGACCTAATAGGTTCGGTCCGGTTTCAAGGTCCACCAAGGACTAACCAATAATTTTTTATTTCATTTTTTGTACTCCTTAAAAAAACGATTGAGAACCGAACTAACCTAATGGGTTCGGTCTGATTTTAGAATCAACCCAAGACCAACCAATAATTTTTTATTTCATTTTTTATACTCTTTAAAAGAGCAATTGAGGACCATACCAACCCAATGAGTTCGATAATGAGCGAGGTCAGCTAAAAAAGGCAAGCAGTGAGGGTCAAGTGAGGTGAGCATCGAACAGAATGAGCATCGAATGTCGAGCGGGAAGCAACAAGCCAAGCGAACATCGAGCTGTGAGCGGCATGAGTGACCCAAAGTGAGTAAGGCGAGTGTCAAGTGGTGAGCGAAGAAGTTGTTTTTTACAATTTTGGCAAATTGAGACAAAGAGGACAAATAAGACAGAAGAGAACGAATACTAGAGGATAATGCCATAATGAGCTATTTATACCTTTTTGGATGCCATGAGAACTTCTCACAAAAACATTTTCCTCCTTCGTAAATTATGACTATTGACATCGTAAAAGACATTAAAAATCTAAGTTATTAAAGAATAATGTAAAATTACTTGAATTTATCACTAAAGAGCTGTTTAATATTGTTGACGCCATTTATTTTAAGGTTTTCTCTATATAAAAAAATTGTAAGTAATATATTTGATATAGTCAGGGTTGGTTCGGGTTGGACCGATTTAGAACTCTTAGGATTGAGGACCAACCCGTACAATGTTGGTCCAAGAATTTTAGGACCAAGAACCGACCCAATCTCCCTAGGAACCGGACCAGGATCGGTAGGGTTGGGGCTGGTCCAAGGTCGGTCCAGGGTTGACCCTGGATCGATGCTCACCCCTAATATATTGTTTGAGCTAAGAGGGTTTTCTCAACTTTTTTTAAGGAGGGTATTTTAGTCCTTTTATCTAGGATTTTAGGTATGAGATGTTGACCATACATTTTTAAAACTCATGAGCCAAATTAATAGATGAGTGAATTTTGAAAATTGTTTTCTTACGCAACCCAAATCTATTTATCTGATGGGGTTATTTCACATATGAGAGTGGCATAACATAAGGAAGCCAGATTAGAGTTGACAAGAAGCTTCCAGGAAACAATGCTGAACTTAAATCAAAGACAACAAAGGGAACAGGATAATCATTGCGATTGAGACGTGGTCCAGTTTTCAAACCTCTGACGCACATGGTATCCTTCAAGATGACAAAAAATAATTTTCAAATGACATTGAATCCAGGCATCCCATCACCAGTTGAAAAGGAAGGAGGTGCGCGCATTTTCTTGGAAATTGACGATAGGTTATGAAGATCTCAGACCAAAGAATAATTGCCAACGTTCGAGCAAATGTGGATTCCCCTCTTTTATTGGATAAAATAAGCAAACCCCTTTTTCTCATGATTTCTCCAAATAATAAATTCATTTTGAAAGTTGGAGCAATATTTTCATTTTCCATACTTTCTCTTGCACAAGAAAAATTATACCAGTCAGAATTCTTTTGAGAAAATTGTTGAAAAAGTCGTAAATTTATTGTATAATGACCAATTCAATAATCAATTTTTCCATATGACCAATTCAATTATAAATCTTTTGACGATTTTTCAATATAATCATTTTGGCTATTTTTGATTGGAAATCATTAATGTGGCGAGTCAGTTAGTACTGGTTGTCTTGTAGTCGCATTGGCCGTTTTACGTGGCACGGCTGATGTTGACAATGATGATTTTTGCAATTAAAAAAAATTGAATCTTTCATTTTATTTTTTCTTTATTTTCTTTTCTAATATAATCAACTTATGCTCGCCTATATGCCTGATCAAAACCCCTAATCTCTCTCTCGCTCTCAGTCTCACTCTCTCTAAACTCCTTGCGTAGACCTATAATGCTGTCAAATACCTCAATGCAACAATGTCCGTTATCATCATAGGATAAAGAAAATATTAAAAAAAACAAGCAATGTTGGCATTTTTCATTAATCTAATTGGACGGAATTAATGAAAGAACTCAAATATACCAACTTGATAAGTTTTAAGACTTGATTGACATTCGTGACAAGTTTTAAGCATTTTAATGCACTTATCCCAATAAATAAATAAAAATATAAAACAAATGAAAAATAATTTAAGGCTTTGTGTTTTTTTTTTTTTTTTTTTTTTTTTTTTGGGTACAATATTAGAAATTTGAACTTATTTGTAGATATTAAATAACACAATAAAATTTGTAATAGAGCATGTTTCATAATCTCTTCTAGTAAGTATGTGGTCCAGGTGACTTGACAAGGCTTGGTCTAAAAGATTTAGCTAGCTTAGTGTGAATGAGCGTCGGACACATGTTGTGGTGACAATAGAAGGAACTACAATAGTGGGTGATAAATTTGCTACATATTATCATCACTGGAGATTAATACACAAGAGGCTACACAAGGGCTATTTAGGTTCAAATCTTTGTATTCGTCCGTGTGTTAATTTCTGAAAATATACTAAAGAAAATAACTCAGCAGATGGAAGAATAAAGAAATGAGCTGAGTCCGTAAAATTGAACGAATTATTCACTGCACCTGAAGTAAATAGGGCCTAGTGCATGGCCTAGTGCATGTGATACGATGGAGACTCACGAGATTCAGTGGGTCATGTGGTCCGAGCCGATTATTACGGGTCTGTCAATAACCCAGTCAATAACTTCTCAAAAAAAAAAAATTGATGTTACTCAATCTCATGTGACTATCTTGCTCTCATTTTTCATGGTATTTTCTTGGATGGAACCTGGACTTTCTCCAAGTTAACGTCAAGAACTTCATATGCAAGACCTTCGTGTCATTTGCCTGGATATGACTAATTCAAGGCAAGTGGGGTGGCTGAAGACATCACTTTCAATCCCTCCGACCAACCCATTGTTTCAAATCCCCATTAATTTAGTTGTATATATTCAACTCCCTAATTCAATGACCAGAAAAGAAAAAATTATCCAACTTACTATTTCAGCTTGTAAACAACACTTTTGGACCCACAAGCATGTAATAGCTCCTTATAGACAAGATCTTTCTTATATTTTATTTTATCTCTTCTATTATTTATTGTACATGAAGTTCTAGGAAAATGTGTGGATTGCCTAGTCAATAAGAAAATCCTAGTGCTGCTTTCCATAGGAACTTGCTACTACCTTCCTTCGCCGTTCTCAATATTCAATGTGACAGTCTCTATAGTTTATATTAATCAATAAAAGTAATAAAGATATAGCCAGGCTTGCCGCTCAATTTTCCCTCCCTATAAATTTGCTTGCACTTTGCACTGGCCAATGTAAGCCCAGCACTTACAGTTCTCCTCAAACCCACATAGAAATCTCTTTGTTGGCTTATTTTGATTCCCGTTTCTTTCAACTCTTATAAATTCCAATGGCATCATTCTCATAAAGAGTGACTAAATTTGAGAGTATTCAGTCTTCCTGTTGTCAGAAAAGAGAGTTTTCGGGTCTGAATTCTGGTCATGGAGTTGCAACCGAGAGTGAGTTCAATCATTGCCACCAGGTTATGGAAGATTGTGAAAATCGCTTTCGTAATGATCAGGAAAGGGTTGATGTCCAAGAAAAAATTTATCAATGACATGCTCGATGGGGCGAGGGACAGGAAGCTCACGAGAGGATCGCTGAGGAGTCTCAGCTTCAATCACTACAACCACCCAAGGAAAATGCGCCGGGTCGGGCTCAACAGGTACGAGTACGAGTTCTCCTGCGGCAACAGCCCAAACCCGGTCATCGTTCACTCAGCCAAGAACAAGAGCCAACGCTTCCCCTGCATGAAGCTTCCTAAAGTCATAGAAGACTTTGTTGAGGACGAGCCCGTGCACCCTGAGACGTTCGTTTTCATGGCGAAGACTCCTGAGTACACGTTCAACATCCAGATCGAGCGGCACAGCCCACTTAAATCGCCCTATTCAGTGAGGGTCTCCAATTTCTCTAATTACTCATCAGATGATGAGGGTGATGGGAAATTTGGGCAAGTGGACCGCAAGGCTGAGGAATTCATCAGTAGGTTCTATGACCAACTGCAGAGGCAAATCGTGTACTAATGGTCCAAGCAAATCGTGTTCAAAATCCTGCTCTAAGTTTCAGGGGTTGTGGATCAATCTCGCAAGTCATCCATCAGACTTGTAAATAATTTGATGGTTCCCCACTTAGGATATCAAAAGAAAGAAAATAAGACCCATCTTCTTTTAATCGTTGGGCTTATAAGAGTGGTTGTGTAGTCTGTAGATACTGTCCGCTCTGACATGTGTAAATTCTTGATTTTTTCTTTTCTCATCAGGGACTTCGGTCTTTCTTCTGTATTTCATATGTCTGTCCAAAGCTCCTAAATTATAAATGGAGCATGTATATATGGCAAAACCAATAAATTTATGTACAACAGTGTGAAACTATTGGGTATATTTCTGTTTTGTTTATCACTGAATTCATAGTTTACTCATGATGATTAATGAGTGCATGATAATCTTTTTTTATGGTGGATGCTAGTGTGCCCTTTTCAACTGAAAAAGATGCCTCTGCTTCTGGTTCTGCTTTTGCACATTTTGATTTTCCTTTTTAGGCCCCTGAGCCCTTCACCTGTATTCCTCACTTTTATTTTACCGCATCGTTGGATGTATCCTGAGGTGAAGTTGCCCCTGAATTGCTTTCTGTAGCCGCATCGGAGGATGTAAGTGGATTGATATCCGTGCTATTGGCACATCGGAAGCATGTGCTATGCCTCTTCGATTGGTTCCCTTCTATGGAACTGTGATTTCTTTTTCTCAATGAGAAGACAACTCTTGCAATGCACTGGCTCATGTAATAAATTTACCGGGATCGGCACAAGAAGTTGCAATCATACAACAACCTGTTCAGCTATGAGAAATGTTGAAATATGAGATAACACCATTTAGTTATTGTGAGAGATAAGACAAATAGGAGAAGTCTGAAGTATTTCTGTACCATGTTGACGTGTGCATGCCCGCGCCCCCCCGGACAAGTCAAGATCAAATTACTCACAAAGGACTTGGGACACTTAGGCCCATTTGGTTCGGTTTTGGAGAAATGCTGGGCCCAAAGCCCCTTGGGAAAGTCGAACCAAATGGGGCCTTACCCCCACTTAATTTTTTCTTCATGGAAACATTTGCATGCAATCTTTATCAACTTTATTTTCTAAATCATCTAACATGTGAAGCTGATCACCAGTAGTAAAGCAAAACCAAGTGAAGTGTGTGAAGTACGTGAATGATAATTATCAAATTAGTCTTAAATTGTTTGAATACCAATTCAATCCTAAACTTTTTGATAATGGCAATAATCCTAAACTTTTGTACGAAATTCCAATGTAATATTTTCGATCAATTGCTACTAAAAATAGTTAACGTTGCAATTCACAAGTTGTCCACATTAGTGTGCTACATAGGATGGCCGACGCTAACTGGATGTCAGATCCAATAGACTATGTAACACATGTAGATGTAAATGCGGTGACTCTTTCTTTGCGGGAAAATAAATTCCAAGGAATCTAACCTTATTTTAGAAACTTTACCAAATGCTTAAATAACCTAAGCAAGGATCTGACCTTTAATAAAGATTTTTGGTAGGGAAAAGTTCCAATTTTTTGAATATATGTACAATGATCCTTGGGAAAAAAATTTAGGTGTCAACATCATCGTTCATTCCAATTCTCGGGCAAGGCTTTAAACATTGATATGGAACATCGCATGGATCTTCAACCAATGGATTTTCAACTAAGTATTAGGTCATCTTGGACCTCTCTTGCTGCAAAACTTAATTCAAATGATGAGACTTTCCCTCATGCTTATAAAATGATCACCTTCCCCTTCACAACCAATATTGAATAATCCTAACAATCTCCTCTTCACACATCAGTCTTAGGTCGCAACATCAACAATCCTTTCCGAGTGACTGTTGGGTCTAGACTTGTTGATAACTTGGGCTCTAATACCAGTGTTGGGTGATCTTAAGTCTCTCTCATCCAAAAATAACTCAAAAGATGATACTTTCCCTCACACTTATAAATTGACCACATGTCCCTTTTACAATCGATGTTGAATAATCTCAACACCAAGTAAAAACTCAAGTCGGTAAAGGCATAAACGATGACCATTCTATTCCTGATTAGAAATTCATTTTTCTATTTCTATTCAATAGATGAGTCTCTAAGCAAAAATTCGTGTTTAATAACAACACAAAATTTATGTTCCCCAAATAGAACCTTTTTCTACCCCGAACGACCGATGGTGGGAGGCAGATGGCCCTTGGGGGGGCATTTGAGGCGATAGGTGGGTGAGGTGGCTAGTAGTGAGGACAAGCAATGAGAAAAGTTTTTATTTCTCATAGTACATTTGATTTTTATTCAAAACCTATTTATGTAGTAAAAATTTGTTCTAGAAGTAAAAAAATGAAATTGCATTACCAAACGGACTTTTATTCCTAACATGTTCCTAAGAGCAGAAAATAGAAAAAATAGAGAAACATAATTGTTATCATGCGTGCTCTAAACAACTTTGCCCACTTCAACCAGCACTGTTATTGGTTTGTCAAAATTTCGGATGAGTCGCGAATCATTGTTCTTAAGGTACTGCAACTATTTCGATCCTTGGGATGATCGGATTACCAACCTGGTACCAAATAGGCTTCTCTATTGATCAGCCCACGTCTGCACCCACTTGGAAGCCTTTTTAAGATAAGCTTGGGCAATGTCAATGCTTTGTCTCCAATCTTTGTTGATGTTGTAAGCTCACGAGCATCACATTTTATACCGCCGCTGTGTGAGGAAGCGGTGGCTATTGGCCGGTCACTACTTCAAATGGGCCTTTGTTAGAGAAAGAGCTTCTTTAAATGTTGAAGTAGTATTACGGCTGAGTCGAACAAGTTCACCAATTCTTCTGGGTGGTACCACATGGAACACATGCTCTTTGCAACATCTTGTTAAATCATTCGCTCTGACTATTTTTTTGGGATGAAGGTTTGAAGACATACAAAGTTCAAATCCCATGATCTTGGAAGACTAACCGGAATTTGCTTGCGAATTTGGAGTAATGATCTTAAAAGAGCCTCTAGTCAACTCATGCTTACAACTTTTACTATATTATGTGCAGAGACTTCCTAGCATCTAGCACAATAGTAAAACAACGATGACGCCTTGTTCAGCCGACATATATACTAAAAAGGATAGGTCTAAATATGTGTAGGATCAGTCGACCGGTGAACCCCTAAAGTATATTGCTAAGGGGTACGTTATTTCAACATTGCTCATTAATAAATTTATTGCATTACGAAAATCATTCCCAACTTTCACTAGCATATCAATTTCTCTCTTTAGTTTTTGAAACCAACAATTTGCCCTCATACTTTTAATGTTGCACTTGAAATCACATTTTCCACCAGCTACTCTTATCTATTTAGTTATAAGTAATGCTCACTGCATTAGGCGAAACATGATGTTAGCCCGCTCTCTCTCACTCTAAATCAAGGTCGCTATGGCACCATCAACCATTGCCAATGTCTTAGCAAACTTGATCTATAGTCGAGCTCCCCAAGGTTGTCAATAGCATTGAGATATCACAAATGTGGGCTTGCAGTGGTACGTTTGAACAACAGTTTAAGATGAATGGACGGTGATAAGGTGAACAGTAGCATGAGGTTGACTCGATGGTTTCGTGACACTATATGTGGTTTTGAGAGAGAGAGAGAGAGAGAGAGAGAGAGAGTGGCATAAGGGTGGCAATGCCGGTTCGACTGCAGGTATTTGCGGTTGCAAGTGGGTGGGTGGAGGCACTATGGTGGCTGATGCCATGTGAAGTGGTTGATTCTGTGGGGTGATATGCTATTGGAGCTAATAGGGTTTTCTTGACTCTTTTTTTAGAAGGGTGTTGTAGTCTTTTTACGTTTTACCTAGGGGATTTAGGTGTGAGATTGTGATTATATGTTTTAACATCGAAGATGTAAATTAATATGGGAGTGGAACTTTTGTCCCAAATTGATTTGTCATGTGAATTATTTTATATGTAATAGTGGGATAACATAACAAAGCCATACTATAGTTGACAAGAAACTTCCAGGAAACAGAACGGATGCTTAATTTATGCTCTAAATCAAATCAAAGACGAGCAAAGTGAACGAGACAATTATTGCGGCTGAGATACGCGGTTCAGTGGTCAAACCTCGCAGGCTCATGATTTCCTTCCTTCAAGATGACAGGCAAAGAGATGCACGCATTTACTTGGAAATTGAAGTCAGGATATGAAGACGTCCGACCAAAATGCCATTTTCAAATTCGGATCCTAAGCGGGGTTGAGGCCTCCCTCGCCCAACGGACCTAAAATATTGAACCAGCTCGATTGGCATTATATTTCCGGTCTACGTTTTTAGTCCACCTGTCGTTACTCAGTTGAATTATATGCAGTGTGGACAAGAGTTGGATGGACACATGGTGCGATAACATTAGATGAAACTGCAGTAGCTGACAATAAATTTGCTCCATATTATCATCACTGGAGATGAATACACAGTAGACTGCACAATGGCCATTTCAGTTCAAAATTGTGCTAATTTCTAAAGTTTTAAAATAGAAATGAAATGGATCCATAAAAGTTGGAAAATTGTTAACTGCATCCGAAATAAATAGATTCAATGCATGTGATACATTGGAGATTCACAAGATCAAACGTATCACTTGAATTGAGCTGATTGCATCAAGTGCAGTTGATAACCCATTTATTAATTTCTAATAAAATTAATGCTTCTCAATCTCAACTGTCTGTCTTGCCGTAACTTTCCGTGGTATTTTGTTGGACAGAAACTGGAATTTTTTCAAAAACAATTTCAAGAAGTTCATAGCGCAAGATCTTCAAGTCATTTGCTTGGGAAGGACTAATTTTAAGGCAAAAAGAGCAGCCGACGACATCATTTTCAGTTCCTTTGACCACGGATACCGTGTACCCATGATTTCAAATCCCATCAATGCAGCTGCATACTTTTCAATTCCCTATTTCAGCTTGTAGACTTTACCTTTGGACCCACAAGCATATAGTAGCTCCTTATAACAATATTTTTCTTTTTTTATTTTGTTTTATCTCTTCTGTGAAGTTCTAGGAAATGGGTGGAACGGCTGTTCAGTCCATTAGAATATTCTAAAGGTCCATTCCATAGGACCTTACCAGCACCTTCCTTTGCCTTTTTCAGTAACTCAATATGACGGGCTAATTTTTATCAGTGTCTCCATGGTTTATAATAGTTTATAAAATAATAAAGATCTTGCCGAGCTTGCAATTTTCCCTCCCTATAAATTTGCTTGCACTTCGCACTGGCTAGTGTAAGCCCAGAACTTACACTTCTCCTCAAACACGCATAAAAATCTCTGTGGCTTATTTTGAATCCTCCTTCTAATTTCCGATTCATAGAAAGGGGCGTAGTATTTGGTCTTCTTGTGGTAAAAAAAGAGAGCTTTTGGGTCCGAATTTCGGTGATGGAGTTGCAACCGAGAGTGAGCTCAATTGTTGCCACAAGGCTGTGGAAGATTGTGAAAATCGCTTTTGTAATGATCAGGAAAGGATTGGTGTCCAAGAGAAATTTTATCAGTGACATGACCGACCGGGCGAGGGACAGGAAGCTCGTTAGAGACTCACGGAGGAGTCTCAGCTTCAATCACTATAATCCCTCAAAGAAAATGCGCCGGATCGGACTCACTGGGTACGAGTACGAGTTCTCCTGCAGCAACAGCCCAAACCCGGTCATCATCCACTCGGCAAAGAACAAGAGCCAACGCTTTCCCTGCATGAGGCTCCCTAAAGTTATTGAAGACTTTGTGGAGGACGAGCCTGTGTGCCCTGAGACGCTCGTTTTCGTGGCGAAGACTCCTGAGTACACGTTCAACATCCAGATCGAGCGAAGCAGCCCGCTCAAGTCCCCCTACTCAGTGAGGGTCTCTAATTACTCTAATTACGCATCAGATGACGAGGGTGATGGAAAATATGGGCAAGTGGACCACAAGGCTGACGAATTCATCAGCAGGTTTTATGACCAACTGCGGAAGCAAATTATTTACTAATGGGTCAAGCTCAAGTTCCAAATCCTGCTTTAAATTTCATGGGTTGTGTGGATCAGGCTCACAAGTCATCCATCAGATTTGCAATCATTTTCATGGTACCCCACTTAGGATATCAAAAGAAAGTAAATAAGACCTATCTTCTTTTTGACGTTGGGCTTGGGTTTGTTAATACTATGCGCTCTGAAATGTGTCAAATCTTGATTTTTCTTTCTCATATCAGGGGACTTCAGTCTTCTGTATTTCACATGACTGTCCAAAGCTCCTTGATCATAAATTAAGCATGTATAAATGGCAAAGCCAACGAATTTATGTTCAACAGTGTGGAAGCATTGGGTAAATTTCTGTTTTGTTTATTACTGAATTTATGATTTACTAATGATGATTAATAAGTGCATGATAATCTTTTCATGGTGGATGCTAGTGGGCCCTTCTAAGTTGAAAAAAGTGCTTCTGGTTCTGGTTCTGCTTTTTCACATTTTGATTTTCCTTTTGAGGCCCCTGAGCCCTTCACTTCACTAGCATTCCTCACTTTTATTTTACCGCATCGTCGGATGCATCATGAGGTGAAGTTGCCCTTGAATTGCTTCCCATAGCCGCATCGGAGGATTTAAGTGGATTGATATCTGTGCTATTGGCACATCGGAATCGTGAGCTGCATGCCTCTTCAATTAGTTCCCTTCCTACGGAAACTATGATTTCTTTTTCTCAATGGGAAGACAACTCCACTGGCTCATGTAATAAATTTACCGAGATCAGCACAAGAAGTTGCAATGACACAACAACCTGTTCAGCTATGAGAAATGTTGAGATCTGAGATGACACCATTAAGAAATCGTGAAAAAAAAAGGACAAAAATAGGAGAATTTAAAGTATTTCTATCCTATGTTGACGTGTGCTTGAACCAAGTAGCACAGGACAATGCACCACAGACAAGTCAAGATCAAATTACTACAAAGGACTAGTGACACTTTCCTCCATTTAATTTTTCTTAATGAAAACATTTGCATGCAGTGTTATTGGGAGAATTACCAAAAAAGTCCTAAACCTATTGGAATTATGCCAATTCAGTCTTAAACTTTTTTTTTTTTTTTTGCCAATTTAGTCCTAAACCTTTTACAATTGTGTTAGTTTAGTTCATCCAGAAAAAATTGGCCAGTCGGCACTGACGTGGACACCAGCCATCCGGCAAAAGTTGACATGGTTATTTTTTTGAATAATTTGTTTAATTTTTTTTTTCAAAATTTTAAATATTTTTCGAATTTTTTTAATTCTTTTTTTCTATTTTTTTTCCACCTTCTCATTCCTCTAGCCGGCCGACCTTGCCATCACCGGGGTGAGGCTCCACCAAATCTGGCGAGGGTCAAGCTCGCCGGCACTAGCGAGGCTCCTCGCCCAAGGACGGTGAGGCTCGACCTCGCCATGGCTGGGCGAGGCTGAGCCTCGCTAGATCGGACAGCTCGACGGTGCCCCCACAGCGATTCAACGAGCCGTCAAACCCTCACGACCATTGATGGCGCGATGAGATCCTCGATTCGATGCGGACATTGCGCTCGCCACCCCTCGCCAGTGGCTAGCGAGGCCGCTGTCCCCAGATCTGGTGAGGTCGAGCCTCGCCGTCCCCGGGCGAGGAGCCTTGCCGGCGAAGGTGACCCTTGCCTTGGATCTGGCGAGGGTTGACCTTGCCAGTGCCAGCGAGCTCAGCCCTTGCCATGGCTAGGTGAGGCCAAGCCTCGCTAGATTTGGCGGGGCCTCGCCATTGGCTAGCGAGGTCGGCCTCACCGGCCCTTGCCTCTGGCCGGCACCAGCCAGCCAGAGGAAGGAGAAGGTAGAAAAAAAATAGAAAAAAAGAATTCAAAAATTCAAAAAATGTTTAAAAATTCAAAAAAAAAAAAAAATTGCTATGTCAGCTTTCTTTGGATGGCTAGTGTCCACGTCGGCGTTGATTGGCCAATTTTAGCTAGATGGACTAAACTGGTATAATTGCAAAAAATTTAGGACTAAATTGGCAAAAAAAAAAAAAAAAGTTTAAGACTGAATTGACACAATTGCAACGGGTTTATGAGTTTTTTAGTAATTCTCCCCAGTGTTCTTCAACTTTATTTTTTAAACCCACTAAATGTGAAGGTGATCCTGTATGGATTCTCAAGCAATAAAGCCAAACAACCAATAATCAAAACAATAAATAAATAAAGCAATAAGAGAGCAAAATCAAATACAATATGCGAAATACAAGAGGGATAATAATCAAATCAATCCTAAATCTATTGTATAGATACCAATTCAATCATAAATTTTTTAATATTACCTATATAATCCTAAACTTTTGCGTGAAATTCCAGTATAGTATTTTGGATTAATTGCTGTCGGAAATAACCGATGTTGCAATTCATAATTTGTCCACGTCAATGTACCACGTATGATGGCCGATGATAATTGATTGTCAAGTTTAGTAGACTATGTAATGGATGCTGATTTAAATGCAGTGACTCTTTTTTTGCTGGAAAATCAATTTCAGGGAATCTAATCCTACTTAAGAAACTCTAATCGATGCTTAAGCAATCTAAAATGTAAGGATGTGACCTTATATAAATAATTTTTTTTGGTAGGAAACAAATTCCAAATTATTGAAAATATTTGAAAATAATTATTGAAAAAAAAAAATTAGGTGTCAACAACATTCTTCATTTGGTCCTCCAATTCTTGGGCAAGGCTTCAAACAACTCATATGGAATACCACATGGATCTTCAATCAAGTGGGCACCTGAAGCGGGTAAGCAACTTTGCCCACTTTAGCCGGCACTATTATTGGCCCTTCAGAATTTCTGATGAGTCGTGGATCATTCTTCTTAAGGTACGATAACTATTATGATCCTCAGAATGATCGGATTACTTGCCTGGTACCTGACAGGCCACCCCCCCCCATTTTTTTTGTCAGAAAAACTAATATCATTCATGAAGAGTTGATATTACAATTGGCAGCCAAAGCATTTGCATAAAGGATATCTAATAAAGCAGTAGGAGGCAAGGTGGGCTAGCTAAGGGGAAGAGTGCCGGTTTTATGGGCCTTTGCAGCCCAATCCACCACAAAGTTCGCCCCTCTTTGACAAAACCTAATTCGCAAATTGCAGAAATCGCGTAGAAGAGCGATAGCTTCAACACAGAGTGATCTAACCTCCCATGGCGAATCGAGTAAGCCTATCACCGAGTCGATCAGGGTTTTTGAATCTGATTCGAGCACAAGCAGATCAGTCCCCTTGTTCTTCTCCAGCAGGTAGCGTAGGGTGATCGTGAGCGCTTGAAATTCCGCTTGCAGGGCAGACGAAGCTACAAAACTCCTGGTAAGCCCATCGATCAACTTCCCATTGTGATCACGACAGATGCAGGCCATAGTCCCTTCAGTATCACTCGGTTGAAACGCTCCATCGATGTTAACTTTTAGGAAGCCGGGATCAGGAGGTCTCCATAACTCTTCGGGGTTGAGGCGGGTTTGTTTCGTGTTACTGCCGCCATGGTGGACAGCTGCGCCGATCGAACAGAAGCTAGAGCCAAATCAACAACCCGAAGTGGATCTGGATATTGTTGCCGGAAGATGAAATTGTTTCTGGCTTTCCAGATATTCCACAAAATTGCAGCGACCGCTTCTAACGCAAGTAAGTGTCGATTCTGTGACAGCATATTTGCCATCCAAGCTACGAGATGTTGTGTGTTTGGTGTGGGAATCTGAATATTAATCAGAGGATAGGACCAAATGGCCGCTGTCTAGTGGCAATATAGAAATGTGTGGGCTGTAGTTTCTGATGCGTTTACAGAACAGAGGGGGCATATAGGGTCTGAGATAATGTGGCGATGAAAAAGGTTAGCCTTGGTCAGTAGAGCATCATGGCTAAGGGACCACAGAAATAGTCTTATTTTTGGGGAAATTTGTAGCTTCCATATGTGTTTCCATAGCATCTCACAGGCTTGAATCGAATCAGTAGCTGCGTTTGGAGTAACGCCACATAGGCCTGTTTGTCTGACTGATTGGTATCCGCTTTTGACAGTGTATTTACCGTCAGTAGATGCAGTCCATATAATTTGATTTGATATGTAAGTAGGTCTGACCTGTATTATAAGAATTTCAGCCACAGTGGAATCATCAAAAAATCTTCGCAATAGAGGAACATTCCATGTGTTGTGGCTGGAATCAATATAATTTGCCACTAGTGGGGGTTCATCTTGTTGAGCTGGACCACCTAAAATTCCTCTTGGTAACCAACGATCAGTCCTTGGTCTGATTGTTTGGCCATCCCCTACCGCCCATCGTAGGTTTGGTAGAATGAAATCTCGTCTTGCTAACAGGTTTTGCCAACCCCAGGATGGTCGACTGCCTTTCTTAGCTTGTGCAAAGTCACATGATCGAAAATAAAGACCTTTGAAAAGCAAACTCCACAGGGAGGAAGGTCCTTGAATTAATCGCCATGCCTGCTTTCCAAGGAAGGCTCTATTAAAGTCCATAAGGTCTCTAAATCCAAGTCCACCTTTGTTTTTACTCTTTTTAAGCTCCTCCTAATTCGTCTAGTGAATGTCAGGTTTACTACTATTATTCTGCCACCAGAAATGTGCGATCTTTTTCTCAACAGATTTGCAAATAGAAGTAGGGATTTTAAAGATAGCCATAGCATGCTGAGGGATTGCTTGGACAATAGCCTTGATCAGAATTTCCTTGCCGCCCTTGGAGATTAGCTTTTCTTTCTAGCCATCTAACTTAGAATCAACTTTGCCCAATATCCAGGCAAACATTTCTCTTTTTGATCTCCCCAATCTGATGGAATTCCTAAGTATTTGCCTGTTCTAAGCATCAGAGGCACTCTGAATTCATTGGCCAAGTTTTCCTATAGGTCTCTGGGGCAATCTCTGCTAAAAAATATTCCAGATTTGTTTCTATTTACTTCCTGTCCAATGGCCACACAATATTGGTTGATAATATTGGATAGATTTTGACATTCCAGCAGCTTGCCATCTAAGAAGAATATAGGATCATCCGCAAAAAATAAGTGAGAAAGTGTAGGGCAAAACTTGTTTAACTTTATGCCTCTAAGATGCTCCATATCAAGTGCCTGATGTATAAGATTGGACAGGACATTCACCATCAGAATAAATAAATAAGGAGAAAGAGGGTCACCCTATCTGAGGCCGCGTGTCGGATGGAAGTATCTTAAAAGTTCCCTTTTGATCAGCCCACTTCTGCATCCACTTGGAAGCATTTTCAAGATCAGCTTGGGCAAAGTCAATGCTTTTGTCTCCAATCTTTGGTGATGTTACAAGCTTACGAGCACCGCATCTGGTACCGCCATTGTATAAGGAAGCAGTGGCTGCTGGCCTGTCACCACTTCAAATGGGCTCTCGTCAGAGGAAGAGCTTCGTTAAATGTTGAAGTAGAATTACGGTGGAGTCGAGTAGGTTCACCCAATTCTTCTGGGTAGTATCCATGTAATACTTCAAGTGCTCTTTCCGACAGCCTATTAAATCATTCGGTCTGACTATTTGTTTGGGATGAAGGTTCGAAGACATGCATAGTTCAAACCCCATGACCCCGAAAGACTGACCAGAACTTGCTTGCAAATCTGGAGTCACGATCTTAAATGAGCCTCTAGTCAACTTATGCTTACAATTTCTACTATATCATGTGAAGAGACTTCCAAGCATATATCACATTAGTAAAACTACGATGACACCTTGTTTACCCAATATGTATACTAAAAAGGATAAGTCTAAAGATGTGTAGAATTAATCGACTAGTGAACCCATCAAGTAAATTGCTAAGGGGTACATTATTTCAACATTGCTCATAATAACTTCGTTGCGTTACGAAACTGATTCTCAACTTTCACTATAATTTCAATTTGCACCATCAATTTTTGAAACCAACAATTTTTGTTTTCAAACTTTTAATGTTACACTTCAAATCAAATTTTCCACCAACTATTGTTATCTATTGAGTTATAGATAATGCTCACTTCATTTGATGAAACAAGATGTTAGCCTACTCTCTCTCTCACTCTAAATAGAGGTCGTTGTGGCACCAACAACCGTGAGGACCTGAGATCAAGGTCATTAACATCGTGGCAACCTTGATCTAAAGTCGAGCTCCCCAAGGTCATCCATGTATTGAGATTTAGCAGTTGGTAGCGCGTCTGAATAGTAGTTCAAGATGGACAACGACCCAATGAGGTGGATGTTGGCATGAGGTTAACTTGATGGTTTCGTGTTTTTGTGACACTATATGTGTTTTTGTGTGTGTCACAGAGAGAGAGAGAGAGAGAGAGAGAGAGAGAGAGAGAGAGAGAGAGAGAGAGAGAGAGAGAGGCTGCATAAGGGTGGCGGTGTCGGTGCTAGTGTATAGGGGTGTGCATGATTCGGGCGGGCGGTTCCCGCCCTAGAACCGGGAACCGCCCGCTAAGGACCGGTTCCAAAAAATTGGAACCGAGATCCACCCATTTGTTGCATGGATCCACCCGGGAACTGGACCGCCGGTCTGGTCCGATTCCCGGGTGGATCCATGGAACCGATCTTGACGCAAAACAATTTTGGTTTTCAACATAGAACGACTACGTGACATCAAAGCAAGCCAAAGAAAGAAAAACCAAATTTAAGTACGTGGAACAAAAATTCATTTGTTGCAACTATAAATGTATCTCGTAGATAAAATAAAATAAAAAAAGCGAATAGATGGAATGAACATTCTCCCATTTCCTGCTTGCAACTAACCACATATGGCTAAATTTTCTTTGACCAAAGGTAAAGGTTCCCAATTGTCCTGCTTCCTTGTTTGTTTTGTCTAGAGACACCAGTCTTTCTCCCTGCTAGAACGTCCATTAGGTTCTAATGAGTGACAAAGGAATGTTCATCATACACGTTCAAAGAATAGATGAGTAATCGAGTTCTCCTTCGGCTCCTGAATAACAGGATATGCAACCAATGAAGGAATGGATGTACGAAAGTTGATATAGAAGCGGAGAGAGTAGTAAGTGTTCAGGAAAAATGGGTCTCTCTTAACGCTATGAACTGGACATATCCCTCATCAGGTTCGGCAAAATATCACAAGTCGCACAGAAAGGAGGTGAAATGAGGCACCATCCAAACAAAGGAAAACAAAGGAAGTGCAACTAAACAAGACTTTATTGAATACATCACCTTCATTATATCAATAAATAAACTAAACAACCAAAAAGCATAAGAATTCCCTAATATTCAACTTTGTATTCATCCATGAGATCTAGGTTTGTTTTAGTAATTTTTTTTTTAATATTAAAAGGGAATCGGTCTGGTCCAAGTGGGCGGGCGGGCGGATCTGCCCATGGAACCGGGAACCGGACCGGTTCCCTCAAGAACCACCGGTTCCAAGCGGTTCCGATCCGGTTCCGGGCGGTCCGGGCGGATCCCGGTTCTTTTGCACACCTCTACTAGTGTAGGCATTTGCGGTTGCAAGTGGGTGGGTGGATGGACGACGGCGGCTAGTGCTATATGAAGTGGCTGATTCTGTGGGGTGAAATGTTGTTAAAGCTAATAGGGTTTTCTTAACATTTTTTTAAAAGGGTGTAGTAGTCTTTTTACATTTTACTTTGGGAATTTAGATTTGAGATGCTCATAAAATGTTTTCACATTGACGATGCAAATTAATATGGGGGCGAAACTTCTATCCCATATTGATTTGTCCTGTGATTCTTTCACATGTGATAGTGGCATAGCATAGCAAAGCCCCAATTAGAGTTGATAGGAAACTTCTAGGAAACAAATCGGAGCCTTAATCTATACTCTAAATCAAACCAAAAACTAATCAAGTGAACAAGACGATTATTGCGGCTGAGGCACGTGGTTCAGTGGTCAAACCTCTATGGCCCACTATTTCCTTCCTTCAAGATGACAAAGACTAGAACCTCATGATGAATATTGAATTTAGTCATCCCGTCGCCAATTGAAAAGCAAAGAGAAGCACGCATTTACCTGGAAATTGAAGTCAGTTTATGAAGGCGTCCGACCAAAATGCTATTATTTAAGTAGGGAGCTTTTTTTCAAAAAAAGAGAAAAAGAAAAAAAAAAGAAAGTAGGGAGCTTAACCTTGGAGTATAACGCTACTAAACGGTACCATCATACTTGGAAATAATTAAATTTGTTTGCTGTACTTTTACTTTTGACTTTTTAATTCTTGTGGTGCATTCACTTTCGTGATATCTATAAATTTATATAGCTAGTTTGAATTAATATAATTTTTGAGATTTTGATGGGAAAAGTCAAATTTTTCATTTGTCCCACCAATTCTAATCTTAAAGGATGTATGGTGGAAAATAGATGGAATTAGCACATTTGAGGTCTTATATGGCCATTCAGTAAAGGACATTTAAATCTTGTTTGTTGAAATGAATATAATAAAATAGAGCCACTTCGAGAGTCATGATGAAATGATCAAATGATTGAGGTGCTCTTGTCTCTCTTTCGAAATTACAAGTTCCTTTGAGCCAAATAAAAATGAAAATGCAAGTTGATAATATAATTTGCGTTGATATCATGAAAAACTAAACTAATACACCGGTGACAAATTTATCATAAATTTTTTTATCACAAAAATTCCAAAATCTGTACACCTTTGATAAATTTACTCAAAACTAATTTTTGACAACAAAAAACTCCAAACTGAAACATTTGTGACAAATTTATCATATGTTAGTTTCACTTAAATTGGATTCATACAATGAAAAATCATAAACTAATACATATATGATAAACGGAAAGTAAAACCTTAAACTGTTAAATTCGTAAATTGCCATGTCTCATCTAGCTTAGTAAGTTGACATAGGAGATAAAATTATCACAACTGTACTGGTTTGGAGTATTTCATGATGTTAACCTCTATGATATTTCCGTAAATTTTTATCTCTTTAATTTTCTCTCTTTTTTCAATAAAATTACCTTTAGTTCCCTATATTTAATAGTAGACTAAAACAAATCCTTGTAAATTGTTTTGAGCAAATCAGCAATCCCCTCCTTTATTGGATAAAATAAGCAAATTCATTCTTCTTACGATATCTCCAAATAATAAATTCATTTTAAAACTGGATCTTTATTTTCATTTCCCATCTTGCCCTCGCATAGAAATTAATATCGCGTAGAATAACGAAAATAAATTACTGGAAAGAAAGGACTGAGAAATGAAATGAGTCCATAAAAGTGGGAAAATTAGTAACTGCAAATAAAATTAATAGACCTAATGCATGTGATAAGTTGGAGACCCACGAGATAAAACGTATCCCATGAATCGAGGCGCCTGCATCAGGTGCAGTCAATAACCCATTCATAGCTTCTTATAAGATTGATGCCTCTCAAATCTCAATTGTCTGTTTTGCTGTCACTTTCCGTGGTATTTTCTTGGATCCTTGGATTTCTTCAAGGTATACCGCAAGATCTTCCTGGACTAATGTTAAGGCAAAAAGAACAGATGAAGACATCATTTTCGATCCCTCCGACTAAGGATCCCGCATACCCATTATTTCAAATCCCATCAATTCAGCTATCTACTATTCGGCCCCCTATTTCAACCTGTAAACTTCACTTTTGGACCCGCAAGCCGGCAAGTATATATTAGACCACCCTTTCAAACAATATCTTTCTTTTTCTTTATTCCGTTTGGTCAATTATTAAATTGGACATGAAGTTCCAAGAAATTGTATGGAACAGTTGTTCCATTTATTAGAATAGCCCAGTGGTCCTTTCCATAGAACCTTGCCACCACCTTCCTTTGCCCTTCTCAATACTCAATGTGACATGCTAATTTTCATAAGTGTCTCTATAGCTTTTATCAATCAATAAAAAAAATAATAATCTTGCCAGGCTTGCAGCTCAATTTTCCCTCCCTATAAATTTGCTTGCACTTTGCATGGCTAGTGTAAGCCCAGCACTTACAGTTCTCCTCAAACCCACATAGAAATCTTGTTGTTGGCTTATTTTAATTCCCTCTTCTTTTAACTCTTCTCATTTCCAATGGCATCAATCTCATAAAGAGGGAGTTAATTTTAGAGTATTTAGTCTTCTTGTTGTGAAAAAGAAAAAAAAAAAGGAAAAAGAGAGAGAGAGAGCCTTTGGGTTTCTGGCCATGGAGTTGCAACCGAGAGCGAGCTCAATCATTGCCAAAAGGCTATGGAAGATTGTGAAAATCGCTATTGTTATGATCAGGAAAGGGCTGATGTCCAAGAGAGAGTTTATTAATGACATGATCGACGGGGCGAGGGACAAGAAGCTCATGAGAAAATCGCTAAGGAGTCTTAGCTTCAATCACTACAACCGCTCAAAGAAAATGAGCCGGGTCGGGCTCAACAGGTACGAGTACGAGTTCTCTTGCAGCAACAGCCCTAATCCGGTCATTGTCCACTCGGCAAAGAACGAGAAGCAACGCTTTCCCTGCATGAGGCTCCCCAAAGTTATTGAAGACTTTGCGGAGGACGAGCCCGGGTACCCTGAGACGCTCGTTGTCGTGGCGAAGACTCCTGAGTACACGTTCAATATCCAGATCGAGCGACGCAGCCCACTCAAATCGCCCTACTCGGTGAGGGTCTCTAATTATTCTAATTACTCATCAGATGATGAGGGTGATTGGAAATATGGGCAAGTGGACCACAAGGCTGAGGAATTCATCAGGAGGTTTTATGACGAACTGAGGAAGCAAATCGTGCACTAATGGCCCCAGCTCCAGTTCAAAATCCTACTTTTAAGTTTCATGGATGGTGTGGATCAGTCTCGCAGGTCATGTCATCCATCAGATTTGCAAGCGATTCAGTGGTACCCCACCTAGGATATCAAAAGAAATAAAATAAGACCCGTCTTCTTTTTAATGTTGGGCTTATGAGAGTGGTTGTATAGTATGTATATATTGTCCGCTCTAAAATTTGTTAAGGGCGCGTTTGGTAACGATTCTATTTCCGGGAACAAACTGTTCCCGGGCACTGATTCTGAATAAAAGAACGTGTTTGGTAACTGTTCAAAATTTCTGATTCTAGAATAGAATTGCGTTTGGTACTATGCTAATTGATTATGTTCCAAATCAATTTCTTTTGATTTTTAAATAAAATTTTTACTTTTTTTTTTCCTTTTTCTCTTATTCTTCTTCTTCTTCTGGCTGGCGACCTCACCAGAGTGTCGCCGGCCCTCGGCGAGGCTAGCCCTCATCGGCCGAGCCTCGCCGGCAGCTAGGGATGGCTCGCCCAGCCATGGGTTAGAGTGATAATCAATTCAGGGGACAAGTGCGGGAGCGAAAGTAACAAAGACTTGGCTTGCCATCATCATCATCATCATCTATCTAATTTGGATATAGGAATGTCGGTCACATCCCTCTACTTCTGATTTTAGGTGTATCTTGAAAATTCCAATGATTTTTTTCCTTGCTGTATATTTTATTCATGAAACCAAACTGTGTAATAAGTATTGCATTGCTTAGGCTACACATTATAATAGTCGTTACAACTCCATATATCACATTTCAATGTAATAACCATTACATTACAGTCTCATCCAATTACTTTAACCAAACGGGTTGTATGTAAATATAAACATCGTGGTAGCCCAATGGTAAATGATCACAGTTACCTATTAGGAGGTCACAAGTTTGAGTCTTATTGTGAATGTAATCAACTTATGTTTATGACATTTTCTACATTATATGAAGAGCGTCCTGATCTCTAGTATGCCGGTAAGGTTGCAACAATGGGCTTGTACACCCGCACAGATATATGAATAGTTACTACTTAAACCGAATATTTAGTAGAGGGAGTGGAGCTCTTATGGTAAGTTTGCGTTGGTTGATGTTCTCTACCCTTTTCAACCCATAAAAAGGATAAGTCTAAACATGTTCGGAATTAGTTGGTTGATGTTGTCCACCCTTTTCAACCCGTAAAATGATGGCAATGCCGGTGGTTGTGCAAGCGACTACGGTTGCAAGTGGTGGGTGGATGGCTGGCGGCGGCAGCTGGTGCTTCTGCTAGTTGACGTGGCTGATTCTTTGGGATGACATGCTTAGAGATAGTAGGGTTTCTCGACTCTTTTTTGAAAGAGGGTATTCTAGTCCTTATATTTTATGTGTGAAACCTAATTATAGGTTTTAGAAATCAAGGATACAAATTAATGCTAGAGCGAAACTTGAGGATGAATTTTATAAATATCCCAAATTTGTTTTTCTCACGTGGTCTTTTTCACATATGCAAGTGACATAACATAATGAAATCATACTAGAGTTGACAAGAAATTTCGAGGAAACATAACGGAGCCTTAATTTATACTCTGAATCAAATCATATACTAACAAAGTGAACCGGACAATTATTGCTGCCCAGATAACGCGGTTCAGTGGTCAAACCTCTAACGTACATGATTTTCTTCAAGATGACAACGACTAAACCTCGTGATGGCATTGAATCGAGCCATCCCGTCACTTTCCTGGAAATTTAAGTTAGGTTATGAAGACGTCGGACCAGAACGTCATTGCTGAGCATAACATTGGAGTATCATTTACACTCGAGGATATGAGCATTCCCCTCTTTCATTGGACAAAATAAGCAAACCCCTTTTCCTTATGATATCTCCAAATAATGAATTCATTTTGAAAAGAAAATCTTTATTTTCATTGTCTATCCTTTCACTCGCACCAAAAAAGACTAAAAAACCCCATTGCATACTCAGCCAAAACCCCACATCTAAAAAGACTAAAATTATCCTCCCTTCAAAACGAGCCACCCCACATGCCCTGGCCTCCTCTACCAAGCACCACCCGCTGCATTGTGACGTTGCCATCCTGTCGTCATTCATTGTCGGCCGCCCCTGCTCACAACCATCAGCCCCGTCTGTCTCTCCATGCTCTATTTCTTCTCTGCGCTCTATATGTATGGCTAGATCTCTCTCTCAGTCTCTCGCCGAGGTTGTGAAAGGTACTTGATCCGGACATGAAGGGTTTATGTTTTGTTATGACTGCGGACTTGAGACTTGATCCGCATAGAGCCTGAATCAGATAAAAGAATAGTTCATTGTTTGTAATTTGTCGAGTTATGACTTTTCCTTATAATTTTTGTAAAAGCTTAAGTTATTATATAAAGACATGATTTAATATTTCAATATTATTTTATAACTCTTCTTGACACTTAGTCTGGTCTTTTTTTTTTTTTTTAAACTAAGCATGGACATAGTAAATAGGGTTTGAAATGATTAAAGACCTCTTATTCTGATACCATGTGAGATTTGTAAGACCATTTCTAACTGTTCTAAAAGTTCAGATTATTTGATGAACGCATCATCTAATATTTACTTAAGCTTTTAGAATTGTTGACAATTATTTCATAAAATCTCTCATGGTATTAAAGTAGGATGTCTCAAGTTCAAATCTTTCCGAGTCCCATTTGTCTCTCCAATAAAATATGTCCAACACTTAGTATTGAGCAAAAAGGAGAAGACTAAGCATGATGGAGAGTGAAATATTAAATTACTCCTTCATGTAACAACTTAAATTTTTAGAATAGTTAGTAGTGGTCATACAAAATATCACAGTTAGGCGGGATTGGTGGTCTTGGTAATGAAGTTGTCCTTGAGACATTAACATCGTACTAATCTCTCTCTCGCACGTGCAATTCCATCCATAACAAAGTGACATTAGAAGAGAGAGAGAGACATAGAGGTGGAGCCGAATCCTTCACGGTGCAAATGCACTTTAAATCCCTTCCTTGCCTCCTCAGAACGCACCCATCTCCACTGACTCTCCCCCTTCTCCGCTCCCCAACTGCTGCCTCTTCCCAAACCCTGAATTCCCCATGAGCTCCCGACCCTGGCGGGCCTCTGTGTGCAACTCATATCAACTTGAATTCGAGTAACTCCTAGTCCGTGGAGGTTGGCATGGAGAAGAAGCAGCTGCCGAAGTCCAAGTGGAAGAAGGAGCCATACTCGGACGAGCTTGCGAAAGAGAGGGTTTTCGTTTTCTGTGCTCATGAGGTAAAGTAAAATAATCGGAGCTTGGTCTTGAAACAAATTAGTAAAGTGTTTCAAGTTGTTTCGTGTAGGTTTGAGTTCATCACCTCTAACCAAACCAAATTGACCCTTCAAAAGACTGTTGATTTACTTACTACCTAAATTAAAAGGAAACCCGACCCTAAAAAAAACCTCTAATTTATGGATTTGGTCGGTTTGGTTTGGTTTGGTTTTTTTTTTTTTTTTTTTTTTGGTCGTTTTGGTTTGGTTTGGTTTGAATGGTTCTTTTTTACACCCTAAAGGTCAAGGCTGTTGGATGAATTCTCTTAAAGTATTTTGAAGTTGACAACATTTTTATCAGTCTAGTCTGAAGACTTACAGACTCAATTGACAAAGTCTGAAGATCAAAGTCTGAAGCTAGCAAGACTCAAGACTTATATTTCAAAGTCTACTCACATGGACAAGGTTTCCGGGACGACGTTTATTCGATCTTATATGATCTTTATTCTAACGACTAGTGGATATCTTTCTACTGGATTCAGCACTAAACGATCTTACTTTCATATGGAATATGTTTAGATTCTCTAAAGATTTCGCAACTTATATTTGGAAGTATCTACTTATGGAAGCCGAGATCCCGATTGTATGGGCGAGCGGGATTGATGGGCTATCAACACTTACCTTAAAGAGCTCAAGATCTCTCTCATTGATTCTGTCCAACGGGTTGATTGGAAGAACTTCTTTGGAAGGTGCCAACGGTATTGAAGGCATAAAGAAGTATATAAGAGAGATGCTCTAGTTGTTGAAGGGTGCGGATAGAAGAATTCCAAAGTTTGAATCTCCTTTTTCTATTTTGCGATATCATTCTTCGAGCGATATTTGTAATCAAAAGATAGATCATATTGTAGTGAGACCTTGAGGAAGTGTAGTAGAGTTTTCTACACTTTGTGGACTCAAGAGCATGAGACTATAATCACTCTTATTGATTCTTAGTGAAATCCAGCCAGAAGGGCTGTCCGTGCGGGAGAGTGGACGTAGGCTTGATCTCGAGCCGAACCACTATAAATGGAGTCTTGATTCTCTATCCCTAATCCTTTATATCGTTAATTGTTTTCATTTGCTGCAATTGTTGGTTTTAAGTTATTAATATCTCATTCGGATTTAATTTATTAAAATTGTTTTAAACACCTATTCACCCCCCTCTAGGTGCTAATTCTAGTCCTAACAATTGGTATCAGAGCTTGTGTACTTGTTTATAAGAAGTGTCTTTACTTCTAAGTAAAAGATCTATGGCTAGTATGTTGCCTACAGGGTTGGTTGAAGGTCAAAGCAATACCAGACCTCCATACTTTAATGGAAAAGATTACAGCATATGGAAAAATAAGATGAAGGCATTCCTAAGATCAAAAGATCCTTTGGAATGGGAAGTGGTTGATAAGGGAATTATTCCTACTGCTGCATCAGAATCAGAGAGAGGAAAAGAAACTGATGTTTCTACTCGTCTGACTCAAGAAGAAATCACCAAGAGACAGACTCTTGACGCCAAAGCTATTTACTCTTTATATTGTGCTTTATCCCATACTGAGTATAACAGAATATCTTCTTGTGATACATCAAAAGAAGTATGGGATAGACTTCACATTACCTATGAAGGAACTTATCGTGTGAAAGAAACGAGGATCAACATTCTCTTGGGACAATATGAAGTCTTTAAGATGAGATCAGGAGAATCTATAACTGACATGTTTAGTCACTTTACTGAAATTGTGAATGGTCTTGAATATCGGGGACATCCAATCTCGGGACATATGAAGGTCAACAAACTCCTTCGAGGACTCTCAAAAGACTGGAATTATATAAAAACCTCAATAAGAGAGACACTGAGAGGATTGCTCCACTTTCGTAGACGAATTGGTTGGGACTCTTCAATCCTATGAAGTAGAATGGACCAACGAAGATGAAGACTCAAAAGGTAAGAAATCTATTGCCTTAAAGTCTAATGACTATTCGATGCTACGTACTCGAAGAAGATCTAGATGATGAAGAACTAGCACTCATGATAAAGAGATTCGGAAAGTTGAACAGAAAAGGAAGGAAATTCAATTGGAAGAAACAAAATTCTCAAAGGTTTCAAAATAGGTCGACGAGAGGAAGATGATTCTAACAAAGAAGTGACTTGCTTTGAATGCAAGAAAAAGGGACACATCAGACCCAACTGTCCTCTATTAAAGAAGAGAAAAGGAAAGACGAGAAAAACAGGGAAGGCACTCAAAGCGAGACTTGGAGTGATGCGAATGTGAAGAAAGTGACGATGATTATGCCAATATCTGTTTAATGGCAAAATCAGACTCAGACTCAGACCTTGATTCAGACACAGACTCAGACAGCGAACTCGAGGTTACTATCAAAAAGAAGATTAAATGGTATCTTGATAGTGGCTGCTCAAGACATATGACATGAGACTCAAGCTGCTTCATAAGACTTATCTAGATAGACGGAGGAAAAGTTTCTTTTGGTGGTAACAACAAAGGAAGGATTACTAGTCGCGGAACAGTAAAGATTGGAAGTTTGTCTATCAATAATGTTTCCTTAGTTGAAGGATTAAACTACAACTTGCTTAGCATAAGTCAGTTGTGTGATTCTGGTTTCAAGATCAACTTTCAGGAAGAAACGTGCTTTGGAATCAGTAAAGACTTTACTCAATCTTTTACTGGTCGAAGACATGGAAATATCTATCTTCTGGATGTAAACCAAGAAAGATCACAGTGCTTAATATCAGTACAAGATGAAGCAAATCTATGGCACAAAAAGCTAGGCTATATCAATATGAAGCAAATCAACAAGATTTCTTCAAAGAAACTTGTTCGAGGATTACCTATTCTCAATTACTCAAAGTCTGATCTTTGTACACCATGCGTCTTTGGGTAAACAGGTGAGAAACTCTTACAAATCAATAAATAAAGTTTCCACTAATCATGTATTGCAGCTTTTGCACATGGACTTGTTTGGACCTACCGAACGAAAATCATTGGTGGTAAAAGGTTCTGTCTGGTAATAGTGGATGACTATTCACGATTCACTTGGGTCTACTTTCTTTCAAGTAAGTCAGAGACATTTTCTCTCTTTTCAAAATTTGCTAAAAAGGTGCAGAATGAGAAAGGTCACACTATCTCAAGCATTTGTATAGACCATGAAGGTGAGTTTGAAAATCAAGACTTTGTTAAATTTTGTGATGAATTTGGTTTTCAACACAAATTCTCCTCTCCATATACACCAGAACAGAATGTGGTTGTGGAAAGGAAGAATAGGTCTTTACAAGAAATGACAAGAACACTTTTAATTGGAAATCAAATTTCTTCAAGGTTTTGGGCAGAGGCTGTTTCAACTGCTTGCTATATTATAAACCGAGTGTTTTTAAGGCCAATTCTTGAGAAAACCCCTTACGAAATTTTTAAAGGAAAGAAACCAATAGTTTCTTATTTTCAAGTATTTGGTTGTAAATGCTTTATTCTAAAGAATGCTAATGATCGTGTTGGTAAGTTTCAAGAGAAATCAGATGAATGATTTTTTCTTGGTTACTCAACTACAAGCAAGGCCTACAGAGTTTTCAACAAGAAGACTCGGATCGTGGAAGAATCAATGAATGTCAAATTTCAAGACTCTCCACAAGTTCAGCGAATCTGATCGAAGATTCAGAATCTACTCCGAGACAATCGCTAGATCTAACTCCATTGAAGCATTTACTAATTCGGAATCAGTACAACAAGCTACTGATGAAGAATCTACTCAAGAAGAAAATCAACAATCTATCAGACTGACCGAGAATCGGAAGCACAAGTCTAGTCATCTGAAGAACTCATTATTGGGAACATTAATGAGGGAATTCGAACAAGATCCAAAAGGCGAGAAGAGTCTAGTGCTGTTGCTCTTATTTCTGAAATAGAACCCAAAAATATTGAAGAAGCTTTAGCTGATGAAAGCTGGATTGAAGCAATGCAAGAAGAGCTCAGACAATTCAGTATTAACGACGTATGTGAATTGACTCCCAAACCAAAAGGTAAATCAGTTATTGGAGCTAAATGGGTTTTCAAGAACAAAGTTGACGAAAAGGGCAAAGTAACAAGAAACAAAGCAAGACTCGTGGCTAAAGGATACACGCAAGAAGAAGGGATAGACTATGATGAGACTTACGCTCTAGTAGCAAGGTTAGAAGCAATCGAGATTACTACTTGCTTTTGCTTGCTATAAGAATTTCAGGTTGTTTCAAATGGATGTCAAAAGTGCTTTCTGAATGGATTTATTCAAGAAGAAGTCTACGTGGAACAACCTCATGGATTTGAAGATTCAAAGAAACCGGACTACGTGTTCGGACGAAGAAAGCTTTATATGGATTGAAACAAGCTCCTCGAGCTTGGTATGAAAGGCTAAGTAATTTCTTAATTCATAGTGGTTTTTCTAAAGGAAAGGTAGACACTACTTTGTTTATTAAAATGGAAGGTAAAAACTTTCTACTTGTTCAGATTTATGTTGATGACATCATATTCGGATCATCTAATGAGACTTTGTGCAAGAAATTTTCTAAGTCTATGCAGGATGAATTCGAGATGAGCATGATTGGTGAACTATCCTTTTTCCTTGGTCTACAAGTCAAACAACTAAAGGAGGGAATATTCATTCATTAAGAGAAATATGCAAAAGAACTTGTTAAAAAGTTCGGTCTGGAAAATTGTAAAAAGACTAACATACCAATGTCAAGTTCCTTGAAGATAGACAAAGATGAAGCAGGGAAGAAAATCGACCAAAAGTTATACAGGAGTATTATTGGTTCTCTTCTATATCTTACTGCATCCATACCTGACATATTATTTAGTGTTTGCATATGTGCTAGGTTTCAATCTGATCCTAGAGAATCTCACTTAAGTGTTGTTAAACGTATTATTAAATATGTTGCTACCACTGCTAAGATCGGTCTTTGGTATTCCAAAGAATGAGACTTTACACTTCTTGGCTATTCAGACGCAGATCTTGCAGGTTGTAGAGTTGAAAGAAAAATCACTTCAGGTACTTGTCAATTGCTTGGAAACAAGGCAGTATCTTGGTTTTCAAGGAAACAAAGTACTTGTGGCTCTTTCAACGGCCGACGAAATACGTAGCCCTTGGAAGTTGCTGTTCTCAAATATTGTGGATAAAACAACAACCGCAAGACTTTGGCATTGAAGACTCTTGCACGAAATAAGATGTGACAACACCAAATAAGCGCAATCAATCTTACAAAGAATCCTATCCTACATTCAAGAGCAAAACATATTGAGATTCGACATCACTTTATAAGAGATCATGTTCAGAACAAAGAGGTCTTGATACAGTTCATAGACTCAAAGAATCAACTGGCAGACATCTTCACAAAGCCACTTGAGAAAAGCTCATTTGAGTTTATTCGCTCAAGACTCAATATATTATCTCTTGAAGAATGTTGAAGCTTAGACTCAGAAACTAAAGTCTGATAGAGTATCAGACTCAAAAGGTTGAAGACTGAGAATACCAATCGACACGACTGTAAGTTCATATCGAAAAGGTAAGATCGTCTATTTATCTCTAATTGACTTATTAAGGCAATTTTATTTAAAAAGGGTGGTTATCGATTTATTAAGGCAGTTATTTTTTTTTTTTAAAAAAAAGGAAATTCTTAAGATTTCCAAAAATTGCAACGCTTGGATTTCCCCCGTATCTGTTATCTTTTATACTCTCATTCTCCTTCATTTTTACATTACCCAGAAACCCTAGATCAAAAGCTTTTCACTGCTCTATATTTTTCTCTCCAAAACTTCTTCGTTTCAAAATTCTCAACTTTCTTGCGACACAAGTGAGAAAGCTTCTCCAAAGAAAGCACAATGTCGTATCAAAGAAAGTCATCCAGAATAGCAAACAGGGGACCACAAGGATCTAATGAGGGGCCTACGCACTTCGATCTGATTGAAGAAAGCGACTTTTCTTCTGAGCAAACTCCTCAACGATCTCAACTGCGGTCTTCCCCAACTAGACCTCAAGAACTTCGTCCTCAAAATGCGAAAACAGTTTTGAAGATATTGAACCAAGTAAGAACTCTTAAGCCTGCCTTTGTTTATAGGCTCTACTCTGTATTAAAGGAAGGAGGTTCTGCGATGACCTTCATTGATGAGTTTCTGAAAGAGAAGGGTTATAGAAACGAGACGCACTTTCGTACTATCATGGAAAGGTCTGGAGTTGTGCTTGAGGGAACTGCTGCAAAAGCATTTGCAAATTTTCCTAGTGACCCTAGGTTTGGTAGTATGAATCAGCCTGAGGGAAAGGATGATGACGAAAAGATGTTCATACACTTTAAACCATGGATGTGTGTGGTTGCAAACCTTCGAGGGAAGAAGGATGAACTATTCCGCTCAGACGGACACGAAAGAAGTATGAAAAATTGCTGAAGCGTGGGGTGATGAACCCACGGACTGTGGGTTTCGATTTTCTGGACCTATTGAGCATAAATCTGCGAGAGAAATTTGAAAAGCTGCAACTTTATCGGTTACGCACGGCATCGTGACATGGCACATTTTGAATTAACGGCGTATTTCTACTCCAATCTCAGTTTCATTGATGCAAACAGATTTTCTTTCAGCGTGAGGGATAAAGAGTATGTCGTTGATAAGGACATTTTGGCTGATGTACTTTGTGTGGAAAGAGGGGCCTTCCAATCAATCAGTGTGTCTGTAAGCCATGCTACTCTTGAACTAGCAAGGGATAGAATTGCAGAAGGTCGACTCTCCTACTCCGAATGAATGCAACAAATACTTTGCTGCACAAGATTGTGATCAACTGTCGAGACCCAAATCGACATCCAAGACAGATGTATCAATTTCTCGAAGCCAAGTTGATGTTTGCCATCAAGACTGGTCTCAAACTTCTCTTTGCCGCATACAATCATATTTCACATGTACGGATGCATGGCAAAGGACAAAGGAAAACTTTCTTATGCTGCTCTCATTACTCGTCTCTTCGAGACATCTAAACATTCAACCTCCTCATATTCTCACGGTGAAGACTATTGATAAAATGGTCATCGGGTTGAGGATGATTACCAAGATGCGTCTGAAAGAGCTTAGCAAGAAGCTGGAGCAATTCAAGGAAAAGACTCCTATCAAGCTCAGACCAGACTCATCAGCAGCCAAAAGGAAAGGGAAAGAACTTGTGGTTGGTTCTACCAAGAAGAGAAGGGCAATCATCCTGGAAGATGAAGATGATAAGGATGCTATACCCATCTCTACTCTGGTTTCTCAATTTGCTGCATCTATTCCAACTATTCCAGAACATCAAGTTCCAGAGGAAGAGAAAGAGGAAGAGGAAGAGGAAGAGAAGACAGAGGAAGAAAGAGAGGAAGAGGAAGAAGGAAAAGAAGAAAAAGCATATGAACCAGAATGAACAGATTCTCCAGCAGAAAAGGAGAATCTACAACAGCCTGTCACTGAGGACACTCCTCAGAAAGAAGAGTTCTTTTCTCCTCCAGAAGACATGAAAACAGGGGGAGATAAGGAAAGAGAACACACACCTCTTCTGCTGACTTTTAGAGAAGAGGATGCACAAACAGGTGTTAGTCGATCACCTCCTGATGCTGAGGATATTTATGCTGCACAGTTTCCTGAAGGAGAGGCATCATCTCCACACACTGAACTTCCTGCTGATATTCATACTGGCTTGACTCCACCATCAGACCGAGCTGAAACAAGCACTCAGACTGACAACTCTTGAGATTTTCAAAAGCTGCTTGAGCTCATCTTGGAACTTAAAGGTCAAATTTATGCCATGGGATATGAATTTCAGAACTTGTAGAATGAAAATCATGCAATGTTCATCACTTTGCATGATCGCTTAAAGATGTTCGGCGTCGGATTCGGGATACCGCAAAGGGCACTACTCTCACCCAAGTACATGAAGATTTGAGGAAGTTGGAAGACACTGTCAAGTCTATGGAGGACTTTTAACTTGTTCGCATTCCTCGAGCTCCATGATTTTTTTATGCTGACAAAAAGGGGGAGAAGACTTTGCAGATTTTCGAAGATTTTCTGTTTTCAAAACAAACCAAATATTATCTTTTTGCTATCTTGACTTTGACTTGAGTTTTTTTAACGTGTGCAGTTTTTTGAATGTGTGATCACTATGGCAATACTTTAAGCTTCGTAAATTAGATAGTACTTGTCTCATTTTATGACTAATGAGGTTTTGGTGAATGCAGATCTATGTACAGGGAAAGTCTGTGTACAGGATATCTGTGTACAAGATAACTTCTACTATCTTTTTTAAAATCTTTTATGATGCTTGCTTAAAAGTTGTATTGCAGGGCGATAATATTCAAATCTGCAGGAAAGTTTTGTCACCATCAAAAATGGGGAGATTGTTGGATGAATTCTCTTAAAGTATTTTGAAGTTGACAACATTTTTATCAGTCTAGTCTAAAGACTTACAGACTCTATTGACAAAGTCTGAATATCAAAGTCTGAAGCTAGCAAGACTCAAGACTTATATTTCAAAGTCTACTCACATGGACAGTTTCCAGGACGACGTTTATTCTGATCTTATATGATCTTTATTCTAACGACTAGTGGATATCTTTCTACCGGATTCAGCACTAAACGATCTTACTTTCATATGGAATATGTTTAGATTCTCTAAAGATTTTGCAACTTATATTTGGAAGTATCTACTTATGGAAACCGAGATCCTGATTGTATGGGCGAGTAGGATTGATGGGCTATCAACACTTACCTTAAAGAGCTCGAGATCTCTCTCATTAATTCTGTCCAACGGGTTGATTGGAAGAACTTCTTTGGAAGGTGCCAACGGTATTGAAGGCATAAAGAAGTATATAAGAGAGATGCTCTAGTTGTTGAAGGGTGCGGATAGAAGAATTCCAAAGTCTGAATCTCTTTTTTCTATTTTGCGATATCATTCTCCGAGCGATATTTGTAATCAAAAGATAGATCATATTGTAGTGAGACCTTGAGGAAGTGTAGTAGAGTTTTCTATACTGTGGATTCAAGAGCATGAGACTGTAATCACTCTTATTGATTCTTAGTGAAATCCAACCAGAAGGGCTGTCCGTGCGGGAGAGTGGACGTAGGCTTGATCTAAGCCGAACCACTATAAATCTGGAATCTTGATTCTCTATCCCTAATCCTTTATATCGTTAATTGTTTTCATTTGCTGCAATTGTTGGTTTTAAGTTATTAATATCTCATTCGGATTTAATTTATTAAAATTGTTTTAAACACCTATTCACCCCCCTCTAGGTGCTAATTCTAGTCCTAACAAAGGCGAAATCAAGATTGCTGTAGAACTTGACATGATGACCTCACCGATTCATTAGAAGTCAAGCCTTGCGCACGAGGCTTCACCAGAGAGAGAGAGAGAGAGAGACCAATGGTGATGGTGAGGGACCCGGTTGGAGCCAAGGGATGATCAAATAGAGACGAATAGCGGTGGTGAGGGATCCAATGATACTTGGAGTGAGAAATGACGAGGGTGTATGGTATTTTCTTGTTCTTTATTATCACACTCACTTGTTACTATCTCAATTTTTTGGGCATATATTCAAAAGACACGACATGATAAAGTTACATAGATTCTTAGATGGACTGATATATTGTTTGCATTAACACGACACTCTTATGCACATGCACACATATAATACATGTTTAAAAATGTTTGTACCGTGCTTAAAGAAATTGTTCTGCCTATTGATATAAAACAAACTTCTAACTCTTAGAAGAATGTTAGACACATAGTATCATGTGACATTCAAAATTTTATATCATATTGGATTTATCTTGCGAAATATACAAAGTAAGATACACACCTCGATAGTCGTTTCCTCGGGTTTTCTAGGGTTCAATCCACGTAAATCGGGTCAAATTGGTGGAAATGATGCTAGAGGAAGCAACAGTCGGAGGTGTGGAATCTATGTATCATGCCAGACAAAATATGAGCTAAAACCACATCCGAATGCACCTGCTCATTGGGCGGAGCCTGCTCGGGCCTGAACTTCCTGAGGTCCTTCCCAGGATCACTCAATAGAAAATCATGGGCGGGCCCTTAGGGCTGCCTTCTTTTTCTTATTTTCAACTAAGCAAATGCAAAAATTAATTTTAGCTTTGTGTTATTATATTGAATACTTTAACTATGAGTTTCATACTATTTTTTCTATTCTGAATTAGAAATTTGGGCTTATTGTATCCAATTTGCGGTTGTAGATATTAAATATCACGATATAATCTTTAGTTAAAACATATTTCACGATTTCTTTTAATAAGTATGTGGGCGTGGTGGGGTGGCAGGGGCTCAAGGCCCTTGGCAGGCGTGGCCCACCCACTGATGGGACTTAGGATTTTTGTCCAAACCCCCGCAATGAATCTAAAAAGCTTTCTTTGGTCTGTAATGAATCTAGAAAACTTAGCTGGCTATTTATCTTGGTCTACGTTTTCGGCCCATCTACCATCACTTATCGGAACTAGATGCAATAAGAACACGAGTTGGATGAGACGGGTTGCGGTAAGGGTTGATTGAACTCCAGTAGCAGACTGCAGAATTGCTCAATATTATCGTCACTGGAGATTAAAACACAAGAAACTATGCAATAGCCATTCGATCCAAAATTATGCTAATTTATGAAAATAAAATAAAGAATATAACTTTATTAAAAGTGTGATGGCCCGAGCGGCAGTGCGTAGGGAGGAGGGTTGGCGGTGCGTTCGCGCCTCGGCCCCGGACATGCGCAATGAATGGGTCCCTCTCCCTCTTGTCCCACATCGCTTAGGGGGGGAGTCTTGGGCCAATTTATAATGGCTTGGCCCCTTTAATCTGTATAACGCGTTTTAAAGCCATGAGAATTCAGTGTCCAAAACGGATAATATTATATAGTGGAGCCCGGATTGTTACAAATTGACGATGCGCGGGGAGGAGGGTTGGCAGTGCGTTCGCACCTCGGTCCCCGAACATGCACAAGGAAGGGGTCTCTCTCCCTCTTATCCCACATCGCTTAAGGGGGGAGTCGGGTCAGTTTATAATGGCTTGGGCCTCTTTAATCTATATAACACGTTTTAAAGCACTGAGAACTCAGTGTCCAAAGCGGATAATATTATACAGCGGGGCCGGGGCCGGGGTAGTTACAAAAAGAGAGAATAGAGAATAAGCTAAGGGCACAAGATTAGGAAAGTTATTAAGTGCACTTAAAGTGAATAGACCTAATGCATGCGATATATTGGAGATCCACGTGACTCGACATTTCATATGAATTGAGCCGGCTACAAAAAGTATAGCCAATAGCCTAGTCGATAATTTCTCATGAAATTGATGATGTTCTCGATCTCAATCTCAATCTCAAGTCTCTGTCCATCTGTCACTTTCTAGGGTACTTTCTTGGATATAACCTGGACTTTCTCCAACGTTGTCAAGAAATTCATGCCACAAGATCTTCCTGGGCTAATTTTCAGGCAAAAAGAGCAGCTGAGGAGATCATTTTCAATCCCTCCGACCAAGGACTCCAAGAACCCATTATTTCAAATCCCATCAATTTAGTTGTATACCATTCAACTCCCTGTATCAGCTTGTGCACTTCACTTTTGGACCCACAGGCAAATAATAGCTCCTTATAAACACTATCGGTATTGTACAGGTATTTCTAGGAAAATATGTGGAGCCGGTGTGTAGTCCACTAGAATATCGTAGTGATGCTTTCAATAAGAACTTGCTACCACCTTCCTTTGCACTTTTTAATACTCAACGTCTCTCAATAATTTACATGTTGCTTTTCATTAGGGTCTCTATAGTTTATATTAATTAATAAACAGGCTTGCCGCTCAGCTTTATTTATTTTTTGGTCCCGCTCCCTATAAATGTGCTTGCACTTTGCATCGACTAGTGCAAACCGCACTTAGAGATCTCCTCAAACACGTATAGAAATCTCTTTGTTGGCTTATTTTGATTTCCTCTTCTTTTAATTCTTCTTATGTCCAATGGCATTATTCTCATAAAGAGGGGCTTAATTTTAGAGTATTTAGTCTTCTTGTTGTAAAAAAAAAAAAATCAGAGAGAGCTTTTGGGTTTGAGTTCTGGTCATGGAGTTGCAACCGAGGGTGAGCTCAATCATTGCCACGAGGCTATGGAAGATTGTGAAAGCCGCCTTTGTAATGATCCGGAAAGGGTTGATGTCCAAGAGAAAATTTATCAATGACATGATTGAAGGGTTAAGGGACGGGAAGCTCATGAAAGAGTCGCTGAGGAGTCTTAGCTTCAATCACTATAACCACTCGAGGAATATGCGTCGGATGGGGCTCAACGGATATGAGTACGAGTTCTCCTGCAGCAACAGCCCAAACCCGGTTATCGTCCACTCGGCCAAGAACAAGAGCCAATTCTTCCATTGCATGAGGCTCCCTAAAGTCATCGAAGACTTCGTGGAGGACGAGCCAGTATACCCTGAAACACTCGTTTTTGTGGCGAAGACCCCCGAGTACACATTCAACATCCAGATCGAGCAACGCAGCCCACTCCTCTCGCCCTACTCGGTGAGGGTCTCTAATTACTCGTCAGATGATGAGGGTGATGGAAAATATGGGCAAGTTGACTACGAGGCTGAGGAATTCATCAGCAGGTTTCATGACCAACTGAGGAAGCAAATAGTGCACTAAAGGTTCAAGTTCAAAATCCTGCCTTAAGTTTCATGGGTTGTGTTGATCAATCTCCCAAGTCGTCCATCAGATTTGTAAGCATTTCCATGGTACCCAACTTAAGATTTCCAAGAAAGCTAAAAGGACCCATCTTCTTTGTAATGTTGGGTTTTATAAAAAGTGGTTGTCTAATCTGTGAACACCGTCCACTCTGAATTATGTTAAATCTTGATGTCTTTTTCTCATATTGGAAGACTCGGTCTTTCTTATGCATATCACATGTATGTCCAAAACTCCTCAATAACAAGGGGAGCATGATTAAATGGCAAAACAAATAATTTGTACAAAATAAAGGAACCATTGCGTATGTTTCAGTCCTTTTTCTAACTTAATTTATGGTTTACTCATAAAATTGATGAATGCATGATATCTTCTTGTTGATGCAAGTGGGCCCTTTTCAACTAAATAAAGTGCTTCTGCTTCTGCTTTTGCTTTTTCACAATTTGATTTCTCTTTTGAGGCCCACCGAGCCCTTCAGTTCAGCAGCATTTCTTACCTTTATTTCACTAAGCAAGTGGACTGATTCTCGTTCTGTTGGCACATTGGAAGCATGTGTTCCATGACTCGGCAATTGGTTCCCTTCCTGTGGAATCTATGATTTATCTTTCTCGATCAGAAGAGAACTCTTGCAATGAACTGGCTCATGTAAAAATGTTTACCAAGATTGGCATGAGAAGTTGCAATCGCACAATATCCTGTTCAGCAATGAAAACTATTGAGATATGCGAAACGCCATTTAGAAATAATGGAAAATAAGAAAAATAAGAAATGTCTAAAGCATCCCTATACTATATTGACGCGTGCTTGACCCTAGTAGCCATGGACGATGTGCTCTGGACAAGTCAAGATCAAGGCACTCACAAATGACTTGTGACACTCTCCCCTGTTCAATTTGTCGATATCATTGGTGACTTGCCTTGTTCTTTGCAATGAGAGAGCGGTTTGAGGCCTCCAGCTCCTAGCTGGTGTCTTCGGCTCCTCGGTCCTTCCATTGAACCAGATACTCCATTTGCTTGGCAACTATGAGTCTTGAAAGTGATAGGACAATTTGAAGGTGAAAACACTCACAATTCATTCAACTCGACCCTAATCAAGAAAGAAAATGAGACAAATGAGCTTCTTTTTTTTCCTTTTCTTAGCTCATAAATGTATGTAGCTTTTCAAGGAGATACATTCCATGAATTTACAAAACATTGAACTATACATAGAAACATGAATTTAAATATACATGAACATTCTAGATACATGTAGGACATTCATGAATTTGGTTTAATTACTAACATTCCCACTTAAACTAAATTCTCTTCCATCAATTATTTCGTGCGACTCTTGAACTTCCAAAAGGTATGAATCTTGAGAGGTTTAGTAAAATTATATGATACTCGATCTCCTGTCTTCACATGTGAAATTTCAATTTTTTTTCTCTCACTTGTTCTCGGATGAAGTGATATCAAACATTGACGTGTTTGCTTTGGTCATTGAAAACTGAACTTTTTACCAAAGCAATAGTAGAAGTTTTATCAACAAAAATCTTTGTTGCTTTCTTTTGATCCATGTGAATTTCTTTAAGTAATCTTCTCAATCATATTGCAGGAAAAACACATGAAGACACTGCCATATTTTTAGCTTCACATGTCGAAAGAGTAACATTGGGTTGCTTCTTTGATGACCATATGAAAGCAGTGTCACAGAAGAAAAATACAAAACGTATTGTGCTTTTTCAACCATTAATATCTCCACCATAGTCATTGTCTAAATACGCTTTAAGCTGGAAGAATTTAGACTGATAATAGTGTAAGCCATGAGCAACAGTTCCTTTGATATAGCAAAATACCTTTTTTATAGCTTTAAAATGAGATGAATTTGGTTTCTCCACATATCAACTTATAATTCCAACACTATACATGACATCCAGTCTAGTACATCTCAAATATATCAAGCTTCCTATCATGCTTTTATAGAACATTAAATCGACATGAACACCGTCATCAAACTTTGAAAGCTTGGTTTTGCACTCTATTGGTGTATTAATCGGTGTACCTTCATATTGAATTTTTTAAGTATGTTTTTTGCATATCCTTTATCTGTATCTTGCTTCACTTCTATGCCGAGGAAATAATTCATGAGATCATTATCAGTTATTTCAAATTCCTTCAAAATGGATGCCTTAAATGCATCAATCATTGTTAGATTATTTCCTGTAAAAAGGTGGTCATCTACATATAAACAGGCCAATAGAACATCGCCTTTTTCTTGCTTCAAATACAGTGCATGCTCGTATGGACATTGAGAAAAACCATTTGCCTTGAAGTGGGCATCAATTTTGGAATTTCATGCTCTCAATACTAGTTTAAGACCATATAGAGCTATCATCAACCTCAAAACTTTGTCTTCATTACCCTTAGCAATAAACCCCATGGGTTGCTCAACATAAATCTCCTCATCAAGGATGCCATTAAAAATGTTGATTTGACATCCATTTATAAATTTCCAACCATTTTGAACTGCCATAGACTTGATTGATCTAATTGTTCCCACGTGGATGATGTATGCAAAAACTTCATCATAGTCCATCTAGCCTTTTGCTTATACACCTTTGCAACTAATATGGCCTTGTACATTGCCACTTCCCCTTTCTTGTTCTTTTTTGCCTTAATAAGCATTTGACATCGATCGCTTTCTTGTCCTTCGTAAGACTAGTCAACTGCTATGTTTGATTCTTCTCAATAGCTTCAATTTATTCATTCATGGCTTTCCACCATTTTTCTTCTTTGACAGTATCATCATAGACAAAGACAAGTGGCTCACAATTTGTAAGAAGGCATACAAGGCGAAGCTCATCGATGGCTTCATAAACCTAAGACAATCTCTTTGATCTTGGTACTGGAGGTTCATCAATTTTACTTGGTGGTGATGGACTTGAAGAAGATATTGGAGAAGAAGGTGGTGAGTGATCCTTCAACACTATTTGGCTAAAATCAACATGAACATTTGCTTCAAATTTTGGATTGTCTTCCCACATGCCTTCTTCATCGAACTTGACACTACTTAAATACACTTTCAAAGTGTTAGGGCCAAATTATTAATAGGCTTTGGATGAAGAGTTATACTTGATAAAAATGAGTTTTTAGCTCTTGTTTTCCAACTTTGATCTTTTTTGGTTTGGGATATGAGCATAGGCAATGCTTCTAAAAATTCTCAAATGCAAAACATCAAGTGTTCTCCTACTCCATGCCTCTTGTGGAGTTATGCCTTCAAGTCTATATGTGAGACATCTATTTTATAGATAGATTACACACATGACAGTTTCATCCTAAAGTTCTTTAGTAATATTTTATTTGCCAACATGCTTCAAATCATGTCAAGAATGGTCTTGTTTTTTCGTTCAACCACTCCATTTTCTAGAAGAGGATATGGAGTCATCAAGAAACACCGAAGAACATGATCCTCATAGAATTTGTCGAATGTGGTTGAAGTGAATTCCCCTTCATGATCAGTCCTCTTAGTTTTGATAAAATATTCACTTTCTTTTCAACCAAATTCTTGAATTGTTTGAAAGTACCAAACATTTTTCTATTCATAAAAAATACACCCAAACTTTTTAAGTAAAATCATCAATAAAAGTAATAAAACAACGATGATTACCATATGACTGAGGAGTGAACATGCCACACACATCAAAATGAATTAACTCAAGTGGCTTCTTTGCTCAATAAGTTGCTTCCTTTGGAAAGCTAGTTCTAGAATGCTTGTAGATTGAGGTACAACCATCTCAATCTGCATGGTCTCCAACACATTAGTAAGGTTGCCGATAGGCTTTACACCAACAGGCATACCAAAGAGCTAGGGCTTAAACCAAATATTTCTTACAATGTGTAAAGCTTATACATCAATTAGTTGGGTGGTCACACTTTTGATATTACACTTCAAATCAAATTTTCCATGAGTTACTATTATGTATTTAGTTATAGGTAATTCTCACTTCATATGGCGAATAATGATGTTAGTCTACTCTCTCCCACTTCTCTCCGTTCTCTATATTCTCTCTCCTCTTGGTTGGTTGTTTCTCTCTAACCGCTATAGCATGGTCGCCATGGTAGCATTGACCATCAAGGTAGATCATGGGAACCTTGATCTAAAGTCAAGCTGCTTTTGCAGGCTATGTGTATGGACAGCAGTTCAAGATGGACGGCGACTCGATGAGGTGTGTTAAAATATTTAAATATTAAACTACATATTCATCTAACAACTTAAGCTTTTAGAATTGTTGACGGTGGTCCCATAAAATCTCACATGGTATTTGAACCTATCACTCACAAGCATATCATTCATTATATTTTTCAAACTAATAATAGTCATTGACCTCTCTTCAAATAACACTAGAGTGCTTATGTAGATCAATGCAATTGTGCAAATACCCCCCAAGTTAACATCAATGAATTATTCCTCCTAGTTGGCTTAGTTTAATTCTCTACTTCTGGGCTACTATCTAATAGGGTATGTATATGGAACTAGGGGTGAGCATGGTTCAGGGTAGAAACTAGAACTTAAGAACCGGATTGGTGAAAACCTGTTTGGTTTTAGGTTCCAAGATATATGTGGTAGGTTTCAAATTCCAAAAATTGAGGAATTTATTTAAATGGGTAGGTTATAAGTTTTAAGTTGGAGGAACCTAAAATCTGTACCTTGGAACCTGGAACTTGGAATCTAAAATCTCAAACCTAGAACTTGTAACAAGTTTTTGTGTTTTTCTTTGTCCATGTCTTTGCGCAAGTATGCGGTATTCCATGGTGTTCAATGATTAGTGTATAATTTTGAGCCATTAGTCTAAGCTTGCATTTTATGACTAAAACTTTTACTTTGTTAATATTCATATTTTTCATATGTATAAATATAAGTTATGATCAGTAAATTGTAGCAACAAGTGGTGGCCATTAAATGTGAAAATTCATTACAATTGTTCAATTAATAATATGAATTAAACAGGGGTAGACCCTAGAATCGACTCTGAAAACTATGACAAAGTAGGTTTCAGGTTTTATGGTATTAGGATGGGTTCTTAGTTCCACAAAATGAGGATCCTACTCCGACGGGTAGGTCTAGGTTCTAGATTCCATGTAGAGCCTATATGGAATCTAGAATCGCTCACTCCTATATGGAACCATATTATGTTCGATCAACACCAATACTACTAATGGCAAAACATTTACCAATCCATCTTATTCTTGATGGTACACCTAGATCACTTATTGTTTCATGCAATCATAGCTTCCACTTTGAACTCAATCGAGCTTCTCATTGCTCCTACCTGAACAAGACATGAGGCTTGAAACAAACTTTTGCATCTCTTTACCAACAAGACACGTTCATCTGTCATGAGTGTCAAAGAACATTTAATTCTCACAAAACAGCACACTCAATTAGTAGCTCAATATTTACAAGTCGTCAAAGGAATTGTTGGTGCGAGCGTGCGTGTGCAGTCGGAAGTGGTAGTGGATGGCTGCGTGCGTGCGAGAGAGAGAAGGGGGGGGTGGGTGTGTTGGGGGTGGTGTTCAAAATGACGGTGATGTCGGTGCTAGCGTGCGTGTGCAGTCGCAAGTGGTGGTGGGTGGATGGTTGGTGGCGGCTGGTGTTGGCTTGGTTCAATGGGGGTTGATACGTTGTTAGAGCTATCAGGGTGACTATTTTTTAGGGCATCTCATGCGAGCATTTTCACGTATAAGAGGCATAACATAATAAAGCCATATCAGTAAGAAACTTCCAGGAAATAATACTCAGCTTAATATATACTCCAAATTAAATCAAAGACAGCAAAGTGAACAGAACCATTATTGCGGCTGCCATATGCGGTTCAGTGGTTAAGTTTATAAATCTTGCAGCGCATTTATTTTGTCTTTATTTTAATCTTAAATCATTGAAAGTTTCACAACATCTAAATATTTGTACGCGTATTTGTTTTGCCAGAATAGTTCCCACAACGAAATATTGTAACTAAAAGTCGTTCTTCGATTTTTTCCTTTTTCTATTAAAAGGGACCAATGTTCTCTGCTATTTTCGAACAGAGGAGAAGAATCAAAATTCTTTGATCCCAAACAATACTATATAACCCTAGACCAAATTGGAATTTAATTGACAACTAGACCCGAAAGTTACAAAATTAGTATCAAACTATGCTGGAACCCAATCGATGACAGCTTCAGGATAAAAGATATAATGTCAGAATTCAATCGACGACTTGGTATAGAGATAAAGACGTGCCGAAATCTAATTGACAATGTGATTTGAGAGCTACAGCTAAAGAAATTTAAAGTACAATGCAAAAAAGGTAAAAATAATTGGAAGATAACATTTGTTTGATTTGTGTGTGGGGGGTTCTCTTTGGATAGCTAGTGGTATTTATGGTAAAGGTGTAGTAACCGCTCTTCGATGATGTTCAACAGCTGTGTTTCTTCAGGCAACTATTACTGGTCTGATCCACACTCCTTTATTTTCGCAAGCTTCATTTGCCCATGTTTTGAATAATTATCCTCATCATGTGTTGACAGTTTTGTAGTTATCGATGATCGTCCTATGACTAGGACTCCAAATAGTAACTACTCCCTCTACAACATGCATCCTCAATGCTAACCATCTTTATGGTTTCAAGTTTTGAACGGTGTCTAAAATACTACTAATGAAAACTTGCCGCCACCTAGCCTCCAACTGTCCGTTGTGAGATTTCAATAACTTGACACGTGACATTAAAGAATATCATCATCAATTGCCATGTGTTAGCTCCTGTATTTGTCGATATATCAATATGTTGTTCGTGTGTTATGCATGAGACTATTTTTATCTTTGCCCGTATGCCATAGTTTTTTCACTCTCATGTCAGGCATGTGCACATCGATGACCAAATCATATTTTGGCGTCAATAACATCATATATAGTTTTAGATATGTTTAAAAATCTGTATCGTTTTTTAGTTTGTGGTGGGAAAGTGAAAGAATAATTTTTAACTATTTATAAGCTACGACAAACAAATTTACGCTGGTGAGCCGGTCAAGTCTTTCACTCATAAAAGTTGCTTAATTGCATTTTTAATTAGATTGACAATGTTCCTTCTTTACCGAGTGAACAAATCCTCTCGTGTGCTATCACTTTGCTGGGTCTGGTTTTGTTTTTCCAAGCGTTAAATATATACTTAGAAGATTTTATATATTTTTCTTGATTGTAATTGATATTTTGCTATTTAAAATAATCATATTGTAAAATCTATTTATAGGACTATGCACTCTTTGTTTGATGATGCACAGAATATTACATTTTTCTCTGTCATCACAATTCTCAACTTAATATCTGAGCTATTAATATTATCTAACTAACCAAGCGCCCAATTCAGTATGTTCCACGATGGTTGCTACGACGCCAAGCATACCTGCCACTTCACTCTTGTTCCTCCTCCAAAGCCGCAACTTCAGTTGGGGCTTGAGATTCTTTGCTGAAAACAGGCACAAACACTAGGCTTGTCGTCCTCAAACGAGTTTTTTTTTTTTTTTTTTGACGAGTCCTCAAACGAGTTACATCCTGAAATTTTAGCTCAAATGACCGTCGGACGCTGCCCCACGACCTATCATGTACCATCACGTCCGTGTCAACCACAGCCCGTCACTGTATCTGTAAGTACAATTTCAACACTTCGGTTGTTGTTTCTTCAAATAAGCGCCGCCATCAGAATTGTCGTCTTCCCCAGAGTCAAATTACGGTGGCTCTGTCTCAGAACAAAACTTACACGCAACCTCCCGTACTGTCCAACCTCTTCGCGAGTGAGATCCGCGTGCCCCGGTGTCCAATGCTCTAGACGCTCTTCCGGTGCGTGACGCCATCGTTGACATCAGACTCATACGCGCAGCGCCCCCCGCTGATGTTGATGTCATCCCTAACGTCAGCTACAACGTCAGCTGCCACTTCAGCCATTGCCGGGAGTTGACTGATGTTCATGGGCATCGACCTACATCAACAGGTTCTATCCGATTGGTTCCGATTGTCGGCTGGTTTGACCCAATTCAGACCGATTGGATGGACACGTGTTGCGATAATTTTAGATGAAACTACAGTAGCGGACATTGAATTTGCTCCATACGATCTTTCCTGGGGCTTGACAGACAAGCGAATCCACAATGGCCATTTCAGTTCAAATCTTCGCGTTAGTCCCCGTGGTAGTTTCTGAAAATGAAAGAAAGAAAGTAACTCATAGATCTTCATGCACCGTCGCCGTCGCTTTCCGTGCTAATTTTCTTTGCACGCCAAGAACATCACGTCCGAAGATTTTCCTGTTAAATTGCTTGGACAGAAAGACTTGAAGGGAAACAGAGCTTGGAATCATTATTCATACCACTAACTCAGGGTCCCGCTTACCCATTATTTTAAATGGAGAAGGATATTGCCAAGGCTTGCCGTCCAAGTTTCCGTCCTGGAATTTGCTTGCACTTTGCATTGGCTAGGGTGAGCCCAGCACTCAGAGATCTCTCTCAAACACACATGGAAATCTTTTTGTTGGCTTACTTTGATATCCTCTTCTTTTAACTTTTCCGATGGCATCCTTCTCATGAGGAGGGACTTATTTTTAGAGTTCTTAGTCTTCTTGTTTTTTATTTTCTTTTTTCGATTTTAGTCTTATTGTTTGTCAAAAAGGATAACCTCTGAGTTTGAATTCTGGTCATGGAGTCGCAACCAAGAGTGACCTCAACCGTTGCCGCAAGGCTGAGGAAGATGAGAATCGATTTTTTCATGATCAGGAAAAGGTTGATGTCCAAGAGAAATTTTATTGGTGACATGATCGACCGGGAGAAGGTTGGGAAGCTCATGAAAGAATGGCTGAGAAATCTCAGCTTCAATTGCTATAACCACTCGAGGAGAATGGGCCGGATGGGGTATGAGTACGAGTTCTCCTGCAGCAACAGCCCGGAGCCAGTAATCGTCCACCCGGCCAAGAACAAGAGCCAATGCTTCCCCTGCATAAGGCTCCCTAAAGTCATCGAAGACTTCGTGGAGGACGAGCCCGTGATACACGTTTGCATGGCGAGAACCCCCGAGTACACGTTCAACATCCAGATCGAGCGACGCAGTCCACTCTTCTCGCCCTCTCCTGAGGAGGTTTCTAATTGCTCATCAGATGATGAGGGTGATGGGAAATATGGGCAAGTGGACCACAAGGCTGAGGAATTTATCACGAAGTTTCATGACCAACTGAGGAAGCAAGAAGTGCACTAACGGTTCCAATTCGATATCCTGCTTCAAGTTTCATGGGTTTTGTGTGTAAATCTCCCTAGTCATCCATCAGATTTGCAGGCATTTTCATGGCACCTCACTTAGGGTAGACCTTCTTCTATTTAATATTGGGCTTATAAGAGTGGTTGTGTAGTTTGTAAATACTGTCCGCTCTAAAATGTGTCAAATCTTGATGTTTTTTTCTCATGTTAGGGGACTTGCGTGCTTCTTATGTATTTCAGATGTCTGTCCAAAGCACCTTTAATATAAATAGAACTTCTATAAATGTCAAAACAGACAAACTTACGTACAATATCGTGGAACCATTGGGTGCATTTCTGTTCTTTTTATTACTTAATTAACGGTTTTCTCATGATGATTAACATGTGCTTGACATCTTTTGTCGTTGATGCAAGGAGCCTTTTCAACTAAAGAAAGTGCTCCCGCTTCTGCTTTTTCACATTTTGATTTTTCTATAGAGGTGCACCTGAGTCCTTCACTTCGCCGGCATTTCTCAATTTAACTTTATAAAGCAAGTGGACTATTGCTGTTCTATTGGCACGTTGGAAGGAGCTCTTACCCGCCCCGTCAATTTGTTCCCTTCCTATGGAAACCAAGATTTATTCTTCTCAGTGAGAAGTGAACTCTTGCAGTGAATTGGCTCATGTAATAAATTTACCAAGATCAGCACGAGCAGTTGCACTCACGCAATAACCTGTTAAGCTATGAGAAATGTTTGAGATATGAGATGACACTATCTATAAATTATGAAAAATGAAAAAAATGAAAAAAGTCTAAACTAACTCTCCACTACTAACTCTCCACTATGTTGATGCGTGCTTGACCCAAGTGGCTATAGATACTACCTAAGTAGCACGGACATGCGATACGGACACGTGACACGACACGACACGACACGCCGACACGTCATTTCTCAAAAAAAGAGAATTCTGACACGTTGAGACACGTTATTATTAAATAAATATTTTTATTTTTAACTAATTTGATTCGGATAAATAAATAAAAAGAGTTTACAATGAATTTACACTAATAATATTAATAAATCTATTCATAGAAAATTTAAAAGATATATTCATAATTAATGCGTACCCATAATTGGGAACATGTTTTTAACTTTAACAAAAATTATGAATGAAACTAATGACTAACAAAAAAAATAAAATCAACTTTATTTAAATAAATCTATGATATTCTATAATCAACAAAATTTATTATTATTTAACATTCAATATTTTTATTTTTCAAAATCACTTTTTAACTCATTTATTTATTTTTATAACAAAAATTATTCCCTTGAAAAAACTCCCAAAAATTATTTCCCCCTCTTTTCTTTCTAAACTCTTATCCCCAAAAAATCATTTCCCTCCTCCGTTTCTCTCCCCCTATCCCCCATGCCACCCCACGCCACCCCCAAAATCCTCCCGGATTTCTTCCATTCTCTCTCTCCCCCTCCCCCTCCTTGCACGACAACACACGCCACCCCAAAATCCTCCCGGATTTCTTCCCTTCTCTCTCCCTGCCCCTCCCAACACAACAATACACGCCACCCCCAAAATCTTCCTCGAATTTCTTCCCTTCTATCTCTCTCCCCCTCCCCTTCCTTGCACGACAGCCCACGCCATCCCCAAAATCTTCCTTCGATTTCTTCCCCTCTCTCTCCCCCTCCACCCATGTTGATTTCTTCCCTTCTCATAGCACCTGCTCCCGGCCCCATCAATTTCCCCCTCCCCCTCCCCCTTCGGTTTCTTCCCCCACCCCTCCCCCTCCTCGGTTTATCTCTCCCCTCACCCCACCCCACCGCCCTCTTTGGCCCCAATTTCTTTCCATCATCCCCCACCACCCTAACCACGGCCTCTTCTTCCTCCTCATTGCACAGCTCTCTCCCAGTCGCCTCATTACAGTCGCTCGCCGAAGGGCCTCTAGCCCTTTCTCTTTTGCAGCTGCAACCTCACCACCGGCCCTCCCTCATTGTCTCGGCCTCGCCTCCGCTCCCTTGGCCTCGCCTCCACCCTCCATCATCTTCTTCAACAATCCTCTCTCAACACGCGCGTCGAAACGTGTCGAGAAAGGTTGACCACGTGTCGGAAAATCCTATATGTGTTGACCGCATGTCCGAACATATCCGAGCGTGTCAGACACGACACAGAAGCTTCGGCAACGTGTCTGGGCTTCATAGGATACTATACCTTGGACAAAGTCCAAGTACTGGCGATGTGATAGCAGTGGAAGGACCCATTTGGGAAAGCTTGTTGATGATCGCAAGGAAGGACTATTCGAGCAGTCTAGCTTCGGACTAGGTAGCAAAGAATCCTAACGACTATTTGCTTCTCAGGATAATCTAAAACAGGAAAATTGAATATATGTATATAAGAGAAGATCGTTTGAGTTGAAAGGAGTTGGAAAAAAAAGTTAGAACAAGTCGAAAGTGTTCAACTCTGTATTTTCAGCAAATTGTGTTTCATTCCTTGAGATTTCAGAGTAGTGTCCTTGCTACACTGTAATTGAGAGAAGATTAAGTGTATACATTTGATAGCGACATTTGAGTCTTGGTAGTGTGGTTTATCATTTGATAGGATCAGTACTTGCTAGTTGTAACTTATCTTGGTGGTTATTAGTGCATTCCAACCCAACTTGTAACTATTAAACTAGAGAGTAGATGCAGGCTCGATGAATAAGTCGAACCATTATATATTGTTGTGCACTAGCTTTACTTCCGTTTATATATGATTATTTGCACAACGAAAAACTTTCAAATTAACTTATTTACCCCCCTCAAAGTTGTTTAGGGTGCATAGATAACCATTTGATTTCTTACCAGGTCCATTTTCAAAATAGGTTTAGAACAAAATCAATTTAATAATGCAATTCATTTTTCTATTTTTAGAACAAATTTTTTGTCCAAAAATAAGTTTGGAACACAAATGAGAAGTAATTTTTATTAATTTATTATTTCTAAAATAGAAATGAGAAATAAAAACTCTTGTCATTTTTTGCTATTACTACTAGCCACCGCCCACACGCCACCACCAGCCACCGTCCTCTATCGTCTACCGTCATTTGAAAGGAAAATTTTTTGTATCGCTATCAAATAAATTTATGCTTTAGGAAAACCCAACATGGTGTTATTTTATTAATAAAATTGGTTTATGTGGCTTACCAAAATGTCCACTCAGCAACCCTTGTCCCAAAACAACGTCGGTTTGCCACCTAATTTTGATTTATAATATAATCATTAATTAAATTAAATTAAAAACAAAATTAAAAAAGGGCAGCAAATCAGTGAGGGTCTCCATGGCCCTCGCCGCTACCCCATCCTCACCGGAAAGGGCGTCGATAATGGTGGGGTGAGGGTCAACCAAGGTTGCTGGGCCTTGGCTAGTGGTCAGCGACTCTGGCCAATTGCAGTTGAGGCCTTGCATGCCCTCGCCCATATCTGGGGTGAGGGGTAGCAACCCTATCTCAAGTAAGGCGAGGGTCATCAACCCTCGCCCAGATCATGCCAAGGGCCGCTGTTGGCTAGTGCGGGGTCACCATCTAGCCCCACCATAACCAAAGGCGGCCTTTGGCCCCTCTAGGCTAGGGTAGGCACCTTGCCTAATCTAGGGGAGGGCATGCAAGCCCTAGCCTACAGTTGGCTTGGTCGCCAACCACTAGTTGAGGCCCAATGACCTCGTTAACCCTTGGCCCACCATCATCTGCCCTTTTTGACGATGGTGGGGCAGCAGCAATAAGAGTCATGGAGGCCCTAGCTAATTTGCTCTTTTTTTTTTTTTTTGTAAATTTAGTTGTTTAAATTAAATTAAATTTAAAAACCTAATTTTGGATCAAAACGATGTCATTTTGGGCTTATCTAGCCACGTTAGCATCACGTAGATAAATGTTGTTTAAAGAAATGACACATCAGTTAAAGATCTCGCTGGAAAAGCCACGTTAGCTATTTAGTCAAAAAAATTTGTCGTTGGTACTTAAGTGTTCCTTTCTTCTCCGACTTCGACGGATGGACAAGTGTACCTTTTGGAAATTTTGATACTTATATGGTTATCCGTGCCAAGTTTTGACACTTGGAGTGTCCTTCTTCCACAAAACATCTTAATTGATTGGCAAATCAATCTTGAGACAAGTTACCTTCTATAAACAGAGACCTCTACTTATGAAAACCAATACTCTGGTTATATGAGTGACCAAGATCAAATGGAGATTCGAATTTTGTCACTTAATGGCTACACAATATTCTTGATACATATTTGTCCAACAAGTAAATTAGAAGATGATCCTCTAAAGACTGTCCAATGGCTAGATTGGAAGTAGAGGAGTATAAAAGAGACCAAGGTGCCTAGGAGAAAGTAAGAGACAAAGCTAGAATTAAGAGTTCCAAAGTCTGAGTGAACTTTGACCATATACACTTGTTTTGTTGGGCTACAATTTGTGATCTTGAGAGAAATACTAAAAGATTGGTTGAGTGAGATTATGAAACCTATCATACACTGAGTGTGATTACTCATTATTGTAATCTCTTGTTGATCATTATGCTATCAGCATGAGAGAATATATGTAGACTTGATCAAAGCCAAACCACTATAAGTCTTGTGCACAAACTCTCTTATCCGTAAACTCATACTTAATTATTATAGTCCATTGCACACTTGCTCAATAGCTTGTGAAGTTTGTTCAAAATATGAACTTTACACTCTAAGTTCATATTCAAATCTTAACCTTTTCAATTCCATTTCAAATTTGTCAAAAGTCTATAGAATTATCTATTCACTCCCTGTAGATGATACTTGCTAACTTACAACAATGCCATCGTTGACATTAGACTCACGTCCACTGCCCCACTGCTGATGTTGATGTCATCCCTATGGTCATCTACACATCAGCTGCCACATCAATTGCCACGTCAGCCATTGACCGGAGTTGACCATTGTTGATCGACATTGATCGATGTCAATTGGTTCTATCCGATTCCAAGACGGTTTTCAACTTGTTCGACCCAATTTAGAAAATTGGATGGACACGTATTGCGAAAACAGTAAATGAAACTGCAGTAGTGGACAACGAATTTGCACCATGCAATCATCTTTGGAGATTGACACACAGGAGAAGACACAATGGCCATTTCAGTTTAAATCTTTGTATTAGTCCCTGTGCTAATTTCTGAAAACAAAAGAAAGAAAGTAACTTAAGAAAGAACGTATAGAAAAATGAGCCGAGTCCATAGGGTTGGGAAAATTATTAACCGAGACCACCGCACCGTTGCCGTCATTTTCCGTAGTAATTTTCTGTGAAACACAAGAAAATCATGTCGGAAGATCTTTCTGTTAATTGCTCGGACAGGAAAACTTTAAGGCAAAAAGAGCTTGGAATCATTGTTCAATCCCGCCAACCGAGGGTCCCGCTTCCCACTATTTCAAATTAAATAAAGATCTTGCCACACTTGCCGCCCAAGTTTCCGTCCTAAAACTTGTTCGCATTTTGCATAGACTAGTGTAAACCCAGCACCAAGAGATCTCTCTCAAACACTGTCGCAACCCAATTTTTCGGGTTCACCGCCTAAAACTAGGTTAATGGACTGCTAAATTTTTAAACTTAGCTCGGGCTCTCCCAAGCCCATACCAAATCGCGACTTAAGTCTAAACTTTTTAAACATGCAAAATATTATCTAGGAGTCGCCACTAATCAGTTTACGGTAGGTCGATTAGACACCTAAGTAAAATAAAGAGAGATTTATTTTACTCCTACGAACCAGAGACTAAGGATACGGGGACTTAGCTACACTAGAAATTTCTAATGTCCTTTCGGTACAATTTCTTTTTATTTTTTTAAAAAATGTTTTTTGCAGGCAGTTGGATTTATTTTAACTTGGACTTCTATCATGTCAAAAGGTGATCACACGGGTGCTCAACCATTATTGAATATTCAAATAGAAAATAAATAAATAAATTGCATCACACAAAACAAACATTTTTTTGGGGGTTTTCTTAAGAGTTAGAATTTTATTAAAAAAAATGCACTTTTTTAGCTAAATGACCAGATTTTACTAATATGCAAATTCAAATTAAATAGGCCTAATATGCAATCTAATTAACATGCACCTCATGACCTAATTTACTAATGGACATGTTCTAACTAAATAATCCTATTATGCAAACTAGTTAAAATGCACCTAGTATTTTTGTATTTTTTTTTATTGAAATTCAAAATCAATAAAAACCAAAATTAAGCTATCTAAAAAGGATAATTTTCTAACTCATTTTTGGGATTAATTTTGACTTAAACCCTATTATGTCTTAGAAAACTATTTTTTTTTTTTTATTATGAGAATATAAAAATATGCCAATTTTATCTAAGACTCTATAAAAAGGGTTGTTTAAGATTGACCCTAACCTATTTTAAAAAGGTATCTAAAAATGCAATTCTAAAAATATAATAAAAAAAATTACTAAACCTACGTGTCTAATATGCTCATGCAAGATTTTGAAATTTTTTTTTATTTTTTAGTTTTTTTAAGACAAGTAATTATTAAATAAACATTAAATCTAAACCATCAACAAAATCAAGCAAGGAAGGATTAAAATAATCGAAGAAATAACATGTTGTCTCATAGGTCAAATTAACGGTTATTCTAACCCTAATTATCACAACAAAGAGATCAAAATAATTACGAATCTGATCCGAAGTCTTACGGACCAAATTAAATAATTATCGTGATTTAACAATTGAAATTCTACCAAAAGAAAGCCCAAAAATTAATATAATTAAAAAAAATGATCCGATGTCTCTTGGATCAAATTAATAATTATATTAATTTCAGACAAAATCCCTACGGATAATGCATACTAAATATTCAAATAATTAACAACGACATACCATGTTCCAATTTAAATAATAACGATTAAAAAAACTTAGAAAAAACTACCTTGACTTCCTTTTTTTAGAAAAAGGACCGGCGCGCGGGATTCACGAACAACAGTATCGTTGAGACAGGCTCAACGATAAGGATCGCGTGTATGGCTAGCAAGGATGGCCCGCGGTGGTGATCATGGAATGACCAACGAAATATCGAAGCCCGGTATGAATTAGTGGGCGTCGAACAATGGGCAGCGAATCTGAGAGGATTTTCAGCGTGATCTCCACTCAAGACTCTGACCTTTACTTTGACCAAGCCATTGAATAATCCAATAATCACCGCTGGCTATTCCTTCAGCTGTTGTATCGCTCACGGGTTGGAAGCTATGGACGACCGGTCGAGGAAATTCTGGCACGCCGGGGCTGCGTTGGCGTTGGAGAACTTGAGGCCGACTGGAGAAGATGCCGAGTCCACCGATCGTTGCTAGAGTTTTCCGTTGAAGGATGTGAGACGTGGCTGAGACTGCTTGGAGATCGGTGTGGGTGAGCAGCGGGCAGGGCAAAGTCGGGTCGCTGAGGCGCTGCGTCGGGAGCGCCGGCGCGGCGTCCGGTGAGCGGAGATGGGCAGCGAAGGCGCTGGGTGCTGGACTGAGGCGAGCGGCGCAGTGGCAAAGGCGCGGCGGAGGCAGCGCGAGCAACTCAAAGACCAACGGTGCAGGGGTTGGCCACGCGGCAAGGGGAGGCTACGGAGAAGAAGAACAATAGTGTTTCTTTTGCTTTTCCTTTTTTATTTTCTCCCTCTCTCACCTGTCCATTCGCACGTTTCTCTCACTGAAGCTCCCTGTTCTCATTGTTGACTTTTCCCTTCCTGTCAGAGAAAGAAAAGATAAAATGTTTTCTCTTTGAAACAAAATGGACGAAGGTTGCTTTTCCTCGTACGAATTTTCTCTGAATTTTTTCGAATTCCCCTCCTAAATGTGATCGTACGTGACTCTTTTATACACCAAAAAAATGTATCATCGTGATATATTTCACTGCCAATTTTGCTCGCGTAAAATTCCATTAAATATATCATTTCACCCCGTGCAATATATTTTTTATTCGATCACAAACAAATTCCCTTTTCGTGCAAAATATGCATCCCTCAGTGTATATTACCTAAATCTATAAAAAATCTTAACAAAAAATAAAATTTTCCTAAACTATATGCCATGTGATTTTTTTATTATTTAGCAAAATGAACCCCAAAATTTTAGGTGTCAACAAACACACATGGAAATCTCTTTGTTGGCTTATTTTGATTCCCTCTTCTTTTAACTCTTCTATTTTCCGATGGCATCATTCTCATAAGGAGGGACTTACTTTTAGAGTTTTTAGTCTTCTTGTTTGTCAAAAAGGATAGCTTTTGGGTTTGAATTCTGGTCACGGAGTTGCAACCAAGAGTGAGCCCAACCGTTGCCACAAGGCTGTGGCAGATTGTGAAAATCAATTTTGTAGTGATCAGGAAAGGATTGATGTCCAAGAAAAATTTTATTAGTGACATGATCGACGGGGCGAGGGACAGGAAGCTTATGAAAGAATCATTGAAGAATCTCAGCTTCAATCACTACAACCACTCAACGAAAATGTGCCGGGTTGGGCTCAAAAGGTACGAGTACGAGTTCCCCTGCAGCAACAACCCGGACCAGCTCATCGTCCACTCGGCCAAGAACAAGGGCCAACGCTTCCCCTGCATGAGGCTCCCTAAACTCATCGAGGACTTCGTGGAGGCCGAGCCCGTGTACCCGGAGTTTGTGTGGCGAAGACTGCCGATTACATGTTCAGCATCCAGATGGAGCGATGCGGCCCCCTCTTCTCGCCGTCCTCTAAGGTGGTCTCTAATTACCCATCAGATGACGATGGTGATGGGAAAAATGGGCAAGTGGACCACAAGGCTAAGGAATTTATCACGAAGTTTCATGACTAACTGAGGAAGCAAGAAGTTCCCGCAAGAAGTGCACTAAGGGTTCAAGTTCAACATCCTGCTTCAAGCAAGTTTTCATGGGTTTTGTGGATAAATTTCCCAAGTCATTGTCGCGACCAATTTTTTCAGGTGTGAACCACCTATGATTTGGCTAATGGATTACTAAGCCTAGACTTAGCTCGGGCTCTCCCAAGCCCATACCAATTCACGACTTAGGTTCAAGTTCTTAACATGCAAATGATTTTCAATTAGGAGTCGCCACTAATCTATTTTTGGTGGGTCAATTAGAAACCCAAGTAAAGTAATTGGAGTTTTACTTTACTCCTACGAACCAGAGACTATGGGTACGGGGACTTGGTTACATTAGATTTATCTAATGCCCTTTCGGTACCATTCTTTTATTTTCAAAAATGCTTTTGTAGGCAGCTTAAACTGATTTTAAATCTAATTCCCTAACATGTGAGGCGATTATACGAGTGCGCAAACCATCAATTTAACACCCAAATAAATAATAAATAAATTGCAAAAACTTACCTCAAAGTAACGAAAGCATCTGTAATGTTAAATCAAAATTCACATCAACAATCCTAGATATGGTTTCTAATTAGGATTAATACCCTAAAAAACCCCAAACTAGTACACTTGTGACAAATTTACCCCAAACTATTTTTTTGACCACCACAAACCCCAAACTGGTACATATGTGACAGATCTACCCTCCGTTAGCTTCCGTTCGATTTTTTCGTTAACTTTGCTGACGTGGTTGCTGACATGGCAAACCATGTGGAAATTCATAAGTTTAATATCATTAAAAACCCCAAACTGGTATATTTATGACAAATTTACCCCAAATTGGTATATTTACGATAAATTTACCCTAAATTAATTTTTTCGATCATAAAAAACCTAAATCGGTACACGTGCGGCACATTTACCCTCTTTCAATTTTCCCAAATTTCACCGAGTTGTGATGTCTAATCAATTTTATTTTATGGATTACTCTAACATTGCCTCCATATCATTAATACTTGTTTTTTTTTCTTTTTATTGGAATCATTATTAGAAAACTATTCAAAGGCTACCAAATGTGCACTTCATTCTTGTGCCGAGAAGATGCCCATTAACTAAAAGATGGACAAATCGCTTGCGCACATATACAAAAGAATCACACTCAAAGCACACCTAAAATTAGCGACAAACATAAGTGATTTTGGTTCCGGCATTTCAACGAGCATGTGATGTACGAGTCACTCATACCATTCACATGCAAGTTCCATGTTAAAATTTTGACACACTTACGATTCAAGGTAGGAAAGACTACGTAACACTAATAAGGACATAGACTAACACGAATGACCAACAAAGCAAGAGTAATATGTAAGCATGCAAACAGATTGCAGACAAGTAGTAAACCATGTGGGGCTGAGACATATAAACATAAAGCCAAGTTTGTCACAAACCAAAAACGAGTGAAGCAACCACAATATGTGCACTTCTTTTGTATATATGCGCAAGCAATCTGTCCATCTTTTAGTTAATGGGCATCCTCTCGGCACAAGAATGAAGTGCACATTTGGTAGTCTTTGAATATTTTCTAATAATGATTCCAATAAAAAGAAAAAAAAATCAAGTATTAATGATATGGAGGCAATGTTAGAGTAATCCGAAAAATAAAATTGATTGGACATCACAACTCAGTCAAATTTGGGAAAATTGAAAGATAATAAATGCGCCGCATGTGTACCAATTTAGGTTTTTTATGATCGAAAAAATTAATTTAGAGTAAATTTGTCGTAAATATATTAACTTGGGGTAAATTTGTCATAAATATACCAGTTTGGGGTAAATTTGTCATAAATATACCAGTTTGGGATTTTTAATGGTATTAAACTTATGAATTTCCACATGGCTTGCCACGTCAGCAAAATTAACGGAAAAATCGAACGGAAGCTAACAGAGGGTAGATCTGTCACATATGTACCAATTTGGGGTTTTTGGTGGTCAAAAAAATAATTTGGGGTAAATTTGTCACATGTGTACCAGTTTGGGGTTTTTTAGGGTATTAACCCTTCTAATTAACACGCAATTTTTGTTTTTGTTTTCACTTAATTAATAGAAATCATGCAATATGCAATGCAATATTAATTAAATGACTTAATTCTAATGACATGCAATTTCTAATTAAATGGACCTAATAGAAATCTTTAAATGACGTGCATTTCAATAAATCTAATCCTAATGACGTGCATATGACATATTTCTTCTTTTTTTTTTTCTTTTTCCTAAAAGAATGCAATCTGTCCTAGAGAATAAAACTAATTTTTTCTAAGATAATTTTTGGTATTTTCCATGAAATTTCGAAATTAGAAAAATGCCGAAATTACCTAGCTAGATTAAGATTCTATCCAACTTATATTAAGAATTGGGTTAGGCCAAATCCTAATTTAAACTAAGATATTATCTTAACTTAGCAGTCTCTAACCTAAGGTGCAATCTATCTAAAAAAATCAATCTAAACTCAAAATGAAACATGCAATTTTAGTTTAATATGCAATGACGTACAAAGAATGCCCTAATTTTACATGACATATGCATGATGTTTTTTTTTTGTTTTTTTTTACAAAATTCGAAATTAAAATTGACACATAATTAAACGTGCAATTTAAATTAATGAAAAGAAAATCTAACATCCTAAATTTATGTTTTTGGTGTTTTTATTTAAGAAATTCGAAATAAATAAATTTCCTATTCTAGACATGCAAAATAACCTAAAACAAGTAATATCCTAACATGCATTTAATCCAACTCAAATATTTTTTCTTTTACGGGAGCAAACAAATAAGGCATCAAGAACAACACGGCACCAAATCAAGCAAGACATCATCCACATCCATTTAATTTTGGGAAATAAATTGACGAATCGTATCTCGCGCATGAGATCGGATTGGCCAATTTTTAAATAAAATCATGAATCGTATCTCGAGCGTGAGATCGGATTGGTGATTTTTCCGTACGATTGTGGGTCGTATTTCGAGCGTGAAATCGGACCATCAATCATATGTACGTCGCAAAATTAGGAAGATTTCCCAATTTAAAAGGCTAATCGATATTTTGTGGATATAATGGCATCATCCAAATATTCATACAAGATAATCCCATAAATTAGGCAATAGGGATATATGAAAATCGAATCAAAAGAGATTCTTACCTAATATTTTGTATCACGTGGACCACGTTGTCAAATTCGGTCAAGCAACGGACGGCGGGATGACTCACGGGTAGCGGATCAAGATGACGTGCTGCTCAAAGATGGTGTCTCGCTCAATAATCACTAGCAAATTTCGAGAGGTGGCTGATGCTTCGTTGATTTGGCCTGACAAGGTCACAAAGTTGACCAACACAACAAAGGGGGCGTCCACCAGGAGACTGAAAAATAAATGCACAAAAGACCGCCAACTCGATGGGGTAGTGTTCAACGGTGGAGGATCGACGGTGGTCAGGAAGCAACGACGCCAAAGCAGCAACGTGGTTGGGTGCAACAGCTCGGGATTGGTTGACTTCTCCGGTGGCACGTGTGCAAGGAGTAACTTGGCCGTCATCGACACCTCACTAGGGCAGCAGCACGATGTAGCGGTGATGGAGACAAAAGCACGACCACAGGTCTGGCCGTGGAAGGGGCGGATACATGGAAAGAGCGTCTCAGCCAAGAGCTAATTGAGATTCCTCATGTCTTCTCTCTCTCACGTGTGTCTTTCTGAAATTTGGAATCCCCCCCTCTCTCTCAGTTTACTGCTCTATTTATAATATGGCAGCTCCAAGTCGATTGAATACGTGCTGAATATTCTCTTTTTGATTTTGTTTCTTCAAACTGAATATCAGCTTGCAAGTTCTGTCGATTTCTCCCCTTTCTTGCCGTGAATAGATCCATGGGTATATCCAACAATATTTCTTTCTTTGTCCTTGAGTTGACGCAGAGAATTTGTTTCCCTTATGGATGCGTGCGATTTCTTTGATGGTGCACTCTTTCTTGTTTAAGAACAAGAAATAATGTAGCATAAATACCAATATATTGATTCTTTCAACTTTCTTGCACGTATCCCTTTTCTTTCCTATTCTCTACCAGCTTTCGTTTCCTCAAAGACGTCTCCAGCACATCTTTCCTTTCCTTAATTACTGAAAGTCGCGTGCCCACACAAAATTGAAAGAATTTTTGCATGGGTCAATGGGTCAAAACTTTCGCTTAACAGAATTAAAACTCTGGCATTTAAAGGGTGCGGTCATCATAGCCTTTCAATGGGCTTGACCCCATTTTGCAGTCCAATGGACTGGAGATGTTTCGAAGTCGCAGCCAATTGTGAGATTGTGTTCCCATCGTTATTTTTGGCGGTCACAAGGTCGCCCGCATCTCCATCTTTGACAACTTTTTAAGCGCATCGGACTGATCGTTCTTCACTTGACCCTAGGCTTGATGGTTGCGTAGTGGAACAGTGTCCAGCCACCTTTGTTCTCGATCATGCAAAGATCAGGGCCTACTATTAGAAGCTCCCTCGTGACTTTCAAATCCCCTGTGATCGACGCAATGTGTAGCGGTGTAAGGCCATCGCGATTCAACTCCCTTGCAAAATTGGGCTCTCCTATTTTTCCTGTTAGAGGAGTATAAGGAAAGATGGCTACACAAATATAAGATTCGGCACTCATGCAGTGAAACATGAAATAGACTTGATGGTGTCAATACATTCCAAACCGAAAAGGGATGAAAAGTCAATGATAATAGTGAGCTGATTGATGATGACACATGTGACAATCATCACAAGCTTTTGTACATGTATGCAATCTGACCCGTTGAACTTATGGACTTCTTAAAGTAGCTTGGAACTAGTCAGTTTCAACCTTGTCTTGACGATGTTTCTAAAGTTTATCATGTGAGCTGTCTACGCCTCTATCCAAACACATTTAATGGTTTTGCATCAACAAATAGCACCAAAGCACCATGCCGACTTAGCCTTCTTCATCGTAGTCTTCATCATCTTCATCCATCCCTCTATTCAAGTTTGCAAGTTGAACGGGATCGATGGTCATCTTCTCAAGTTTAGAAAGAGACCACTCAGGATACTCCTCATGCTCGAATCCAGTGTCAGGAGCGGCTGATATACTTGGTCGGACCAGAAGCTAATATCGATTTTGAATTCCCATTTTCATCCAAATCCGCATTTAGGTCAGAGTTGCGGACAAATAGTTCTTCGGGGTAGGAATGCTCTCTTTTGATTTATCGAGATGGTCACCATTTTCTGTCCCTTCAAGATCCTGATTTAAATTGTCCTACTTAGAAACATCTCCATCAGCTTCAAACTTCTCATTCTACACAGTTGCGTCCCTTCCAAGGCTCGACAAAACTTAAATGAAATATGCCCCCTAATATCTATATGCTAAGCAATTTAATTTAAATAATTTTGTTTAGGGGTTAAAATTAATCCATAATTGTTTAATGCGATAAATGACTAAATGGATTGCCAAAATTTAGGTGTCAACAATCATCAATCAGATTTGCAAGCATTTTCATGGCACCACCTAGGATAGACCCATCTTCTTTTTTATGTTGGACTTACAAGAGTGGTTGTGTGGCCTGTAAATACTGTCCTCTCTAAAATGTGTCAAATCTTGATGTTTCTTTCTCATGTTAGGGGACTTGCGTCCTCCTTACGTATTTCACCTCTCTGTCCAAAACACCTTGAATTTAAATAAAGCTTGTATAAATGGCAAAACAGACAAACTTACATGCAATATCATGGAACCTTTGGGTGTGTTTCTGTTCCTTTTATTACTTAATTGACGGTTTTCTCATAATGATTAACACGTGCTTAATATCTTTTGTCATTTGTTGTACTTTAGCTAGTACGTCCATGATGGGGTGCGATTGGAATGCACCATTTGGCCCATGATGGGGTGCGATTGGAACGCACCATTTGGCATTGATAAGCTATGATGGAAAGGCACCTTTTTGAAAGGGTATGAAGGGAGTTGTATAAATGTCTTTGGTAGACAACCGTTGGGTTGTTGGCAAAACAAATGCACCAAATTTCTCTCCCTTTCCATCAAAGAAGAAGAAGGCATTCCATTTCAGTTTTACAAGAACAATCGGCATTTACGCTGTGAAAATCAAATGCTTTCCTTGTGATTGTATTCAAAACAAGGTGAAGTAATTTTGTTCGTGATTCATCCACAATTCAACGTTCGTTCCGAGGTTAATTGTTGTTTGTGCATCGAATAAAGGTAAGTCGTCTTCCGCCGACTTGAATTCCAACATTGGTATCAGAGCCCGGTCGTGGTTTCTGTCTTGTTTTTCATCGAATTTTCCAATTAACCATTTGATATCGAGATCAAGAGTATGATATCTACACTGGTTGGATGTTTATTAATCGGAATTGATATATGAATCATTGAAAAATGAACCGAAGTGAAGAACGGGTTCGCCGTCGAGTGCATCCGTGCGGTTTTGGCCAATTTTCAAAATATTTTTTCGGCCAAAATCAATTTTGAAATATGCAAGGTGAAAGTACTTGTCAAGACGAGTCCAACGGTGGGTCGAGCGCCGACACAAGACGCCGGACGCGCCCACACGTGTGGCCAGAAGCCGCGGCACGTGGGCTCCACGTGCTAGCCACGCCAGCGAATCGGCGCGTGACGTCACGCGCGCATCGGTGAACCGACGCGTGCTAACGTCACGAATGACGTCATGGATGATGTCACCGCTGGCGGCAGTTGGCCGGCCGGTCACTGGCCGGCGACCCGACCCAACCTGTTGACCCGACCCGACCCATTGATCGACCCGACCCAACCGATGACCGGTTGGACCGATCACCGATTGGACCGGTTGAACCGGTCAGACCGGCAAGGAATCCTTTGGACTCAGGCGGCGCGTGTGGGCGCGTGCAAGCTCTAATTGGAGCGTGGTCGAATGCGTTGGGTTCGTATGGATGTGCTCTACACTATGGTATAATTATTTTTGAATTTTGAATTTTTTAAAGGTATGAAAATGTGTAGGGAACCCTAAGTACGTGTATTTTTGGGGGTTTAATGCATAATTTATTCATTTTTACCTTGTATTTTCTTAAGCTCTTGGAAATACAGTAGCTTGCTTATATGAATATGATGTCATATATGTTTTGTAAAGCTTGGTTCGATGATAGCATGTATTTAGTTTAATATACTTGCTATTTACTAGTTCCATGAAAATTCGAACAATGCTAGGAAATCCTTATTTTTCCGTTAGATGTTGAATTGCAAATTTGATTGTAGTTGCAGCATGATTTTTTTTTGTACATTGTTTTATATCATGCTATGCTTTTTGTGTTAATGGAAAAATGTAGAAATTACATGAGGACATGTAATTATTTTTTCCTAATGAGAGTTGGTAGGTTGGTAGAATTTGAAGGAATTCTCACTTGGAACTTAAAATTTGCGCAAACTAAACTAATTAATGATAATAGAACAATCGTACATAGAAGGTGATTGGAAATATAGTGAACTTTTGTTTCTGTGTCTTTTGTTGAATTATCATTAATTTAGTTTGTTTTGCTGCAAATTAAATATGTATATTTTGAAAAATGTGCTAGTATTAATTCTGCGTCTATTATGTCAATGTGTTATAGCAATTGTTTATGGTTTTGGCATCCAAGACCATTGTGGCTGACCTCAATAAGGGTAAGAAGCTGAACGGTGACAATTATGATATTTGGCATCGAAAGGTTCAGTACATCCTTAAGAAGCAAGAGGTTTTGGAAACCCTCAACCACACCATGGATGAACCTGAGCATGAAACTTCAGCTCAACACATGAGAGATCTAGAAGCTTATCAAGCTTCAAAAAAGAATAATAGCATTACTCGCATCACGTTGCTGAGCTGTATGCAAGATGATCTCATGTGTGAGTTTGAAAGTTATGATAAAGCTCAGACAATGTGGGTTGACTTGAAAGATATGTTTGGGGGTACATCTACTACTAAGCTGAGGAGACTCACCATCAAGTTTGACACATACCGAAAGCGTCCAAATGTAACAATGAGGCACCATCTTCGGGAGATGTCAAATATGATTCGTGAGCTGAAGTCGGCAGATCACTCCCTTACTAATGAACAGCAAGTTCAGGCTGTTATAAAGTCTATTCCTGACAATTGGGAGCGTATGAAGATCAATATGATGCATAATGAGAATATTCTCACTTTTGATGATATAGCGCGTCATTTGGAATTAGAGGATGAGCGCCTAGAGGTTGCGAGATCCTCTACTCATGCTTATGTTGCTTAATCGAGTTCGCGCAAAGCTTCGGGCTTCAAGCGCAAAGGAATTCTCAATTCAACAACAAAGGTAAGAAGACTGATCAGGCACCTAAAAGGGCTAAGACCTTCAAACGCAATAAGCATGGTGGGAAGAAGGACAAGGCCAAGATGAAGTGCTACAATTGTGGCAAGATGGGTCACTTTGCTCGTGAATGCATTGAGCCGAAAGAGGTACCCTATTACTCCATTACTTTAAGTAATGTTTTTATTTCTAGTACTGTAATACTTGTTGAATCTCATCCAATGTGGACTGTAGACTCAGGAGCAACAAACCACGTAGCTAGAGACCAAGAAGCATTTGTGGAGTATCGTCGGATACAGCTTGGAAGAAGATGGATATATATTGGGAATAACTTAAGAGTTGAAGTAAAGGGTATCGGCACATGTAAATTAATTTTACGTGGTGGTCGAAGCCTATTCCTACATAATGTCCTCTATGCTCCGGATATTCGACGAAACTTGGTATCTGTAGTTGTTCTTCTTAGCCTAGGTTATATATTGAATTTGCATGGTGATTGTATTGACATTTTGTATGGAACAGTTTATTATGGTTCAGGTCATGTATCGAATAGTTTTATGGTGTTAGACATTGACTATGATCAGTACAATGTTAATGTTGATGGTTGTTTTTCTTTAATTGCATCTTTTAGTAATGTTGAGATTGATGCAAGTACTTGGCATGCCAGATTAGGTCACTTTGGGTTGCAAAATGCAAAGATTAGCTAGAGAATGCCTTTTAGGGTCACTCACTAATGTTAATCTATCCATATGTGAACATTGTCTAACATGAAAAATAACTAGAAAACCATTCGGTAAAGGAACTAGAGCCGAATTTCCATTGCAATTCATATATTCTGACATTTGTGATCCTTTGAATGTGAGGGCGAGGCATAGAGTCTCATATTTCATCACTTTCTTAGATGACTTCACGCGTTTTGATTATGTCTTTCTAATCTCCTATAAGTCAGAAGTATTAGACTGCTTTAGGCGATATATAACGATGGTAGAGAATCAGTTGAACAAAGCAATAAAGGCATTGAGAACCGATTGTGGATGTGAGTTATATCGGAGCAATTCAAGGTTCTTTGTGATGAAAATGGAATTGTACAACAATTAACTATTCCTAGTACTCCACAACAAAATGGGGTAGCTGAGAGAAGGAATAGAACCCTATTGGAAATGGTTAGGTTTATGATGGCGCAAGCAAATTTATCTATCTCCTATTGAGGAGATGCATTATTGACTACTGCCTATGTACTTAACCAAGTGCCCTCAAAATCAGTTACTTCCACCCCTTATGAATTATGGACTGGTAGAAAACCAAACTTAAGTAGTTTACGTCCATGGGGATGTGCAGCTTACGTTCATGATTTTTCCCATAAATATAGCAAATTAGGTCCTAAAGGGAAGAAATGTATCTTTATAAGATATTCTGAACACTCCAAAGGATATATGTTCATAGGTGAACAAGCTGATGGGAGTGTGACCAAAATAGAGTCACGAGATTTCACGTTTTTGGAAAACGATTTTCCTAGTAGAGGTGGGATTGATAAGAATTTCTAATTATATGAGATGGAAGATCCTAATAACACACCCACTAATGTTGTAGAGGGAAATGAAAATTTACCTCAACATGCAACACTTAGTAGGAGTGTTGCATCGTCTGGCGAATTGAATTCAAGAGAAATTTAGTTGCATAAAAGTAATCGTAAAAGCATTCCTCGTTGTCATTTTGAGATTGAAGGGGAAGCATTTATGATTGCTTAGAAAGACGATGCCAAGCCTAAGACTGTTCAAGAGGCTCTCTCATCCTCTAATAAGAAAAAATGGAGAAAAGCTTTAAAAGATGAAATGGGGTCAATAAAGGCAAATCATGTTTGGGACTTGGTTGATTTACCACCCAATCGTAAGGTCATTGGAAATAAATGGATTTTTAAGATTAAGCGAAGGGCGAATGGATCCATTGAAAAGTATAAGGCTTGCCTTGTGGCGAAAGGTTATACTCAACAAGAGGGTATAGACTATGAGGAAACATTTTCATCAGTTGTAAGGTTTGCCTCAATACACCTTATTCTAGCCATCGTTACACATTTGGACCTTGAATTACATTAAATGGATGTAAAGACAGAATTTCTCAATGGAGAACTAGATGAGGAACTCTATATGAAACAACCAATAGGTTTCATAACTAAAGGTCAAGAGCATAAAGTTTGCGAACTTCATCGCTCAATATATGGCCTTAAGCAATCATCTAAACAGTGGTATCTTCATTTTCATCAAGCCATAACAACTTTTGATTTCATGATGATCGAATATCACTGTGTATATGTCAAGCGGTCCAAAGATAAATTTGTGATTTTATCACTTTATGTGGACGATATTCTGTTGACTGGAAATGACAATATTTTGGTTATCACCATAAAAGAATGGTTGTCCTCCAATTTTGAAATGAAGAACATGGGAGAAGCTGCTTATATATTAGAAGTTAAGATCGAAAGAGATCAATCAAGGAAACTCCTTCCTTTATCACAAGAGTATTTTATTATGAAGATTATTGAACAATTTAATATGCAGCATTGTAATCCCATTGATACCCCTGTTATGCAAGGTGAAGGCTTAAATACTGAGATGTGTCCTGAGACTCCAGAAGAAAATAAAGTAATGGAAAATGTTCTTTACGCTAGTGCGATTGGAAGTTTGATATATGCTATGTTGTGTACTCAACTAGACATATGTTATGCCATGGGATTGGTGAGCCGATATCAATCAAATCTCGGTCAAACACACTGGAAAGCAGTGAAGAGGATCTTGAGATACTTGAAAGGCACTATGGACTATCGACTTTGTTACCAAAGGAATGATTTATACCTATTTGGCTATTCACATGTTGATTGGGGTGGAGACCTGGATGAGCGTAAATCGACTTTTGAATATGCATTCTTGCTTAATAGAGCTGCAATTTCTTGAAATAGCAAGAAATAGACATGCACGGCCTTGTCTACTATGGAGGCTGAATTTATTACATGTTCTACCACAATACAAGAAGCAGTATGGCTAAAACGTTTTTTGAAAAATTTAGTCATTGTCACTGGGGTTCCAATATCAATGACAGTTTATTGCGATAGTTAAGCAGCCATTGCCTATGTGAAAGATCCCAAGTATTATGGAAGGACGAAACACATTGACATAAAGAATAACTTCATTAAAGATATTATAACGCAGAAAGAAATGATCCTACAATACATTTCAACCAATAGAATGGTTGCTAATCCATTTACAAATGCTATTCCTAAATACATATTCTTGACCCATAAGATGTCACTAGAATTGCGTAGGATGTGATAAGTGTTATTGTAGAGGATCATTGTTTTATGTATTTGTGGACATATGTATTGTACTTGTTTGTTTATTAGTAACTTCATGTTTTATCAAGAAGTACAAATCTATTATGAGACTAGTACATACACACATATATTATTGAAAAGTATGTCAGCAGGTAATGATTGGCTCACTCACATGAGCAATCGTCTCAAGTGCTATAGTTAGCACGTTGAGATGAGACATTATGTATAAATAAATGCTGAAGAGCAAGTCTGGTACATAAAATATGTCGCCTTGATTGAAGTCAAGATGAGGTTTGTGATTTGTTTATAACAAGACCGAACATGATAGTCCCACAATCATGTATGCCTGTAAGATGTTGGATGCGAGTACTTAATTGAGCGCTATAGAAAGCGAGCTGATATAGCACTCAAGCTAATCATGAGTACGTGAGAAGCACGTGACTATGTTTAGGGTAAGATCCGTATAGTGGATATATTTAAAAAATGACATACACTCTTATAGAAAAAGAAATCCACTATAGCATGTAATTCATACAACATGTGCATTGTTCGACCGACAAGGGAATGTGAGAAAAATTATCCATATTTACTCATTGTGTGAGCCTTTGAGGTAATTTATAATTTACCTCAATTTATGCCCTATGTTACTTCTGACTATATTCTCGAAATGAAAGATCAATGTTGTTACTTTAACATGTTACCGGCAGTCATGAATAGATATGACTTTATGAGACGTGTCTAGGAAAGCAGTTATTCTGAAATGGAGAGAGACATGAGTGCGAAGGAAGACTATTGTTGTTTTAAATCTATTACATGTATTTACTGATCGACCAATTATATCGCCTTATGTGGTTGCAAATTATAAATACATGGTGTTTTGAGAATAATCAAGTATAGCCTTGAAGGGATAGGTATACTTGAATTGATGTAACAAAATATGTCTGTGGCACTATGAGACATCGATTTTATATTTCTTTTGGGATTGTAGCCATTATGTCATCCCTAATAGATGCATAATTTGAGCTCCCAAGTGCAAGTGTACTCATTGGTCGCACAGCTTACTTGCCAGTATGAATTGTTTTGTAAAGTTGATGAATGTTGAATGCCTTAAATTCTTGATAGAACACTATCAAGCCCATTATGTCTGGATGGGAGATGTTATACTTTAGCTAGTACGTCCATGATGAGGTGCAATTGGAACGCACCATTTGGCCTATGATGGGGTGCGATTGGAACGCACCGTTTGGCCTTGATAAGCTACGATGGAAATGCACCTTTTTGAAATGGTATGAAGGGAGTTGTATAAATGTCTTTGGTAGACAACCGTTGGGTTGTTGGCAAAACAAACGCACTAAATTTCTCTCCCTTTCCATCAAAGAAGAAGAAGGCATTCCATTTCAGTTTTACAAGAATGATCGGCATTTACGCTGTGAAAATCGAATGCTTTCCTTGTAATTGTATTCAGACCAAGGTGAAATAATCTTGTTCGTGATTCATCCGCAATTCAACATTCATTCCGAGGTTAATTGTTGTTTGTGCATCGGATAAAGGTAGGTCATCTTCCGCCGACTTGAATTCCAACATCGTTGATGCGAGGAGCCTTTTCAACTAAAGAAAGTGCTCCCACTTCTGCTTTTTCACAGTTTGATTTTTCTGTAGAGGCGCACCTAGGCCCTTCACTCCGCCAACATTTCTCACTTCATATCTATAAAGCAAGTGGACTATTTTTGTTCTATTGGCACATTGGAAGGAGGTCTTACATGCCTCTTCAATTTGGTTCCCTTCCTATGGAAACCAAGATTTATTCTTCTCAATGAGAAGTGAACTCTTGCAATGAACTGGCTCATGTATTAAATTTACCAAGATCAACACGAGCAGTTGCACTCGCGATAACCTGTTAAGCTATGAGAAATGTTTGGGATACGAGATGACACTACCTAGAAATTATGAAAAATGAGAAAAATGGAAAAAGTCTAAAGTAACTCTCCATTATGTTGATGTGTCCTTGACCCAAGCGGCTACAGCTGATGCACCTTGGACAAGTCCAAGTACCAGCGATGCGACAACAGCGAAAGGACCCATTCGAAAAAGCTTGTTGATGATCGCTAGAAAGGACTATTCAAGCAGTCTAGCTTCGGACAGTAGCTTGCAGAGGATCCTAATGACTACTTTGTCTATGAGGATAATCTCTGATGGGAGGATTGAATATGTCTATATAACAGAAGAACATTTGAGTTGAAAGGATTTGGAAAAAAATTGGAACAAATTGAAAGTGTTCAACTCTGTATTCTGAGCAAATTGTGTTTCATTCCTTGAGATTTCAGAGTAGTGTCCTTGCTACACTATAATGGAGAGAAGATTAAGTGTACAACATTTGATAGCAACATATGAGTCTTGATAGTATGATTTATTATTTGATAGGATCAATACTTGCTAGTTATAACTTATCTTGGTGATTACCAGTGTATTCCAACCCAACTTGTAGCTGTTAATCTAGAGAGTAGATGCAAGCTTGGTGAATAAGCTGAACCATTATATATGGTTGTGTGCTATCTTTACTTCTGTTTATATATGATTATTTGCACATTAGCTCTCGATATTCTTAGTATTAGCTTCTCTTAATTTTAAAGTATAAGTTGCTAATATCTTAGAAACTTTCAAAGCCACTTATTTATCCATTTCTAAGTTGCTTAGAGCGCACATGATAACCATTTTATTTCTCACTAGATATATTTCTAGAATAGGTTTGGAAAAAATCCATTTGGTAAGGCAATTCATTTTTTATATTTCTAGAACAAATTTTTTGTCCAAAAATAGGTTTGAGATAGAAATAGAAAAGTAACATAAATGAAAAGTAAAAATGAAAATTATTCTCATCGCTTGCCCTCACTACTAGCCAACTGCCTACACATCGTCACTAGCCACCTCCCCCCGCTAGCCACTGTCTACTGCTGCCTTCCAGCAACTCGGAAGGCAAAAATTTTATGTCGTTATTAAATGAATTTCTATTCTAGAAATAAAAATTTTATATTGTTATTAAATGCATATTTTTGCTCAAAAACTCATCTAAAAAATGAAAATAGAAAAATCTATTTTCTACCAAAAAATTGAGTCCATAAATAAAAAGGTTATTGTTCATGTCCTTAGGTAGCCTCAAAATCATCAAGTTGCTTTCTCAACTCAACCGACTATAGAGGGGCCATCCTATAAGGTGCTTGAGTAAGTAATTTGGCACGTGGCCAGAGCTCAACCTTAAGACCTGTTGATCGATGAGACGGTGTCACAAGCTTTCCAAAGGTGAACCACCTAAGGAAAGCTAATAGATAACTAAGCAAATATTAGTCCAAACTCCTCCAAACTTATACAAAGTACAATTTCGAGGTTTTGATTTAATTAGTTAAGCATGCAATTCAATTCATTTAAGAATCACCACTAATTTATTGTGGATCGAATAGAAACTGAAGTAAAATGTGGGGAATTTACTTCTGCATAGATGTGGAGACTTGATTACACTAAATAAATTTAACGCCCTTTTGGTATCTTTTTTCTTATTTCAAGTACATTTTAACAAGCAGTCTTGGTCACTTTTTATCCTAATTCATTAACATGTGATGGATGATCATGCGAGTGCGCAAGCAAAAACTTAATACTTAATAAATCATAGCCATAAATAAATTGCTAGCAAAGGAGCAAAAACCTTAATGCATTAAGCAAAACAAAAGCTATACTTTATTATACTTCGATGCACCAAGTATTTTGCAAGATGTTAAAAAAAAACAAAAATTGATGCATGGCGTAATCATGATTTCTAAACGTAATCATGCAATTCTTTTTGGGCCTTGTTTAAAAAACGACTTAATTCAAAGACCATATGAATTATAGGCTAACATGCATGGGTTGTTAAACTAATGACATATGACATAGATTATTCAACTAATGAAATGCGATTTGATTTAAATAAAACCTTCACGCAATTTTGATGACATGAATTGTGATTAAATATGAATTAATCTTATTATTTTAACTATATGGTATTATTATTTTTTTTGTTTTCTTTTTATAAAAATTAAAATATAAGCAATGCATGAGATGACATAACCCAAAAGCATATGACTATTAAATGACATGCATTGTATGACGTGAAAATCGTGAAACTAGTTCTATATGAAATATGCATGTCAAATTTTTGTGATTTTCTTTGAAAGTTAAATTAAGAACCACATAAATATATGATGACTTAATTTAAACTAAGAAATAATTTATATTAAATCCTAGTCTAAAATTACTAAATTGTCCTAAAATATGCAATTTTAAATTGTGAAACTTAAACCATTCTAAATGCAGTGCAACTTTTTTTTTTTTTTTTTGTAATTTCATAATAGGAATGCTGTAAACTAATTGATACGCAAGATATAACCCCCACATAATCAAATATGCACCATGAAAAAAAAGGAAACAAATATAATCGAGAATCCAATATTTGGCCCCAAAGTTGGAATTCCCAATTATATAAATATGCAGTGACTCAAGCAATGAAAATGCCTATTTAGGGAACACCTAAAACTTAAAAAAAAAAAAAATTGTGTTAGAATCCAATAATCACAATTTAAGCAATTAAACATCTGAATGAAACATAATTTAGGAAATTACCCACATTGGATTATTGATTTGAACAACGACAGGTGACAAGAGGGGTCCATGGTGATTGGCGACGGGATCACTGGGCTATCACCGATAAACTGTTAGGAATCCCCATAATTTGTTGGAAAATCTGAAAAGAAATAACCAAGGGCTATACAAATTCATTGGGGGGCTCATTGACGTGGTACGTGGCGGACTGGCAACAGCAGAATGGGAGGCTTAGCGTGGTATTGATTAGGAATGAGTAGTTTCAGGTACTATACAAGTTTACTTAGAACTAGAAAAAACTGTTCATTGGAATAGGTTACTCATTTTTTAGAACCTGGAACCTATCCCGTCACAGGTTTCAAGATCAGTTCTAGGGTCTATTCAGGTTCCACTTGTATTATTAATTGAACGACAATTAATTATCGCATTTTGTTATGACTACTTGCTGCTACAATTCACTAACCATGACTTATATTTAGAAATATGAAAAATATGAAACATTTAAAAGGTAAAGGTCTTGACCATAAAATGGAAGCTTAGATTGGTGATTCCAGAATATACACTTTTCATTAAATGCCATAGAATACCATGGGATTGCGTGAAGACATAGATCAAGAAAACAGAAAAACTTGGTATAGGTTTTAAGTTACAAGTTTCAGGTTACACCAATCTATAACCTAGAACCTTCCCATCGAAACAGGTTACCTAATTTTTGGAACTTGGAACCTATTTTGTATATCTTGGAACTTGGAACTAAACAGGTTCTTAGGTTCCAAGTTCTACCCTAGAACCATGCTTACCCCTGGTATTGATCATTTGGATGGTGCCGAGACTAGATTTGCCGGTGTGCCACGAAACCTACAAGAAAAGGCATCAAGAAGACTTGAAACTCAATTGAGCAAGGGCAAGGGTACGACATTAGAACTAGCTTGAGGCTTGTTTGGTTGGGCTGGAGATTGCTATAGGCGTCGCCGATGTTGAACAGTGACAAGAAAGGAGCAACGGCGTGAAAGACTGAAGCGCGATGGCTAGTTGGCAACAAAAAATGATAGTGGGATGCTTGGACTGCTCGCAGGTGTAATTTGAGGGCAAAGCATAGCAAGGCAAGCAACGTAGCACGATGAGGCGAGTAGCACAACACAGAGGCAAAAGAGCATTGGGGTGTGTGGAAACAGTAGTGATGAACGCCGAAACTAGATCTTAAGAGCAGATAGGTATAGTGGGTGGAGGAACTTTTTTTGGCTTGTGAAATATTCCCAAGGAAAAATGATTGGGACAGCATTTAATACACTGTAAGAATAAAAGTCTATTTTAGACCAAAAAAATTATTAAAAATAATTATAAATTGTTGTAGAGCCACTCATTTAAGAATTTGTGATTTACAATAAGTTGTTATTCTCATTGCAGCCCAAAGACTATTATACTAACAAAGCCCTATTATGACTATAACAATCACCTAAAGGGGGTGAATAGGTGATTGTGCGAAAATGAAATAATTTTAAACAATTGTTGCAACGAGATAACTTTTGATGAAGTGGTTGGATCTTACTGATGTGTAATTCTAATCACAATAAATGAAAGGGGTAAAGGATAAAGAATTGCACACAAAATGTTATAGTGGTTCGGCTTTTGTAAGCTTACATCCACTTTCCCACGTTACAGCCTATTGGCTGGAATCCACTGATAAAAACCAATCAAAGGTTACAAGAACTAAGCTAAAAACACTCATATTTGTGTAAACTACTCCTCACACACTCTCAGCATCTAAAAGGTTACACAATTTCTCTTATAGAGATAAATGTATAAGATCTCAAAACACTTTTTAGACTTTAGAAATAAAAGTTTTCCTGGTTCCTCAAAACTTGGAGGTTGTTCTACGAACACTTTCTCTTTAATGTATCCATTCAAGAATGCACTCTTCACGTCCATCTAGAAAATTCTAAAATCATGAAAACACGCGTAAGTGAGTAAAAGTCTTATCGCCTTTAACCTTATTATTGGTGCATAAGTTTCGTTAGAGTCGATTCCTCCTTCTTGCGAATAGCCTTTGGCGACTAATCTTGCTTTGTTTCTCATGACTTTTCCTTGATTATTAAGATTGTTCCCGTACACCCATTTTGTTTATATCATAGGATGGTCATTTAGTTTAGGAACCAATTCCCATATTTCGTTTACCTAAAATTGTTGGAGTTCCTCCTACATTACTTAGATCTAGTTTTCATTTGATAGGGCTTCTTTAGTACTTCTTGGTTCAATCTCTAAAATGAGTACCAAGGTACTAATGGCATCTTTTAGTGTTGATCTCATTCTAATGTTGTCATCAATGTTTCTGATAATCATCATTTGGATGGCTTGACTTGTGCTTCTAGTTTTTGCTAAATCTATCATCAAACTTGTGGGTTTTTCTCTGTCGTACTTATCAGCACTTTCTTGTTACTAAGGTTGTTCATTTGATTTTGAATCCCTAATTTCTTCTTGTGCTTGAATTGTGTCGGCTGCTTTACATGATTATAGTCTTCATGAATTTGAGGACCTTCATCAAACTTCACATTGATGGATTCCTCTACTGCTCGAGATCTCTTATTGTAGACTCTTAAAGCTTTGCTCGTAGTTGAGTACCCCAAAAATATACCTTTATCTTATCTTTCGTCAAATGGACTAGCCGATTATTTGCATTTCTCAAGATAAAACATCTATACCCAAAAACTCTAAAATATGAAATGATTATTTCCTACATTTGAAAAGCTCATAGGGGTTTTTTTCTGAGGAAGGTTTGAGGAAAACTTGATCTATGATGTAACATGCTGTTGAAATGGCTTTAACCCAAAAGTGTGATGCAATTTTGCTTTCCGTAAGAATAGTTTTGCCATTTCTTGCAATGACCTATTTTTCCTCTCTAATACACCGTTTTGTTCAGATGTATAGGGAGTCAAAAATTGATGCTCAAAATCGCTTTCTCAACAATAGTTTTGGAAACTTTGATTTTTGAACTCACACCACAATTAGTTTCGATGGAAGAAATAAAATAACTTTTTTTTTTAATCTTTTTGGCAAATTTAAAAAAATGAGAAAATGTTTCATGCTTGTGTACAAGGAAAAAAACCCTTGTGTACCTTATATAATCATCAACTATTAACAAGCAATACATTTGACCATCTAGACTTTGCGTTATTGTAGGTAAGAAAATGTCCATAAAAAGAAGCTGCAAAATGTTGTTAGCACTGATATAATTGATAGGTTTGAAAGAACTCCTTACCTGTTTACGTGGGGCATAGATTGAGTACACTTCAAACCTTTCAAACTTTAGATCTGGCAAGCCTTGTACCAATTTCTTTAAGGAGAGCTTTGAAATTTGCTTGGTACTTATGTGTCCAAGCTTACTGTGTCAAAGATTTGATTTGTCCTTGATGGAGATTAGACATTGAACATCATCAACTGATAAATCCAATATGTAGATATTTCCGTCTCCTTCTGGTAAACGACTGCTTCATATCTTTACTAATGCCTGAGCACTTATCTTCTTGAAAGCAAATCTCATACCTAGCGTCACATAATTGACTAATGCTGATGAGATTATACTTCAGGCCTTTGACAAGAGACATATCTCTTATAGTTTGGTTGCCAATCTTAACTTTTCATTTAACTGTTCATTTGCCAATAATCTTTCCTTTATTGTTCCCTCTAAAGGAAATGCTTCCGCCATTGAATCTTGTGAGTTCAATGAATTTGCTTGGATCACCAGTCATATGTCTTGAGCAACAATTATCGAGGTACCACTTGTTTATCTTTTTCTTTGGTACCTACAAAGATAAAGACAAGTTCAAGTCTTATTTGATACCCATATTTGTTTGAGTCCTCTCTAGTTAGAAGGATTGGCCATACTTAGAAATTTTTTTCGAATTGGTTTCCAACCTTTGGAACATTCATTTTCATGATAATCATGGCTACCGCAAATTAAACATTTCATTTTTCCGAAAACTTGTACTCATCATTTACTTTTAGGAATATTCCAAATAAAGGTCTGAAAAGCTTTTTTTTTTTTTTAAATAATGACCTGAAGTGGTTGTGTCTATTTTAAATAAGGGCTTGACTTTTCGACTAGTCAAGGACATTTTTATCTTTTATCATTTTTAATTTTTTTTCATTTTCTTTCTTTTTTCTTCCTTTTTTTATTTCTTTTTTCTTTTTCTGGTTTTTTCTTTCTTCTTTGCCAATAGCTAACTAGCCACCGGTGATGTCTAGAGAGGGTTGGGCAAGGCCGCCCTCATAGCCCCAAGCGAGGCCGACCCTCGCTAGATCTAGGCGAGGGTGGCCTTGTTTGCGGCTAACCACCAACCCTTACTAAAATGAAAAAAAAAAAAAATAAAGAAAAGAGAATAAAGAAAATAAAATAAAAAATAATTTAAAATTAAAGTATTTGGATTAAAACACCCTTGACTAGCCGGAATATTTAGCCAGCCAATGACTGGCAAGGTCAAACCTTTATTAGAAATTACTATGGCCATTTCAAGCCCTTATTTCAAACTGATATTGTTATTTTAAGCCCTTCTTTGACATAAGGTCAAATTCAAGGAGGATACTTCAGGCTCTTATTTGAAATTCCCCTTTTACTTTATTTTCCTTTTTTATTCAATTCTTTTAAAAAATATCCCCGATTGGTCCTTTTTGTTGGAATCATAAATGGGATGATAAATTGGATGTTGGAAAGTCAACTCCAATATATTGAAATTAAAAAAAAAAAACCGTAAAGGGCCACTATAAATTTCGAGAAAAAGTAGGCAGACTTTTTTTTGAACGGCAAAAAAAAAAAGTAGGCAGACTTTATTATCCCTAAAATTTAACATTTTTCGGCCGGGTGGTTTAGTCTTCTCTTTTAAAGGCTCGTTTAGCTTAGCATGGTGTGGCGAGGAGCTGGGCTTCGGCCTGATAATGATGAGCTGGGTTATCTAATACGGGCTTTTAGTAACCACATACATGCTCCCAACAACTTGCGGATTTTCAATTCCTTGGTTTGTACGGTAAATTCTTGGGATTTGCTCAAACAACAGCTTTTCCCTTAAAAAATAACTTGATTTTATACTCACATAAAGAATTCCGCCACCAGGTGCAGATGCAGAAGAAAGTTTTCTGCCTGCAGCAGTGGCATCTTGGTGGAAGCATCATTGTCCTTTTCTTTGCGACTGCAATGATGCCCATCTGCTCCTATGGGCCATCTGCCAGGGAAAAAAAATCATTTTTGTATCGTTTCTTCACTGTCACCGGTTCAATCGTGGACAAAAGAAAACGAAGCCAAAGGAATTTATATCAATCCTGGCTACCACCGCTCCAGTCGCAAAGGCCCAGTTGATTAAAGGTGACACGAGTTCGACCCTAGCCATCAAAATAAGTAGGGACTAGTGTCACGAACCAGAAGAATCATCTGGACCTTAAAACGAGAATCGTCGAGTGTATTCAAATTTACTGACCAATAAGTTTGAATGACTGCTTCGAGCTTTAGTTGTTGGAAAGAAAGGTTCATACCCATGTGAGAAGATATTTTGTAAAATAATCTTATTGAAAAAGTCAATAAAAGTGTGAAAAATTAGTGAGCCACGAGCCTATCACTAATCAACTCAGTCGCCATATGATGTCAATCAATAATTAATCATTCTGACGGGAGAAATCTTCCCATAAACAGATCCCAAGTGTAGAAACAGCTCAACGGTAAGTTTCCCACAAAAGACCGGTTGTGATCACTCCTTTGCATCATCAAACGCTTCCCTCTCATCAATGTCAACTCTGACCGAGTGGCTATGGTTATATCTATTGCCGATCCAGAGTTAGAAAAACAGATCTGCAGCACATACAGCTGACCAAGCCAGACAAAGACATGGGGTTGGGGTGGTTCTCTGGTCTGTATGACCCATCCTGAATTGGATGTTTGGGAAACAGTAAAAGGAGTCTGAATTGGCATGCTTTGACTGTGGACCTTGCCCCCACTTTCCTGTCCTCATCCTAAATCTCCAAAAAATTCCTCCTTTTCCCATTCTTCTTTTGACCACTGCTAACACCCTTTCCCCTCGATCCTACTTTAATCATTTGTTTATCACATTCTTCCATTTCCTCTCCTTCGTTTACACTTTCTCTAGTGCTTTAATCACGTGTACCATACTCGGTCCACGTTCTCTCTCTCTCTCCCTCTTCTTTTGACAATGAACAAAAAGTCCAAATCCAAGCCCCCTTCTTCTCTGTACAGAGGTTTGAGTTTGACATGATGGACAGAGCTTCACCAGCGATGGAGACAACAAAATCCGAGGCTCCCACGCCGTGTGAAGCAAGGAGAGAAGGAGGGTTGCCGCTTCCAAGAGCAGAGCCCGCAGCTTTCATAGGCAAGCACAGGTTGGCTGCTTCCATAACACAGCTTCAAAACCAGATCACGATCATTCAGGTACGCCACTGATAAAAGACTTCGTTTTCTCAGCCCAAGAAAGAAAAAACTGGTGGTGCTTTTGGTCGTGTGGGTTCCATCCGGATGCTTGCATCACAATTGAAAGACGGTCTCATGGATCTTTCTTGGTGCAGGAAGAGTTGGAGGAGCTTGAGACCACAGGGGAATCATCTCTTGTATGCAAAGAGTAAGGAGAAACTCCAAGTCATCGTATGCTTGACATGAATTACATTCATAGACTCCCACTACAACTTCGCTGTAACTTTGATTATCGTGCAGGCTCATTTCAAGCATTGAATCTGTTCCGGATCCACTACTTCCAGTGTAAGAATTGATTCCATTGATGTCACATACATCCTTCCAGATTTTCATCATGAGGTTGGATACCGCATATTGATGGTGTTGCTGTTGATTGTGTTTTTGCTTTAGGACGAAAGGTCCTGCAGATGTTGGCTGGGACAGATGGTTCCGAGGCGAACACAATTCACGACGCAACAAGAGGTGGATCTAAAGGCTTTGATGACACTTGTTTGAGGATGCAACTTCCAGCCACAAACTCAGAGAGAGAGAGAGAGAGAGAGAGAGAGAGAGAGAGAGAGAGAGAGAGGGAGGGAGAGAGTAACATTCCTGCCCTGTATTATCTCATCACATTAGTTGGGAAACAAATAAAAGCCAGAGAGATGGTCATTGTGTACACATCTTGAATTTCCTCATTGTATCCTTTTGCATTGACTCTAAGCTCCTAATATATACATAATGCAACCCTCTTATCCTTTTTTCTTTTTTTTTTTAGGAGAAGGAATTTTAGAATGGGTCATCCAACGGTACCATGTCTAGATAGACAACCAATTTTGACCCGATTGACCATCATTATGTATAACATAACAAATCAAAGCTGGGTTCTCACAGTTACCATGCCAATGAATTCGAACTGGTAATCAAGACAAATTCATGGTGAACTCCAGCTCCACTTGCATATCCAGACTTAGAAGGGCCACAGATCACAAGTGATGAACATGGATAATATGCATCAAGCAGCAAGTAATTAGTTTCCCCAATGCCATGTTTCAGGAGATGAGGCAAGGTCCTGCCTAGGAACTGGAATTCCTACATTGTTGTTCTAAGATGATGCATCATGTGGCGCTGATGTATGATTTTGACTGAAAAGTGCAGAACCAATGGAATTCTGCGGGATCGCCCAGTAAGAGATTTTGATCATAGTTTTATGAACCTAAAAGATGTTGACAGGGTTGGATTGAGCCTTATATCCGGATATAAGGCTCTGATCAAAATCTCTTACTGGGCGATCCCGCAGAATTCCATTGGTTCTGCACTTTTCAGTCAAAATCATACATCAGCGCCACATGATGGAAACAATACACCTTTTGATGCAATCAATTCTTCAAAGCTGGCTAACAACCCCCATAACGCGATTGTCCATGTACTTGTCCAAACGAGGATTCCATGAAGAAGCGATCAGCAACTGAAATTGAACTTTCTATATAGAGCACATCAGATGAATCCATTCAGAATTCCATCCCCCGTCATTATGACTTCTGTTGCAAGTTTGACCCAACCATGGTGAAATCGTTGCAGGAGTTGACAGGTGATCAGATATGAGCTTCAGGAAAAAGTCCACTGTTTTGAGAATTTTAATATGGAGTAATATATTGCTTGATTGCATGAGCTCCAAAGTTGATAACTGTCACAAGATAAGCACGTATGCAGTTCAGATAAAATAGATCGCATAAGAAGTCTCATTCAAGCTATGCAGAAAATATTCCAGTATATACCTGCCAATTTCACTGATCTTCAGTAGGCTATTAAGAGAAAGATGCAAAGGGCTGCACATTGTAAAAGATCATGAAAAGGTCTTTTGGATAAGCCAAATAAATTTGTCCCAGCCACGGAAGACTTTGAGTATCTTTGCCTCATCATAAATAATGACAAGTCTTGATCCAAAATGTCACCTGAAAAAGAAAAGTAAATCCAAAGATTTTTCAAAAGGCCAGATTTCTATATCATCGCCAGTAATCTCCACAAGAGCAAGAACCTTATTTAAAATGATGGAAACTGTGAGCATCACTCACCATGATTCAGGATCCTTGGAAGAAAAGTTTGTAGCATTATGGCAATCACCATAAACTCTAAGGTTCTTCCTATTTTTTATGACACTCCTTGATGGTAGATTAGAATCCCAAAGATGATAGCTAACTTCTCACTGTGTGCATATTACGTGTTTTCTTTAATCTCTTCCTCAGCTTCATGGAAGTTCGGCTTATACCATTCTAGCCGAGTTTTAGCGATTAGTTTGTCCAATTCTGAATAGATCACATCTGTTTGTGGATGTGATCTGTCCCCTGCCACAAACGTATAGATTCTGTTCCCAATTTCTATAATTGAGTGGCCCGAAAGTTTCCTCACTTCCCTTCTTTTCATAAGGTCTCTTATTTGATCAGCTTCTTCCTTATTTCCTGATGATGCATAAATGTTGGAGAATACAGCATAACGACCAGGGTTCTCAGGATCCAGTTCAAATAAAAACTTCGCTGCCTTTTCAGCCCGTTCCACATCCCTATGGATTCGAGATGCTCCAAGCAATGCCCCCCATACACCAGCATTTGGTTCTATTGGCATTCTCTCAATAAAATCCACTGCTTCATCCAAATGTCCAGCTCGACCTAATAGGTCTACCATACAGGCGTAATGTTCATGTATTGGTGTGACTCCAAAATCTCTACTCATGGATTCAAAGCACTCCCATCCTTCATTTAGCAACCCAGAATGGCTACAGGCCGACAAAACTGATACAAATACAATGTGGTCAGGTCTTGCAGAAAGCTTCATCTGATCAAAGAGGTGGAGTGCTTCTCTACCATGGCCATGCATCGCATATCCGGATATCATAGCACTCCAAGATATCAAATTCTTCTCAGGCATCCGATCAAATAACTTCCTAGCATGCTCTAAATTTCCACATTTGGCATAGAGATCTACTATACAAGTATTTAGCTCTACGTGATTTTCAAAATATCTGCGAATTATCATTGCATGCACAGTGCAAGCTTGCAAAAAAGAACCTAACTCTAAACAAGCTCGGAGCACACTAAGTAATGTTATTGCATCAGGGTCAATACACAAGCATAACAACTCTCTAAAGAGATCCAAAGCTTTTAATGGCATATCAGCTTTGGCATAAGCCTCAATCATGGACGACCAACACACCAAGTCCTTCTCATGTATCCCATCGAAGAGGGCTCGTGCAGCATCAATTCTACCACACCTCGCATACATAACCATTGCCGCATGTAGGACGGAGAGATCTGAATCAAGTCCATTATCCTTCACAACTCTACAAACCACATCAGCCTCAGCTTCCCTGTGCACACAAGCCATCGCATCCACCGCGGCTCCCCTGTTCGGACGGACTCCCCCATCCAACATCTCCCAAAACAAGCGCAACCCATCCTCGTAACACCCGTTTCGCGCGCACGCGCCGATCATCGAACTCCACGAGATGACGTTCCTCTCAGGCATCCTATCAAACACCTGCCTGGCAACGTCCAGGCGCCCACACTTCCCGTACATGGCCACGAGGGAGTTGCCCACGAACACGTCCGAGCAGTACCCAGATCGCAGCGCGTCGTGGTGGACCAAAGCCCCGAACCTCACATCCCCGAGGCACCCGCACGCCTTGAGGACAAAAGGGTACGTGAAGTTGTCCGGCCCGATGCCCTGCCCCCGCATCCGGGCGTAGAGGCCCAGGGCGGGGCGGTACCGGAGGCCGTCGACGCAGCCCCGGACGACGACGTTCCAAAGGAAGACGTCGGGGGGCTCCGCCGACAGCGCGAACAGGGCGCGGGCGTGGGGGAGGGAGCCCAGGGACGCGTACCTGGCGACGAGGTGGGTGAGGAAGGTGAGGTTGAGGTGGAGGTGGGCGCGGAGCATGGCGGCGTGGACGGCCTTCAGGGAGGCCGGGGAGCCGCCGCATCGCTTGATGACGGCGGCGCAGGTGTCGGGGCCGACGGGCCGGCGGACGAAGGAGGTGGCCTGGGACTCCGCGAAGAAGAGGGAGTGACAGTGAAGGGGCTCGAGCGCGCGGAGCCTCTGCAGTTGCATGGGGTCTCTACCTCCGATATTACAGCAAGAGCCATCGGACGATGATAAGGTGGGGGGAAAATTTCTTGTCCAAAGGCGTCAATTATACTTACTGTGCTTTTATCAATTCAATTTTAAATCATTCGATTTTGCCAAATGAGTTCTAAATTTTTTCACTTTTCATTAATTGAGTTCATTTGACCAATTTTAATCGGAATTCATTGAGATGGACCCAACCATCCTACGTGACACAAAGGTGGTTGGTTTCAATATAGGTAAGTTCTAGAGCTGGAACATAAAACTTACTCTAATATAACTGACTCTTAGTTTTTGGATCCTAAAACCTACTTTGTTTTTTCGGTTTGGTTCCAAGGTCTGCCTAGAGACCTGTTTTATTTTTTTCTTTTTTTGGTTCATTTTTTTACAACAAAATGCTGAGTAATAAAATGATTCGAAGTAAAAGATGAATAATAGAAATCATAATTTGTCAAAAACAACAATCCATAAGATAAATGCGTAGTCACGTAAAATTATAACGATAAAAAGTTCAAACACATGACATAAAACAAAAATTATAAAACTCTATTCCCCATTCATCCATAAAATTAGAGAAGAAGAAAGACTAGCAAAAAGTTCCAAGAAAGGACACAAAAACAAAGGAGTGCTAAGGTTAGAATTTAGGGGAAAAGGAAATTAGAGTTTTGACTTTTTAGCTTATAAAACCATATCCGAAATTGGTTCCAAAATAGGGTGGTTCGGTCCTATTCCCGGGAGAATATTCAGTTGGAACATGTGAAAATTAATGTGAGAAAAAATTGTTCAAAAAGTCTTAAACTTATTGTACTTTTATCAATTCAATTTTAAACTTTTTAATTTTATCAATTGAATCATAAACTTTCTCATTTTTTGCCAATTAAGTTCTTCCTGCCAATTTTAATTGAAATTTATTGAGATGGACCCAATCGTCCTACGTGGCACTAGGGTGGTTGGTTCCAAGACAGGTAAATTCTAGAGTTGGAACCTTAAACTTACTTTGATATAATTGGTTCTTGGTTTTTGAATCCTAAAACCTACTATATTTTTTCGGTTCAGTTCCAAGGTTTACCCAAATGCCTGTTTTATTTTTTATTTTTTTTGGTTCATTTTTTTACAACAAAATGCTATGAGTAACAGAACGATCCGAAGTAAAAGATGAATAACATAAATCATAATCCGTCAAAAACAACAATTCATAACATGAATACATAGTCACGTAAAATTATAAACAATAAAAAGTTCAAACATGTTGCATAGAACATAAATTATAAAACTATGTTCCACATTCATCCATAAAAATATAAGAGAAGAAGAAAGATTGGCGAAGAGTTCCAAGAAAGGACAAAAACCAAAGGATTGGAGGTTAGAATTTAGGGGAAAAAGAAATTAGGGTTTTGGCTTTTTAGCTTATAAAACAAAATCCAAAGTTGGTTCCAAAATAGGATGGTTCAGTCCTATTCCCGAGTGAATATTTACTTGGAACCTGTTATTAAACTGATTACAATTGATTCCAAAAATTTGGAACATGTTCCTAGACCAATTATAATGAGAATCAATTCCCAAGCCTTTCTTAGGGTGGTCCCATCCAGTTTCTGAATAGAACCGATTTGGTTGCACACCTCCATGTGACACGATCGGCACTTACATGAACAATTTTAAATATATTTTTTTTTAATTTTTATGTTTTCTTTCTTCTTCTTTTCCTTTTTCTTTTAATTAGGCTTTAAAGTTAGGGCCAGTGAGGGTAGCCGATTGACCCTCCTTGGATATAGCTGAGGGTTGGTTAGCTATCACTTGTGGCTAGCGAGGGTCATTGGCCCTAACTCTAAAATCCAGAAAAAATACAAATAATAGGGAAAAAATCAAAAAAAAAATTCAAAAAATCATTAAAAATTGTCAACATCAACATCGGTCATCCTACAGGGCGTGGCCAACATCTTTGTCAGCAAATTCTGGTCAAAATTTGCTAGATGGATTCAACTGGCGAAAGTTGAAAAAGTTTAGAACTCAATTAGTAAATTTAAAATATTTAGGATTAAATGAGCAAAAATGCAATAGATTTAGGACTTTTTGAACAATTTTCGCATTAATTTGATACGTACATTTTACATTTTCAACCATAATATTTAAAAGATCATCTCTCTCCCTTGGGATTTTCTCCTCTCCCTCTAATTTTCACATAGTTCTCTTCTTCAACCTCCACTGGACGAGAGGATTTGAGGCAAATCTCTCCCTCCCCTTACTTTTTCCTTTTTTGCTGATTTGGTTCTTTGTTATCATTTTTTTTTTTTTTTTTTTTTACTTTTCCTTCTGTTTTTTGGAGCACTTCTCTTCTGATCTACTCTTAATCTAAAAGCTTCTCTCTCCCATTTTCGCTTCCCTTGAGTTTCATTGTTGTACAAGTCCAATTTCAAAGAAGATCGGAAGAGTTTTGTGAAGTTTGTCCTCTCATAAGTATCAGACCTGTGCTCATTCAACCTTGTTTCTCTAAATGACAATGGTATAAAGAACACCGAACTTAGACATGCACTACCAAAAGGCAAAATCGTAGTAATGAATGGAAATTTGGTAATCGGCCACCAATTTTGATTTGAAGAAATCTCAAATCTACTCTTTGAGCGGGTGACTCCTAACTTTATTCTAATTATTCCTTTTATTTTTTAGAGCTTTTTCTCTTTTATATATCTGTGAAAATGAATGAAATATTATTTCAACAAAAAAATCCATAATGTTCAAAAACCTAGTGCAATTTGCAATCATATTACTAAACTTTGATTTCAATTTTCCATGGAACTTTTCGTTTCCTTTCCAATTTATGCACTCTACCCAAATTTCAACAAAGTTTTCTATCAAAAACTAACGTAGCATCCTGCTTAACACCGTGATGATGTGACGTCAGCTGAAGGCTACATCAGCCTTAAATAAAAGAAGAGGATTCCAACCTCGTGACTCCTTATCCACCTAGCCTCAGCGTTGCGGCCCTTCATCGACTATGAGAGACCACAATCAATTGATGGGGTCATAAAGCCCTCATGTGCACTAGGTGAGAGTCTCATAGACCCTTCACATGATGGGCGAGGGCCACATGACCCTTGCTAGATGAATAGCAATGTCCTAGCGACATCACTTTGGATTTCTCTCTTTCCTAGTTAGTGTCATGCTATGCATGCTACATCTAACATCTTGTGTGAATCGGCATTTGGAATGCCCAAACAAAGGTTTGATAATAAATTTGACCAAATTTTTTTGTAAAAACGCATCAATCGCAAAAATCTAAGAACTCTAATGAGTTTGAGTAGAAATCAAAGTTTGATAGCTAGATTGCAAAGTGAGCCCTTGTTCAATGACCGTACACGAAATTTCCCATCATCCGAAACTTTAGTAAACCCAAGGATATGTGCATGTTTAGGTGTTGAATTAGCAGTCTTGCTTTGAATTCAACAATTTAAGGGTACATGTTAACTCTCTATTAATAGTCGAGGCTACACTACAAACAACTAAAGTTAACCCAAGAAAAAGATGTGTCATCTTATAGACTAGTATCAGGAAATTACTAAGGATTGAGATATCTCTTAATCCATGCAATTTGAGAGTTGTGTGAAGAACACATATACTTTTGGGATAAGTGCAATAAAAGTCCTAAGACTTATAAAAATTGCAATTAAGTCCTAAAACTTATCAAATTGGTTTAATCAAGTCATAAAGTTAACATCGTCTAACTTTTTAACAGAAAATGTTGACGTAGCATTTAAAATGAATTTTATTTTTCATGTGGCTTTTTTAAATTATTTTTATTCAAATTAGATTTAAAAACTAGAAAAGAAAATCTAAAATTTATTTTTAAAAAAAAATGGTCGTCACTTCTGCTGCCGCCGCCCATCGTCGGAGGGGCCGGTGATGGTCGTCGGCCCTGGGCGTAGGTGGGCATGGCCTTGCCAGCCCCAGGGCAAGGGCTCGGGTAAGGGTGCCCAGATCTGGGCACGCCAGCCCTCACGGGGGGCCAACAAGGCCTCGCCTAGGGCAAGCGACAGTCACCAACCCCCGCGAGGGCCGGCATGCCCAAATTTGGACACCCTCGCCCGAGCTTGGCGAGGGTCACCGGCCCTCGCCTGGGGCCGGCAAGGACCGGCGATGGGCGGCGGCAAAGGAAATGCCTACCATTTTCTTTTTTTTCTTTTTTTTTTTTTGAACTGTTTTGTTTTTTAAATAAATTTTAGCTTTTCTTTTATATTTTTAAATCTAATTTAAATAAAAATAATTTAAAAAAAAAGCCACATGGAAAATAAAATTCATTTTAAATGCTACGTCCGCGCCACGTCAACATTTTCCGTTAAAAAGGTTGACGGTGTTAACTTTAGGCCTCGATTAAACTAATTTGACAAGTTTTAGGACTTGATTACTCTTTTTACAAGTTTTAGGACTCAATTGCATTTTTGTTACAAGTTTTAGGACTTTTATTGCACTTACCCCTATACTCTTCCACAAAACAAATCGAATGCATATACGACACTGGCCTAAAAAATCGAGACATACATATGAATGTGATTAAAGAAAGAAACAGCTTCCCACTTCCTAAAACTCGAGTATTTATTCCCTAGTCGTTGACTCACTAAAATTCTATCTCTCCCAATGATATTGATCAATATGCCTTCTTAAGAAGCTAAACTGGGGTGGAGGCGTTAAGTTGATAAAAAAAAAAAAATGGAACTGGTATATATTCTATTTTGTTTAGTGACGATTGAAAAACAAAGGAGAACATTAATTTAGTGAGCTCAAGAAATTTAGGGTAGTCTAAGTAATTAGCCAAGAAGGAATAAGAATCTATAGCAGCACAAGGAGTTCGCTCCAAAATTATACTTCTGTAGTAGTGGAAAAACCTAGAAGACATGTTCCTTGGTTTCTTCAAACGCGCTTGTTCACCCCAAGAAGAAGGGTTCGTTAAAACAATAGACGAAATGACAGAGGCTTGAAGAAAAGTCTGTCCGGACTGATGTAGTTGGGAAGATCTCTGATGGTATAGGACATCTGTCTTCTCTTGAACCCTTATTGTCTCTTTGGGCCAATCTGTACCTTTCTTGACCAGATAACCCCGTCCATACTCCTTTGGTTGTGCATAACTGCAACAAGAAAATGGTAAATAAATTGGTCGACACCAGATGATGTAATTATTTTGCAATTTGTGAAAAAGAATGGGAGATTCCCTGTGGTTTATTAACCTTAATAGCATTGCTGGTGAGAGTTGCCTTTCCTTATCATGGATGTGTTCTCTATGTACAGAATGAGAACTACCCGAGTCTGAATCTGCAGTTCCAAGGTGCAGTGCGGTTTGTTTCATGTAGATTATTTTGCAGATTGCTAAAGGAGAGCAGTTATTTTTTCAAAATTGCTCCAAGTCCGATATAAGAAGTCCATGGTTGGCTCAATCCTTTGATGCTGGGGATTGATGAGTTCTAGGGTGTACCTGAATTCTTCATCAGCTGACCGTGAGGACCTAATGAGATCGAACAAAACCAGTAAACAGTGCAATTAGTAGATGTTTGGAAAATCAAATGAGAAAGTATTAGGACTACTTGCCTGCTTACCTCAGATGAGGCGATCTTTGTTCTGTTCGTCATATCTGGTTACAGGCCGTGAGTTGTGTTGTCCAAGCCTACTATGTTTGGGTCCGAACACTTGTAAATGCATTAAGATATGTATTTATGCTCACACATGGTGTGATTGGTATATATATTGCTCGACAATTTTGTCCATCGTCATAGTGGAAACATATCGCATAGAGACTGAATGATCTGATATGCAAATATGTTCTTAAAAAATGTTTCTTTAAGTGGCATCTAATGTGTGAAGCCCAGTGGTGGTCTCAGTATTTCTTGAATTGATAGTCTGGTGCAGTAAAATTACTCTAAATAATGACGACTCAAAAAATGGCTCAAATTCATCGGAATAAGACAATCACAATGGCAAACCAAGACCTTAAAGCATTACAAAAGTGGGCCAAATCGATGGCATATCTGCTTAACTCACAGTTCACTTAACGCTGACAGGATTGAGCACCAAAGAGTGAATGGTGAGAGAGAGAGAGAGAGAGAGAGAGAGAGAGAGCAATCCAACCAGACTCATATACAGCTTGCAAATACAGTAGTGTCTCGTCGATCAAAAATCCTGGCAGAAAGATGCCGTACCAATGATGAGTTCCTCAATCTTACTCCCTGCATGGTAACAGGAATATGCATATTGCGAGATGCTTTACGACTTGCAAAACTGTGTATATATACATGGATTTCCTCCTGGTACAAGGCCAATGTTGGCTCATGTGGTGAACCAGAAAAGAAGCTTCAAGTGACATGGACCATGGATTAAGGTGGAAAGAGAGAACTAGATCTTGGCTGAACTTCTCCCCCAAGCCTCCCCTTTGTTGTTTTACTTGGAAATATGGGAAAAAAATCCAAAGATAATTTCTATTTTTCATCAAAAGCTATACAGAACACTTTCCGATCACAAGTTTCAAGAGACACATAGTAACGCATAAAGAAAAGGCAATACAGAAGGAAATCAAGATGAAGCCAGCTGAAAATATCAAGATGAATAGAAAGGGAAGACGGCAGAAAATGTAATTTGCCACAGTTTAATCCATAGTACATCAGGTGCCTTTGGTCTCATTTTTCAGTAGTCAGAAAATGCATGCGATGGCATCTTTAAAATAGGCTTGTTAACAGAAAACTGAAGAGCAAAAGGACAGCAACATGTGCATGGTGATTTATGATGCCTCGAACCCATTCCAGCAAAAGCATAGAACAAATGGAAGAACTAATCTTATCTACTACAGAAGGCGATGGAAAGTTTGAACTGTAAAGTAAACGGAGAAGCGTCCATGAAACTTCTCACAATGCACCGAAAATATATATGCTATCAAAACTACGAACACTTCTACACAAAAGCAACGGGAAAAGAGAGATGATGAACATAGTGGAAGTGGAAAAATTGTCATGAAAAGAAGACACATTCAGTTGCAAACAAAACCAGAAAAGAGTCACTGAAAGGACCCTCAAGATATTTCACTAAATTCGGATAAGGGAAATACAAAACATCTCCACATTTGAATAACTCATGGCTTTGTGAGATTTCAAGTCCCGGGAAGGACTTGTTTGATTCTTCGAGTCACCATTTCTGAGGTATCAAACTCGACAAGGAGGGCTTGAGGGAGAGAGTTCAGGCAAGGTCGAGTGCTCTTGGATTCTCGCTAGTTCTTGATAAACAAACTTTCTTGAGCAATACTCACAGATGGAGAGGAGAGAGAGGGAGAGAGAGGGAGAGAGAGAGAGAAGGGCGATACCTGAAGCAATGGAAAGGAGAACATATATAGAAGAGGGCTCGCGGCCTTTCAACCAGAGCAGAAGTCAAATAGACATTGGATGCTCCACAGTTTTATGTGGGGAAAAGAAAGAGAACCCCTAGCCCCAATTCCTAGGAATTCCTTTAGTGTGTGTGCGCGTGTTTGCATTGTCAGACGAATTTCCTTGAAGTTGAAGTTGCAAGGCAGGTCGAGGCAGTTCAAGATGACAGAGAATAGCAAGGGTAAAAGGAATATTATTCATAGCCCAATTTACACTATACACCAAGTTTTGTGAGGAATTACGTAGAAAGTCTTATATCTTGTGTAATTAAGTCCCAATCCTTTTAACTGATTTAATTATGTCATAAACCTACTTTAAAAAGTGAGATCAATTCCTTTCGATTAACAATACCAAAAATTGCCTTCATATCACCCAAAAAGTGCTTATGTGCCATCCTTAAGCTACACCTTTGAGGATAATTTTTAGACTCAATTATAGTCTGCAAATAAAAATTGAGGCAAAATTAAAGTTTTTCATTGCACTCCTCCATAAATATTTGGGATTTGATTGAACCAACGGAAAGATTTTCTGTGTAAATAATACAGAAATGACGTGCTCCCTTTTTTCCACGTGATGCAAATTTTGTGGAAATATTTCCCAAGATAGAAAGTTGACATCTGCGACCATCTCGGTCCGTTGATACATTTCTTTTGTTGGATTCCATTGCCTGACAGCCAATCACATTGAAGCCTCAACCAATGTGCATCTCCGGGACAAGAGGAACGTTTTCTACTTTGTTTCTTCCATCCTTGTCCAGCTTGCCACGATTAAATCAAAGCTAAGGAAGCTTGCGATTTCTCTCGAGGACAAACCGACGGTTTTCATCCTACTCGATGGGAACCAAAATGCCTATGGCATGTTGCTTTGAGATCTCATTGGTGGCAAGAGGTCTCCTTGATTAAGTAGAAAGGAGAAGGCTACCCATTGATTTTTCCATCGAAATGCGCTTTTCTAATTAGACTAGATCACTACAGAGGTAGCTAGCTCGCTCAATGTCTCTCTCGCCACACGCACGCACGGATGCGTGCACGACCCTTGATGGTAAAGTACTTGTAATTCTTTTGTTTGACGAGAATACATATTCCAAGCTCAAAGTTCCAGAGCCCTTGCTTGGATCTGGAACATAACAAAACATATTTCCATTTGAAAGAAGAACACGTAATAACCTCATATAGATCTAGTTAAGGAGAATTATTTAAAAAGTTATAACCCTATTGTATTTGTACAAATTGAGCCATAAATCTTTCAATTATGTCAATTAAATCATAAACATTTTAACAATTTGACAATTAAGTCTATCCAGCCAATCTTGACCTTAAATTGCTGACATGCATGTCAATTGCCTCACGTGACATGGTCGGCGCTAACAAGAATAATTTTTTTCAATTTTTTTTTCCTTTTTTTTTCCTTTTCTTTCCTTTGTCTTTTTTTGTCCTAACTTTGTCTTGAAGAGGTCGTCGACTAACCCTTCCCAGCACAGGCAAGGGCCTCTGCCCCTCATTAGCCACAATCAAGGACCTCCCCTAGTGAGTGCTGCAACACCCTCACCCAAACCAGGCGAGGATCACTAGCCCTCAGCTATGGCCATAACTTCATCAGCCCAAAGTTATAAAGAAAACAAAGAAAGAAAAGAAAAGAAAATAGAAAAACAATAAAAATACTAAAATATTAAAGAAATTGTTCATTTCGGCCCACACAGGCCTTCTTACGCGGCCATGTTACATAAGATAGCCAACATCCACTTCTGTGTTTCTGGACAAAAATTGCTTGAATGAATTACACTGATAAATCATCAAAATGTTTAAGACTCAATTAGCACAATTGAAATGTTTATAACTGAATTGGCACAAATATAATAAGATTAGGACTTTTTTTTTTTTTTTTTTTTTTTGCAATTTTCCCCATTGACAACCTAATGTAATTGGAAACCATTTCACTAAACTCATATTTCAATTATTCAAGGCGTTGAACTTTTCTCTGTTTTCTTTATGCAATTGATGCATTCCTATCCAATTTTGGACAACTTTTATTTTGTCAAAAATCTGACGTAGCATGGCAACGATGTAATGTCAGCTGAGATGTACTTCAGCCTAATCGAGAAGTTCGTGCGGCCCTCATGCGCACTAGGCGATAGCCACATGGACCCTCATTCTGATGGCCAAGGGCCGCATGGCCCTTGCTAAATGGATGGTAAGGTGTAGCGGCATCGCTCTGATTTCTTTCTTCTTTCTTGCTAACGTTGTGCTACGTGTGCCACATCAACATCTTGTATGCACCGGAACATGATTTGCTCGCAAATTTGATCATATTGTGATAAAAGTGCATCAATCTCAAAAATCTAAAAGAAAAAAAAAAAAAGCACATATGATTGTTGAAAGTTTAGTAAATCCAAGGATATGTGTGATAAGGTGTCGAATTAGTCACTAAATAGGACCATTGAGAGGTACTTGAAATTAGAGTTATCCTAAGAAATAAATCGGTTATATACGTATCATGAAATTACAAATATTGAGTGAATACTTTCAATCCATGAAATTTGAAAGTTGGGTAAAGAACTTGTCTACTGGCCTAAAAAATTGAGAAAATAGATATGGATACGGCTAAAGAAAGGCACAGCTTCTCAGTTCCTAAAACTCAGCATCTATTCCTTAGTCGTTGACTCGTTAAAACTCTCTCTCTCTCTCTCTCTCTCTCTCTCTCTCTCTCTCTCTCTCTCTCTCTCTCTCTCTCTCTCAGTGATATTGACCAATGTGTCTTCTAAAGATGCTAAATTGGCGTAGACGTGTTAAGCTTGTCAAAAGAAAAGAAAAAAATGGAACTGACGAATATTCTATCTTATTTAGTGATGATGGAAAGCAAAGGAGAGCATTAATTACTTATTTCAAGAGATTAATGTGGTTTAATTAATTAGCCAAAAACGAATAAGGATCTTTAGCAGTACACCAACTTCAGTCCAAGTTTATGCTTCCGTTCAAGTGTGGAAAAACCTAGAAGACATGTTTCTTGGTTTCTTCAAGTGCCCTTGTTCACCCCAAGAAAAGGGTTCGTTAAACAATAAAAGAAAAGACAAAAGACTTGAAGAAAACTCTGTCTGGACTGATGTATTTTGGAAAATCTCTGATGGTATGAGACATTATGTCTTCTCTTGAACCCTTGGTGTCTCTTTGGGCCAATCTCTATCTTTCTTGACCAAATAATCCTGTCGATGCTCCTCGGGTTGTACTATGTTTTATCTGCAAGAAGGAAAAAGAAATTAAATTGGTCGATGGCGGTAGAGATGTAAACAAAAGAGCATGAGATTCACTGTAGTTTATCTGACTTTTATAACTTTGCTGTGGGAGCTGCCTTTGCTTAACATGGATGTGTTGCTTATGTACAGAATGAAAATTAAAGTAAATCCCACACTACCAGAGTCTAAATCCACGGGTAGTAGGTGCAATGCATCTTGTTTCATGCTGAGCATTTTGCAGAGTTGAAATGGAGACAGTCATTTCTCAAAATTGCTCCAAGTCCAATCTAAGAAGGTCACGATTTGCTCAATCCTTCGATGCTGGGGATTGATGACTTCTGGGGTAACGTGAAAGCTTAATCATCTGACTGGAGGACCTAACGAGATTGAATAAAATTAGTAAACACTGGAATTAGGAGATACCTCAAAATCAAACAAAACAACATTAGGACTACTTGCCTGCTTATCTCGGATGAGGCAATCTTTGTTGTGTGCATCGTGCCCAGCCACAGCTTATGAGTTGTGTTATTTTTAGCCTACTATACTAGGATGAACTATGAACGTCTTCAAACGGTTATAGATATGTATTTATTTCTCATAAGTGGTGCAATCGATATATATATTCGACATGGTCTGTCGTCACACTGAAAAAGATCCGATACACAAAACAATCACCATGCAAAATATGTCAAATGTGTGTTCAAATGTGTGTTCAAATGGTGTCTAACGTGTGAAAACCTGTGGCGGTCGCAATAGTTCTTGAATTGTACTTAATCTGGTATAGGATAACCACTCTTTAACAATAATGATTTGACATTGTTTAAAAAAAATAGCTCAAATTCATTTGTACAAGACAGGCACCATGGCAAACCCAGAGAGAGAAAGAGAGAGAGAGAGAGAGCAATCCAAGCAGACTTGTATACAGCTTGCATATACAGTAATTTAGAAAGATGTCGAACCAACTCACAACTGTGCCTCCCTCAATCCTATTCCATGCATCGTAATAGGATTATCCGCATGTCACGAGATGCATTGACAACTTGTGACGCCGTGTATATAAACATGGGTTACCTCCCGGTACAAGGCTTATGTCCTCTCAGGTGGCGAAGCAGAAAAGAAGCTTCAAGAGACACGAGCCATGGATTAAGGTGGAAAGAGAGAACTAGACCTTGTGTGAACACTCCACCTCAAGCTTCCCTTTTCTTGTTGACTCTAAAATACGAGAAAATTATCCATAGATATACTCTCTTTTTCATCAAAAAATGGACGGAATACTTACCAATCAAAATACCAAAAGACACTTGGCAATGCCAAAAGATAAGGCATTGCAGAAGAAGGCACCCTTTAAAGTGCAATTAATAGCAATTTTGCTTTGGCATTGTCTCTTGCAAATAATCAAAATGAAAAGAAAAGGAAGACAGCAGAAAATGTAATTTGCCACAGTTTAAGGCAGAATACCTCAGGTTGCTTTGGTTCAAAAGAGTTTTATAGTAATCAGAAACGCGTGTGATGGCATCATTTAAATTGTATTTCCATGGTAGTTCGCAACAGCTTTTTAGAAAACTGAAGAGCAAAAGGACAGCAACATGTGCATGGTGATTTATGATAACTCAAACCTAATTTGACAAAAGCATAAAACCAATCTTCTCCAAAAACAACTCTGCATTTTAATAACTCATGGATTTGCAAGTTTTCAAGTCCTAGGAAGGACCCCTTTTGTTCTTCGAGTAAACAATTCAGAGTTATCGGCCACAGTAAGGAAGTAGAAAGGACGACGGCTAAGAGAACAAGGCAAGGAGCCTTGAGGGAGAGAGTTCAGGCAAGGTCGAGTGCCCGTGGATTCTCACTTTGTCCTTGATATGATGAGCTTTCCTGGCCAACATGGCAAACCTTGAGATGGAGAAGAGGGAGGATGGGGACATTTGAAGCAATAAAAAGGAGTATTTATAGTTGAGGGCACGCCGCTTTCTAACTAAATAGAAGCCAAATAACATTGGATGCTCCAAAATCTTATGTGGGGGCAAAGAAAGAGAAATTTCAAGGCTTCAACTCTAGGCTATTGGAAATAACATAGCATTACTAATACCTAGGGATTGTTTGCGTGTGTATGTTTGCATTGTCAAAAGAATTTGCATGAAGTTGAAGTTGCAAACTTGCAATCTAGGTTTTAGTGCCCCTAGGCTGTTGGAGATAACAAAGAATAGCCAGAGTTCAAGGAATGGTACTTACAATCCAATTTACACTACATACCAAAGGTTGGGGGAAATTTACACAAGAATCTTAGATCTTAAATGTATAACGCAATCAAGTTCTAAGCATTTTCATTGGTTCAACCGTTCAATTAAATCATAAATCTTTTTTTCACAAAGTGCAATCACTTTCTTTTGATGAACGGTATCTAAAATTGTCAATTGTCACTTAAAAAAAAATACTTATATGGTATCATTAAATTGCACTTTTCGAGATAATTTGATGACTCAATTGCATTTTTTTCACAAAGATTTAATTGAATCAATTGAAATATTTAGGACTCAATTGCACTTCTTCATAAAGATTTAGGATTTGATTGAACCTATTGAAAGACCTAGGACCCAATTGTATTCCATATATAAGATTTAGGACTTGTGGACGACTTGTTGTCACGTATATTGGACAGCAATAATGTGCTCTCTTTTATTCCTGTGATGCAACTTTTGAGGAAATGTTTCCCAAGATAGAAAGTTGACTTTTGCGACCATTTCCATCCATTCATGAAGATTTCTTTGTTTGATTCCACTGCCTGACTGCCAATCACATTGAAGTCTCAACCAATCACTTTGTTTCTTCCATCATTGTTCAGTTTGCCACGTTTAAATCCAAGCAAAGGAAGCTTGCGATTTCTCTAAAGGACGGGCCCACGGTGGTTTTCATTGTGCCCCACCGAGATTTTTCGTACCATTCAATTGTAACCGAGCGGAAAAATATCAAAAAAGTCTTAAACATATAATGTTAATGTCAGTTCAATCATAAACTTTCCAATTGTATCAATTAAGTCCTAAACATTTTAACGGTTTGTCATTTTAGTCTATTTGATCAATTTTGGTTAAAAATTGCCAACATAGACACCGACTGTCCTACGTAGCACGATTAATGCTAACACAAACAAAGTTATTAATATTTCTTCTTTTTCTTTTCTTTTCTTTCTTTGTTTTTTTAACAACCCTAGGCTAGCAAGGACACCAGTTGACCATCATTGGCCATAGGCGAGGGCAGCAATTCTCGCCTAATCTAAGCAAGGGCACCGTGGCCCTCGCCAGCCAAAGGCAAGGGCCTCTTCATGCTCGCTAAGATCCACGCAAGATTGTTGCAGCCCTCTCTTGGGTTTGGGCAATGGCCACGCCCGTGGCCAACAAGGTCACAAAGGTCTTGCCTGTGGCTAGCAACCTCACTGACCCATAGTTGGGACAAAAAATTAAACTAGCCACATCAATGCATGCCATGCTATGCAAGATGGCCAACATTTATATCAGCGATTTCCAGTTAAAATTGGCTAGATTAACTAAATTTTAAAAAAAAAAAATTATCAAAAGGTTTATGACTCAAATGACATAATCGAAAATTTTATGATTCAAATAGTACAATCAAAAGTTATAAATGAATTGATACGAATGTAGTAGTTTTATGAATTTTTTGGTACTTTTCCCTATAAGAGTGGCATGTTGCTTTGAAATCTCATTGGTAGCAAGAGCTCTCCTTGGTTAAGTAGAAAGGAGAAGGCTACCCAATGATTTTTCCGCCGAAAGCTCCTCTCTTTCTCTCTCTCTTCCTCCCACCGCACGCGCTTGCACACAGATGCATGTGTCACGGCCTGAAAGAAGGCCGATCCAGGAGGTTCCTGGGGACAACCGTAACTCAACTGTGGAAGGCTTCCTATGCTCACTTGGCCCCAACAAGTCTTCTTCTTGAAGTTTCCAAGGGCGGGCAATACCGTAATTAGTCTCTATCTATTTATGTCGGTAGTTGATAGTTTCCTGTCATAAGTGTCGGTGGTTAGTAGCCGCCATTAGTGTCGGGAGTTGAGGCGGTGCAATCTCGTCCGACGGATGAAATCTAAATCAACGGATGTAATCAAAGGGCCTCGGGTATAAGAACGGGTGCCCTCCCCTTTATTTGTATCCATACAATCCTTTTCAGTAATACAAGTTCCTTTCTCTCCAGAGCCCCTCTCTGTAGAAGCTTTCTCTCTCTACAATCCGAGTGTGCAAGCGAGTGTGCGAGTGTTGATCGAGCAAAGCTTGGCTTTGGTGATCCAAAATAACCTGAGTCGCCGCGCGGTCACGATCCCAATCAATCGACCCGTGACAAGTGGTATCAAAGCAAAGGAGAGATCCGTTTCTAGAGATCGAGGAGCGGCAACTGTTCGAGAGAATGTCGAGCCAAGACGCTGTCATGGATGGAGAGCCCGTGCAGGTCAAGGAGCCTCGCGGCCGAGCAAAGAAAAGAGATGCCTCGATGGATGCTGCAGCTGTGTTCGATGAGAAGATCGGGAAGGTCCGGAGTGCGTGCTTGAACTCATGGAAGGTCTTGACGAAGTGAGAGACCGGATCATGGAGGTTGAGACCTCGCTCCGTGAAGACTTCACAACCGGCCTCAACGAAGCTACAACCCCGTTGCACGACAAGGACGAAGCCCTTGAAACATCGATCGATGTGTCGAAGGAGCGCGTCCAAGTGATCGAGGAAGTAAGCCCATGTAGGGATGAGGTCGAAGCCATGAAGGCGAAGATCCAAGAGCTCAAGACCGAGCTCGCCCTATGCAAGTTGAGCATCACCAATGGAGCAATGCCCACACAAGCGGTGCCCAAGCTTGAGGTTCCGAAACCTAAGGAGTTCAAAGACGAACGATCCGCCGAGGAGGTGGACAACTTCATCTGGAGCATGGAGCAGTACTTTGGCGCCATCAACATCAAAGACGAGTCGATCAAGGTATGAACTGCTTCGATGTTCCTTTCTGATACGACAATGCTTTGCTGGCGCAATAGGTGTGATGAAACTAGGCGCGGTGCCAATCCTGTGGAGACATGGGATGACTTCGCAAGGGAGTTCCGGGACTATTTCTTCCCCAAGTTTGCTCAACAAGAAGCCCGTAGCAAGCTCCATTGCCTCGAACAAAGAGGTGCGATCCGAGAGTACGTGAAAGAGTTCATGGAGCTCAAACTCCAAATTCGCAACCTAAGCGAAGAGGAGGCTCTCGGAGCATTCATGGATGGATTGAAGCCGTGGGCATTACTTGAGCTCAAGCGTTGGGATGTGACAAGTCTCGCAGAGCGCTAAGTGTGACCGAGTCTCTCATCAACCTCACCAAAGTCGAACCAAGGAGTAGAGCAAGAGAGTGGAGATCGGATCGATCCTCCGAGGATGAAGCTAGAGAAGCTCCCCATGCGCCGAAAGATCAAAGCGGCCGAGTCAAGACATGGGGCGAAGGCATGTCCAAGCCGTCCTTCCAAAGGGGTCGACCGCAAACGGACTACACGAGTAAGTTCGATCAACCCCCGCCTTCTCCTTGTTTCATTTGCAAAGGTCCACATTGGACCCAAAAGTGCCCAAAGAAGGGCCAAATCAACGTCCTCCTTGCCATCGAAGAAGAGGAGGAGCCCAAAGAAGACAAGCGACAAGTCCGGCTTGGAACGGTGAAGGTTGTCAACACCGTTCGGACTCGATCACCGACCAAAGAAAAGGAAGCAACACCGAACACGGACATGTTCTTTGTGGAGGTTGAAGTGTGTGGCCGTGTGCTTTATGCATTGGTCGACACTGGAGCCTCAAACATGTTCATGTCGACCGAGGTGGCAAAGGCCTTAGGACTGCACGTGGAGCCATCTGGGAAGATATTCAAGCCCATCAACTCGGAAGGCCTCTCTAGTGTAGGATCGACTTCGAATGTGGATGTCAAAATTGGCAGATGGAAGGGCAAGATGGCATTCAAGGTAATCCCTCTCAATGATTATGATCTCATTCTTGGTATGCAATTCTTCGATAGCGTGAGAGCCATGATTGATATGAGGACCAAGTGTATTATGATCCTTGATTCGACATGCCCGTCGATGATTCCCATGATCAAAGGAGTGGTCGATACCAAGACCATCGAAACGATCCGACGCCTCGACAAGAGCTTGAAGACCGTGACGCGACTAAACAAGCTGGCCGAGGTGAAACCGAAGGTAGAGTTGGATCCTACTCCAACACACGACATGCCGATCCAAGTACTCTTCCCCAAGGTTGAGTACTCACCACGTGCTACACCCAAGACGAAGAGGAAGCTGTGTGCCATGTCCGAGCTGAGGGTGGAAGGGTGTGGTCCGTCGTACGTGAGCGTCCGCACCAAGCAAAATCAAAAGAAGAGAGCCCGTGCTCGTGCGAGGAAGGCTGCCCATCGAGCTGTGAGCAACGAGGGCGTCGCTCGATTGTGTGGGGGAGAATGTCACGGCCCAAAAGAAGGCCGATCCAGGAGGTTCCTAGGGGACGGCCGTGACTCAACCGTGGAAGGCTTCCTATGCTCGCTTGGCTTCCCAACAAGTCTTCTTCCTGAAGTTTCCAAGGGCGGGCAATACCGTAATTAGTCTCTATCTATTTATGTCAGTAGTTGATAGTTTCCTGTCATAAGTGTCGGTGGTTAGTAGCTGCCATTAGTGTCGGGAGTTGAGGCAGTGCGATCTCGTCTGCCGAATGAAATCTAAATCAACGGATGTAATCAGAGGGCCTCGGGTATAAGAAGAGATGCCCTCCCCCTCATTTGTATACATCCAATCATTTTCAGTAATACAAGTTCCTTTCTCTCTAGAGCCCCTCTCTCTAGAAGCTTTCTCTCTCTAGAAGCTTTCTCTCTCTACGATCCGGGTGTGCAAGCGAGTGTGCGAGCGTTGATCGAGCAAGGCTTGACTTAGATGATCCAAAATAACCTAAGTTGTTGCGCAGTCATGATCCCAATCGATCGGCCCATGACACATGCATCGACAACCCTCAAAGGTAGAGTGCCCGTGCTTCGCTTCTTATTTCCGACCGTGTCCATTTCCCGGGCTGTAATTTCCAGAGCCCCTGCTTGGGTCTGGAACAGAACATAACATACTTCCACTTGAAGAGAAGAACACGTGATTGGCCTCATATAGATCTAGTTAAATATATTGAATAGCTAAATCCAAAGGGCAATCTGTATCTTCCCCTCAAAGCGTGCCACTCGGGAGAATAATATCCAGTCAGTCATACGAAAGAGAAACGAGAGAACCCCGCCAGAACCGAATGAAGAAACCAAAAGGATCGATAAATAGAAAAGAACAATAACACTGTTCCACGCTTATGCACGCTAAACTCATCTATGATGAGTAGCAGCAAAACTTGTACCAACAGTGAAGAAATAATCTAGCAGTGTCGCACCTTGACTGCCAAACATGCTCCGACGCTAGAGGATGAGAACAAGTGAGAAGAGAGCGTGTGCACGAGAAAGGGAGTTCAGAGACGTGTGCCTGGTGACGATGTCGGTGAGGAAGTGGAGGTGGGATCGAAGCATGGAGGCGTGGACGGCCTTCAGGGAGGTCAAGGAGTCGCACTGCTTGATTAAGGTGATGCAGGTGTCGGACCAGACGGATCGACGGACGAAGGGAGTGGCTTGATTCCGCGAAGAAGAGAGAGTGAGAGTGGAGGGGCTCGAGCGCGCGTAGTCTCGGCAATTGCATGGAGTCCCTCCGATATTACAGAAGAGCCAATCGGAAGATAATGGGGAGAAGGTGTCGATTATATTGATAAGATCATTGCCAATCAGAAAAGGAAGTTTGATAAGATAATTTCTGAGGAACTTTCTCTTCTTCTTTCACCGTCGACTTGGGAAAACATAAAGCTTTGTGCATAAGTTGTTATAGATACACATCTTTCACTTTTGAGGTGAATTTCAACCATAATCATTGAAAACCTAGTGCAATCGGCCACCATATCACTGAACTTTGGTTTCAATTATTGAGAGCTTCTGTTTTTTTTTTTTTTTTTTTTTTTTTGGCAATCGAGGCACTTTGCTTAACTATTGACAAATTTTTTTCTGTGAACAACTAACGAGTAATCTTACCACCAGCATCTCGGTCTGAAGGGGTTGGGGGTCCAGGGATTCCATCGGGGAATCAAACCCCGGTGAAAGCAAAACAGAAAACTAACGAAGCATCTTGCGTAGAACCGAAGATGATATGACGGTGATGTGATGTCACCAAAGCGCCATACTAAACCTAATTGAGAAAAAGAAAATTGAAGTTCGATAGCTTGATTGCAAAGTGCACTATAATTCAATAATCGTAGGTGACATTTTGCATCATTTTCACATTTAATAAATACAAAGATACACGTATGTTGAGGTATCGAATTAGTGGTTTGTGTTGGATATGACATTTGAGAGATACGTGATTGCTCTTTACTTATAGTCGAGCCCTCACCAAGCAAAGTTATTAGTTATCAGAAGAAGTAAATCAGTTGTTGTACGGGTAAGTATCATTAAATTACTGAGGACTGAGACAATTATTTCCAATTCATGAAATTCAAAAGTTGGGTGGGGAACACACATACTCTGCAACAGAATAAGGGTGCGTTTTGGAAAAATTTTTGGGGAAAGTTTTCGAAGAAATGCAAAGACCGTTAAGTTAAAAGTGTTTTTCAAAATACAAATTGTGTTTGTTAAATTGTATTGTAAAAGTTCTGAAATATCTTTGAATAAAATAGTGTTTGGAAAAAAGAAGAGTTGGCCGGCCAAGAACAAGTAGTCGCTAGCGAGGAACAAGCGGTCCGGCGAAGGGCGGGCGGTCCAACGCAAGCCATTCGGCGAGGGTCGCGGTGACCAGATCTACGACCAAATGGGTCGCGCGAAGGTCGCAACCTCCGCAAAGGTCGCCTGAAGCACGGCCGATGACCATATATGCGTTGCGACCTCCGCAAAGGTCGCCTGAAGGTCACGGTCGGCGACCCATCTGGTCGCAGCATGAAGGTCGCGGCTGACGACCAGATCTACGACCATATGGGTTGCAGTCATGACCTCCACGAAGGTCGCCTGAAGGTCGCGACCGGCAACCAAATGGGTCGCACGAAGGTCGCGAGGTCACGCCTAGCGACCACATTTGGTCATGCGACCCTGAGGGTAACGACCTCCGCGGTGACCGAGCCAAAGGGTCGCGCGGCCGTGGCAGAGTTCATGGCACAACGGGTCGCACGACCCTCGCTTGAGGGTCGCGCGGAGGTCGCGGCGTGGCGGGTGCGACAGCGCCGGCGACCGCGTGCCCTTCGTCGACAACCACTCATGAAGAAGAAGATAGAAGAAGATGAACAGTCAGGGCAAAACCGGAAAATCGAAAAACCAACGAGGACAATTTGGGAAGAAATTTTTTTTATTTAGGCTCAGAGCTCAGCATGCCGAGAAGGCTGAAATCCCCCGGCTGCCTTGGGCTTTCAGCCTTGTGAAGGCCGGCATTTTCCAAATGGGGTTTGAAAAATTTTTACCAAACACCCACTAAGTCGAATATTCATGCAAATACTGGCCTAAAAAGTTTCTACTCCTCGACATTGACTTATAAAAATTCTATTTCTCAACGTGATATTGACCATGACCGACCAACAAAAAAAAAAACGTGATATTGACCATGTGCCGTCTAAAGATGCTAAACTGGCGTGGACGTGCTAAGCTAATCCAAAGAAAAGAAAAGAAATGGAGCCAGTGAATATTATAAGTTTATTTAGTGATGTGGACATAAGGATGGAAAGGCAAAGGAGGACACGAAATGATTAAACTCGAGAAAATTAGCGGGGCATGATTGATTTGCCAGAAAGGAAAAACAATTTACAGCGGTACATCAGTACAACATTCGCTCCAAGTTTCACTTCTGTACAAGAGTGGGAAAACCTAGAAAACGTTTTTCTTGGTTTCTTCAAGAAAAGGTTCGTTAAACAATAAAAAGAAAAGACAAAGGCTTGAAGAATACTCTCTCTGGACTGATGTAGTTTGGAACATCTCTGATGGGACGAGACATTCCGTCTTCTCTTGAGCCCTTGGCGTCTCTTTGGGCCAATCTGTACCTTTCTTTACCAAATGATCCTGTCAATACTTCTAGGGCTGTACATGTTTTTATCTGCAAGAAGAAAAGGGAAAATTGATTGGTCGATGACCGTAGCAAATACAAACGTCGATACCCAACGATGCTTAATTGTCCTGCAATTAGTCAAAACAAAAGTGAGATTCCCTGTAGTTTATGTAACCTTAATAACATTGCTGGTGAAGAGCTGCCTTTGCTTAACATGGATGTGTTGTTTATGTGTGATGAAAATTCAAATAGCTGCCACAAAGTACCTGAGTCTAAATGCACGGTTGGTCAGTATAGTTCTTTTTGTTTCACTCAGATTATTTTGTAGGCTTGAAATGGAAAGCGGTCATTGCTCCAAGTCCAATGTAAGAAATTCCTAATTGGCTCAATCCTTCAATGCTGGGGATCGATGAGTTCTGGGGTATACTTGAATGCTTAATCAGCTGACTGTGAGGACCTAACAAGATCGAATAAAACCAGTGAACATTGCAATCAGGAGATGTTTTTAAAATTATATGAAATAGTACAATACTACTTCCCCGCTTATCTCAAGAGGCGATCTTTGTTCCGTTCGTTGTCTCTGGCTACAGCTTAGGAGCTGTTTTATCCAAACCCACTAAATTAGGACAAACTCCGAACATCTTGTAAATGCATATAGGGATGTAATTATTTTTCACACATGGTGTGATTTAACATACATTGTCACTTCAACAATTCTGTCCGACGTCATATTGAAATTATATGGTATAGAGACTCCATGAATGATCCTATATGAAAAACAATCTCAATGCAGAAAGATGTCCTCAAATGTTTCTTTAGTTGGTATCTAATGTGTGAAATCCGTTGGAGGTCTCTTTTAATGGTACTTAGTTTGGTCTTGTAGAATCACTCTAAACAATGATGACTCGACATTGTCCAAAAAAATGGCTCAAATTCTTTGGTACAAGACAGGCACAATAGCGAATCAAGACCTCAAAGCATAACGAAAATGGGCCGAGTAGAAGGCATATCAGCTTAAGTCACAATTTACTTGACATGACAGGATTTAGCACCAAAGAGTGATTCGAGAGAGAGAGACAGAGAGAGAGAGAGAGAGAGAGAGCAATCCAAACACTCATTTAAACGTTGCAAGAATAGTAGTGTATAGTTGATCCAAAATCCTGGGAGAAAGATGCTGAAGCAACTCCTCACGACCATGCCTCCCTCGATCTTACTCCATGTTTGGTAACAGGACTATCCGCATATTGTGAGCTGCTTTAAAGACCTGCGAAACCATGCGTATATACATGGATTTCCTCCTGGTAAAGGCTAATGTTGACTCTGCTGGTGAAGCAGAAAAGAAGCTTCGAAAGACACAAATCGTGCATTCAGATGGGAAGAGAGAACTAGATCATGTATGAACTTCCCCCACAAGCCTCCCCTTTCTTGTTTCACTCAAAAATACAAGAAAATAATCCATGGATAGTCTCTCTTTTCATCAGAAACAATGCAGAATACTGACCAATCACAAACACCAAAAGAAACTTAGCAACTCTCAAAGAAAAGGCAACACAGAAGAATATCGAGTCGAAGCCACCCGAAAATATCAAGATGAAAAGAGAAGGAAGATAGCAGAAAATGTAATTTGCTACAGTTTAACGCACAATACCTCAGGTGCCTATGGTTGAAGATGATTTTTCAGTAGTCAGAAAACACATACAATGGCATCCTTTCGATTGTGTTTCTTTGGTAGTTGGCAACAGTTTTGTACAAAACTCAAGAGCAAAAGGACAGCAACATGCGCATGGTTATTTATAATGTCTCAAACCCAATTCGGCAAAAGCATAAAACTAACGGAAAAACCAATCTTCTCCAGTGCTGAAGTTGATGGAAAGTTTGAACTGTAAAATTAATGGAGAAGCGTACATGAATCTTCCCACAATCCGATGAAAATGTTTATGCCATCACAAGTACGCAAACTTTTCCACAACAGCAATCCGAAAAGAAAGCTGATGTACAGAGGGGAAGTGGAAGATTTGTCAAAAAAAAAAAATGTGCAGTTGTAAACAAAACCAGAAAAACGTCACTGGAAGCCCAAGAGTTTTCACCAAATTTTAGGTAAAGCCCAAGGGAAGCCAAAATAACTCTGCATTTCAACGACTCATGGACATTTAAGGTTTCATGTCCCAGGAAGGACTTGTTTGGTTCTTCGAGCAAACAATTCCGAGGCATCAAGCTCCATAAGGAATTAGAAAGGACGGCAGCTAAAAGCGAGCAAGGCGAGGAGCATTGAGGGAGAGAGTTCAGGCAAGGTCGAGTCCTCTTGGATTCTTGCTAGTTCTTGATGGAGACACATTCTTGGCCAATCTGTCAAAACCTTTAGATGGGAGAAGAGGGAGAAGGGGGACACACTTGAAGCAATAATAAGGAGTATATATAATAGAGGGCTCGCGGCTTTTTGGCCTACATAGAAGCCATATGACGTTGGAGGCTCCACGAATTTATGTGGGGAAAAGAAAGAGAAACTTCAAAGGGCTTTAAGTCTAGGTTCTTGGTAATAAGATAGCCCCAATACCTAGGAATTTATTAATGTGTATGTGTTTGCATTGCCGGATGAATTTCCATGAAGTTGCAAGGTAGGTTCTAGTCTCCCTTAGGCAGTTGAAGATAACAAAGAATAGTAAGAGAAAAAGGAAAGTGACAATGTCATAACTTTTAGACAATACTCGTTTTGATGTCATAATATTTCAATCAATCACTTAAGTGTCATAATTTTTCTAAAAAAGAAAAACGTTCATTGATTTATTTTGACATTTTCGGTATAGCTTTTTTCTAAAGAGAATTAAGTCTAAAGTGAAAAAAGGACCAAACGATGTGGCAGCCTGGCCCTCAAACAACACCGCATCAAAGATAGAATTGGAGGTTCCTGTGCCAGGCAGATGACAAGCCTTGTGTTTTTTATGGTAATGGAAAGGAGGATTTAGGCCTTGATTTCCTGCAAAATGTTGTTGGTGATTAACGCCTTCAAGCTCGTTCTTTGGAAGGTTCATGCTCAGATTTCATGACTTGATGCAAATTCTGCCTGGATCTGAGTGATCAGGAATGTGAAATTATTTGTAGAAGTTGCTGCAGCAAAGTCCATAAGTTTCTACTACTGCAGATGAATTACGCACTTGTCGCCTGAGCATGAAATGTGTCTGTCTCCACACATAAGGTTGCCATGTCCGCAAAAAGAGTGTGAGCATGAAAAGATAGCTTATCAGCGTCCGCTCAGCTCTCCATTGAAAATTTCAGAAGCTGACTTTCTCATGGACATGCAACTCTTTAATTTGCATATGAAAATGGGGTCTAGGGTTTTCGATTGGAAAACAATATAGCCTCGAGTCATCAATTTGGGGCAACGAAAGCGCTATACAATATCGTTCTATATGACCTTCATGATATCATTTCCTCAGCAAGTCACGTCAGATAATTTCCTATTAAATGAACACCGTGTCGGATTTTCCAACAAAGGAAATCGTCAAGGCCACTCAAGTGAACATTTTTTTCAATAGTAATGACACTTGGTAGCAAGTGTATACAAAAATTATGGCACCGCTAATATTCATTTTTCCTGATTAGCAAGGGTAAAAGGAATGGTATTTGCAACCCCTATTTATACTTCATACCACAGGTTGATATGTACATAGGACAAGAGTAATGTGCTCCATTCTTCTCCTGTAATGCAACTTCGAGGAAATGTTTCCCAGGATAGAAAGTTGACTTTTGCGAAGATCTCGATCCGTTCATAAATTTCTATTATTTGATTACAAGGCCTAACGTCGATCATATTGAAGTCTCAACCAATGCACATCTCAAGGACAAAAGGAATCTCGACTAATGTGTTTCTTCCCTCCTTGTTCAGTTTGCGACGATTAACTCAAAGCTAAGGAGGCTTGCTTCTCTATAAACCGGGGATTTTCATTGCACCCCCACAGAGATTTTTCTCCCTGATTTAATGGGAATCCATAACGCCAACAGAAACTATCCAGCAAGAGCGACAAGTTGCTCTGACATCTCATGGTAGCAAGAACTCTCCTTGGTTAAGGAGAGAGGAGAAGCCTACCAATGATGGATATTCGTCCTTGTGTGCCTTTTTAATTAGCCTGGACCACGATAAAGAGCTCTCTCTCACTCACTCACACACACCCCCACACGTACAGACGCTACCCTCAAATTTATTTTTGAGGAGAACACACTTTCCAGGCTGTAAGTTCCAGAGCCCTTCCTTGTGTATGGAACATACCAAAACATACTTACACTCGAAGAGAAGAACACAGTAATCGACCTCATATAGATCTAGTTTAAGTCTATTGAATAGCCAAAAGGAAAGGACCATATGTATTTTCCATCCAAAGCACACCAATCAGGAGAATAGTATCTGATCAGTTATAACAACATTCCAGGGGAAAAAATGAAAGAGAATCAAGAAAACCCAGCCAAAACCGAATGAAGAAACCAAAAGGATCAATAAAGAGAAAAGCACAACAACACTGTTTCACGCTTATGCACGCTAAACTCATCTATGATATGGAGACCATCAAAACTTGTACCAATCGAGAAGAAATAATCTAGCAGTGTCACCCCGATGGCCTAATATACTCGCAAAGCTAGAGGATGAGGACAAGGAGGAAGATGATCACAGCCACCACAAAGATTCCCAACAACCACCAACACTGCCAAAATAACAAAGAGAAAACTCAGTAATATACAGAACATTTTATGAAAACGCTTTAAGTAAACTATAGAAGAAACAGCCCAAACCTTTCAGAGAAGATATTACACCTCCTGCTCAAAGAGTCACCATGTGACATTCTCAGAACTCAACAAAGGATATTAAGAGTCAAAAATTATTCTATGATCATGTGGAACCACTGCATCCGTGAAAAATATCTAAAAAGAATAGGCTTATTTGTCCTCAAGCCACATCCTCTACCTTCTGTTTCTATTGGATACTAATTACACATGTGGCTCCAAAGACTAAGCTTAAGTTGCAAGAGGTGGTGATAAAAAATTGTGATGATAAATACAAGGGTCAGTTAATGCTTGACTTCTTCTAATGTATCATCCTTCTCCATATATAGGTGAGCTCACCTAATAAGCCTGAACCCAATTCTTTCTTCAATAGGCTTCTGGTCAAGAGGTGTCTTTTCAGGTATGTAGAAAGCCTAAGTTGACAAGTCATATGCCGAAAGGGATCAACAATTAAGTTGAGGTTAAGGGGTAAAGATTTTACAGTGCCTGAAAGGACCAGAGACTCGGTTCCCAAGATGCCCAGCAAACTTGGGCTTGGGCAGCCTTTGCCTTCATTTCGTGAAGAGCATGAGATCACCTCTTAGATCAAGCAAATTATTTGGTACCCAAGAGTTTTCTCCCAAAGGGCTCTCACACAGAATTTTCCAGAACTTGTTTAAGGATAACTAGACAGTAGCAGATAATGTAACCATAAGAACTAGGTGTTCTGAGATACTAGGGACAACTCAACATTCATAATTCCAAATTAATCGAATGACTTTATCATTTCTTTGCAATCAGATTCTTTTCTAACTATTCTTCTCCAAAGAAAAAGGAAGCACAAGAATTAGCGTCCTTGTAAATGACCTTCATATGACACAAATGAGTACGCAGCGCGATGCCTTTGCCATCATGGTAAGCCAAGTTACTGGCCTACAGGTAGCAGTGACAGCTGTGGCATCCTCAGCTGCATTCAATGTTAATACCACATATCCTTTCTTAAAGCAAAGGACATGACAACCACAATGAATTTAACTTAAACTACAATTGACAATTTCTTGTGGCCTTTTATTTTAGACAGTTCAAACAATGTTTTCTGATATTCGGCTATCGATATCGTTAATGGTAAATGAAGGAAAAACATGATCTGATAGTCGAGCTAGATACTTACCCATGAGGCTCTGGATTTCGTACTTTTAGAAGCTTTAACCAGTTGAACTTTCGCTTGTTTTGTCGCAGCAGAGGAATTCTCAATGTTTGATTGAATATCATCTGTAATGTTGAAAGATGTGATCATATAAAAACCAAAGTAAAAACATCAACAGAGCCAGGAGAAATTTAGCACAGGAAACCAGATAGCTTCAAGTTATTTTGGCATCTTACCAATTACCACGCCCTGCTCATGAACTAAAACAGCAAGGTCCCTGAATATTTCATTCGCTTGTCCAATTTGTTCCTCTACTTCTCTTATCCCTTGGTCTCTTTCATCAATCATAGCCTCATTGAAAGCAATTTCATTGTCTAAAAGAACCACCTCCTGCCTGAAATAGAAGTACTGATATTATTTTATCGTAGACATGGTTTTAAAACACTCGACTTTTGTCTTCCATTTCATTAGCATGAAGTTTAATCATGTTCAGCCAATGAGATGCCGGAATAAAAGCCAAAAATGACCACATTGAGCTTCCAAGGCTCTCTTGCATTGAGCAGACAACAGAACAGACACACTTTCCAAGTAACATAAATTACAAAGGGCAGATTGCATTGATCACTCCCAGCATGAATACTACTACTCGAAAGATTGCCAAAGAATATAATGCGCACTGCTTGTAATGTCCAACGTGGAACAAGCCATCCAACAAGTCTCAATGGAAATGGCGTTCCAAACCTACACCAACCTCGACTAATCAACATTAAAGTAATTTGGCAGAATGTCGAATTGCCTACCTCCTCTGACCCATAAGAAAAGGTTGGTACTCTTGGTCCATTCTAGATGCCACTTGCTCATCAGACCCGGAACTGTTTCACGAAAAGCAGTCGACACAGACCCAATAAGTCAAAACATAATCCCACGGAATCCGAGAAAAGCGACGAAGAAAAAGGAAACGAACAAGCTATCATATTTTCCCCATCAATCAAGCCCAACAATCCCAATAGACGAACGTACGGTGTCGCAGAGGAGGGAGGAGGGCCGGAGGGAGCATAGGTCGACTCGCGCTCCGCCGCGAGCTGCTGCACTTTCTGGAACTCCTGCAATGTGGTCTGGAAATCCCTCGCGAGCTTCGCATCTTCTATCTTCTTGCTCGGCTGAAGAAAACGCGAAAACGCACACGGATTGATTCAATCGAACTCCACAATCTCACGAGAGACGAAATTGGCACCAGATCACGAAGCGAAAACAAACACAAGGGGAGAAAAAAGCCGGCTCGTGAATCAAAGTTCGAAAACCGGAAGCGATCGTACATTGACTCCCGAGTCGTGATCGGATTCGCTCAGCGCCTTGAGCTTCCCCGAGGTGTCCTTCACCAGCTGCAGTATCCTCTGCCTCGTGTTGTGCCTGCGACGGAAAAACTCTCCGGTGAGCATTGCCTTCGACAGAGAGAGAGAGAGAGAGAGAGAGGAGGGGGACGGGGAGGGGTCGGAGCGAGGCGCACAGTTTCTGGCGGTGATCGGGGGTGTCCTTGGCGGAGCCGATGCCGTCGACGAGGCGGCGGAATCCGGCGACGGCGGTGTTGATCTGGAAGATCCCGGCGGCCACCGATTGCGAGGGGCTCTGCGATCGGGAAGGGGCCGGCCGGCCGCCGTTCTGGACGTCTTGGAAGCTCATTCTCCCTCCGTCTCCGACCTTCGAGCTTGCAGGATCGCGGCCGCGAGTGGAAGTTGCAGTCACGTTCACGAGCAGAGAGAGAGAGAGAGAGAGAGAGAGGGAGGGAGAAGTTGGGGTGGTTGGGGTGGATTGGAGCACAATTTTTGCTGCTTCCAGGTGATGTAAAAGGTGGACAAGGAGACAAGTGTTCCGCTATCCTGACTGGAAATAGCAAAAAGTTGTTCTTCGCCTTTGTGGGATTTCCTTTTCTCGTTCCTCTTTAGGTAACACGAAAATTCGTACTTCCTTTATTTTTTATTTTTATTATTCTTTTTTCTGTGAGAAAGATAATATTATTCCATTAGGAAATCGTCTGACCGTCGAAATGGTTTGAAGGGATAAAGCTTTTATGGCAGGATTTGGCAATATGGTCCATTAAATTATTTGATTCTTTATTGCGATGGGCTATCTTAATAAGTAGACTTATCTCTCACTAGAATCGATCTACTTTAGTTAGACACCTTATCAAATCATATTAGTTCGGGTCTAATTTTGAAGTATCTTCTTACCTTAATCAAAAGTATTCTAGGGCACAAAACCATTGATGGGAAGACCCAAGTTATCACGATACACGCACGCTATGCCAACTTCATTTTCCCCATCAATGCGAAAATTCATGCCTGAAAGAGTTAAGTATCGAGGGTTTTTACAATTTCAAAGTGTGATTAATTATGTTAGGGATGGATCTAGTGTAAATAATTTCGACTACTAATTGACATTCGACAACGCTATAATTTCTTTGTGGAATGGCTCAATTTTACATGGGCTTTACATATAGATGAGGCCTAAGAATGTTAGCAAATTCTTTGTGGAATGGCTCAATTTTACATGGGCTTTACACATAGATGAGGCCTAAGAATGTTAGCAAACTCGGGGTATGTAAGGCGCTCATACAAGTAGTTAAGTCGTCGTGAAATCGTAGGCCAATATCACTTAACTAGATCATGAAGATTTGGTAAGATATTCATGATTATTCAATCTCAAATGTATTGATCGGGATCAAATGCAATCTATTTTTGAAAGTATGTCTTATCCATAATAAGGAAAATCACATCCCTTAATTAATCCCGAAATATGGTATGACAAGTGTGCCAAGAGAGGAAGCATGCACATTTATTGAAAAACTCTTCTTCTTTTTTATACTAATACTGACCGATTTAAATATTGAAAAAGTTTTTAAGTAAAATGTTCATGATACTTCTTTTTTCTATAATATGCAGATCATAGAGTGGATCGATTGCGTGCGAACCTACAAAATTTGTACATTACACGCCAATTCTAGTACAAAAATAATTCAACTTTCAACTAGCACAAAACATTATTTGATAAAAACTCACTGTTACGACATTTAAAAACAAAAAAACAAACGATGGTTCATTGATATTAAATCAAATAGTGCAAGCTTTAATAGATAATTGATATTTTCCGATGTATAATCATATATCATATTGCATTATTTCGCATATTTGATATATATATCCGTGTGTGTGTGAATACTCAAGTTCATTCAATGGCATTTAAACCAGCTCAATTTACATGAGCCCCCTACAAGATAAATGCAACTTATCCTAAAACAAATTGAAAGCATGAAGATATCACAAACTTCAGCAAATTTCTGAAAATATGTAAAGCTTCTTCTTCTTCTTCTTCTCTAGTTGCTAACATAAGAAAATAATCCAATGTATAAGAGCTCGTTTGATAACATGTCAAACAATGATTGATTCTATTTTTTTGTTTCCTAAAATTAAAAAAAATAAAAATCTATCTGGTAAAATTTTTGTTCTTAGGAGGAAATTTGTTTTTGAGAATAAATTTGGAATAGAGTTAAGAAAAATAAAAATAAAAAATTGCTTCTTTATTCTCATAAATAACTCCAAAATCAAGCCCAAATTATTTTTTTTTTCTTTTTCTCTTCCTCCTCTTCCTCAAGCTGGTCTAGACAAGAGTCAGCGAGCTCATTGCTATGACCGGACCGACTAAAGGAAGAAGAAGAGAAGGAAAAAGAAAAGAAAAAAAGAAAAATTTAATAAAATTATTTAAAAATCAAAAGGAATGTTAACTCGCAAAAAAAAAAATCAAGAAATAGAAATCTTGAACGGTTATCAAATACCTTCTAAATGTATTTATAAGCTTGATCATAAGATTATTTTTGCCTTATTTTCATTAATTTGAAAAAGTTCACTCCTTTTGAAAAAGCAGATAGTATTTAGAAGGTTTTGATTTAATAAATTTTGGGTGGGGCTAATCAGTGAATCCTGTCGCGCACCCTACCTTTTCTTTTTCCTTTTTTGCTAAAAGCGTGCCTAATCTTTTTAGCAGACTTAAAGTCGGTCCATTCTTAACGACATGAGCCCACCACTATTAGCCAAGTGTACTTGTTAGTTAATTCGACGCCCCTGGTTTTGCCATATGGCAACATTTCTTTATTTACCATAGCATGTGGAGGAGCATAAATATGTCGGCTTCATTCAACTTAGCTTCATAATTTGTCATTTACGAATCACAATAAATTTCTCTCTTATATAGAAAAAGAAAAAAGATATATAAGTTCACAATAAATTGAAACCATTGCTTACAAGCACTACAGAACAAGCCCAAGGGCAACTTTGGACGCATTTGGTAATGATTCCGTTCCCGGGAACAAATTTTGATTAAACATGATTATTTTTTATTCTGTTTCCGGGAACTAATTCTGAGTAAAAGAACGCGTTTGGTAACTATACAAAATTTATGATTCTGGAATAAAATTGCATTTGGTATTGTATTCATTGATTCTATTCCAAATCAATTTATTTTAATTTTTAAATAATTTTTATAATTTTTTCCTTTTTTTCTTTTTTTATTTCTTTTTTCTCCTATTCTAATTCTTCTTCGGGTTGATTGCCGGCCCTCGGCAAGGCCGGCCCTCATCGGCTCGGCCTCACCCGGCCCGGCCGAGCGAGGCTCGCTTGGCCACCAGCAGGGTTGGGCGAGCCTCGCCGGTGGCTAAGCTTCCCTCCGACAAGCTCGCCAAACCAGTCTTCGGCAACCGGCAGCGTCGGACGATGGCGGGCGGCGGCGAGCGGCGGCAGCGGCGGACGACGGCGAGTGGCAGACGGCGGCGATTGCAGGCGGCAAGCGATGGCAAGCGGCGATGGCAGGATGGCGATCGATGAAGAAGAAGAAAAGAGAAGAAGAAAAGTTTCGATTCTCAATTTTGTTCCCAAAACAAGAATCAACTTTTTTGTTTTTATTCTTGATTCTCGTCCATAATGGAACTAGACCTAAAACCGGGAAAGAAACAATTTTTATGCCTTCCCACGAACGGAACAAAAATTTTACCAAACACGATTTATCGTCCCTAGGGACAACAAATTTATTTACTGGAACAAAATTTTACCAAACACGATTATCGTCCCAACCGATTCCCTAGGAACAAAAATCGGGAATCGGCATGACTGTTAGGATGGTTACCAAACAGGCCCTTTGTATACTTTCTTCTTTCCCATATGCTCAGATGAGGGATCAAAAAATTGAAAATGGACTACATGGACCCGTAAAAGAAAACCACCCCACTATTTTTGGTGAGGGGAATATAACTTCAGATATGATTATTTTTGTAAGTATTTGGCTTAACGTGGAATTTGTATATATCCGCATATTGTACACCTAGAAAATGCAATAATAACTTTGAAAAAATTGAAAAAAAAAAAAAAAAAAAATTGTGAGCCAAATGGTCCAATCTTTCTTAATGCTGCTTTCTCTCACGCTCAACCTTCCTCGTCCGGCCAGCTGTGCAGCTGTGTTGCGACCCTAGAACAAGCAGGCTGCAACATTTGGACACACTAGCAGTCATTAATCGTACTCTAGCAACTTTACGTAAGGCAAAGTTTGGTTTTTTGGTGGTAATAGTGGAAAAGTTGACAGATAAATCACCCTTATTGCCACTCTACAGAATTGTTTGCGAGCCAAGATCGAGCAGCAACAGTCATTCTGATCCCTCGACAGTTGTCCCACTAGTCTGTCGATGTTCTCTCAAGATCAAAAATTCGAACTTGCAACTCCTGGTGACATTCAAGTTGATGGATCCAAGTTGCTCCACTCTTTAAGTTCCCACAGCTTCCTAAGGATTGGGCCTTACTTGGCGGCCCATACTCAAAATCCATTGGGAATTAAAGAAGAGTGCCTCGCTTATGATGTGATTGAAGAAGTAAGCGTAGGACATTTTCCGATCGATGGAATCGAACTTCAATTCGATTCGATTCGATTGGACAAAGATCAGCCAATGAAGTCTGACGGAAACTAATGAAAGTTCCAAAGAGAGAGAGCTTCGCCTTCGCAGGGGAACGGGAAAGGAGGGGATGAGAGTTCAAAGAAGTGTCCTTTGCCTTCGTCTCTCCAACATCCAGCCGGGAAAGGGTATGTGTTCCCGTGGGTTAGCACGTGTTTGTGTGCAATGTGTATATGCGCAGGGATAAGTTGTGTGATGCGTTCGTGTACATGTCTCAAGATCCATGAAAAGGGCACAACAAGGCAAGGTGGCAAAACGAAGGCAAGGGTTGGAGATGTCAAAATGAGTTTTAAATTCATATATGACTCATTTAAATCATAAATCGGTCATATAGAGATCACTTAAATTTTGAAGAGACTAGTTAAATTGGTTTAAAAATTGAACGCTTGAGATAAACGGGTCTTAAATAGGTTAGACTTAAAACCCATTTTCAACCCAAGTTTGACACTCTCTTTCCCTCTTTAACTTATAAAAAAATTATAATTTCAATTATAATTTTTTTTTTTCTTTTTTTTTTTTTTTTTTTTTTTTTCTTCTTCCTCTTTTGTCCTTCCTTAGCCAATGGCCAGTATGGTGATAGTCAACAACCAACCAAGCGAGACTTGAACTCATTGGCCTCAAGTGAACTCAAGGTTGCTGACGACTAGCGAGCCTCAAGCTCGCCGGCATCGGTGAGCTCGAGCTCACTTGTGGCCAGTTGCCAACCGTCATTGTGGTAGGTGACTAGCCAAAGAAAAAAAAAAAGAAATAATTAAAAATTATATTTAAAAAATAAAAATATTAAAGGAGTTAAGGAGGAAAATGTAATCATATTTTCCATACCAAACAACAAAAATATATTTTCTAATTTATTTTCAAAGTTGAGGCAAAAACCAAAAAATATTGTAATTTTCCTAAAAAAATATTTCTTGGAAAATATTTAAGAAATAAACTAAGGCTTTTTTTAAATATTATAAAAATTATCTCCTAAATTTTTATTGCATGAAAGTGTTTTAGCAATACCATTTTTTTTTAAAATGTCTTAAAAATAAGCTTTCTTTGATTTGGGTATGGGCAAAAAGTTTTGCACTATGATAAATGGGTTATAAACAAGTTAAATAGGTTGATTAGAGTCGGACCATTTATGACTTAACCCAAATCCAACCTAACCTACCCGTTAGACAAATCTAACACGAGTGTCCCGAGCTTCACTTATGGCAAGTGACCTTTGTCGGTTTCAACAATGACTAGCAAAAGGAAATAGAAAAAAAAAAAAAAAAAAAGAGGAAAAAGTAAATAAAGGAAGTGGAAGAAAAGAAAAAATATAAATATTATAAAAAAATTGCAAAAATTATCTATTTCATCATCGGGTGCCATGTCAAATTTCATGTTAGTCATTTCCAACTTTTGGCAAGAAAGAACACATTGACTATTTGTCAAATGTGTTCTTTCTTGCCATTTAGGATAAGTTAAAAAAGAAGGCATTCATTCTATTTTTGAATGAAAAAAAAAAAAAAAAAAGAAAAGAGATTCATATTTGTTTGGATTAAATGCTCAAAAGAAAGCCCCTATCAAAAAGAAACAGATGGGAAAACTGATTATTGAATGGAAACACTTTTGCTCACCTTATGCTAAGTAAATTCATATGGAGTTTTGCTTATTTTCACATTTATAACTAATTGAGACCCAAACTGGAGGTGACGGCAGTGTGGGGGACTTTGTTATTGGTGTATGAGCCATGTAATTCACTTAAAGGAAAATAATTTCTTCTGAGGAAATTAACAACAACAAAAAAATTTCTTTTGGAAGGCCTAGTCAATTAGCAAAAAGCAATCTAATAACTACAGCCACAGTTTGACTGAAAAAAAAAAAAAAAAAAAAACCAACAACACTAAGCCACAGGCATTAGAACTCATTCGAATCGAATAATTTCTCGCATCATTTCAAGTAAATAAATATATAAGACTATCAAACTAAAAAATAATTTAAGAAATATATTTTTAATTTTTTTCTCTTTTCGGAGGTCTCTCACTGACTCTCTCGTTGTACAAAATTATTTAATGTTATCAAAGTGTTTATCAAACTGGAAGCAAACCGTTGGTAAAAGTGCAATAAATAAGACGTAGTAATCAACTAAAAATTGCTGGACTTGACGAATTCCAATCCATTAATGTGGCTTATTAGGTCTATGCCCAATTTAGTAAAATATATCATGGGCAATATATATTTGACATCTAATTAGACATGTAAAATTTATATCTTAAACCTTAATGGAAGATTGAGATTTGACAGCTCTAGGGTTGGTCTCGTCACTCCCTCTATATAAGATATCTTTTCGCTAGAGAATGACTGAATTCTAATATCATGCTTCCGCTAATTCCACAGAATTGAAGAAAGAAAAAATACACACCCATCGTAAGGATTATAGAGGAGAGTGGTGAAGATTCATACTCATGTGAAGACATTTTCTCACTCGTTGGATTAATAATAACTATGTGATTTGGGTACACTATATTTTATTAATTTTATATCAAGTTCATGTGATTGAAAGATCCTTTTATTCTAATAAAAAAATCCCGCAATTTGGAACTTTTTGAGATATGTTCATGACTTCTTGATGAGTCGTTTGGTGGGTCAATACGATGCATTATAGAACAGCAACGGGTCTGCTTGAAGCCACCAAGGCTCATTGCATGGTTTGGCTTTTCTTCTTTTGAACTCATTTCTAATCAATTGATAAAAGTCTACTCAATACTCAACCTGGCTCAGACAGCTCATTTAGAAAAATAAAGTTATGGGCCCGTTTTACCACCCCTTAGTTCGCGGCTGACATCTTCAAATAGGCTGTTTTTGACATCAAAATTTGCTGTAAGTAGTTTGCAAATCGGCTAAAAAAAAGAGTCCATAACTGCTTCCTCTACGGCTACGGCGGGCGCCCGGTTAAGAATAAAATAGGATTGAGTACCAAGAGAGAACAAATGCAACGAATGTATGGACCATTTTTGAAAGAGCACCTGAAAATTTTCATGGATCCGAGCTAGCACCAAGGGACGGATCATCAGTACTTTGCAGCACATACTCAAGCTTCACTCCGGTTTCCAAAACCAAGATTTTACTCCTGACCGAGTAAATGCCAAGAAAGAGCACCAATGAAGCACCGGTCATTGCAGCACAAAATCACCTACGGGAGACATTTTGTGCTGAGGAGAGGAAATACCATGTCATGCTGCTAAGACATAGTTCTACTCACCTATTACCTGTCTCTTCACAAGCAAAAAGATGAAATTTGTTTGAAAAGGAGGGCACAGCAACATCCAAGTACATGCTACACGTTCGGGCATAACAACAGTTGTCGTGAAACAGAACCGCTGTCTAACTCCAGCGGTTCCCACCATCAAGAAATTCAATGACCAGGTTTCTGAATGCATAGTTTTTCCTTTTATAAGCACATTTTGTTTGTATAATCCGGGATTTGAGAACGGAACAATACAAATGCTTCCAGGGATTGGGTACGACATTTTAATATTTAGTTGCCTGCTTCAAATCAATCTATAAGACATAATTAAAGGAAATCAATTAGCCAGATGAAGAGAAGGCTTAAAACTTTTTGTGTCCAGCTATACAATCTGAAAGCAGCCAAAGTATACTCCCCTAAAAAGGCCTGCATCTAGAAACCTAATAACTGAAAACTGAAGATTGATGCCATATAACAAGCAGGAGTCACTCTTCTTTACCAACCACTAGGTGTATCTTTAAGTCACAGTTTAACTCTCCCTCATCTTATGCGACCAAAAAGAAAGAACGAAAGCCCCAACCTCCAGTCTAATGTATACCCTTCTCCAAAGGCAGTCAACAGAGCCTATCAATCCCTCCCCACCGGAAAGAGAATTTTGGGTCCCAGCAGAGAAAATGAGCATCCTTGAGGCTCTAGACATAATATATCATGCCAACTTCAATAAGACTGATGTGAGGAATGTTTAGTGCAACAGAAGGGCCTCTGCAATTTTTTCGGAGGAATGAATATCCAATGTCAATCACCAGCTTTTTCAAGAATGATGATGATCTCCTTGCCTTCACATATGAATGACCCATTATATAAGCAACCCCTGCGTCTTTTGCCTGGATCAGATCCACCAATTCAGCCCTGACAGCTGGGTCCATCCCTGGATTTGATGGTAACTGAAACCTCACTTGACGCCTCCTGACCTGAGGGTTCTCGCTCTCATAAGCAGATCGCAAGCTTTGAAGCGTCGATGATTTGCTGCTCTGAATGGAGAGATCAAATTCCTCCACCTCAGATATTACTAAGCTTGCAGTTGATTGGACAGTCCTGGTGCTTATAACGGCCATCCTACCGTCCAGAGATGAAGTCTCAGAGCTTGAGAATTGGGGTTCTACAGCTTCCATCTGAATGAACTCTGCAATGCTCTGTATGAGCTGATTCTCAAAATCTCCATCATCGCGTTGAATGTCTTTATACCCATATCTGACAATGCATCTGTACATACGATAAGGTCTAGGACAAACACGACCAATCAGGAAGCGTTCTTCAGGTGAGACGTATGGCACCGGCACTGATTTCACACAAACAAATACAAGCACCTGATGGAATGCGGGGAGATTTGTTACGAAATGGGAAAATATTGCAGGTACTCCTGTTGCCAGTTCTGAGTATATGAGGCCTATTCCTGGCACACGCACAATACCAAGGCTTGGGCCCAAGCCAAGCAACCATTTTAATGACACTTTATTATGCAGGTCGTAATTGTACTTCTTGCGGGTTCCATAATGCCACACAAACATGACAATCATGAAAATGCAAGAGAGAACAATAGGGACCCATCCTCCCTGGGGCACTTTCATAAACGCCGCAGACAAGTAGACGCCCTCGATGATCCAGAAGAAGAGAAGAAAAACTGCAGCCACTACAACGCTTTTTTGCCAGACAAACACGATGACAAGTGCCATGAGAAAAGTTGTGATGAACATAACTGTCATGCACGTAAGTCCTGAAAACCAAAATTGAAATGGATAATTAAAACCAACGACAACTGCTCATTATAATTGAGATGAAAACAAATCATCACAGCTTCAGAATCAATATACTAAACTCTTTCACCTAAAGATGATTAGAGATCTCTTTTCTAGGTACAGAATTAGGGAGTGGATACAGACATGAGCATAGATTATGCAGGAAGGTCTAACAGACAAAAGCCTCGAAGAATGTGAGGCTCTTGTGCTACAAAATGCTGGAAGAAAACAATACTAGACTATCTTGGTATGGCAGAGAACCTATCGTCGCAACTTGACCTAGTTACTTCCAGGGAACAATGGGAAAGCTTAGCAGCACACTAGGTCTCCTTCATGTTAGACAATTTTTAGCAAAATGCATGAAGATAATTTTTCCAAAATTATTGCGTCCTTGTCACTTAGATCAGTTTATGATGCAAGCAAACCCCCACAGTTCATTTTCCTAAAGCATCTAGCCATCTACCCAACTGAAAAAGCAAAGGACTCATGTAGAGAGGGGAAAAGGGAGGAAATTTACCATAAGCATTTCCAATCAAAGTGGTGTCTTGGAATCCAATTGTAATAGCAAGGGTGAGAATCATGAGGATCCAATTAATCTCTGGGATGTAGATCTGTCCATATATATGCCTTGAGGTGTGGACTATTTTCACTCTTGGAAAGCAACCAAGGGCATGGCATTGCTTGACAATGGAAAATGTGGCAGTTATAACTGCTTGACTTCCCACAATGGCCGCGAGAGTGGCAATGACAAATACAGGCCAAAACACAGGGTCTGCAGGGCAAGGATGAAAAAGTAACATCAGAGGAAATGCCAAATGAACTCCATACAAAGAACTTGGACAGGCATTATGGAGAAAATAAGCTAACCAGGTATCGAGTCGTAGAAACTGTACTGAAAGGAGTCAAGATGTTTGGATAGGAAAGCAGCCTGACCCATGTATTGAACTACCAAACAAGGGTATATGACACAAGCAAATGCAAGCTGCACAGTTCACCAAGAAAATACACGAGATTAATTTCATGTCAAAGGAGGATCAACCAAGTGCTATGTTGCATCAGCTGAACTTTGGGATAATTGCACAACAAGGAAAGTTTCAGCCCTTTTCCACCTAGAATCCACTATGAAGAATAGAAAACATTATTGGACTCCAACCCTTTAGGCTATTTGTTTCCAGAAGGCATTGACTTTCTTCATCAGATGAAAATTTCATTTGCCTTTCCCCACAGATCTATCTATTACACGAACGAAGTAGAATCATTGATAATGGTTATGTGCAGCATTCCCATCATATTAGAGCTCTTCATGCATATGATCATGAAGCAAACAAATGCAACTGCAAGAAGATCTCACCCTTATTGACAAAGCAGTAAAATGACCAAGATCGGCAAACATAGCCTCAGTACCTGCCCAGAACAGATTGAAATTCAGAAAATTAGCAGACAAGTAGGGAATCAGAAATGGTAAACAGCATCCAAAAGCACAATGGACCAACTAACATCTCTCGCGCCACTTAAACAACAAGGGTGCGCATGACAAAATTTCTAGAATAGAAATTGATTTTTGACCAGAAATCAATTTCTCAATTTCTATTTCAGAAATTGAGAAGTTAAAAATTTTAGCTTCTGATTTCTTCTTCAAATCAATTTCTGGAATAGAAATCTGTTCCAGAAATAGAAAAATCAAATTGCGTTACCAAACGGATTTCTGTTCCAAACCTGTTTCGGGAAACAGAGAAACAGAGAAATAGAGAAGTAGAAATTTTATCATGCGCAGCCCAAAGGTCCAGAATAAAAGTCAAACGAATAGTACATGCACTATAGCGAATAGATCATGGGGATCTGGCACCAACATACCAGTTATTGAGAGGAGGATACCACCAAGCGAAATCCAGCCATCCTTCCCAGTCTGACTGAAGAACTTGATTATGTAATATGGAGAGATGGCTCGTATGATTTTTGGATTCCAGTATATAGTGTTATAAACGCCAATAATAAAAATGGATATCAACCAGATGATAACAATAGGAGCAAACATAAAAGCTACCCGATGAGTGCCAAAATGCTGTAATGCAAACAGGCCCACCAATACGACACATGCAATCAAGAGCAGTTCACCTGCATTTAGTAAACCATCACAGTACATATGAGAATCACATTTCTAGTTCACATGGATACGGGAACAGAGATGCACATACTTGTTGTTAGCTTATCCTCTGTGACTTTTAAGCCTGATACTGCTGAGAGAACTGCAGCCAAATAGATGCCATAAGAGAACAGAAGTGCCACAGTCACCTATAGAAGCTTCAATTGTCACCACTAGCCAAATGAGACCAAGAAGGCAGTAGATTGAATGTACTCAATCCAACAACCAACTTAACATGTAGGTAAAAGCATCCGCTAAATCCTAAATTATAACAATTTAATAATAACATTCCGCGTATCTTACCTGAAATAGCTGGAGTAAGGACACCATCCCCAATTACCATGCAAGCACCAAATAATACGACGAGAAGGAGAGCTGTTCGTAGCTTTTTGTGCTTCTCTAAGAATCTTTTCAGCGGAGAAGGGGCTGCAACAGATGCTGAGGGTCCATATTTGTAGGATGAGAGCTCCTCGTCAGCCGCTTGTTGATTGGGAAGTAAACTAAACTTTGCATGCCTACAAAGCAGTGAATAAAGAGCAAATGTCCCACCTGACATGCATCAGATCCTTTAGTGTGCTGATCATAACCATATTAGTACTCTATTGAGAAACAGTAAAATTCTTATACCTTCGCCATTATCATCAGCATTGAGCACGATGAAAACATACTTGAGCAATGGTAGCAAAGTAAGAGTCCAAAAGATCAGGGAGAAAGCACCAAATATCGCATCTTCATTACGGTGTGTCTCTAACTTATCAACAAATGTGCTAGTATAGACATAAAGAGGCGAAGTGCTCAGATCTCCATACACAACACCGAGGCTTTGGTATGCTAATATCAAAGTCCTTGATAGGTTAACCCAACAAAGCTGCAAGGCCACATAGACAAAATTCAAGCTTCAGCCATATGTAAGACAAATGAACAACGGGAATTAGCAAAATATAGATACCCATAAATTGTACCATGGTTATATCTTTGTACTCACAGGAAGGAAAATCCTAAGGAACCAGCAAAAAACAAAGCAGACATATACACCCACATCCATTCACTTCATGAACAAAGTTCCATGACCAAATCAAACACACGCACGCGCTTAATATAAGCATTCAAGTAGCCAGTCAACCATGATGCATCCTCAAGTGCCTGAACTTCATAAAATGTCAACATACAGAAATTCAAAGAGAAACATTCGTAAAGTCTGGCCCCAAGCTTTCACATAACATGCGGAAAGAGTACAAAACAATGAATTCTACTGTAAATTCAGGGACAGCTAACGATTAATAACCGTGTTTAACTCGAACAGCATCCTGAGAAAACCATAAACCCGGTGATTTGAATCGAAAACTTCAATCAGACAACCAACAAACCGTGTGTATGTAAAAAAAAATGGCAAGAAACCGAACAATCAACAATTTGCATAAATAACTCCGATCGGATTATCGCAGCATACTCATCCCAACAACCTACACCATCACTGCCCATCGGACACATCACACGTCGCTTATCAGAACAACAAACCTCCGGGGAAAAAAAGAAAAAAAGAACAAACTTTATACACCGTACACAGCATCCACAGCTTAAAGAGTCACAGAAACGCAAATCGCCAAGAGCAGCTCCAAGCTCCCCGGAGCCAGAACCGCACAGATTCAACGAGACAGAGCCCCCGGAACCACGAGACTAAACGGGGGCCATTTCCGGCGAGAAACCAATCCGAAAATCCTCGCGCGACAGCCTCATCCCCAACGAGATCAAAGCAGCAGCAGCAGCAGCAAGCGCGACACGACACGACACGACATCACCCCCCATCCCCCCCGTCGCCGTTCGAATTCAAAAAAGAGCACGCGAACCGCCGCCGCGCGGGCCGGCGAGTCCCGACGCGGCGAGGAACCCTAACCTGGGACGGGTTGCGGGGATTCGGGACCCCGGATTCCGGCTCCATGACCGGCGCCGCCGTGCCGGAGAAGCTCTCTCCTCTCTCTCTCTCTCTCTCTCTCTCTCTCTATCTCTAGAGCGAAGAAGCAAGTATCGCCAGTGTGGACCCGTTGATCCTCGAATTAAAATTCCATTTTTAAATCTCTCGCGAATTCGCAGGGCTTGCGGGGCAAAACGACAACGGCCTGCCCGCGTTTCGAGGTCGGGGGATGGATGGGACGACGGGGCCGGAGGCGCACGCGCGGGAGGCGCGCGTCGCTCCCCGTCAGCCAGATTCGGCGTCCGTGCTTCCGTGCGGATCCGATTCGGGTCGAGAAAGGTCCGACCCGGGAATTCGTGTGGCTCCGACTGCGCGATTGGCCGCTCGGCGACTCCGGACGCGCCACGTGTCGTCCTCGCTGGCGCTTCTTGACCTTCGAGGAAGCTCCCCGCCCAGTGAATTTCACCTTGCTTTTTATGTCGGGTGTGTCTCGCCGTCGTCCTCGTGTGGCTCCGACTTCGTGTCCCGCACGTTTGTATAAGTACACCGGTCTAGTTTCCACGGGTGCTAATCATTCCATTTTTGGCCAAATCTATTTTTCTACTCCCGAAAATAGGTCCGGAGTAGAAACCCATTTAAAACAAATAATGAGTAGTAAAAATTTTATACTTTCAATTTCGAGAACAAAATGAGAAAAATAAAAGCCCTTCTGATCGTTGGCTTTCACTACTAATCGATTGCCTACTCATCCCTTGCTCAAATAAGAAAAAATTTATGTTGTTATCAAATATGTTATTTTGTTCAGAAACTCATATTGAGATAAAATTAGAAAAATAGTTATTGTTCGCGATCTAAATTTTTAATGCAGGTCAACCTTAATCGAGGAAGAACAAATGCATTTACTATTTGAATAATCATTTTACACCATTTTTTTTTAACATTATGTTATTTAAACGTGGTAAAATGACGTAACAATCGCTTCTCCGTCGGTTTTTTAACTTTTCAACCGAAATTATTTCGGGTAGACGTTTCCTTCCGGACTAAGCCTACCCCCCCGAGGGAACAATCCACGTCATGATGTCACCGCGAGGGAATCCATGAATGAGCTCAAAAGGAATGACAAGTTTTCATCTGGTGGGGGATCTGAAAATGCTTAGGGTGCAAGCGATGTGAACAATTTAATAAAAAAAACTCAGCCAATTATTTAAAAGTGAATTAGAATACATATTTTTTTCTTTTTATAGAGAGCATGATCACAAATTGGATTGAACCACAAAAATTCGAGCCCCGCCATAAAATATTTCATTTGAAACATATTTAGGACCGGCGGAATTTAGGCTTTTGGAGAGGACTCCGGAAGCAGCCTAAATCGTGAATGCCGGGCTAGTTATTGCAATCCCAGCAAAATGCTAACAAAAAAAAAAGAAGATGACTTTTTTCAACACCGTCTAGTTAAAAAAATGCCTCCAATGCAAATAAACTTGCGGGCCATGAGTAATTATCATAGCACCAACTTTGCGTATCTTCTTCTTGATCATTGAGAAAATAAAATGATTTCTTTCTTTCTAGACCGATTCTCTTCGGCAAATCCAATAAGTATATCTCTATATTTACATATATTAAAGCAATAAATCCAAAAAAAAAAAAAAAAAAGACTTGCCAATTTCAAAGTTATCATCACTCCTCACATCATAAAATCAACAATAGATAAATTAATATTAGAGATATGCCATTTTAACCCTTGAGTAGTTTAGTTTACCACAGTGTATGAATTAATGTGAAGTTTGATGAAATGTACAAAATTACATATTGCTCTAATTTTAATATCACGAGTTATATTGATTATCTATTTCAATACTTTACATTAATTACCATCTCTTTTATTTAACTCAGTTTAAAAAATATACATGATTACCTACACTTGGATATATTATTGGTAGATATCATCTATCTAAACTAGCAAAACACATAAAACATATCCCAAAACGCATAAAAGCATGCAAGAGAACGAGGCGGGGCAAGCCTATTACCGCTCCCGTCCCGCCTTGCCGGAGTCCCACTTGAGGTGGCGGGCGGCCCACGCAGCACCCCGTGCCATCCCAAATTCTTTCATCCAATCGATGAGCGAAATGAAATTGGCCATTAGTGCCCACTATAGAGAACAAGATCACATCATGTTTCCCACGTTGTAAAATCTAATGGACCGTATAGGATGCCTACCTTATTCTTCCTTATCTCGATTACCAGTGCCCAATCCACTAGGTAAAACAGTACACAAACATGCTTATGCTGTTCAATTCACCACCATCAGTTCATGCAGAAATCATTATTCTTGACCTCTTATGGATACACCAAGTTCGACTAAGACCTAAAGGTTCCTACTCCTTAATCAAGTAATTAGCATTTTTTTTTTCAGTCGAAAGTAACATTCCATTCAATTTCATAAATAAAAATAAATAAATAAAGAGAGAAACAACCTAGTCTAATGTGTTTGTTTCATGGAAAACGTAACGTAGTTGGAAAATGTTTTCCGGGAAACCATTTTCCTGGAAAATGGTTAGTTTTCTTTTGTTTAGTGATATGTGACTGAAAGTATTTTCTAGTGTTTGGATCGCATTTGAAAAATGATTGAATGACATTTGACCTAACAATTGACAATAGTGTGCCTCTTACTTCCAAATTAATTTGTTGAGTCCATCACCTTTTTTAACTTTATAAAAATATTTTTTTTTATAAAAAATCGAAATTATAATTATTTTTCATATTTCAATTTTTTTTTTTTTTTTCTTTTTCTTCCTTCCTTAGCCGGCGGCCGGCGACGGCTAGGCGAGGCTCAAGCTTGCCGACAAGTCACTAACGACTGGCGAAGCTTGAGCCTCACCAGATCTGGCGAGACTCAAGTCTCGCCGGTGTCAGGTGGGGCCTAGGCCTCGCCAGATTGGCGAGATCGAGCCCTACCAGATTAGCAAGATCGAGCCTTGCCCGACGCCGGCGAGCTCGAGGCTCGGCCTCGCCGACAACTGGCGAGGCTCGAGCTCACCGACGTCGGGCGAGGCCTCAGCCTCGCCAGATCACAAGATCAAGTCTCGCCAGATCGCAAGATCGAGCCTCGCTGGATCGACAAGATCGAGCCTTGCCCGACTATGGGGAGCTTGAGGCTCAGCCTCACCGACGACTGGCAAGGCTCAAGCTCACCGGTGTCAGGCGAGGCCTCAGCCTCGCCAGATCGCAAGATCGAGCCTCGCTGGATCAGCAGATCGAGCCTTGCCCAACGCCGGCGAGCTCGAGGCTCGGCCTCACCGACGACTGGTGAGGCTCAAGCTCACCGGCGTCAGGCGAGGCTGATCGCAAGATTGAGCCTCGCCGAATCGGCGAGATCGAGCCCCGCCCAACGCCAACGAGCTTGATCTCACCTATGGCCGATCGCCGGTCGTCGTCGTGGCCGACACCCCAAGAAGAAGAAAAGAAAAAGAAAAATAATTATTAAAAATTAAAATTTATATTTTTAAAAAATAAATAAAAATTATATTAAAAAACTAAAAATTCGATTTTTTTAAAAATATTTTAAAAAGAATTATAAAAATTTTAAAATATATCTTGATAAGAATAATTATTTGTAAACTAAGCATCAAATCTAAGTTTTGGTAAATTCGGAAAACGTTTTCCAGTCCTTTCAAAGGGGAAATCATTTTCCTGAATTTAAGCTTTGTTAGGAAAACGTTTTCTATTGATTAGGAAAACGTTTTCCGTTAACTCATTTTCCTGAGTGAACCAAACGCCGAAAAATGAGGAAAATGTTTTCCCTGAAAATGTATTCCGCGAAACAAACACACCCTAACTGTAAACTTATAAGGTGAGAAAATTTGTGTTGACTTGGAGGAGGCTACGAAATGACTAAGCAGAAGGGAGTATAAGATACAAGTAGGTTTCTAAGATAACTCCACAGATGTATCTGATTGAAAGAGAGAGGGAGAGGTGCATGCGAGGTCAAATACAATGCCCTCCAATAATTTAGAGATGGCACCGCCCAATGTAAACAAAGGGAAATAATTAAGAGAAGATTTCACAACATCCAACATTATTTTTATATGCTCTCTAATGTAGTTTGTCATCATCATTGTCCTCTTGACTAGTCAATGTGCTTATCTGAGTCCTTTGAATCATATCAAGGGCCTCCACTGACACAATTCATTTCTTGCAAGGAAAATTATCAAAAAAAAAAAATATTGAATTTATTGCACAGTAGGTTGATTCAATCATAAAATTTTCGATTATGCCAATTTAGTCTTGAGTCTTTCAATAATCTATCAATTTAGTCATAAGCCTTTCAATCGTCTCAATTTAGTCCTAAACATTTTAATCATTTGTCAATTTAGTCCTAACCTTTTAAAGATTTACATATATAGTCATTCCGACTGACTTTGGTTGGAAACCACCGATGTGATTATTTACTTAGTGCCAACCATCCCATGTGGTATAGCCGGTGCAAACGTGGATTATTGCATGATGAATGGACATGAGAGATAGGAATAGGACCATAGGGACAGGCCAATGCATACGCATTGGCAAACGACACAATGTGAAATTTTCTAGCAAAGAAAAAAAATCATTGGAATCAAACTCGGTATGCTCGTCACATATTGCTCAACCTCAACATCAAACCAATAACAAGCAAACCCAGTTATCAATCGAATTTTGTCTAGAAATAAGGTTTGGAATGGAAATGAGAGTAATTTTTTTTACTTTTCTATAATGAGAAAAATAAAAACTCTTCTCATTACTCGCTCTTGCTACTAGCCGGCTACTCACCCACTAACCACAAAGAAGGGAAAAGTTTTATATCATTATTAATCGAATTTCTATTCTAGGAACATAATTTTATGTCATTATCAAACGTGTACTTTTGCTTCGATAAAACTAGAAAAATATGGTCAGAAATTGCGTCCGGTTATCATTCACGTCTTGAAGTTCTAATGCAGGGCAACCTTGATCAAGGAAGAACAAATGTATTTACAACTTGAATAATCTTTTAACCCCATTTTTTTTAACGTTACGCCATTTAAACGCGCGATATAATGACATACGGATCGCTTCCTCCTCATTTTTTTTCCTTTCCAGTCGAAATTATTTTGGGTCGACGTTTCCTTCCGGATTAAGCTTGCCCCTCCAAGTCACCAAAGATAAACAATCCTTATCATGAGGTCACAACTAAGGAAATTCCATAAGTGAGCTCAAATGGAATGACAAGTTTTTCATCTGGTGGGGGATTTGAAAATGCTTTAGGGTGCAATCAATGAACTATTTAAAAGAAAAACTCAGCCTATTATTTGAAAGCAAATTAGAGCACGTATCTCTTCTTTATTTATATATACATGATCACAAGTTGGATTGAATCATAAAAATTCGAGCCCCGCTATAAAATATTTAATTTGAGGCATATTTAGGACCTGCGGAATTTAGGCTTTTGAAGAGGAAAGCAACCTAAATCGTGAGCGAGCTAGCCATTGCGTATCCAACAAAATGCTAGTGAAAAAAAAAAGACTATTTTCAACGTTGTCTAGTTAAAAAAAAAATGCCTCTAACGCTAATAAACTTGCGAGCCTTGAGTACTTATCAATGTTATCATAGCACCAACTCTACATATCTTCGTCTCAATCATGGAGAAAATAAAATGATTTCTTGCTAGACCGAGTCTCTTCGGCATATCCAATGCCTAATTCTCAATTTTATTTAGGGATGGGGAAGGGATGAGATGAGGGCGGGACATCTTACGTGGAGCAATGTTGTCCCGTGAGGCCTCACCCGGTAGGTGAAAAGCTCCAAAAATATTTTTTGAGAAATGGGTAAGTATATCTCTATCCTTACATACATTTAAGCAATAAATCACCAAAAAAAAGACTTGCAAATTTCTAATTTAACATCGCTCCTCACATCATAAAATCAACAATCGATAAATTAATATTAGAGATGTCATTTTAACCTTGAGAAGTTCGGTTTATCATAGTGTATGAATTAAAGTGAAGTTCGATGAATATGTATTCACTTAATAAAATTGCGTATACTCTAATTATCGCAAATTGAAATTTCTAATGAATAATTTCAATATCACGAACTATATTGATTATATATTGCAATAATTTATATTGATTACCATCTCTTTTATTTAACTAGATTTGCAAAATATACATGATAACCTATACTTGAATACATTATTTGTATATTTCATCTATATTAAACTAGCAAAGCACATAAAACATACCTCAACATGCATGTAAACGTGCAGGAGAACCGGGCGGGGCAAGCCCATTACTAGTCCTGTCCCGCCCCGCCGAAGTCCCACCCACGTTCCCGCAAACTTTTCCGCCAACCTTTTTCTTATGGGGGAAAAAAACCGCCCTGTTCGAGGCGGCAGGCGGCGGCGCACCCCGTGCCATCCCCAATTCTGTCGTTCAATTGATGAGCGAAATGCAATTGGTCGTCAGTGTCCCCTAAAGAGAACAGGATCACATCATGTTTCCCAAGTTGTAAAATCTAGGGGACCATATAGAATGCCTACCTTATTCTTCCTTATCTCCATGACCGGCAGCTTTGAGTGCCCAATCCACTAGGTAAAATAGTACACAGACATGCTTATGCTGTCTAAATTCATCACCATCAGTTCATTCCATACAAAAGTCATTATTCTCGATTACTTATGGATCCATCAAGTTCTACTAAGACCTAAAGACTCCTACGCCTTAACCAATTAGCATTTTCTTTCGGTCGAAGGTAACATTTCACTCATTTTAATAGATAAAATAAAAGTAAAGAGAGAAATAATGCGATCCGACTGCAAAGAAAGACAATAGGGAATTAGCATTAAGGGTCGGCTTAGCTTATAAGGTAGGAAAAGTTGTGTTGACTTCGAGAAGCCTAGATGTAAGTAGGTTTCTAATGTAGTTCATCAGCATCCTTGTTAGGTACAAATGCAATCGTTTAGTCTAGAGATGGCACCGTCCAATATAAACAAAGGGAAATAATTTAGGGAAGATTTCACAATATCTGCATTATTTTTATATGCTCTATAATGGAGTTCTTCATCATCATTGTCCTCTTGATTAGTCAATGTGCTTATCTGTGTCCTAATTATATCAAGGGACTCGACTGACACAATTCATTTCTTGCTAGGAAAATTGTCCAAAAATTCTTGAACTTATTGCATGGCAGGCCAATTCAATTATAGATCTTTTGATTGTGTCAATTTAGTCATAAGCCTGTTGTAAAATGGGTCAATTTAGTCCATGATATTTCAATTGTGCCAATTTAATCCCGAACTTTTCGCCATTTCACGTCATGAGGTCACGACTAGGAAATTCAATAAATGAGCTTTAAAAGGAATGACATGTCCTGGTGGGGAATCTGAAAATGCTTTAGGGGTGCAACCAATGTGAACAATTTTTAAAAACTCTGCCATTTATTTAAAAGTAAATTAGAGAACATATCTCTTCATATATATATAGAGCATGATCACAAGTTTGATTCAATCATAAAAAATTTAAGCCCCTCTATAAAACATTTAATTTGAGGCATATTTATGACCGGCGGAGTTTAGGCTTTTGGAGAGAACTCCGGAAGTAGCCTAAATAGTGAATGCCGGGCTAGTTATTGCAGCCCCAACAACATGCTAGCAGGAAAGAAAGTATTTTTAGGGCCTGTTTGTTTTCATTTCTTTTTTCTGTTTTTAAACAACTTTTTTGTTTTTTTGTTCCTGGGAACAAAAAAGGAACAGAAACGCGTTTGTGTGCGTTTTTGTTCCAAAATTGTTTTTTTGTTCCCGAAACACATCTCGGAATGAAAAAGAAACAAAAGAAAAAATTGTTTCTTGTTTCTGGAACAAAATTTAGAAACACTTCTCATTTTTTCTTCTTCTTTTCTTCTTCCTTTTTCTTTCTTTTTTCTTTGGCCGGTCGCCGGCCTCGGCCATGGCCGGCGACCGGCCGTTGAGGGTCGGCGACGCCATCGAGGGCCGGCGACGCCATCGAGGGCCGGTGACCTCGCCGTAGCGTTGCCGGCCCCCGGCGAGGCCGAGCGTCGCCGGCCCCTGGCGAGGCTCGGCCTCGCCTTGGCTTGGCGAGCTCGAGCTCACCCAAATTCGGCGAGCCCGAGCTCGCCCGGCCACCGGTGAGGCTCGGCTTCACCGGGCCACCTCTAGGCCGGCGTCGCTGGTGGTGGCCCGGCGAGGCCGAGCATCGCCCGTGGCTGGGCGAGCTCGGGCTCGCGGATCCGGGCGAGCTCGAGCTCGCCCGCCCCGAGGCAAGGTTGGGCGAGCTCGAGCTTGCCCGCCAAGGCGAGGCCGCCGGCCCTCGTCGGCCGGTCGCCGACCATGGCCGAGGCCGGCGACCGGCCAAAAGAAGAAAAAAAGAAAAAAGAAAGAAAATAAAAATAAAAATATTAAAAAATTAAAAGAAATAAAAAAATACAAATTTACCAAACGTGTTTCTGTTCATTTTTTATTCCCGGAACAAGTTTATAAACCCCTTTTTTTGTTCAAAAATTATTCCCCGAACAAAACACTTTTTTCTATTTCTTTCCTGGAACAATTTTTAAACAGAAATGTTACCGAACGCACCCTTAATGCCATCTAGTTAAAAAAGTACCTCTAATGAAAATGAACTTGGGAGGCATCAGCACTTATCATGGCACCAACTTGGCGTATCTTCTTCTTGATCATTGAGAAAATACAATGATTTCTTTCTAGACAAATTCTCTTCGGCAAGTCCAATGTCTAATTCTCAATTTTATTTAGGGTTGGGCACAAGAGGAGACGAGGACGGGACATCTTGGGTGAGGGGACGCTATCCTGCGAGGCCTCGCCCGGCCATTGGCGAAAAACTTCAAAATATTTCTAGAGATGGGTAAATATTTCTCTATCTTTACATATATTTAAGCAATAAATCACTAAAAAAAGGGACTTGCAAATTTCTAATTTAATATCACTCCTCATATCATGAAATTAACAATTGATAAATTAATATTAGAGATATGTCATTTTAACCCTTGAGTAGTTTAGTTTATAATAGTATATGAATTGATGTGAAATTCTATGAAAATGTATTCACTTAACAAAGTTACGTATACTCTAATTATCAAAAAATTGAATTTTAAGTGAATAATTTTAATATCACAAGTTATATTGATTATATATTTCAATACTTTATATTAATTAACATCCCTATTATTTAACTAAAGTTACCAAATATACATAATTATCTATATTTGGACCAGTGAATGGACCTAGACTTAGAACCAAGGAAGATGGAGTCAGTTTCCTGTCGGTATGCCTTCCTACAGTATGCGAACAACTCCCGTTCAAGCCCTTCAGGGACAGTCTTTTAGCAAAAAACCACTCTGCCTTTTAGTTCAAAGCCTAGAGACACTCAAAGATGTTAGGATGGTAATATTTCTAACTATCCGAGCTGCATTTCTCAGAGGATCCTACCAGGCTGAAGAAAAATGAGAGAAATTTAGAAAGTCATGGAGAGTTTTCAAAAAAAACTCATTTTACTTCAAGGGACTTTGTCGAACACATTTATATATCATTTATATTAGACAATCAAAACGCATAAACCATACCTCAAAACTTATATAAACGCACAAGAGAAGACGATGGTGGATCTGAATAGGTCCTTAAAAGGCTTAAGAAGGAAACAGGTGGGAGATTCGCCCAGGGGCGGGAGACCCTACGCTGTTCTCTGTATTCCCTCTTTGTCAGGAAGACAAAGTTAAACAGAGAATTAAGGGGCCTCATGGTAAGGAAAGTAGACTCCACATCGGGGGCATGCTTGCATGCTTTGGCTACCACCAGGTAGACTGGTATAGTAGCCATTTGCACCTAGGGTGAGTGAGGGTGGGTAAAATGCCCACAGCAGATCTAGCACGCCTTACAACATTGCACAGAATTGCAGGCTAGGTCTGTTCCCCCGGTTCTATGCATTGCCTTAGAAAGAGAATGTAGAAAACATTGGAGGAAATAGACGGAAGATCCGCCCAAGGGTGGGAGACCCTGCATTGTTCTCTGTATTCCCTCTCTGTCGAGAAGACAAAGATAGACAGTAAATTAAGAGGCCTCACGGTGGAGAAGGTAGACTTCACGTCGAGACATGCTTGCATGCTCCGACTATCACTGATAGGTTGTTATAGTAGCCACTCACGTCTAATATAAGTAAGAGTAGGTGAAAGGCCCACGGCAGATTTAGCACACCTTACGGTATTACATAGAACCATAGGCTAGGTCAGTTCCCCCGGTTTCGTGCAATGCCAAAACGCATAAACCATACCTCAAAACTTATATAAACGCACAAGAGAACACAATGGGACAAGCCTATTACCACTCCTATTCCGCCTCGCCAAAATCCCATCCTTTTGCCCTACAAACATTCCCACCAACCTTTTTCTTATGGGAAAAAAAACCACAACCGCTCGAGGTGGTGGGGGGGCCATGCATCCCATGCCATCCCCAATTCTTTTTATCTAATTGATGAGTGAAATGAAATTGGCTATCGGCATCCACTAAAGAGAGTAAGATCATATTGCACTTCCCACGTAAAATTTAGTGGACCATATAGGATGCCTACCATATTCTTCCTTATCTCGATCACCGGCAACTTTGAGTGCCTAATCTACCACATAAAATCGTACATAAACATGTTTATGCTGTCTCAATTCATCACCATCAATTTCATTCCATACAAAAATCATTATTCTTGATTACTTATGGATACACCAATGTTTGACTAAGACCTAAAGGCTCCTTCCCCTTAACCAAGTAATTAGCATTTTTTTTTTTCGGTCGAAAGTAACATTTCATTCATTAGCATAAAAAATTAATAAAGAGAGAAACAACACAGATCAATTGCAAATCAACACAAAAGGGAATTTAGCATTAAAGGGTCGGCTTAGCTCATAAGGTGGGAAAACTTGCGTTGACTTTGAGGAGCCTACGACATGACTAAGCAAGAGGGAATATAAGATATAAGTGGTTTATGATGTAGTTCGTCATCATCATTGTCAGATACAATGCAATTGCCTAGTTTAGAGATCGCACCGTCCACTATAAACAAATGGAAATAATTTAGGGATGATTTCACAATATCTGCATTATTTTTCCTATGCTCTCTAATGTAGGTCGTCATCATCATTGTCCTCTTGATTAGTCAACGTGCTTATCAGAGTCCTTTGAATCATATCAAGGGCCTCGACTGAAATAATTCATTTTTTGTGAGAAAATTGTCCAAGAAATCATAAACTTATCAAATTATCACATGGCAGGCCAATTTAATCCCGATCCTCTTGATTGTGTTAATTTATTTCCGAACTTTTCGACCTCTTATCAATTTAGTCATGGATCTTTTAATGAATTGTCAAAATAGTCTTCCTAACTAGTTTTGACCGGAAACTAACGATATGATAGTCTACTCAATGTTGACGGTCCAATATAGCACGGTCGACGTTGACATAGTTTATCGTGCACTAGAGGCGGGACAAGATCATAAGGACAAGTCTTGCGTATTAAACACCGTCGTCCTTTTATTTTTTTTGTGAGAAAAAAAATTCATTGGAATCATTTCTTGCAATGATTTTAAATTCTCAGATGGCCAAATCAGTGTTCGAAGCAATTCCCAATTTTTCATTAAATTCAATCGATAATGATTGAGAGAGTCGTTGAAACTGGAAGATACGATGCGATTTGATGTTTCGGCATTCGTAAGGGCAGGGCTGATGTGGACGCTACGCTCTTCGGACACGGGATGCCGCCGGCGGCTAAATTCGGGCCAGCGCGTAGCGGCACGCGCCCTCGGGAGACGGTGGAGATTGCGTCCGGAACAAAAACCCGGGAGGATAATTCAAAATGAAATTGGGGGTTGGGGGAAGATTTCATTTCAAGAGTGGGTTTCAACTCCCACGCCCTGCAAGGAGGCAGGGCAAAAGTCTGAGAGTGAGTGTTAGAATAGGATTAGCGTAGAGATCGACCAAAAAAAAAAAAAAAAAATGAAATTGAGCTATCCTTTTTTCTTTTTTAATTTCTCGTTTCATTTATATTTTCTATTTTGTTTTATGACTAGAGATGAACTCATTCCACCCCTTTTCAATCACGCAACTGATATCATATATATATATATAAAACTAAAAGCAATATGACATGAAATTCTTGTATTCAGTGGTAAAAAAAAACTAAAAACACGAATAATAATCATTCTATTTTTTTTTATTTTTTTCTGAGAATAAAATTTTCTTTTGTAACATAATTTTATTCTTTCTATTTTCGAGATGATTTTTTTAGTCCAAAAATATATTTGGAATAGAAATGAGAAGTAGAAATTTTATACTTTTCTATTTATGAAATAAAAATGAGAAATAAAAAATTTTCTCTTTACTTACTTTTGTCGCTAACTGGCTGCCACTTGCCTCCCATTGACTGCCCGAAAGGGAAATATTTAAGAATGTCTATCAAACAAATTTTTATTCTCAAAATCAAAATATTGAATTATTATCAAACGTGTATTTTTGCTTGTCCAGGGAATTGGACTTGAAAATTTTAATTCTGGCTAGAAATAGGGCTTGGGAATAAAATGGTTATCATTTGCACCCTAAGCTACTTGATAAATTTTATTCGAGTTTAATTCTTCTTTAATTAGCATAGCCAAGTTGGAAAAGTTTCGTTAACTTGAGCTGAAATTCACATGTAGTCGGTTCAAAAACCAAGTGGTTTGGAGGCGGTGCTTTTGAAACTCGAATTCAAGCTCGACTTGAAGGTAGACCCAAAGTTTGCAATGTTGAAAGTTTTAGTCTGAGCTCGAGCTTATATAGAAGCCTAATGGAGCATTTAAATATTTTAACCACGCCTTTACCTAACTGTTTAACCTTCTTGAACAGTCGTGAATATTCTCAGAAAATCTCACATGATATCAAATATGATGTCCTAAGTTCAAATATTTTCAAACCTCAATTATTTTCCCAATTAAATTTGTCAACGCCTAACTAGGCAAAAAGAGGGCGACTAATAGAATATTTATATAATAAAATCAAGGCTTCATCTAAGATATCACTCTTGAGGCATCATAGTGCTTATCTTAGCCATAAAAAGAACATCCGAAAACGTTGCATTCTATAATAAATCAACTAAATAAAAAGAAGTGGCATGATTGATAGTTTGGTTTGCAACTAGGAGATATTGAAAGGGACATCAGCGAATTATTATTACACAGAACCACACCATCTCATGACCCTAAGATTAAACTTATAAGTTTTCCCAATGGTTTATTGATCTTTTATTTGATTCAATTATGTGTGGGATGATAACAACTTTAACAGCTCCGATCATGATGGCGTCGAGTTGAGATTGACGGGGGGCTCAGGAGGAATATCCTCCAAGAGGTCTTTAGGTTCTTTCCGTTTGGACATTGAAGTGCAATCCTTCTAGTTTTTTTATTTATTTATTTAATTTAGGTAGGTAATATTTCGTGTCTTGCGACAGATACGAAAACGATCCACAAATGACGTTGATGGTCATAGCACGTGAGGATTTTATCTTTGTAATTGATTTCATTTTCGTTGTTTTTGATTTTAAGGTCCGTTTGTTTTGTGTAAAATAAACGATTTAGAAAATGCTTCTTAGAAATGATTGGTTATATCGCTTAAAATGATTAGCCAGCAAAAAATATTTTCAATGTGGACAGTAATTCATGCCTAAGCTTTTTCACAGATGATGAAAATACTTTTTGTTCAATGTGATTTTTTAAGTGATACGAGCATATCATATTTAGGAAATATTTCTCAAGACATGAGTTTTCCATGAAAAAAAAGTGGTTCTTAAGATTTGTTTATGTTTCGGCAAAAGTCGCCATGATTTAAAATATTTTTCGAATTTTAAAAGATTATGAAATTTACATATAGGTTTTTCACTTGTAAAAATTTATGTGCAGTGAAAATCTCATGTGTTTTTTTTATAAGAAAAGGTCAAAATGTGTGCGTCTTAAAAATTTGGATTAAACAGAAAATAAAAGGTAAAAGTCTATCCAGACATGTGTGATGTGCCTTGAGTCTCATAAACACTCATAAACGTGCTTCCACAAACCCAAGAAGAAAAAAAAATCACAAATGCTTCCACATTAGCAGGAAGCAATTTATAAGGTAAATATCAATTTGCGACAAAATTATTATGTTTTCATCAACGTGGCAACCAGACCGTTTGTGTTTTATTTTGTGATTGGCACTTAAAATAAGATGTAGAATCGATTCGTTTTTGAGTTTGGGCCCGCAGGTGATGTTTATGGATGCCCATCAATTTCAGCAAATAAGACACGAAGAACGGAGAGTACACCATCACTGTAAAAACAAAGAAAAATTGCAAGTGACTTATAACAAATAAATTCCAATTTAGAAAAGTGGCCTCTAATCTTGTTATTTTAAGTGTCGATTGCCAGATTAGTCATCTACAGGCAATTAACTGCATCTGTTCACAGCGATTCAAGAATAAAAATCACATGGCACATTCGAGTGAATATGCTACTCCAGCAATAATTGCACGAGGAAGCATAAAAATTTGATGACAAAAGGGTAATGATCGGGTTGAAACAAGGGGCTAATTTCTCAACTACGGGCGTGTTTGTTTCACGAAAAATGTAAACGTTTTTGGAAAATGTTTTCCGGGAAACCATTTTCCAGGAAAATGATTAGTTTTCCTTTGTTTGGTGATATATGACTGAATGTATTTTTTGGTATTTAGATCGCATTTGATATATGATTGGATGACATTTGACCTAACAATTGACAATAGTGTGCCTCTTACTTCCAAATTAATTTGTTGAGTCCATATTACTTAATAAATGGACTTTTCTCGATCAGTTTAGTAACTTTAGAATTTGAACCTGCAAAATGAAAAGAAAACCTGAATTCATATACATATTTTTATTTTTATTTTTCTGAAAATGGACATGATTTCCAATTACAAGAGAAAGTCAAAATGAAAGGGAGGGGACGAAGGTGAAGGAGAGAGGGGAGGAGGAGTTAGGATTTACGTTCACAGGCAAAGAAATAAAACAGAAAACAAGAAAAAAAAAAAGAAAAAAAAGAAAAGAAAAGATATAATAATAACAAATTCAAAATATTTAATTAGAATTTTTTTAATAATAAATTCTTTATTAAGCAAGGACCTTAAAACATTTTGGAAAATGTTTTCCGGTTCTTTCAAAGGGGAAATCGTTTTCCTAAATTTAAGCTTTGAAAGGAAAGACTTTCCGTCGACTCATTTTCCTAAATGAACCAAACGCTGAAAAAATGAGGAAAAAGTTTTCTCGGAAATTGTTTTTCGCAAAACAAACACACCCTCCACTTGTGGCCGTCCAAGTTCTCTTTGATGTCGAGTCCTCCTTGTGTTGCATGGGTTTTTGCTGAATTTTCAACAAAGAACACTGATCCAGGGCCTTGGTTTGCAAGTTTTGCTGCGTTGTCTATCAAGTTTCTATTTTGCTAGTTCTCCCCACCACACACGGCCACCATTGGAGGAGAGCCATCATACAGATGAGACGAGAGTGAAAAAAGTGGTATGGGTCCACTGTTCAATAAGTCAACAGAAGGAGAGAGGAGGTCATCCTCTTCGAGCATCCCTCGACGTCACTGCAGCTCCTTCACCGATGACGTTACGGCCACCCATCCCCGCAGCTAGCCGAGCACCACCACGCACCGCCAGTCACCCTTCGATTCAAATTTGGTAATATCATTTGCGGAATTAGGTAATTATCTTATCTAAATTTGATTTGGATATTTTATTGCCTAAAACATGTTTTTCAGTATCTTACGTGCATATTTGAATGATAAGCACATTCCCAATTAAGATTTATTGCCTAATCCTCAACCGCATGTCAATTTTTTATTTCATCTATAAGGCTTTAGATGAATAATTAATCACGCGAGAATAAAATTGATATTTTGATTTTTAAGGCTTAAGATCAGTTTATCGATTTTATTAGCGAAATAAACAAATTTGATTAGATATCATTTCCAAATTCGAAGGATGGATAATATCTTTGATGACCATGAATGATTTGGTGCTTATCTTTTAATTGCTTTATTTATCCCAGAAAAAAAAAAATATTGCATTTGCATATCATGTTGATTAGAATTGATTTCATAGATAGAATTGCATGATAGAATAGTTAGATTCTTTTCTAATTATATTAGAATACATGTTTAGATGGTATCTAGGTTAGATAATATCTTTGAGTTAAATTGCATGTCCAGATAAATTTCTAAGTTAAGATAGGATTCAGATTAATCTATTTCCTAACTTAAAATAGATAATATATCACTTTAGTTAGATTTTTATTTTTAGCAATTTTTAATTTCGAATTTTAATAAAAATACAAAAAAAAAATCATGCGCATGTCAGGTAGAATTAGTTTCATGAAATGCACATCACTTATTGATTGTTGCTAGGTTCATTTAATTAGAAATTGCCCGTCATTAGAATTAGATCATATTGTCATATCATTTCATGTTAGATTAGTGACATGCATTGCATAAAGCATGATCTCATTAAATAAGTGAAAACAAAAAAAAGTAATTGCGTGTTAATTAAAAATCATATCTAGGACTATTGATGTGAATTCTAATATAACATTGTAGATGCTTTCGATACCATGAGATAAGTCTTGCAATTTATTCACTGCTTTATCTGGATGTTAAATTGGTAGTTTGCACACCTGCATGATAACCTCACATGTTAGGAAAGTAAATTAAAATCAATTCGAGTTGCCAACAAAACATTTTTTTCAAATAAAAGAGAAAGGTACTGAAAGAGCGTTAGAGAAATCTAACGTAATCAAGTCCCTGAACTCACAATCTCTAGTTCGTAGGAGTAAAGGAAATCTCTCGTTACTTTACTTGGGTTTCTAATCGACCCACCAAAAATAGATTAGTGGCAACTCCTAATTGAAAAAGCAACTCCATGTTAAGAACTTGAACCTAAGTCGCGAATTGGTATGAGCTTAGGAGAGCCCGAGCTAAATTTAGGCTTAGTAATTCATTAGCCAAACCCTAGGTTGTTCACCCAAAATTTGGTCGCAACAACATTGCTCTTAGATGCGTATGAGAACACAACATCATAATCTAATGCCTTGTCGAACTGTTGGCACTTTTTAGAGGAATTCTTCTAATTAACCCATTGGATAGAATCAATTAAGGAGATCTCAAGCCGTTTAAAGATTGAGATGAAAGCACGTCAATCATGTTCGCCCATACAATCAAGATCTTGATTTCCATAAGTAAATTCTTTCCAAATAAGTTTGCCTTCCAAAATGATTTGATTCCAATTAAGATAATAAATATGGTAAGTGATATTTCCAACCAGAAAGCCTGATATATCTTGTACATACTGAAACCTTGAAAAAAATAATCCTAAGTTTGATTAAGTCTTCATTCTTGCGTTCAGTTTGAAACTTGTCAATGTGGACAGATTTTTGAGGTAAGATAGACTTTGACACGGAAGTCTAGTAATATTCAAAATAAAACTTAGATAAGTTTTGTCAGCTTCAAAACATCATAGGAGTTTTCTCCAATAGAAACTATACCAACCTTCAACACCTAGAAAATATCAAGCCATCGAAACTATTTCGATGGTTGAACCAATGATCCCCAACCATGACGAGGTTTGAGATGGAGTCGAGAGCAGATTGGACTAAGTCTAGTGGCGGCTGAGCCATCGTTAGTCGCTGCTTCTAATGACCAAAACTACCCATCTAAATAGGACTGGTTTAGGTAGCATAGGAGCTTGGCTTGATCAAAAAAGCTTCAATCAAGTCTTAACCAACCGCTGATCACCTAAGGGAGCTTGGACAGGAGGAGAATGACTGCTAAGGGGGCTAATCGATGGCGAAATTGCTGCCAATGTGAGTCCAGCGAAGTAGATTGACAAACCAGTTTGGCTAGAGGGAGAAGAGAGAGGGGGCGGGGGAAGAGAGATGAGAGAAGAATTTGGTTTCAGAGAGAGATTTAAAAAAAAAAAAAAAAAAACAAGAGCTATTTGAAGGGAAAAACCTTTTATACTAGTCTTAAGCCGATCTTGGCCGTCGATTCAATCTGATAGTCAAAATGTTGATCTAATAGCCAAATTAAAATTTTAAAGGTCTAAACATCATTAAGAAGTGTCGGGAGACTAATTGAATAGATCCAATTTGCGAAAATTACATTCAAAACAAAAATTATGCTTGATGGTCTAATTAGGGGCTAAATCGCAAATTTCCAAAATTCAGGGGTCAATTTACAAAATCGTGAAAATATAAGGGCACAAGAGTAAAATTGACAAGGTGAGGACCTCAAAACTGATCGCCGAAGGTCCAAAACCGGCTGGCAATGGGTCAAACCGACCTGCCACGCCGATGACCAGTCGGACTGATTACACCAGTTCACACCATTTTGGCTAGATCTTGATCGGTTCTTGATTGGTCTTGACTAGTTCACACCTATATAATCCTTGTGGATTCAAAATTTATGTAATTTGGTCATTCGAGGACCAAGTTGAAGAGAAAACTTGCACAATTTGATGAGCAATTATCCGATTTTGATCTAATTAAGCCAATTGAATTCCATTAATGTAATTTATGGATTCTTTATTGATTTAATTGAGCGATTATTGTGAAAAATAGTAGACCAAAATCATGGGTACATGAAATCGAGGCTTAAAGGCTAAAATGAGCAATTTTGTAATGTTATGACTAAAATTGCAAATGAATTGAAATTAAATTAAATTAGTATTGCAATAGATATATTTAACTAATTACCTATGTGTAGGATCATCTAATGAATTTAAATTGATCTTGGATTAAAGTGCCAAAACTTAGGGAAAAAATGAATCAAGGTCTAATATTAAAATTGGACCTAGATTTATGAAATTGAACCATAGTCTTGAATGGGTCAACCAAAATTTCTTCAATTAAGGCTCGAGAGCTTGGTTTTTTTACTTTTAAGAGAATGAAATCCCTCAAATTGGAAACCTCAAATGTGAATTTTCAAAATTGACCCCGAATTTGGACTTATCTCGAGAAAATAAGTGGAAAACAATAATTTGTTCATGAATAATGAAGAATTGATTTTGGCCTCTTAATTAGGGTTAAAATGGCAATTCATCTTTCGATATAGCAATTCACAAAATTGAATGAACGAGTGGATTAAAATTAATCCCTAAACCAAATGTCGTAAAAAGAATTATACCTACTTATGGCTAAAACAAAAGCAATTTTATTTTTGGTTGATTTAGAATCAATTTGGAAAACAAGATTCTTAATCAAATTTTATGATATTATTGATGCACAAATCAAATTGACATTAAAAAGAAGTGTTCTGTGAATTTTTATTTTTTCAATTTTTTTGGTCAAAAGTTTAACAAAAAATCAACCTTTTAGTTGTTTTTTTTTTTTTTTAAAATGTTGATTTTTTTGTCAAATCTTTGAATTTTCCAAAAATTGATTTGAAAAAGTGAAATTAAAGCTAATTGACATCTTTTTTGGTGAAAAAAACAATTTTTGATCTAGGGTTGATTTTTAGTCAAAGAGTTGATTAAAAAGTCAATCCAAAAGTCAACATTTGACTTTTCATATTTTTTTGAAAATGAATAGGAAATTGTTTAAAAAAGACAATGTAAAAATAAAAAATAAAAATAAAATGACACGTTTTTGGTCAATGACACGAAAGGAAATTCTCGAAGTTTTAGACCCTACCTTTAGGCTAGCCACATATATTCCTTTGACTTCAATAACCTCTCTAGTAAAGTCTGAGAATTGCATATTTGATAGAATTATTTCTTTATCTTTCCTACTCGGCTTCCTAAAGAATTTATATGGGATAAGCTTCAAAGTTGATCCTCCATCAACTAATACTCTGGTAACTAAGTGGCCATTCATTTTGGCATTCAAAGCCTTTAGGTGATTAGAAAGGCTCTTAGAAGGTTTCTTAAACTCCATTACTTCTTCATTGTCAAAGGAAAACTGTACTCCTTCCTTTTCATGAGCTATAACCTTCTCAATTATGCTAAATAGTCCAATCCATTCAGAATTCATTGATAACCTAACTTGGACCATACATAACTTAAAGGAGAGACTGACTTGGACAATTGCCTAGGCACAAACTCTTCATCTTTATCCTTAGCTTGTGTGGTCGTCTTGTCTCTTCTTGATTTTGTTGTCACCCCATCTATGTCTAACTTTCTTAACCAAACCAAGTTTTTAGTTTTATAGGGCTTTGGTCTGTTAGTTGCAATTAGTGCTGGCTTAAATTGGGTGTTATGGATTTGATTGACTTATGCTGCAATCGATGCATTCTTCTTTTCCTATCAACCCTTCTTTCTGAGTTCGAGTCATACTATCACGTTGAACCTCCTGAGACTCATATCATTCACCCTTCGGTGGTTCACGGGGCACCTTCAAAGTCCTTCGATGATGTGATTGTACTACACGGTCATACTCCTCGTCATCATCATGAAATCCGTCTCCCCAACCAAAAGGGATGACCTTATGGGGTAAGAGGGAGGAGGTGTGTAACTCATATAATAATCAAACTTCCCACTTAGTTGACCAATATGTCCATGGTAGGATCTCTCTCATCATACATTTGTTTGAATGATTGATGTGACCTTCGATGAGGGCAATGATTTTCTATATGAACTAGTTCATTCTAGTGAGGCGCACCACGGTATGGTCTAGAAAATCTTGCACTTCAATATTTGCCAACAATGCGATCCCTTGATGGACGGTCATGCCCTCTCAGGTCTGGAGGACCAACATCTTCAATTATCTGTCTATAATGAGTGTAGATGTGCGACAATATGTATCTCCTACCTTGAGATCTTATCGAAACCATATTGGTCATCACTAGAAAAGGGTATATATTTGCTTCCATTGGGGACTTTTCTTTGTCATCAGCAAACTTTATCTTCCCTTGTTGAATTGCCTCATGAATATTCTTCTTTAGGACCACACAATCAAAAATATTATGACACCATAAGTGGTGCCATTTACAATACTTCTTTCCTACCAATTCATTCTTCGAAAGAATATTCTATCATTCTCTATTAGTTTTATTTGAGCATCCACTGGTAATAGATCAAAAATTTCTTCAGTCTTACTAATATCAAAAGAGTAGTTGATCGATTCTTTAGATTTAGCCACAATGCTTGACTTTTCTTTTGCTTTAGCCAGCTCCAACGCTCGGCATGTGTATGGCTTTTCAATAATCATCTTGGCAACAGCTATTTCCGCTAGCTCCATTTGTATTTCGTGGAAATCATTTGTCTCTCTTAGGCCATGTCTTTTATCCTTTTCTCGAAGTAAGCTTTCATGTTTGATCGCTATAATGGACCATTGAAACAGGTCTGAATAAGGCTAGCCTACTATTCTTTTTCAGATCTCGAACTTTAGACCATTGAAGGCTACATCCACAAATGTTTTCTCAGGCAAAGGGACAAAGCATTTATTCCTAACTCTTTTGTATCTTGATATGAACTGGTCGACTATCTCATTTGCCATTTATCTCATAGTCAATAGGTCAGCAACTGGTAAGTTTGGGACAGCTCGATAGAATTGAGTATGGAAAAGTCATTCCATGTTCTCCCACAAGAAAATCGAATTGGTCAATAGCGCCGTATACCATGTGAAAGCTATCTTCGACAACAAAAGTGGAAACAAACAGAGTTTCTAATGATCACCATGAGTAGCATCACCACACAAGGCTAAGAAACAGGTAATGCATTCAAAAGTTGATTGGTCATTTTCTCTAGTGAACAGCTTGAATTCTTATGGGTATGGAATTGTATCCATCCAATTTGGATAAGGCTTTTGGTGGACATCTCCCATGTGACTGGGATCACCAATATTATTCCTTAGGGTAGGTTCGATGATCATCTGGTTGTGTTCCGAAATGGCCATAGGTAATTTTGGTAGCTATTGGGCATCATAATTGGGATGCAACATCAAGTTCATGCCTACTAAAGAAGCTAGTGCACCAGATGCTATGGGGCTTGATACATTGGTTGATGTGGAGCCTGATACATAGGTTGTTGCGGAACTCGGTATACAGATTATTGTTGAGCTCGGTATACAAGTTGCTATGGAACCCGGTATATAAGTTATTGTGGAGCCTAATACACTTGAGGTAGATTTTGGTTGGCTGATGGATTTTTGGTTGTGGGATATGATGTATGGGCTGAAATTCCTGGTTGGTTATGCATGAATTAGCATTTGGGAATGTCGGTTGAAAAAGTTGGTCTTGCCACTAGCTAAGGCCACTAGCTCCTAGCCCCTAGCCAGAGTTAACACTGTTCCTTGGTTGTCAACGGCTATGGGTCTAGGCAGCATATTGGGTTGAACTGTAGACATAATATTAGGAACACTCATGGCATACTGGGTATTTTCATTAACAACAAGTGAGGCATACTTACAAGGTTGCCACCCAGTTATGCCATTAGGATCAAAGGCTCCTTGGGAATTAGATTCACTAGTTTGGGTTGTCAAAACTATTTCTCCTCTTTGCAAGATCCTTATAGATGCTAAGGCTAGCATACTCGACCCTATAGTACCGAAATTTAACAAGAGAGGTAATGTCAAAGAAACATACCTTGTCATTATGGGAACATATCCACTTTGGGACTAGGTTGTACCAACTAAAATCCCATGTTACCTTCTCGCATACTCATGATTTGTATTGATTATCAATGGCCTTGCCACATCAGTCATTCTTCTAACCATGTAATAAGCAAAGTCATTTTGAGTTTCTTCGATGGCTCGTCTCATTGATGAAAGTATAACGGGGTAATTTACACTGATCTCCTTGATTCCTCCACCTGTTACCGTGGGATATCTTTATTCTTACCTTGTGAAAGATATTTTGTTGTGGGATCTAAAACCGGCAAAACATCCTTTTAACACACTCGATGGGACTAAATGTTAGTTGAAGAGAGTGCTATGCCACACACAAGAAGTCACAACAGTATAGATGGAGCTACAAACAAACCCTTGCCGCGATGGACAATAGTCGAGATTATAAGGCGTATAATTTCGTTCACATTTGAACCTCTCTGTCTAAAGCTAACACAATGTCACTGACTTAACACAAGCTTAATATCAATGATAATCAATGTTGAAACCTAATCGGTGACATCATTTAAACTTACTTTAACATAATAATGAAAACCCATTAAATTTAAAGCAACACAATGTCGAAAGTACTTCGACGACACTGGATATTAACAAGATGCTTAGAAAGCACTAATTTTTACTAAGTCTAAGGACACAATGTTGGAATCTAATTAATAATGCTGGACAACACTTAGTAAACAGTGATCTTGGATGGATATGAGGACACAACGTCGCAATCTAATCAACAATGCCGGATAGTGATAACACAACGTTGGAATCTAATTAATGATGCATATGAGGACACAACGTCAAATCTAATCAATGATGTTGGACAGAGGCAATACCTAATGAAAATTATTCCTAGATGAGGATGAGAACACAACGTTGGAATCTAATCAACAATACTGAATAGTGATAATAACACCTAGTGCACACTACTCTTAGATGCATATGAGGAGACAGTGTTGGAATCTTGGACAGAGGCAACACCTAATGAATATTGTTCCTAGATAAAGATGAGGACATAATGTCGGAATTTAATCAATGACGCTAGACAATGAGTTAACACTGGAATCTAATCGACAGCACTACGCAAGATATAAACACTTGTTGGAATTGAATCTATGAAGGGAATCTTAAGCTATAATTAGGTTAAACTAAGTAAGGATAAAGGCAAAATAAAGTAATTGTGTGTATTATTCGAGGGGGTCATTTGTTGGATTGCTTGCGGTATTTATAGGCCCATTCGGTAATCGTCAACAGTCAGTTACCTCATTCCCGAGAGCCGCCCCACGTTCCTTGTTGAACCGCCTTATCCATGTTTAGTTTCTAACTTGTTCGATAACATTCTCGCGACTTATTCAGCAAATATTAATCGCTCCTCTTTGAATGTAGTGCCCTTTTAACTATTTCCACCTACGCCAATGTTGTATCTTCATTAGTGATCCTTGGTCTCAACACATGGTAATCAACTACTTCATCATGGAATTATATGTCTTTGTATGTCTATTGAAATTCAGTCCCAAGGTATCCCAAAGTCCTCAATTCCCCTTTCTTTTATGACCACTTATGGGCTGGGCTGATGTAGATTATGGCTCATATACCGGCCAAGATAGTGATTTTAGAATTTTTGTTCCTTATGATCAACATGCGCTTATAGAGGTATTTTTGGATGTCAACAATTACACAAGCTATAGTTAATTTTATCTATCTAAATTTCCATAGCTAAAATTGGGTGAATGATGGAAAAGGGTATTGAAGTACCAAATCAAAAAGGAACAAAATCATAAAGGCATTAGTGCAAAATCTTTAACAAATCAATGTGAAGATAACACTTCGAGCAAAGCAACCACCAATTGATCAATTGGAGATTTTTTAAGATTTATTTTTTATTCAATTTCCATTTAGATCAAATTGTTATCTTTTCTCCTACACCATAATTATGAGTGGTATTTATATTCATATTATACTGCGCATCAGATAAAAAGAACGCTCTATTGACTCAATTTTTTATTTTCTAGAATCACATAAGGGAATGCTAATATTTTCTTCTTAAGAAAAAGAGCAAAAGAATACCCCAAGTGTCAAAACTTGGCACAATGGAACATTTAAGTGTTAAAAGTTAGAAAATTGACACTTAAATGTCACTTTTTTTGGAAAATTGGACATTTGAGTGCCATTCCCTACATGGCAATTTTTTTTTATTAATTTTGCTCGCCTACATGGCTCATTGGAGAGCTGACTCAGCAAAGAAATGTAAAAACGACGTCATTTTGGTGCGGATTTAAATTTTAATTTAAAAGTTAATTAAATTAAATTTAAAACCAATTTAAAAAGAAGAAGAAGAAGAAGAAGAAGAAGAAGAAGAAGAAGAAGAAGAAAGAGGAGACGAAGAAGAAGAAGAAGAAGAAGAAGAAGAAGAAGAAGAAGAAGAAGAAAGAGGAGACGAAGAAGAAGAAGAAGAAGAAGAAGAAGAAAGAGGAGACGAAGAAGCAGAAGAAGAAGAAGAAGAAGAAGAAAGAAGAAGAAGAAGAAAAAGAGGAGAAGAAGGTGAAGAAGAAGAAAAAAGAGGAGAAGAAGGAGAAGAAGAAGAAGAAGAAGAAGAAGAAGAAGAAGGAGGAGAAGATGAACAATGGCTGAGGGTTCAGCCCTCGCCGTCATCGCCGCCTCCCGACGAGGGCTGACGACATTGGGGGGAGGATCGGTCAAGGTCATCGGGCCCTGGCCAGGGGCCGGCGACCTCGGCCAACTAGCGACGAGGGCTTGCGAGCCCGAGCCCAGATCCGAGGCAAAGGTCACCGTCCCTCACCCGACCAGGCCAAGGGCCGCTACCCACTAAGAGGAAACAATAGCACATTGTTGAACTTGACCTTGCTACATCAGTTAAGGCATCTATGCCACTTAACTATTGGGTGGAAGCGTCTATAACAACGAATTATTTGATAAATCAAATTTCTTCAACTAATCTGGGCAACTAAAGCCCATACTAGATCTTATTCAAAGAGAACCATGATTACTCATTACTTCGAGTGTTTGGCTCCTGTTTTATCCAATTAACGTAACTATAAGATGAACTGTTAGGTATTTCGTCAGTTTTGAATTATTTGAAGCAATTGTTTTATAATAGATTCAATGAAAATTATTAACACAATCAATTTGTAACAAATTTGTATCGTTGATTTGATTTATTTCTATATTAATTCTCCAGTATTTGTCTAAAGGGAGAATTTTTCATCACAATAATAGCATTCCAAAATTAAGAAAATCTCTCTTTTATTTCCATTTAGCTGGGTTTTACACACAACATTATTGTTCATGTCCCTCTATTTATTCTGTGCAGAGTAAGGAGGAAGATATGCCGTCTTCCAAGAGGATAGCCGTTGGAGCTTTACATATAGAGTTTCGTATTTCGAATAGCGGAATTATCCTAAAGGTAATGCTTGCACGCCTTAGATTTATTCTTCTTTTTCCATCTTCTCAAACACTCTTTATACCACATGAACATATTTGACGAGCACTCTCTATCATTTGTATTTTTTGGATACAGTGAAAAGTACAAAGAATGTTATTATCTTCATCGATCTACTAGCCATGTTTATATGTGTGTGTGTGTCTTTTATGAGCATTATTTTCCTTTTGCCTATTCTTCTCAGGTTACTACCATGACTGAGGGAACCTATTGCAATGAAATTCAATTTTAAATCCATCACAAACAAAAAGTTCTAGTGATCATTGGGTTATGCCCCAACTTAGTCCAAAAAATAGTCAAGGTGGTTGTCACCAACAAATCTGGACTCTACAAGCAAACATGCACGTTTGTTTACTGAGATAGAACTAGACTGAAAAGTTTGATCTGCTACTCTCTCTAGTAACATGGCACAACCAATGGAGAGTGAATCTTTTACTTTAGTCTCAATCTAAAGCTTCCACATCCTCAATGTATACCATGGTTACATGTTCAAAGGTTGCAATCTTGAAGCCAGACCCAAGTATGCCAATGTAGCAATATCCCTCCCAAGTCACACACTGTTCATTCTATCCTTAAAACACCCTAGTTGAATAGCCACTATGCTTGAAGAGTTGGAACTTGTTTCCAATCATCGCTCGATGAATGTGGTTCACTATAATTGGGTGTACAAAGCAGAGTATTGATTGAAAACCAGACTTGTTAAGAAAGGCTTCCATCAAGATGAGGGCGTTGACTTCCTAGGAACTTCTAGTTGTAGTCAAACAAGCCACAATTCACATTGCTATTGTTTAGAATTGGGAAATTCGCCAATTAGATGTCAAGAACGTCTTCCTACATGGCAATCTCGTCCTTCCTATTTATATGGGCTTCCATGATTCATCTCGTCTTGACCATGTCTATTTACTCCAGCATGCATCAATGGCCCACCAATGGCCCACTGTAAGCCAATTGCAACTCCAATAGCTACTAAGTAGGCACAGCTCAAACATGGTGATAAGCTCTACACTAATCTATCTCATCTTCAAAGCATTATAGGCACTCTTCAATAATTTACCCTCACTTGCGTAGATCTCTTGCTTGCAGTCAACATAGTTTGCCAACATATGCATACTCAATGGTTGCTCACTATTAGATGGTAAAATGTATTCTCTAATATGTTCTCGATACTTTATATCTTGAGCTTCACATTTTGTCTTGTGGCTCTCTCCATTTATTTGGCTTTATTGTTGTAGACTGAGCTAGGTGCAAACTCACCTGATATTCTACCACTAGTTATTGTACTTTCCTCAACTCAATTTGTATTTCATGATGTGTCAAGAAACAACTTATTGTGGCTCGCTTTGCGACGAAGGCTAAATATCGTGCTCTTGCCTCCACAGCTGTTGAATTTACTTGGATTTTATATGTAGTGCATGACATAAGGATCCACCAATGTTAACCTTCATCATCCTTGGACAACATGTCAACATTGCATATCACAACTGATCCAAATTTTCTAGCTTGGATAAAGCACATTGGGATCGATTATCATTTTGTTCAAGAAAAGGTTGTTGGTTTCATTGTAACTCGCTATGTTACATCTTTCTCACAAGTGATATTTTCACCAAACCATTAACTCGAGATAGTTTTGTTGGCTGTTGAGCCAGACTTGGCCTCTAGTCCTCCCCATTGACCAGTTTAAAGGGGTGTGTCGAAGGAACAAATCAAAATGACAAAAAAATTAAAATTAAAATGGGTACTATGTAGAGTCTTCAACAAATCATTGTGAAGATAACTCATTAATTAAAACATCTTTTAATCAATTTCTACGCAAATCAAACATTTATCTTTTATTTTTAACTTCTACTATAAGTATAGATGGTAATATCTCTATTTATAATGTATAACATATCAATGAAAAATATGCTTCATCAACTCAATTGTTTATTGATCCAAAAAAAAAAAAAACTCAATTATTTGTTTTCTTCAAAGGTTTTGGACGGGATTGAGACCCACCTCATCCTCCACTGGAATGTTTGATTTAAGGCCATAATGAGGCATCAACTGCCCATTAAGCGAGCTTGTCACCTCGGCTCCATCAGATGCAAGTAAGAAAGCTCAAAACCGGCTATTCGCCTAAGCCTATGACAGTCCCTTGCAGACCAACAAAGTTTCCAAAATTTGTAAGGTGCAATGGGAAATCGAACATGTGACTTTCAACTTGCAAATTGGCGTTTTTGCATCTGCTGTGGATAGGTAACTTTCAAGTCTCTTAATTTAAGAACTAGTCCTACGAATTAGGCGTGCTGCGTCAACACTAGCCAATGGGTCAATGAGAAATGGAAGTTATGTCACTGAGCTCATATCCCAACGTGATTGTTGAAATGTGCCTACTGAAATGATAAGACCTATCAATGAGTTTGGTATCTTCATTAAAATCTAGAGCATCACACTATATAATGCCAATTTGATACCTCCCTAATCTACCCCCTTTTCCAGTAGCTAAATCTCATTTTCATGGGGATTTTCTTCCATGTGCAGTGCATGTGCCACTACACTCACTTGTAAAGGTGATCGATTCTAGGATAGATGGATTTTGGACTTAAACTTGGAACTTACTTGTTAGGCCGGCTCCCATTTTTTGGAACTAGAAACCAATCCTATGGACTTAGGAACTAGCCTAAAATTGAATCAGCCAATTTCGTGACAGTTCCAAGGTTAATCCGGGAGTTGGTTGAGGTCTTTTTTTTTCTCATTATATATACATACAATGATATGCAAGTGTCAAACATATAAATAATTTTTTTTCTAGTCGAGGATAATATGTCAAACATATTCAATTTCAATAATTTTTTTTTTAATTTAAAAAGAAGTGTACAAGAACTTACTGATTAGGAGTAAATAGGTTCAAAAATGATTTGATTCTAGGTTCTTCCCTAAAATTAGCCTTATAGATTCCATGTTCCAAGTTCTCATATAGAACTAGCCAATTAGGGTGCGTTTGTTTGTATTTACGTTCAAAATTTTCTTGGAATAAAAATAGAAAAAATTATTTCTATTACGGGGAACAATTTTTTACTAGAAAAACGTGTTTGGTAAACTTGTTCCGAAAATAAAAAATGAATAGAAACACGTTTGGTGAATTTGTGTTCTTTTTTTTTTTCTTTTAATTTTTTTATTTTTTTTCCTTTTTTTTTTATTTTTTTCTTCTTTTGGCCAGTCGCCGGCCGGCAACCTTGCCCAACCACGGCGAGGCTCGCCGGCCCCCAGCGAGGCCGAGCCTCGCCGGTGGCTGGGCAAGCTCGGGCTTGCCAGATCTGGACAAGCCCGAGCTCGCCGAGCCTCGCCCCGCGCCGGCGAGGCCAAGAGGCCGGCAACGCTTTGGCGAGGTCGCCAGCCCTCAACGGCTGGTTGCCGGCCATGGCCAAGGCCGGCGACCGGCCAAAGAAAAAAAAAAGAAAAAGAAAAAAAAAGAAAGAAAAAAAGAGAGGAGAGAGAGAGGAGAGAGAAAATTTATTCTTAAAAATTGTTCCAAAAATAAGAAACACATTTTTCTTGTTTCTTTTTTTTGTTAAATTTGTTTCAAAACAAAAAAATAGATTTGGAACAAAAACGCAAACAAACGCGTTTATGTTCTTTTTTTTGTTCCCCGAAACAAAAAAGCGAAATTTTGTTTATAAACAAAAACACAAACACAAACAAACAAAGCCTTAATGGTAAAGAATCGAGAACTATTAGGAGTGTCGACGGTTCGGTTCGATTCGATTTTTCAAAAAAATCGAATCGAACCGAACCGTTAAAAAAAAAAATTCGTTTCAGTTCGATTTTTCGGTTTTTGGTTTTCAGCTTTTGGTTTTTTCTGTTTTTCTTTTCAGTTCTTTTCTTTCACTTTTTGGCTGGATGAAGCGGATAAAAAGTTGGGACGCTCGGAAACGGCGAGGACGACGGCCATGGATGGCGTGCGGATGCGGGACATCGTGATTACCCGTGCGGGCATTACGAGTCAAACCACTTAAACAACGTGCAAAAGCCCAACAAAAAGCTCACCATCTCAGCATCTCTCTCTCATTATTCAAGTTTTATCATCGTTTTTCGAGGACTCCTCCGCGACTTTGGGTGCTGTCTTTGCCTTCGCCAGAGACCCATTTTCTTGGTTTTTTCTTATCTTTCTTCTGCCACCCAAAGTCCAAGGCCCATCTGCTCGCCTTTCGATCTCGCTGAGACTCGACTGCTTCTCGTCGAAAGACCACTTCTCTCCTCTCCTCCGCGACCGCCCTCCATCGCCCATCAGCTTTTGGTTTTTTCTGTTTTTTCTTTCGGTTCTTTTCTTTCTTTTCGGTTTGTTTTCAGCCTAAACCGAATGAGGCCAAGACGGATCTGGTTCGGGCATTATGTCGAACATATGGTTGTCGACCGAGTGGGGGCGTCCGAAGACATCCGAGACAAAAACTCAAGCCAACATCAACATGCAGCAAACAAAAAATGCTCAAGGTCGACTCAGAAACGATTCCTTCACATTAAACACGAGCATAAACGAACAAGGTGTCCCCCCTCGGTTGAAGCGAGACAGGGCAAAACAGAGCATCAAACGGGGAAGTGGTCCAGAGGAGACGGTAGTATTAGTCGGGAGAGAAAATCAAACCATTAAAATTCGGTTTTATTATCAGTTTGTGGTTCAGTTTGGTTCGATTAACGATAAAAACCGAACCAATAAAAAAATATTGGTTTTTAATGAGAACCGAACCGAAAATTGAACCAAACCGAAAAAACCGAATTTTTCGGTTCGGTTCGATTCCTTACACCCTACTATTAGGGTAATCTTTACACAAGTTAATAAATAGAAGTCCAATATATATCATTACAGTAAGAAATGATTTCTCTAGAAAGTGGGTTGTGAGAAGTGTGAGGAGGTAAATAATAGATTTTTCAATTAGTTCGCTTCAACTATTACTTCCCTTTATTTATCTATACCCACATTTAATAGGCAAGGCCGGTTTGGGCCTGTTCATATGGGAACCAGTTCAGTTCTTAGTTCCAAAAATGGGGAACCTGCCTTCACCAGTTGGGCTGCTCACCTTACTGACTTGTGCTTGTAAGATGACTTGCCAATTTTAAAATTTTGTGGCCAATATTACACGGTCAGCTCAATACATTGAATCCACTTCAATGAAGCATCAAGATTGGAGGTCTTATAAATGATGCGATGGAGACAAGCTGAAAAATTCCCTCTTGACATAACAACGAGGTGGAATTCAACGTACAAAATGTTGAAGAATACGTAGAAGGAGATGAGTGTATTAACGCTCTACTCGACCGCTCTTAGCAAAACCAGTCTCCCGTCGTTGATACAATATGATTGAAGGATTGCCGAAGTGTTCAGGGACTTTACTTTTTTAGCTTTTCAGCAATGCAACAAATGCTTTGAGCTGCAGCGAACCATCTATCAAACAACCCAGCCATTCTGTTTATATCCGTGATATCAGTTCAATTGGCGAATAAGGAGGGTGATCCCTTTTTCAACGAAACCATATGGGCCGTGAAGGTGAAATTCCTGAAATATTACAAGAACATTCCACCTGTGTTTATATTTTTATTGCATCCCACTGTTTTGGATACGAAGTTCAGGTCCGAAGGGGTCAAAGCATATTACGGATACTTGGGAATAGGTGAGGAGGTCTAAATGGAGCAGATATTAATGATGGCAATGAGCAGGCTCTGCGATAGGTATGCCACATATGCCATCGATTCAATATGGCAAGTTCCACCCCACGGATTGAGATGACGCCATCATGAGTAGTGCCCAAGAACCTCTATAAGAAGAACACCCCACAGCCTTATGGAGACATATTTGGGAACAAAATACTCCGACTGCGTTGATAGACTTGGTCAAGACAACGCCAACGTTCCAAAATGGTGAAAGAGGCAAGCTACCAGTGGAGGAATCTCCCCCGGTCTGTTTTTAACTTTGCAATCAAGCCATCTGACCTATCCATCTATATAAAATCTCCTCCTAACATTAGCTTTTCAATCAAAACTAGTCCCATTTAGTTTCACAAGGCGAGTTGATGCATTGTAATTAAGGAGTAGTTCATGAGGCTTAGAGTAACTGAGAATGCCTGTCACTCGAACTGAGCTAAAGAAACAAAACGGAACCGCTCCTCGTTGAAATGAAGCTGTGCTTCACTCTCATCGCCATGTCAACTCCGATTAAGTTTTAAAATAATTTTGTTCACAAAGAAGATATTGAGTGCAGAGACGCTTGACTGAATAGGTCAAGAGGATGTTTGACGCTATAGGTGAACTTAGACTGGGTTTACTTATCATTCTACTGAGGATTAAAGTACATTTTTGTCTATTTAAACCGGTGGCGAGGTGGTCCTTTGCAGGGATGATTGCGACTGACTGCGTATCAGAGTGAAAGCGAAAAACAAGTAAAACAAATCAATCAACGGTAGCTTGACCAAACATCGAAATATGAGACTAGAAAAGCAAAGCCAGGTCAAGCTTCAGCATGCCAGAAAATATGAGTTCATTGTGACTTCAGCATCAGAAAACAGATAAGAATTGAAGAAATGTACACTTTTCTTGATTAATCTAGAAAAAGAGTGCCAACAGTCTATACCTTCACTAAATCGTTATCCTTTTCACATTTGGAAGGACAAACTCGGCACACTATGATCTAGAACACGCACGAGAACCTAATACACAAATGAAACCCCAACCCTGAGCAGGTTAGCTAATAATTTAGAACCCACAAATTAATAAAAACTAGTCCAGAGACATATCGGCATCATTCAAGACAACGGTAAGCCCTTATTGGAACGAGCCAAGACAATGTCATACCATGGCGTTGGGCACTATTAGGGTGATCTATACACAAGTTGGGCGTGATGATTTGGCAATCCGAGACAGACGGGGGAGGGGACTCAATCAACTCTTCAATCGCCTCAAATTTCTGTTTCCGGTTTTCTTCAAGCATGTTCAGGAAATTGTCCAGTGCTCTGCGCATCCACTCATAGCGGCAGAGTTCAAATGCTTCTTTTACAGATAGCTGTGGATTACCATTAATAAATGAGTCAAAGGCTCCAAAAAAGAAGCAATGTGAACATGGAGCTTGATCTTTGTGATTGCATAATGTCGGTCAACAAGGGGATTGCAGTCAATAAGGAGGAGATATATGGCTTGGTCAACAAGTTTTGAGACGAGTGCAGAAGGCAATTTCCATTAGAACCTTCAACCAATTATGTCCCCAACTTGAACCAAGATATTCAAACATCCTATGTTTGATCCTTTGATTTAGATATGAAAGTATGAGTTTCCAAGAAACACTCACCCATCTCCTATCATGATTTTCGCGCTCTGGCCACGTCTCTAGCTCCTCAGTGACCTCCAACGCAAACATATAACCTTTGCAGCCTCCTTCTAGACTGCACATGTCCTGTCTGCTCTTACTTCGGAATTCCCAAACCCCCAATGGTTTCTCCTGAACAATGGGAAATATTAGCGACACCTCAGATAGTACAAGGTGGAAACACGCCTCAGTAACTACTGAGTAATCATCATGTGCTCTTACAATACAGTTAAAGCAACCATACATCTGATTAGGTAGAACTGCCCGAAAATGAAGATTTCATATCAGATACATTTGGTGGCATATTAGATGAAAAGGCCTAATTTAAATAATTCTTTCCAGCTTTTGGCTTTTTATAGGGCGACTGCCAGGCTTATCAAACTTTTCCATATGAAGAAGAAGATCCAAAACACAAAAATAACTTACATTGAGCTTTCCTTTTACTCCTGCTTCTTCTAAAGCTTCACGACATGCAGCTTCTTCAAGAGTTTCATCATCCTCCCATCCCCCCTGAAAGTAAAAAGCAAATATGTCTCTAAACAGAAAAAAAAAAAAACAAGAAAAAAATAAGTACTGATGTCTCGAGACATATTATACCTTTGGAAAGACTAGGTCATCACGATTTGGTGATGAGATCATAAGGACTTCGATTCTGCTTTCCAAGTTATCTGTCTCACAGTCATTTCTTTTGTGAGGCGGTAGGGAATGCATCTGTTACACATATTTATCGATCAGCAACAGTTTCCAATGGACACTGAGTTTTAAAGCATTAACTTGCACGGATAAGGCATCAGGTTAATAAAAGTACAAATGAGAACTTTGAAATCACGAGATCTCTTGCAACCAATGATAAACGATGATCTACTAATGGAAGAAATATGGGACTCAAACAGATCAAGTAACTTGCTCCAGATGAACAGAACTTCATTATCTTTCAAAATTAAAAGCCAAGCACCTAATTCCAATTGCCATTATAAAACACGATCGATTCTAACTACAGATCTCAAGGCTCTTCTGCTTAACAAGAAAGGGAAACAAAACATGTCATGGTGTGGCGCGATATGAACCCTGACATCTTAGCTTCAAGATAGTATGGATCCGTGTCTTTAAAACTTTAGATAATTGAGTCTGCGAAAGCCATTAGTGCACCCCCCAGAAATGTGATAACTTTTGTCTGCAGGAAATTGCTTCTCTAGCTGGTCTTTATATCCTGTGAGACTCAATTTCCAATTTCTGATATACTTTACTTTCGTAACTACAGGGGAAAAACCATCTTCTTTAGTCTCTACAACTCAAGAATGCATGTAATCCAATGTAAACTTGCACAAATTGCTTCAATGTCCTATGCTTTATCAGTTTTTTCCTTGTCCTTCCAAAAAGAAATCATGCTAGTGAAACTATTGGCCGAATAGCGCCTCCCCCAGATGTGAACGCACTGCACGTCCCTATCTATATAATGTGGAGCCACTGCATAGCATGTTGTCATAAAAAGTCGGTGTCAGTGCATGTGGAATGCCTAGACATCGGTTATTTCTAAAAGCCGCAAGTGTGAGCATGAACAGGCCTTTGAAAGCGATAACCAAGATAAACAAATTGAGGAAACAATTATTGAAGCTGTAAAAAATGAAACTCAAACGCTAAAAGTCAAGTTTATGTCACTGTCTGCCCCCCATATGCCGTGTCCATCGATAAAGAAAGACGGTGAAGATCTGCATTTACTGTTTGCCCTCTTCTTAAACATGTCTGTGACGAGCAGAGACTTTTCGATCCTTGTATTCCACATATAAGACCAAAAACTATCTACAGATGCGATACACGCACAGAGAATTTGCAAGCGTGCGTAAGTCAACGAGGATACCCTTTCTTGATGAAATTACTTTAGTAGATAAGGAGCAGGTGTGTCACCCTGCCTTCTGTCTCTCCCTTTTTGTTCAGTTGAATGTAGGAATCCAAGTTTTATACATCATACGACTGACCCATCATACCATAAGAAGTTACTGTAGAGCTGTATGCTTTTCATTAGGACACGCTCTGAATTCTCTCAGAAACTACAAGGAAATTTCAATTTGAAACTTTCCATCACACAAAACGAAAATATATTCGACAAAAGAAAAAAACGATCGCACATCAGAAAATCAGGCGAGCTGTTCATGTCGACAGAACAAAGAAAAGTGGGTTGCACCAGCAAATGGGAAACATCTGCGTACCCAGAAACAAGCCGCAAGTTGTTCTCGTAACGCTGTCGGTGTCGGCCTATTCGAGCCAGCATTGTTGACATGTTCGGGCGGCGCAAAAGCTTCAAGATAAAACAAGGGTCAATTCACTAGAACACTTCACCAAACAAGCAGCCGCAAAAAATCTCGAGATAGGAAGCCAAAGCGACCGGGACCAATCGAAACCCACACAAACCAATAAACCCAAATAACGGAAAACGGAAAGTAATCGATGCAAACAGCGCGCAGAAAGTACCGAGTTTTCGTTTTCCTTTCAGGGTTTCGCCCCTGTTTCACCCCAATGCGGAAGAACAGCGAGAAGAGGGAAGCCACAAGAACCGGGAGCCCTCAAAGCCGCGCTTTCCGAATCACAGACCCGCAGAAATAGAAGAAAAGAATGGGGAAGGAGACGACCAAGTCCTCGGAATCCTTCAAAGTCGACGAAGCGCTCGTTGTGAACTCAGTCCGCGTGATCCAGATTTCCTTCTATACGGACGCCGGCTTTTGGGCAACGAGCGAAAGATTTGAACGGACAGAGTTCGCATGCTCTGTCTTTCTCGGACCGGTTCAAATCCCAGAAGAGACACAAACGGACAAAAAGGAAGAAGAAGAAGAAGAAGGGCAATGAAGAACACGATACGACAAGAACAACAACAAAAGAAAGAGGAGGAGGAGGAAAGAAAGACGGGAAAGCTTTCCCTTTCTCCTTTTGGGGTGAAAACGATGAGACGAAAACGAAACGAGAGAGACAGAGAAACAGAGGAGATGAAGAAGAAGCGGCGACGGAGAGGAGGAGGAGGAGGACGAGGGAAATCCGCAGGGCGACGGTTGCAATTTATAACGACTGGCAGATGCGCAGCGCAGGGAGGCTCTGTATCCCGAACAGACAGAGCGGTCGTTATTTTGTTTACCTCCCTTACATTTGATTTCTCGTCCTGTTTCGTTTTCGCTTTGTCTTGTTCTGACCAAATAATGTTTTAATTTCAACCGGCGCAGTGAATTTTACAATTTTTTTTAAAAAATAGAATAAATTGACTCTTTTGATATTTTCTTTCTTTTTATTATTGTCATTATTATATCATTTTGATATTATTATTATTATTATTATTATTATTATTATTATTATTATTATTATTATTATTATTATTATTATTATTATGTGTCCTTTTGTGGAAGTGTTCTCTTCCGAAGCAAATAGCGGGGGACCGGCGCCGAAATCGATCACTTGGCGCAATCGTTATCCCAAAACCAAAAGTGTCCACGGACGGAGTCCACCATTGGAAATGTTCAATGGTTCATGTAGAACGATACAATAAGATTTAATTTACTAAATAAGAGGGGTGACCTGGTAAAATTTAAGTGACTATAAGACGGCCGATTTTTTTTTTTTTTTTTTTTTGGCTCTGTCTAGATAGGCTAAGGTTTGGCTTTCTTGGACTCCAACGCAAACCCATTTGATTCGGTTCGGTCCGAGTTACTCGAAGCATGGTTTGAGGAGTAATTCGGAGTTTGGCACCGTGATGTTTAAAAGTGATGAGGGTTAAGTTTAACTCTTCGTGATCTCAACCAATTTGATACTTTATTTTAAATTTTCTAAGCCTTCATGAGTTTTTTTTTTATATGACCATATATTTCCTAATTTTAATTTTTTACAATTTGAAATTTCATATATTTTTATTTTTGAAAATTTTAGGGACAGATTAGCCTGGCCTTGTCCATAGATAATATTAATGTGGTGGCCTAGTTATACCTACAAAAATTGTGATTCAAATCAAAATGAACTTCCCTAGATAGTAATAATCTTGTCATTAGTCCTATTGATGAGTGCCTTCGGAACACTTGTTAAATATGCTTAATGTGAAATTATTCAATTGTGAAAGCTTGGATTATGTAAAGTACATGGACAATAGTCAATGCATTGAAAGTTACAAAGTTTCCTTAATCGATTACTTAACAAGTGTTTTTAGAGCACTTTTCCATCAAATTTAACAATTTATCAATCGAAAGTTTAGCCAAGGGTAATAATGTCAACACAACAACTACAATAGGTGACAGACACCTTCAAATACATTGATAAGAAATCCAAGGTATCACGTGTCGATTCTTGAATGGTTGTCTAGCCCCCATAGACTAGCAACTCTCCCACTAGATGTATGGCATTCTCAGGCCGTAGATTGAAGGATCGAGTCCCAGCTCTAGTGCCTACAATATTTCTATCTTTCTATTTTTGTTTTTTATCTTCTTTTTTTTTTTTTTTTTTTTTTCCAAAAATGTCTCTTTCCTTGTCTTCCCAAATAAACACAGATTTTGATATAGCTTAGTTTTTTTTTTTTTTTTTCCTCTTTATTTTATTATTTTAAAACCTAGCTAAAGATTTTTTTTGATTTCCAACTTATCTTCTAAGCATCGAAGAGTACTTTTAATTTCTTTTATATTCCAAGTCGATTTATTAAGGTACCTCTTTTTGTCTTCATTTTTATTATAGTCATGATCCTTTAAAGATATTTTGAATGAAATCCAAATTATAATGACTTATTCCATTTTTTCAAAATTTATTTGTTATATCCCATTTAAGTTGGGCCAGCCTCTTTCTGGGGTTCCACACTTTGGGGCTTTATGTTCATAATGATGTCATGCTTGCTTTTGAAAACTAAAATGATGAGAAATTGGAATACTATGTTATTATTGGTAGAAGATACTATTGATCCTAATTTTAATTGTTAAAAAATCCAAGCTAAAAACTTAAACTATTAAGTGGAGGAAGACCGTGTTAATATAAAGAGCATATATAACCCGTTGGTAAGTGATGTTAGACAATCTTTAATATTAATTATACACAAGTAAATTTGAAGTAAAACAATCATTCAAAGAAAGGCAATAATGTTGAAGTGATACATTCGCCCAAAAATGTGTCGCACACAAAACTTATATATATATTTTTTTCATGGCATCACCGAGTCCAATTGTAGTATATTAAAAAATGAGTGACAAAGTTCTACATGCACTAGAAATTCATTGATAAGGTGTTGGCTTAGATTGTAAGGGAGTCTGCTCTTCTTATTGTGATCTTAGGTCCAAATCTTACTAGAAGCACTTTCGAGAATAAAGTCTCGAATGCATTGGGCCAATGTCAGTGACATGTTTCATTACTCACTCCAACACCACCTAATCCCTAAACAAATTGTACTCCTTCATTATTATCTACAAACCCACAAAAATATATTGAATTTTGATTGGCCTATCATTGACATGTTTCATTACTCAAATAATGCTACGAGTGTATTATTTTAGTACACTTGCACAAGCTTAATCCATGTGAACCAAAGTCTTCGGTTGACCAGATTGTATGAAAATGTTTCCTCTTGTAGCAGCTACATCAACCAACAGAGGCTCAATTTACATAGATAATTGTCCTGAAAATTATATGCATCTCTAACATCCTCTACTGCTCTCTGGCATGATTAAGTTTGGCGCACTTTCTCCGCCTTGGGATTGACTCGACAATAAGAGCGTTCTCATACTTTCGACTCGAGGTCCGATAGAATTCTTGCCCTGAAAAACTCGGATCTAAGAAGAGATTATGGCGGACTGTCATGCCAGTTCCCTTCCGAGGGTTCATATAATATTGCCCTGGGTTGCCAACAAAAGGAAAAGAAAACCAAAAAGCTCAATGCGCTTTGCATATCATAACGGACAAAATCGAACCCATGTTGGGCAGAATCCTAGTTCCAAGAGGTTGCGTGAGATTTATTTTTAATTGCTTCTTTTTTTGTCCCATAACTTTATTGTGTGGATTGGATTCCTCCATATTTAAGAGGAGAAATGCACCTAATAAAGTTACTTACCTCGTCTTTGGAGAAATTTACACGAAGGATCACAGACCAAAACAAAAGGAGAGAAGAATGAAAAGAGCGACGACTGATCCGGATATCTAATTGCTCAGCAGTTGATGTGTGTAGATTTCAATTCATCTAAAATTAGAAACTGCTAAATTCCAATCTCTATTATACGAGAATCGATGTCTTCCAGGAACTTGATGCCATTCCCTTGTTAATAGTATTATTATTTTTTTCGATAGGTCACAAAGGCTTCTGTGAACAGACCAATCTCTTTCTTCAATTATGCGCTTAGTTTGTAGAGGAAGATGAGGAACTGGGGTTTCGCCGCGTGTATAGGAAAACCAAGTCTGATTGCGTACTCCACATAGTCAAAATGAACACGAAAATATGTATGCTGTATGCTCTAAGGCTTGTCTTGAGTTTTGTTTTCTCCTCTCCACCACCCGACGACCTATAAAATATGGTGGGTACAGTGAATACGACAGGCGACAGATGACGGATGTGTAAAGGATTGATTGGTGCAAGCCTACTGGAGCACACGAGATAAGTCGAGAGCTTATAGAGCCAAATTTTGAAAAGATCGACCTTCGATCTATTTAAATTAGCTTGTACATGTATCGGAAATTTAAGGTCAACTTGACCCAACCGTCATAAGAGAGACATGCGTATGTGCTTTTGCTGTCGTGTCTACTTCGTCAAAATCCGACCTTTCAAAAATGAACAGAATATAAACAGTGGGCCAAAAGTAAGAGAGCACACAATGTGAACATCATAAAAGGCCAACTATCATGCGACTATCATGCCAACTTTTTCCCATAAAACTCGGGGACACGAGAGTAAAGAATAGCTATCTAGAGGTCCGTGGAACATCAAACAAACTTTATGAACCGATTAAGTCTAAAGATTTAGTTTTTGCAGGAGGCCCAGACCTAAATCAGTTTGCATACAGTTGGTCACATTTATCTTTCCCCTAGAATGGCAAACTCACCCTTTTATGTATGAAAGAAAAGCAAGAGATGCATGAATTACACATAACCAAATTTGGACCATTTCATCTCATTTGGATCTTGTCAGATCTTACGGTCCAAAAAGTTTAGCAAATATATAGTAACTTTACCTGATAATCGCTCGAAAAAAATAATTTGGCCATCGACACCGACTTCTAGGATAATATAATAATCTCACGCTAGGAAAGGTCAAAGATTTATTACACCACTTGTCCAAGAAGAAGATTTATTACACTATTTGTCCAAGAAGTAAATTTGTTGTTTCCTAGGGTTCTCTCTCTCTCTCTCTCTCTCTCTCTCTCTCTCTCTCTCTCTCTCTCAAAAGCACCGTCCCGCATGTTCTCTCGCAATCTATGACGTAAATGGAGTTGGCCTCATGGATGACATTGTACCCTACTAATTCACCAAAACCCATCGCTTTTTAACAATCTCGTGTCCCAAGTAAACCAAAGTTGATGAAAGAAAACACGTGTGGAACAAATCTAGGTGATGTCCAATCGTTCAACGTGTGAGAAACCCTAACGAGATCGAATGAACAAGTTAAAAACACATGCAGATATACTCAAGCGGCATGCTAAAGACGACTCGGGCTCCACCCCATATATCAGCAGTAAAGTCCGAAGGGCGATGCCTGTGGCATGATGAGAAACATTAATTTGATCCCACAAGCTTATGAAACCAAGGTGAGGGAAAATAGAAAAGAATAGAGCCCTCCCCCATCATTACATGTGCAATGATGCACCATGATTGAAACAAATGATTTCGTCTTCTTAATTCAGCTGACGATCAAGTTTGAGAGATGCTTTTAGCTTAAAATAAACAAATTGAATAAATAAGTAAATAATCAAGAGATTCCGGAGGTGCTACCTCTCCTCCCCAAAAGTTGACCAATTCAAGATTTAATCAAGAAAAAAATTAGACATCGATTTAGAGGATCACTTCATCGAAATTTTATCGGAAGCAATGCCAAACTGCCTTTTTTCTTTCGTTGAAAAATCTGCCGCCAGTGATGATCTCTCGGTACTATGTGTGTATATTTTAACTTAGCAAGTCCGTGGGGATGTCTTAGAAAATTCGGTCTATAAGAGCATGCTCGTACCCCTTTTGTTTAGAGTCCAAGAACGACCCGTCGCACGAGGCATGTGCATGCATCTTGTAAAACTAGAACTTGAATTTTTAGTAGGGTTTGTTGACTGTTTGTGTGCGTGTGCGTCTACATGCACTAAAAAGGTTCTACGAAATTTCATAGATTAATGTTGGAAGGGATCCTCTAATCTACTAAATTTACCTTGGAAAATTGACATTTTGCTACAAAGGCGGCTCGGATCTATCCCCCCTTTATTCTCTTTCTCTTCTCTTCCCATTTTTTTCTCTCTTTCCTTCTTTTCTTGTCGCCCTCCCCACTCTCTCGTCATGACTTTTGTCGTTGCAATGGTCGCGAGAGAGAGAGAGAAAGAGAGATGGACATCGATAGGAAGTGGGAGATGGCGGCAAGGTGAGACGGCGGTGGCGCTGTGATGTCACCTCGAGTTCAGCGCGAACCGGTGGCTAAGGCAGAGGAGAGGGGGAGACAGGGAGTGAGGGAAGAGTATCTAGGGTTTCTAGCGGGAGAAATCTGGGTCAATTGGGTTACTCCTAACATCAGAACATGCCAACCCGACTAATTGGACTATTAAGAGTACTGCACCCATTTACAGGCGCATCACAGCCAGACACCGAGGAACTAGCGGAACACCCGAGGAAAACAACTCTCAGATGTATACTGTAAGGTCAATACCAGAATATTGTCGTGTGCCAGTATGAGATTATTCAAAGGTTTTTTTCCTGCTTCATGACAAGTTTTTCATCGATAGAGGCTACACAAATTCTTTTTCTAAGGACGACAGTCCCAAGTTCATCTCTTCATGAATCCCGTAAGATATAAATGAAATCTAAGCGGGTGCTCAAAATTATGAGAGTCGGAGAACTGGCCATGCCCGTCGTTTGTGTAATCCAACACGTACTTATTCCTTGACCATCATGTATTTGTGGGTAATATAATTTCATTTATGATATGATTATCAGATGATATCATTGCACAAGATGCGACGTAGAAAATCTAACACCAAACCCTAGGATTCGCCAGGCAATGCTTGACTATTTCACCCACAATATCATATTCGCCATAAGAGAGGCTCCTCGTGGCGGTATGTACCGCTAGTTGTTCATATATATACGTAAATATTCCCTTCCCCGTGGAAAAATGGTGAGAAGAAAGCTTCAAAAGAAGAAAGTGCACGCAACAAACAACTTTTATCAGCTGAGCAGATTTATACAAACTCAATGCAGGTGATGACAAAGCCAGGAGATGAGGCAAGAGACATCCCATAAGAGAACATGGAATCATCAGCAGCAGCAAAGAAGTAAATAATGGCAGCTCGAAATTGATTAGTGAAGCTTCTCAGCAATTTCTCATGGACAGCCATAGGGCATAAAGAATTCTCCCTTTTCCACCTTTTCACAGCTTTTTCTTTTTCCCAATTATCCAACAACACCCACAATTTCTATCTTTTTCTTCTATAATTAACTAAAAGTAAGTGAAAACAAAGAAAGAAAGAAGAACCCCATCATCGTCTGTTTTATTCATTTTATTTTGAGTTATCGCTCCACTCGTGTCCTAATCAGAGTCTGCATCTTTTCATATAATCTTTCGCGCTTTCTCCCTTTTCTTTTGCTTGAAATGAGCAAAAGAGAGAGATCCCTCAAACTTATGAGATCCATAAATTAAAATTTTCCTCCCCTTCCTTCAAAAATGGTGCAGGCCTGCTTTTTGTGTCATATACAATGGACGCACCCGTTTGTCAAAATAAGGGTGAAGTCAAAGCGTAATTAATATATTTGGAAGGCAATATTATAAATCTAAAGAGATTATAAAAAGAGGAAGGATAAGTAAGGGAGGGAAGAAGATGGTGGAAGAATTAAATGAGGCCCATACAATATGGTAATGAATGAGACGGTGACATGATAAAATAGTACACCCAAACTAGCATTCCGACATCCATGTCTTCATCACATGCTCTTACCCCTCCAGCTTGAGACCAGATTCGTAAACAACATTTACCTCGTTCACATATTATTGTCTTTTCATACTTTGTACTGGCTAAATTAATATCCCTAATAGTATATTTTGATCTTACCATTTACAGCCCTTATTTTTTGGAAAAATAGGAAACCCTATAGGGGAAACGCTTGGGAAATTGTTGACGGTTTCCGGTGGCGAAGATTGGCCGGAAGGTTTAAATTAGAATTTCATGCAAATTTTTGAAACTAAATTGATAAAATTGTGGCATTCATATAAGAGGTTTAGGAATTAATTGGGTAATTTTCCCAAAAACATGGATCTTAAAATTTTGAGAATGTGGGTTTTGCTAGGTTGAAAATTCATATGTTTATCGAATTTTAGGAGTACTAATAAAATTCCTACACAACCGAAAATACCCATTAGCACAAATCCATGATATACGTACTACCACCCGATTTATCCCATCTTTTAATCTAATTAATTAATTCTTTTAATCTAATTATTTGACTCCACTTTTTTATTTGAAGAAAAATAGTTAGGTGATCGAGCACTATCCATGAACATGTCATGCAAAAACTTTATTAGATCAAGAGATGCTCAACAAATAGAAATGAATTCATATGGACACTCTAATTTCCCCATCTTCTAGGTCAAACAAACATTAGACATTTCCTATAAACTATGACTGAACCGCATGCGTCTGTTTTATAACATTTTTTCTCGAATCTTTTGCATAAGATTTTATGCATTAAGAAATAGTTTTACCCAAAGAGCTCATCAAAATTCTATCTTTCAGAAAATCATTGAAAATCACACGACATGTGAAGCTCAGGCTAATTATATATTGGATAATCACTGTGCACTCCGCTAAAGAAAAATTACCACCATAATCAAATGATACGACGGACTCATACCATGCATAGTATATGAAGTTTAATGCTAAATTTCGTAAATAGGCGGTTGTCAACAATCTGATGCCACCGGCGCAAATAATTCTTTTCAAATAAGCATGCCCATCTCATCTATTCATGCGTACTTATATAATATATGCAGTCAGAAAGATAGGCTTGGGCAGCAGAATTTCCAGGAAATGCAAGTGTGTTGGGAGGGGTTAGAAACCTCAAACAAACTAGGACCATGTTGTTGACCAAAACCCATCTGAGGGAAGGTCTTTCCATCAGCAGACAGATTCTGACCAGAGCATCTGCAGATTTGGCCTCAACTTGGGAGCGGATGGAGAGGAAAGAAAAAAAAGACTGGATCTCTAGGGTTTTTGAATTTGAAATTTAAAATTTAAAGATAGGGTTGGTGGTTTTGTTGCCTCAGCCATGTGGGAAGCATTCATGGGCCTGTGGATTCTTGATGATGATGATCTTCTATTCAATTCGAGGGTGGGGGGGCCTTAAACGCCGGCACCTGCTGGTTGGCGGGTTGGAGTTGAAGCTTCAAGATTGATGCTCTGCACACCAACTTATATTTTTCTCTGGAATTAATAAGATCACGTTCTTGCACTTCTTGCCCTAAAATTATATATATTCCATATCAATAAAATACGATGTTTGCCTGAAACAAGACCGATGAACCGACTTAGGTCAAAACGAAAATGTAAATCTGACATACATGACATCACAAAGTACGCTCGTTATGGTTAAAGAATGAGTTTAACCTATCAACATTTGATTCTATTTCTCTCTTTTTTTCATTTTTCATAAAAGAATTAAAAGATTATCTTATGCTCAAAAAGAATGTGCACGACATTTTCATACTCACTTTAGTACTGTTTAGCATTTTTAACGAATAACCACTATGATTTTATGTATTTCTACCGATGAAAAGTACTCGGTTTAATAAGAGTCAAATCTAAAACAACAAATACAAAAAATACAAAAAGTAGAAAGTAAATGTCACGCCGGATAAGCACTAACAACTCGAAATCTTTATAAGTGCAAATTTTCCTCTCTAAGTGAGATGGTAATTGCGATTAATAAAAAAAAATCAATAATTAGTTCTAATAACGATTCCAAGAGCTCGTGAGCAAGCATGGGGGTTCAAAGTGAGTTTTGCTACTCGAGGTCGGCTCATCGAATCCCTCGGCCTCAGCCCGAGTCCGCCCCTTTCGAGTTACCGAGTCGAGAGCTTTGCACTGCGAGCGAGTTCAATGCCTGCGCATGAGTTAAGGTAGCCATCGGCTGTCCATCAAAGCGATCAAATGAGCAACTTCCTGGAAATGAACAACCCCTCAGACAGCGGGCATGATAAAGACCCGACACGACAGTTTCAGCCCCGTCGGCGCGATCGTGAGATAAGCAATTTCGTCCGATGCCGTAGTGCGCAACGCTCAACTTGATCACGGCTTGGTGACTGCACAGTTCAACGGGAGGCGACGTGCTGAGATTTTGCAAGACGGAGGGATTCATGATTAGTATCTTGAATCTTATAAATGAAAGGGTACGTGTGCTTCCGAACGTTACTTTAGAAAGTAGAGTGAGTAATTGCTTTGGATTCGAGATGCACATAGGAATTTATGCTACAAAGGTCCTCATACACGAGGCAAAAATTCAAGTGCCGCCCCCGTCCATGGCATGCTGATGATGTTAGAGAGAGAGAGGGCGACTAAAGTGAATGTACTGACGTCCGTGCACTTGCGATCCATGGACTCATTATTTTCAACGATTCGGTTTGATTTTCATACATGTTTAGGAGGGTGGGAGGAAGGGAGGGAGAGACAGAGAGGGGCCCTATCAAAACTTAATATTTCCTTGGGTAGTTGGCAAATTATCTGTCCACCAACCATTGCTGTAATAGCTTGATCCATCATGTCAATTTTTTGAGTAATTTTGACAAGCTATGTACCACCCATTACATGTTGGGAAACAAAGGACCCAACTCAGAAAGTTGTCACGTAACTTTTAAACCATGAGTGATTCTGTCCACCGTAAGTCTACCTAGCTTCATTACCTTCAATCGTTGCCATGTCAATTAGACTATCTGTTCTTGGAAGTTTCTCTACTGATACACTCAAAATGAGGAAATATAAGATTAAAGTTCATGTCGGCTATTCAATCATTTATGAAAAATGTATCTTTGTTTCTAAGAGTCCACAGTGGGGATAAGTAGATCATTTTCAAGGGGTCAATTGTGACTAGTGAGGAAAGGATAAGAAGAATTTGTGATTTTATGGGAAAAGGGTTCCAAGGGCATTTGATCTTGAGAATAAAAGATGTCATTTTCGAAAGTTATGTTTGTTCCATGTTTTTCCAAAGAAAATCATTAATTTTATTTGGTTTCTTAAAAAAAAAAATCCCCTCTAGAAAAGGCCAAAAGAATGAAAAAATGTTGAATATTGGTGCAAATGATAAGAAAAGAAGAAGATGGAAACTGACTTAAAACTACTCCTTTCTTTTTGCCTAACCAAGAAGAACAGTCTCTTGTGTATATCCATGGAACTCTCAACCATGCCGTCAATCTTGGAAGGAAATTATCCAATCAATTCTAAATTTATTATACTTATACCAATTTGAATCTAAATTTTCCAATTTTGTTAATTCTAATTATTTATTTAGAATTCAAATCTAATCATCTCGATTAATTTTCACTAAAAATCAATAAAATACTAATCTAGTAATGGCCATATGATAGACTTAAGATTGATTAGATAGTTTTCCTTCTATTGATATCACCCATCATGTTAAGATGAGTGAGAAAATCTTTTCAGGGACATGATATCGATCGATTCGATTGAGACAGAAATTAAATCATCGGTCACTCGTCAATTCCACACACGTGCTTCGATAAAACAATCATTAATTCTTTTCTCGCATAATTTTCACTAAAAATCAATAAAATACTAATCTAGTAATGACCATATAATAAATTTAAGATTGATTAGACAGTTTTCCTTCTACTGGTATCACCCATCATGTTAAGATGAGTGAGAAAATCTTTTTAAAGATATGATATTGATCGATTTTCTCGATTGAGACAAAAATTAAATCATCGGTCACTCATAAATTCCACACACGTGCTTCGATAAAACAATCATTAATTCTTTCCTCGCATAATCTTCTCTAAAAATCAATAAAATACTAATCTAGTAATGGCCATATGATAAATTTAAGATTGATTAGATAGTTTTCCTTCTACTGGTATCACCCATCGTGTTAAGATGAGTGAGAAAATTTTTTCAGAGACATGATATCAATCAATTTTCTCAATTGAGACAGAAATTAAACCATCGGTCACTCATCAATTCCACACACGTGCTTCAGTAAAACAATCATTAATTCTTTTGTCGCATAATTTTCAACGGACGGACGAATCTTTGGGACGATTCATTTGCATATTACAGCATCTCGCCATGGAGGAAATTTTCTTCCGAAGAATTTGCTTCGACGCCAACCGAGGAGGTTGCCCCTAGTTGCAAACCATGGTTTTGGATTTTGTAGGCCAAATTCCTCCGCCAAAGCACCCTCGATTTCAACCCACGTGCGGCGGACGAGACAAACACCTTCTCGTCCACATCCCAAGAAACTCTCTTTTTCATCTTATTTTAACCTCCATTAATTTGAGTTTGCACAAGACAACAAAAACTCACTTCCTTCCACGCTTGCCTGGATAGGAACGCCACTCCACAAAGCTCACCGTGGCTTTTAATCAAACGAACTTTAATTGATTATTTAAGCTCCCCTTATTTCGAGAAGAATAGGTCATTTGAAATTTATTTTTTTTTTAGAAAATGAACATTTGTGTCGCTTAAAATAATTAGCCAATAAGAAAAAGTTTCATTTCGTTAGGCAATGGAATATTTTCATTAATTCATTTTCATGAGAGATACAATTAATCATATCTAGCAAGTATTTTCTAATTTTTATTTTTATTTTTCACGAAACAAATAAAGCCTTAAAAAATAATTAATTAAATTCCGATGCATTTAAAATATGGGGGCATTCTTGTGATGTAGAAAATTAATGATAATTTAATTATGGTGCTTTTAACTATTAGGGTACAAAAAAAAAACCTATTTGGAATAATATCAGGAAAACTTTAAACGGATATACTTATAACCAAAAAATAAAAAACCTAAACTGATATATATGTAATAAATTTACCATCCGTTAGTTTCCGATAAATTTTATAATTAAATTGTTGAGTTAAATGATATGTGCCAATTGACAGATGTACTAGTTTGAGGTTTTATCCTCCATTTGTCAAAGGTGTACTAGTTTGTAATTTTTCATGATATTAATCTAATTTAATGAAAAATAATTGAGAGTACATTTGTCATAAATATATAAATTTAGGATTTTTTATAGTCAAAAAATTAATTTAGATAAATTTGTCATAACTATACTAGTTTTGGATTTTTTAATCATAAATTTGTTCGGATTTTTCTTTTTGTATTAATCCTAACTATTTCTGTCGCATGTAACAAATGTTTGCTAACTGATTTTCTAAATTGGCATGCATGGAGTCAAATGTTGCCAACCATGTGATTTAAGTACATAAGTTTGTAACATCTTTAGCATCTTTCATCAACAGTATGTGCTAGCACCAAAGAGGGGACAACATTTTGCTTTCATCAAATCACCATAAACATGGCAAATAAAGAAACAATTATGATAACTATCTCTCTATGAACTCCAAAGGGAAAATTGCTCAACCAGTTTAAATTTATTGTTATAGATATCAACTTCTTATTAAATTTTTCAATTTTGACAATTAGTTTTATATCTTTATGTAAAATTTTAATATAATAATTTGGTCAATTTTCATAAAAAAAAAAAATCGCTGAAAAATTATTGACATGATATCTTTTTAACGATTTTCAATGAAATTGACAAGTCGAATTAAATTAAATTCAAGAAGCTTGAAGGCTTTTCACCTTCCTCATATCCAGCCGGGCGAGGGTCAGGGATTGGTTACCCCAAGCCAGCTCAGTCTGAGCCTACATTGCTGCAGACGTAGTGTTTACATCCACTACCTATGAGCCCCCAAATTCCCGGTCTATGTTTATCCACCCGACCGAGAGGATGGGGAGGCAAGTACGGGGTCTCTCACCCCAGGGCGTTTCTCCCGCTTTTACCTCCGTTGAGCCGTTGAGCAGTTTAAGGACCTGCTCAGGTCCAACTATCTCTCTATGAACTCCAAAGGGAAAATTGCTCAACCAGTTTAAATTTATTGTTATAGATATCAACTTCTTATTAAATTTTTCAATTTTGACAATTAGTTTTATATCTTTATGTAAAATTTTAATATAATAATTTGGTCAATTTTCATAAAAAAAAAATCGCTGAAAAATTATTGACATGATATCTTTTTAACGATTTTCAATGAAATTGACAAGTCGAATTAAATTAAAATTTCGAATAAAAATTCATGAAAAGAATTAAAAGATTTGGGATTAGATTTGACGCACGACATTGATGTTTCCTGTCCATACTTTATAACTGAATGATTGATGCGTTCCTCATCCCTTACATCGCGTGACACGTGTGCAGAAACGAAGGCGGTTCGGCTCGGCAATACATGGGCGGGTGGGAGAGACTGACGATGAGAAAGTAGCTCAGAGGGACTGCCACGTCGGAATGACGTGGACCCTTCGGATGCGACGGATCCTTTTGTCTCCGATCGTAGAAATTGGCTAACCAAGCCAAGAGAAATTATTCCATTTCGACTTGCATCAGTGACGGTCATCAGTGCTAAAAAACGGCCCATCAGAAACCCGATTTGGATCGTCGAGAGGGAATGGAAATCCTGAACTCATCGATATACATAATTTAAATCGATCTTTACTCAAAATTTTGAGTCAGTGAGTCATGATCTAAATAAAATTATTGATCGATTCTTTAATTTAGGACTTTTCTAACGCAACTCACATGTGCATCTCGATAATCTTCCCTCATATGTAAATTCATTGTTAAGTTTACTCCTCAAATCATGCGTCCTTCACGCATGTATAGGATTCTTTATCGTATTCAAGATATCGATACACGTTGGAGAACCTATCAATCAATTATCACCTCTGATAAATCAATCGTTAGGCCGTGCTACGAATCCAGATACCACATGACTCATCACATCCGATACCACATGATCCATCACATCGCATCCTACTCGGCTTTTGCATTTAGATTTCAAGAACCCTCGACTCTGGTCCACTCGTTCCACCGCTCACCCACCGCATGCAATAATAAAAAACCTAGCAGCAGCTCCTCTTGGGGGTGGGGGGCCAAAAGGTGTCCCGATCGATTCAAATTTGCGAACGTTGCCAAAATGCGTTTACCCGGGGTCAACGCCCCCCGGGTCGGGCCACTTCCCGCGACAGGGAATCAGACAAAGGCCGTGACTCGGGCCCCCCCACCCCCGAGCTAAGCTATAAGCTACGCGACGAACGATCGTAAGGTGTAGCCCCCTCCTAAAAGTCCACATCCACCTGTCCTCCGGGCGCACTCGTGATCGGTTGTAGACCCCTCGCGCTGTGATTCGCGAGAATTGCTTCCTTTCTTTAAAGGGTCGATGTAGTGCCACATCCGACAAGTCCGCGCCACGATTCGGCTTTTCGGTTGGTTCTCTTGTAGTTGATGCACCGACTAATCTATCCCTCAACAGAAGCGCGAAGAAGAGACTCCCTAGACTGAACCGGTATTTTGGTTCACGCCGTATGTGTATATGGGCATTGGATAGCCCGCCTTTTCAGCAAACGAAAGCGGGTTTCCTGCTTATAAATAATAACTGGAGGCACATGTGGAACGTTTGTATTTTATACACGCAGAAGATGATAGCGTGAAATTTGCCAAACTATTCATCGTGTATCAAGCGGCGCCATAATGTATTATGAAGGGCGCCTTGATGCAGATGGGTTGTTTGTTTTCAGCTGAATCGACTAGGTGGACTGTAAATGCGGCGCAAGCGCCGATCATCTGCAAAATTTCGAAAGCCCAACTAGCATGACTGTAGCTGTATCAGTCCAAAGCCCGGTGCATATCACCTCAAGAAATGAAGGAAACAGAAATATGTTTTGAGGTACGGATCGGTCGAGCAAACTTTTTCTTCATACAAAATCACCTGTCAATCTTTTATTGCTTCCGATGAGTATACTCTTGTCCTTTCTAGCACGACTGAGGGCTAAATATAAGAACAGAATAAAGGTCGTACTCGGCAACCATTCAAGAAAGCAATGAATGTCAATTGGGTCGAAAAGAACAAATGAAAACAAAAACCATCAAGCCCAGTAGCGATACAGTGCAGGCAGAATTTGATTCTGGAATGAAATTTTAGAAACCGCTAGCCTCCAGAATATTATCTGTTCCTCTGTGACTAGATTAACATAGCACCAAGTAAAACTACATCCTCCCTAGGAGCATGTTCCCGATAGTAAGATTAAGTATTAAGTTATGGTCAAGATCATAGCTTCAGATTGATCGAAGCTCTAAATTAATCTGCATTGTATAAGCAAAATATGCATAGGCAAAGTTAATGAAGATGATCAGCCCAACTGGGCCGCACCAGTTAATTTCTACAAGAACGGTCAAAGGTGCTTGCTACAAATTTTGAACGTTCACAGCTGCGATGATTAAATGACATGCACAGAACAAGAAACTCAGCTCATCGTCCAGGGCCCAGCTCTAACTCCATAATAATCAGAGTTATCTACTGCACAGACTAAAGAACTGAACTACGAAAGAATTCATTACCGAAGGACAACGCCGTCAAGTAACTACTGAGTGGATTCTTTGTTCATGCAAAGCAACCGGAGTATAGCAAGATAACTCTCTTTCTCTCTCACAGGCACACACGCACATGCACACGCGCGCACACACGCACACGCTCGCACATGCGCATGCACACAATGTACGTGTGTCTGAAGGTAATGCTGCCACAGCTCACTCGCCAATTCCCCATAAGGAAACAGCCCACGTTAAAGAACTGAAATGCACATACCAGGGACAAGTTATGAATGATATCACCAGAATTTCCAGAAGTCAAGACATCATATCAAGGATCCAAGCCTGACAAATTATTCGGACTGGAGCTATGAAGCTATCTTTTGTATGTCAACAACATGATCTAAGTAACTTGTTAATAGGAAATGGATAACCCAGAAAAAGATCTAGACAAGTCGACGCGTCCATTAAAGTGATCCTGCAAGTAGTCACTTACTATTCCAGTAAAAGAAATTGAATACATCACAGTAAAATCCAAGAGGAATGAAAACCACAAGAACATTCAACAGGTGCTAAGACTATAAAATACTGTAATCCGTAATGAGTAAAATATACAGAAAACACAATTACTCCATAAGTCGAGATTCTGATTAAATTGCCGCCAGAAAGAATAACAAAATCAGGTTTCTGTGAATCTTATGCCGTATGCTTCTGTATCATACAACACGGGCTAATTGGTAATCACTCCAAAAAAGAGGGCTTGAGCTACCAGATGCTGGGCAAACCAATTTTGCCCCTCCAATATATTTTAAACTAGCGCTGAATTATAAATTAGACAAATAACCATAGGATCTACCAAAAATGAGTAACCTTATTAACGTAAACAAAGTCTTCCTCATGAAACCACCCCGCCATTTGTCAGCCTTGTCAATCCCATGGTAGCAACTGGAAAAGTTTGCATAACTTGCTATTCCAACTGTAGTCTCTTTTTCATAGTCTCGTAAACCATATAAGTAATGCTTGCTGATGGAACAACTTTCAGCAAATTAGGAAAGATTCCTTTGTAGAATCCCCTAAGTCCCTCGTGTTTAAATGTTCTCCTAAATACATCTGACATGCCTTTATATGCAGCATCTGTATTGGGCCGCTGGGCTTGCATTCTAAAATCAAAAGCGAAGTCAGGATGGGATGCAAGAAGTTAGATATCCTAGTCCCAGATCTGAACAACGAGTGCACGAGTAGGGAAAGAAGATAACATGGAACCATTTGGACTTACCTTGTCCTTACAACTTGCAAAGGGTAGACACAACTAGCTCCAAGAGCTCCAGAGGTCATCCCACAGACCAACTGCACTAGAGGGCCAGGCTCTACAAATATTAAAAACAACATCAAGAAAAATAAAAGCCAGTCACAAGTAGCACTCCACAATCACTGTGAAACAGTACAAGGATTGAAAGCCATTTCAGTAGTCATGACAAGCTTACCACCATCTTGAAGAAAGTACTTCTTGGACAAATCTTTAAAGGTTTCATATGCAGCAAGGTCAATGCCAGCATAAGGAATTATCCCAATCAGAGATGGAACAACCCCCCTATAAAATGCCCGAGGGCCCTCCTGAACCCATATATCCCTAGTCATTTGTCCTATACTAGGAATCTTCCCTACGTCAGAAACGTGAGTTTGCAATCTAGTTTTCACAAGATCCATGGGATAAACAGTTGTTTGTGCTACAGCTCCTGCCACACCACCAGCAAGAAGACGCCCCATAGGCCCGATTTCAACCTTTTCTTCTCCTCCTTGTGCAGTCACAATAACACGTTTCAGCATTTCATAAGTATAGAACCTTAGAGCACTCTCAGGAGCCACTTTCACAACGTTTAATCCATTGCCCCGGAAAAATCCCACAAGACCACCATCCTTCAATATAGACTTTATTGCGGGCATCAAACGAGCATGGGTGGTTTGCACTTGTAAAATAACTTTCAACCGGTCAAGTGGGGCAGTTGCAGTACGAGATGCTGCTCCCGCGACAGCTCCTGCGATAAGATATCTGGTTGCATGGACATGTTTACTAATGCCCTCTGGTACCACAGCTTGTTCTCCAATATCAACAAGGCAAACTCTTTCCAGGTAACGATAAATGTTCTCCATAGTTGCCTCATGAGGGTAAAGCAGAAGAAACTCTCTCCATTCTTCAAACGTTATGACTCCATTGCTGTCCTTATCCACACGCTCAACAAAACGGGCAAGCTCCTCATCATCAATTTCAATGCCTGCAAACAAGAGTCTGGTGTGGCTTATAGAATGAAAATAACCAATCTATGCAGATCCATTTATAAGTATTCCTTTGTTAAATATCCATGAATGCTAAACATCAAACCAATCAATTCATTCAATTCTGAACATCTACCTATCCTTAATTATGAACATCTACCTAACCAGATGGATTGTTACTTCCTGCATGTATTTTGCTAACCGCCTTCACAACATAAAGAGGAATAATCACGATGGTTGCTGAATCAATTTTGACAGGTTAATATCAAACATCACATGATGCAAGGCTGGGACTCAATGGAAGTATCTTTTGACTGAAAGACAAGTACAGAGCTCCCAAGGTCAAACACATTGTATCAAGCACAACAATAGCAACAGAAGAATAGGGCAAAATACTAATGAACATTTACCACAAAACTAAACAGCGAGTGCAGGAGGGGAAAGGGAAATTTTGGTTGTGGCATTCTTTTTGTTCGACGAATATTCAGAAGGTTCATAAGAAGTTTCAGTCTTACTCCTTTTTTTTTTTCATGAAAAATAATGAATTTTACTAAAGACAATTTCAATTACTCTTGGCAGAACGTGAAAGACTAACTTGTTACTGGAGATATTGTCCTCAACTATGAAGAGCTCTTTTGAAAGTTGAAAATAGAATTGCTATGGAAAAACGTATGCATGCAACAATTTGTCGAGCTTATTCTCCACAGTCCATATAACAGAATCTCTTTCAATTCAATTGATTTTTCTAGTAGGGGCACTGACAACAAGAACAAATCACTGATCAGTACAGGAGATGAAATGAAGCAATTATCGCATTCAGGGAAGAAAACTAATCAACTCCTGCCATAACGTGCAGAGGTTCAAGGTGTGGAAACAAGACTAGGACACGACCTCAAGTCCCTAGTGAATCTTAAGGACATCAGCGATCCCAATTGAGTGTGACTTCAAATTGATCGTTCAAGAGACATGATTTATGATCTTCAAATCAGCCAATGAGAATTAAATCAAGCAACCAAACCTAAAATCAGGACTCTCAATCCTTTGAGAACACTAGCCATCAAGCAATAAGCATCTCAAATAGTTCAAATAACACTTTGAGAACAACACAAGTTCATACCAGGCAGCATTACCTGCCCTAAGGAGAGCATCATATAGCTCCTCAGGCAAAATGCAACCATTGTGCTCGACATCAATGGCTTGAAAAATGCGGTAGAGCTCGAGCTCCTTGTCGTCCATGTACCGCTTGAATTCCTGGTAATCCACGCGCCCATCTTTGTTGGCGTCGCACACGTTCAACAAATCCTTCGCGTACTTGTATTCCGGAGGTATGTGCAGGGCGGAGAGCCCGGTCTCAATCTGCGCATAATCTAAATAACCGACCTTCGCCGTATCGAAGGAGTCGAACATGCCCCTGATCCTCTGCTCCCTCTTCTCCTTCGTCTCGCCCGACGCCAGCAGCACGTGATCCATCGTCACCGGCCCCGGCTTCCGGACCGGATTACACCCGTCCGATCGCCGCCCCTTCTCGTTCTTCGCAGGCGCCTCCATTGCAGAACTCCACTAACGAAATCCTCCGACCTTATAGCTCGTCACGGCCGACTCAATCCTCGGGCTCCGACCATAACCTAACCGAGATCCGAGCCGGAATGCGGCCGAACAGAGCGACGCGCCACCTCGCCGATCGACGAATTGCGGGGGAGCGAGACGCGCGCGCGGGGAATGCGATTCGCGCGAACGCAAGAAGCGCCCGAGACCGAGTCGCCGGAACGCCTAAATCCGAGTCGGATTTAGGTCAAAAAGGCGACGGCGAATTCAAACACGCGAGGAGGAATTGGAAAAACCTGGAGAGAGAGAGAGAGAGAGAGAGAGAGAGAGAGAGAGAGACGGGGCTGTCAAAGGAGAAGCGCGGAGCGGAGACTACGACCGAAGACCTAGGGGCGGCGGAGACCGCCGTGCGGCGCGCGCCGAGGAGCCATCGTCGCCGAGGGGACTCCGGCGGGGGAACGGTGGGATGGATCGCCGGCGATGACTGCTTCAGATTGCGGAGGAGATGCCCGAAAAAGTAAGATCGGTAAAAGGAAGGAAAGAGGCGGCGAGAGACGGAGAGAGAGAGAGACCGAATCCTTCGATTTTTATTTATTTAAATAATGACCAAAAAAAATGTGATGCTGATCGAAAGGAGGGAAATTACCCGGGGAAGAATAATATATATTATTTTTTTTTTCTTCGTATGTTTTTGTGTATTCGAATATTTATTTAAATAATGTAAAAAAATTTGATGCTGATCGAAAGGAGGAGAATTACCCCCGGGGGGGAAAGGGGGGAATAATATGTTATTTCCCTTTTTTGATATATCCGATGTGGGCGATTTATATTTTCCGGGACGCAAGTTTCCCAAATATATTTTCCCCTTCTTTTTTTTTTTTCTTTTTTATTTCATTCTTGCCAACCCTGATTTTTATCCCTTTCTATACTAATAATTTCCGGTATGCGTGCCGAATGAGAAAGGAATAAATAAATAAATAATATTTTATTACCGAAAAAGAACTTTTAAAAAAAATCGTGGTTCCGAAAAAGCAAGGAATATTCGCTCGCGTTTCGTGTTTTTCTGAGGTGGGCTTTCGTTGGAGCGTTCGGAGGGATATTCGTCGGCGGCGGGGTCGTCGGGAGTCCGCTGTAGCGTGGACGTTAAAGAAATCGCAAAGATTCGCAGCCGTCTGAGGTTGTCGGAGGCCCAAGACCCGGCCCGGCCCATCAGAAATATAGCAAGGCCCAATTTGGGCCCGATCTAATATCCTATCCAATCCAATGCTCGGTAACGCCCATCCTTTCCGATGGGATATGATCGATTGCAGGTTGGACATGAGCCCAAGTATGAAATCTTACCCGAGGATTTGGGTCGGGCATCAAATTTGGAGTTACCATCGCTCTCAGTTTCGCACGAGAGAAATTGTTACTTGAATTTTGATCGTGCACTGCAGGAAAGTAAATTGCAAAGATAATAATGGGACGACAAAAGATGAAAGTTTTGGTTTAAGTCATTCGAAATCCGGCCGGCAAGAATCGACGTACTTGAAGGTATCTTAATTAAATTGCCTTTATTGATTCCAACTCTAAAAGGTCCAATGATATCTAGATATACACTTATATAAACTTTCGTGAAACATAGACTACATTTTGTGAAATCGCATACCGAATTTTTTTTTTTTTTTTTTATATCTTATCCGCCCAAGCCAGTATTGAATTGTTTGTTACCCCTTCCCTTCCACTTACCCCTGGCAACATTTCCACCTCCGGCATTGCATGGTATAACATAGATATATTTGTACGGTGGACAATCTTACGAGCATGGCGGATATAGGCATGGCGGGATCGGTGGCCGTGGCCTCGGAGGAGGGAATGGCGGCGGTATTGGTGGCCACGGGTGTGGTGGGCATGGATGATGCGGCACGCATGGTGGAGGGACCGGTGGCGGCACCGGAGGTGGCATTGGGCATGGCTTTGGGGGCGGCACGGGTGGCTCCGGCCGTGGTGGCTTGGGTGGTTTGGGTGGCTTAGGCCCCGGCGGGTGGGGCGGTTTAGGCCCAGGCTCAGGCCCGGGAACAGGGTTAAAGCAATATTGGAGACAGCTGAAATTGTCCATGGCGCATCTGGAAGCGCAAATCCTGGGATGGAACGTCTTGGCGCACTTGTAGACGCACTTGACCAACTTGAGGTCGCAACCAAGGAGGCACGGCACGCGCGGGTCGCCGCCGTGGCCATCGCCATTGCTGACGCCCTTGCCCTCGGCATGGCCAGCGCCCATGCACAGTAGCAAGACCAACAATGTGAGAGCGTGCGCCATGGGTCTAGGACTCATGGTGCTCGTGGTTCGGCTCTCGTCGGGTCGGGTCGGGTTCTTTCGCTTCTCCTCCGATGAAACATTTCGGGACCGATCAGGTGACCATAAATAGATGGCGCACGGCAACATGCGTTCGGGACACTGTCTTCATCGAGTTCGCATGATGTCGCTCGCAAGGCTTTCGTCACGGCATTCATATTTTGTTTCTTTTTTCCGCAAGGATCATGCACTAATGTCAGATTTAGCAATTAGCCACACCCTTGTAATTTATTCGAGCACGTTTTGCTTCGTGTCGATGAATAGAGATTATGAAAATTCATGATCTCGCGGTCCGAACCGAAATGGCCCGAGATCGAATTCGGATCCGATCCGGGCAGAAAATAAATAGATAGAAAAAAGAATCGCCTTAATTTTTGTTTTGGCTAGAGTGAGAATGCGACCTTCGAGTGAAAATTCATGTTTCCAATGAGCGAAAGATGTAAGATCGCAAAATCCGATTGAACTCTAGCGATGCTGAATTTGATTGGGTGTGCGCTCGATTCGAATGATTAAGATAGAGCCGCATAATTTGTGCATGCAGTACCATGGAGTTCTAAAATTTCTTTTCTTATGAAATTAAATTTTTAAATTTTTAGAGAATAAATTAACCGTCTATAAATAAAGAATCTCACGGGTAGATCAAAACCGTGGTGGGGGCGGGAGGTGGTTTTAGCCATCATCATCCCTTGTTTTGACTAGTCCCGCAGTCAAGCCCATTTACATTTTTTTTGTCTTTTTTTTTTTTTGGTCTAAAGCACATTGACACATTAAATTTAGTGTTTTATAACAAGTCGTTTGCATTAAGAAAGAAGGTACTTTTTTCTTTCTTTTTTTTTTTTTTAATTTGAATAGGACTTGACAATTATTTGTTGTTACTTTTACAAGGATTTGAATAATGGTTTGATACCAAAGTTAAGTATTTTTTTTCGAATTAAGAAAGAGTAAAGGAGGGGCGATCCAAACGGGGCAGCGATGACACCTAAATGCCTCATGAAAGTGGGAATGAAAGGTGCATTTTTTCCAAAGGTCTTAAGTTGACCAAGCCAAATGGTGTTTAGTAAATTTTTTGAAGAGCTTTAGGGAGACGCAATTGCACATCCAACGGCCTCTGAAAGGCCTTTGACTTAAGGTTGGTCCAAAAGTGCTTTGGATTTTGAGTGTTTTCGAGACGCTGGTATAGTTTTGTCTTTCGACTTTACCCTCGCTAAACTTGCATAATTTTGGAAATGCCATCACCTCACACGACGTTACCGGCGAGGGGGTCTGGCCGCTTGTCGATAAATTTGACCAAATCTAACATCGACGACCCTCACATGAGGTTGAGCGACCTAGGCAACACGGCCTGGGATTTAGGTTCATGCAACCTCGAAGACCCTACCTAATGTCATGTGACCTAAGGCAAGGGTCACTAGACCACCGATGCCAAATCTAACTCGTCGACGGCCCTTTGGCTACTGAGCCTTTCGCCAATTTGAGGTTTTTTTAAATAAATAAAAAAATCAAAAGTCTTTTGCAAACTATCATTTTTCTATACACCATTTAAACTGTAATTGCTTTCCATTGCACCTCCAAATTTTATTTGTATTTCAAAGAACCTCTCTAACCCAAAGCCCTTCACTTTTCCAAAACATTTCCTCAAAGATGAACCAAACACTACTAAAAGCCCATAAACGTTCCTGCACGAGGTAGAGTATGAGGCCTCCTCAATTATCATTAGACAGGGTTGGGAAATGCAACCTCGCTTCCACCCAAAAAGTCAAGAAAATACTTACACAATCAATTCATATCGATCCTTCCTAGTTGAAACAAGACGTAAAAATGATATTACCATAAATTTACAAGGTAATATTTCCATTTCTTCATCAGAAGATGCGTATCTTTTGAGGCCAAAATTGAATTTTCGCATTGAATTCATAAATGTCTATATTTTTAAGTCTAACCAAAATCAGTAGAATCTTCTCTTCGAGTGAAACCCGCTCCATTGCCATTACTCCACGAATGGCGGATGGTAGGGTGGAATTCGTGGCTGGGCTCATTGAAGGACTCGGTCAGAAATTGCATCGTGCCTCAGCAGGCTCAGATCAATTATTCAAACCCCACCTACTCATCTTACATATTTTAGAATCCCCATAGCTTCCATATGTATATACCTGCTCTAGGCTGCAGGTCACAAATAATTATAAAATTAACAAATTAAAAATAAATCATCTAGGTAGAGATCTTATTAGTTAGGCAACTACAGAGAGAGAATTGCACATGACAAGTAGGTTTGCAAATCATACGCGATTTATGGCGAAATCTCATACCATATTTAATCAGCAAACCCTAGCGAAACTTTAACTCAAAACTTAATAGAGAAATTGCCAGCTTTGTCTCCTTTTAGTGATTGACAGAGAGTTGCTGAACGTGTCTCTTTCATGGATGTCCTCTTGTACTTTTTATATGGGTTTACAGAAAAAAAAAAAAAAAATAGAGAGAAAATCTTGTCGGTTTGATGCCCTTGAGTCATTGACTTGAACTCCCGCGGTAGTTTAAGAGTATAGGTAGAGTGTAATTTATAAGAGATTCAACAAAGGGACATCTAATTTTTAAATTCAGAGACTAATAAGAAATTACAAAGTGGGTGGCTAATCTTCTTGAGTTGGACAAGCATAGGCCAACAGATGATTAGCTTCTACATGAAGAAGGAGAGACAAATGGTAAATTCCTGCCAGCAGAGTACCTGACAACCTCAGGAAGATAATTTTAATGTTTGGAATGATATTGTATGGAGAGGAAGGTTGTAGATGATCAAGAGGACATGGTTTGCAAGAAGCTTGGTGAACAATGTGGTCCATACGGGACTGGACTGGGTCGTGACATAGCATTTTCATGCTCATGCCCTAGATGAAGAAGACAAAATGAATGGAGGGACAGGGAGTCTAGCCTGAGCCCCAGTGCTCTGTGTCTTTACAGCTCTATGCTCTATAGTGCACAATAATCATGTGCATTTATTTTTGGCCAGCATTATTGGAGTTATAATGACTTCCATAGCCCATCGCAGGATTTTCCTTTGTTTACTTGATTATATGAAGCACACGCAAGTTGGGCACCGCTTTTGATTGGTCAGGCTGAGATGTGGCATTTGTTGAGTGGATGAGTTGAGGAAGTTCTAGGGTTTTGGTTAGTGGTATGTTGAGATTCGATGCTTATTTGGTTCTTCTGTCATTGGACCCGAGAGAGAGAGAGAGAGAGAGAGAGAGAGAGAGAGACCCTTGGGAACTTTGGCATAGAGTCTAACCCTTGGAGATCTAAACAAAGTTGAGATTGTTAGGTTAGGGTTAAGTGCATGGTTGGAGCTAAGCTAGATGACTAGTGAGTCTTTGGAAAAGTCATGGTATGAAAGAAATGAGTAGAATTTCCTTGAATAGTAATACGGGAAAAATCTTTAGTTAAAATTCAACAATATATGGATCATCAGATAATTACTCTAACATCAAATCCATGCCAAATTTGTTCAAATTGGCATGTTGGATTTGATACCATATGCATTTGTTTGTCAAGAGCTCAATCATTGAACTAACCCTAACATCACTACAACTACCATTATCAATCAATTCACTAAAGAGGTGAATTAGATTGGATACAATCATCCATGCACAATGATAAGAAAATATGCATTTCTTATTTTAAGATCTCAAATCACTTCATCGTTCTTGAAACTATTTTATCACAACTCTCAATAGCTATGAGATTAAGAACTTGTTTGATATAGCTACGGTTAAATTGTAACTATGTTGGGAAAGTAACAAAAAATTCTAAACCTGTTGCATTTGTACTAATTCAATCATAAACTTTTTCATTGAACCAATTTATAATCCTTAACTTTTTACATTTGTGTCAATTAAGTTTATTCGATCAATTTTAGCTAGAAATTACTAGTATGGACGCTAGCCATCATATGTGGCACAACCGACGCCAATGTAAACAAATTTTTAATTTTTAATTTTTTCCTTTTTTTTCTTTTTTTTTTCATTGTGGCCAGAGAGGGCCTGCCCTCACCAAATTTGGTAAGGGCTCATCCTCGCAGCTGGGCAAGGGCATGGGGCCCTTACCCACGATCGACGATGACTTAGGTGAGGGCTGCAACCCTTGCCAGCAAGCTCTTGAATTAAAATAATAATAATAATAAATAAATAAATAAATAAATTGTAAAGTTTGTCCATATTAATGATGATCATGCTACGTAGGACGATTAGCGTCCATATTAGCGATTTATGACCAAAATTGATCGGATAGATTCAATTCGCAAATATGAAAGGTTTAAGAATAAATTCTTTCAATTGAAATGTTTATGACTAAAATAGTATCAATATAATATATTTAAAAATTTTTTTGTGCTATTCCCATAACTATGTTGTGTTGTTGATGCACAATTAAATGATGTAATTTGGAAAAATATTAGATAACAAGAAATATAATAATTGTTGGAAAATTGTTGAAAATATGAGAAAAGAAAATATCAATCATCTGAGGCGTGCAAACACTGTCCTTAAAGATAATTATGCCCTTCAGGCTTCTATGTAAGGCTCTAATGGCTATCCTTCCAAGATATAATAGAATTTCTTCTAAAGTTCACACTAAATATTAAAAGGAATAGGAACAATGAGATGTGTGTAACCTAACAAAGAAAAAAAAAAGACACAAAATGAGATAGGAAAAAAGAAATAAAGATATTCTAGTTTTGACATATCGATATCACTTTCCAATTATGTTCAGAGTGACTATTTATATGTAAAAGAAAGAGAGAGCCATTTGGAAACCATTATAAATCAACCGATACTCAAAGAAGAATATGACCATTATATAGCCGTTATAAAATAATGAAGAGATATCGAATAAAGAAATAAATAAAATGTTACAAAGTCATTATAAATTCATTATAAAATCATTAGAAAGCCGTCATACGATTGTTGCAAAACTATTAAAATATGATGGCTTTCATGGTGGTCGTAATAATTAGCAAAGTCGTTATTATCAAATAAATGAAAATTGCTAAAATTTCCAACAATCCCCCACATATGTCAAAAAGTTCCAAAAAGGGTATAAGATAATAATGACAGGTTACTAGAAAGTAATGCATTAGAATTTGTATTTGTTAGGCTATGAACCAGCCATAGAAAGAATGAAATATAATTCATGAAATCATTTGTGAAGTTTAAAACTTCTATGAACTAAGAATTTCTTTTTGCGAATTATAATTTTCACGAATCACATTACACTCCCACGAGGTTCATTGTTCATTGTGGTTTTGTGCTAATAGGTCATGCTCGTGCTTGGTTTATTTATAAGTGCTCTAGCAATTATTGCCAATAATTCTCATAGGAGCGGCTGTACTGCACACTTATATAGGTGATTTCATCAAGTGTATTCTGCAATTTAATACATCACCAATAATAACCATGGAATTTAATTAATAGCTTAGCTCAATCTCTTTTTCCTTGTAGTTTTGCATTATTCTTATCTTAGGAAGGACATCAAATCTTTAATAGCTCATCACTAGATCAATAATTATGCATATGAACCTAATTCATGGGATTGTCAATCACACAAGTTAGGTTACCATCACTGTTGATTATCTCACTCGGCTTGTTTTATTCCTCTTGATGAATAATTAGAAGATTGGCCAAAATCACTTATGACTTTACATGATCAATGGACATAATTTTGTTGTTAAGTAGTTGCTTTAGCACATCACGTCTCAACCAGACATGTCTCTTTTAACCATTGAAAGTTTTTTTGCATTGCAATGGTTGTTGTCACTTGGCAATCACACTGCATAAAGCAATCACAATGCATAAACATGAAAGGTGTTGGTTTCATTCAATTTTCGAAGAATTTGAGCAATACTCAATTTACCAAAAGATAATAAATATTTTCTTCTCCTCCTTCCCCAATTGAAGTGTAGGAGGATAATGTGGTAGCACCCGAGTTTACCATCCATTCCGTCATATTGGCCATAATATTGGCCTGGAAAATGATCATCGTAATTAAGTCATCAAATCATCTACTTCAACCAAGTCAAATATTAATTTAGTAGGACTGTCATTTCCTCCATAATTTTGTTTGGCAGATTTTCAAATTACAGTATCTCTACCAAAGGTGAACACATAATCTATAGTGGATTTTGTCTCTTTTGAATCCAAGATAACATCACTCTATCCTTCTAATACAATGGGAAATCTAGTACGTAAAATGCTATAGTTTTAATTCACATGGCTCTAGACTTATTGAATGCATAAGTCACTAAGATGCCAATAATCAAAGCATTTTCTTTTCTCAAGTTTTAGCTCAAATATCTTTCATACTTTTCCATCAAACAACTGACAGCTTAATGTGAGTTGCATGAAATGGCCACAAACTCTTTTGTCCTGATGCTCTTGAATGTCCTACAAGAACCGCCCATGAATATGTGATATTTGTTCTTCACCATCTCCAAGTCTCGTTCAATTGCAACATTGGTGGTGGTAGCGGTAGTTCCAATTTAAGAATCCATGAGGCAATTATCCTTAAAATTGTTGGAAAATGTTAAATAAAAAGAAATATAATAATTGCTAGAAAACTATTGAAAAGATACAGAGAGAATTCTTTCAAGAAAAAAAAAAAAAAAAAAACTGAGAACATTGATCTTGACATTTAAGAAAAATAAAATGTTGAGTGATTACTTGCATTACTGAAGTTTGTCAATGAGAAAAGACTTTTAGAAAGAAGAAAAATAGAAGCAAATTTTTGAAGACTTGAATAAAAGGCACAAGACCTTTTTACCTATGTGATCAAGTCATAAACCTTCTAATTGAATCCATTAAATTCTAAAACTTTGAAATATTGCAGTCAAGTGCTTTCGATAAATAATACATGAAATTGCCTATGTGCCACTAAAAAAGTGCTACCGTGAAATTCTTAAATTGCACTTTTTAATAACTTTTAGGATTTAATTGCACTTTTCAATAATAGTTTACCATTTAATTGAGCCAATTGAAAGCTTAGGACTTATGATTGCACTTTTTGTAAGGGTTTAAGATTTGATTGAACCCAATTGAAAATTTATGACTCATTGCACTTTGTACATGAGATTTAGGACTTGTAATGCAATTTTCCTAATCAAATAACGAAAAGAACAATCCCTTTGGGCAAGTTGAAAGAAAAAATCAAGATAAAAATAAACAATGAGATGCATTGAGTTAAACTAAAAAATAACCCAGATTTTTGTATAGAAATAAAGAAAATATACACCGAGGTATATCTAATATGTTTGCTTATTGCCATATTTCAGCCTCTCTTTCCTTATATCAGTAAATTATTATTTTTCGCCCTTTTCTTGAATTGATAATCGCTTTAAAACCTTACACCGTGTATTGTCGGTCCAAGCTGGACATTTACTAATTGAATATGATTTTACGAGTCAATATTCATGTATCTATCAGAGATTTAGATATATTGCACGAAATTAAATTTAAATTATTACAGCATTATGAGAAAAAGTAAAAAAAAAAAAATGTAAAAACATAAGACTTCCCTCTAACGGACCTCTCGGGGAAAAAAACGTGGATGGAATATCTGAAAACCGACAACTATTTACCAGAAAATGTCAAATGAAAAATGGCACATACATTGTCCTTTTATCAACAAAAGGGTCCGACCAAATCCTCAATAACATCTGGAATTTTGTCTGTATTTATCCGCAACTTTTCGGACGATCCAAGAAAATCCACGAATTTTCCACCGCGAGGGGCAAAAAAACTCATCTGATAATTTGTTTCTCAAGAATCTAAATTTTACGTTTTAGAGGAACAAATTAGTACAGAAAAGAGATGCAACGACCTCCTGAACGATACAGAGAATATGATTCTCTTAGAGGCGCCGTTCCGTTTTGGTTATTGCCGACACGTTCGCGACGAGTTTTTGGCTCCTGCGGGCGTGTCCTTTTTCCACATGCCAGGCGTCATCAACCGCGTCAGCATATGCCGCGTCGGCTTGCAAGAAATGGCCAACTAAAATAATTTGCCATATTCAGATACAAATTCGTGGATCTTGAGCCGGTGTGAAAAGTCTTGCAATTTTTATCCACCGAGTGAAAAAGCTTCGCTGGTTGGTTCGGGATTCGGCCCGGACAAAAGAAAGAAGAGGTACAAAGTGGGAAAAAGCCACGGGAAGGGGCCACCACCTGTTCATAGGGAGACAGGGGAAAAGAATTACAAGACCAAAAAGTTCCCTCAGCTGAGGTGTCAAAGGGATCATGGAAACCCCCCTCAAAACTATGCTGGAGTTGACGTTACACACGAAGAGGAAGCATTATTACTCTCCCGCAATTCTTGGTTCGCTACAGAGAGAGAGAGAGAGAGAGGGAAGAAAGTAAACAGAGGATCAGCAGTCAGTCAGAACGAATTTCCATGCCCTGATCCCGTGTCAAAAAATGCAGAGAGAGAGACTTTTGGGGTTGGGGGGGGAGGGAGGCGGGGAAGTCCTTAAAGAATACGAGAGAGAAAAAGGGGGATGCCATTGGCCAGCCTTCTTGCATCATTGAAAACCTCATCATTTGTGCACGCTAAGAGTGACAAGAATCCAAAGTTGTTTTCATGTGTTGCTGCCTCCTCCTCCTTTTAAAATGAGCGTTGTTGGAAGGGGGGAGAGTATGAGGTAGCCGTTGTGGACTTCCCCTTTCGCCTTGGGGGTATCCCCTTCCCCATGTATATAAAAAAGGAGGCCGTACTGATTGTTTATGGATTTCTGCTGGATGTATAAAAATATATATCTCAAGTAGGAGCAATGTCAACATAGCTGGCTGGTGGGGATAGCAACCCCACAGCTTTGAATATCTCTCTCTCTCTCTCTCTCTCATGTTTAAACCCTTTTTTTTTATATTTTTTTTGTCTTCTTAGTTTAATTGATGAACTTCCCGCAAGTTACATTTGGAAGCTGGATTCTTGACTCTGTGTGAGCGTGAGAGTAACTTTTTTTTTTTTTAGATGGGCAAAGTTGTTCTGCTTTGTTGCTGTTCTTGTTGTAGTACAAGAATGGATCTGTTGAACCGCCAAAGATGCCCTGTACAGAACTCTCTCGGCAAATAACCCCAACACACAAACTCTCAACTTGCAGAAGCAGACAACCCACTATTATACTGCTTTACAACCCACAGTTTTTTTTTTTTTTTTAAAGAAGAAACGACCGAAAAGAGAAAAAGGGGGAGAAAAAAAAGGAGGAAGACTCAATTTTTAAGCTTTAGCCTCGCCCTCCATCGTTCTCTTTTATAGTCACTGTTCCAGTTTATGTATTGGGTTCCAATTCTTGAAGCTTTTCTTCCTTCGCTTGTGCAAGCTGGGATTTTTTCTTTTTCTCTTGGGGGCTTCTTTCTGCTCTTGGGTTGGGGGACATGTCAACGGGTGAAAAAGAGGGGGGTGTAATTCGTTCATTCATCATCGATTCTTTCATTCATTAGTTCATTCATTGATGTTGTTGTGTTGCTGTGAGTGAGTGAAAGAGCGATGATAAAAACCCCCGAAAGTGTTGTCGGCGCGAGGTCACTTTCTGTCGGCATTGTCTGTATCCGACGATGATACACAGACTTGTTTATTCAAAAGTACACCCGAGAGAGAGAGAGAGAGAGATGCTTTCTTCTTCTTTTTCTTGATGGTGGGTGTTCGAAATTCAATTAGTTAAACAAGCCCACCTAGGATTCTTGATTAAGTACCCGCTTCGCAACTTCAAGAAATTTGATCATGTTTGAGTGCTGCTGGGTAATTTTGAGCTGTGAGACCCAATTGTTTTTGAGTTGACTGGATTTCTTCATCGTGATTTCGTACTGAGGTTTTAGAGAGAGAGAGAGAGAGTGTGTGATCTCAACCAGGGTCAATGCTGGAATGAGGGTGAGATTTGAGTTGATTGTGGTGGATGATTCAATCTGTCAGTGAACCAATGAGGCTGATTTGGCTGGTCACTTGTCTGCATTGCTCTTGGAACACAGGTTCGTTTGTGGTGCTTGGATTTGCAATTCCATATATGGCACTTCCAGATTGTAGTGTAATTTGTGTGCATATATGGAATTAGAAGTGTTTCTCGAATGACACATAATATCTTTGATGCACAGTTGCCCAATTCTGCTTCTGGGAGGTAGCTGTCCCGGTAGACTGTTGTTGTAATAGAAACAAAAGCCCTCAAACTTCAATAGAGTTAGCCTTAGCATGAGTCATATTAGTAAAATTCAAGAGCTGTTTTGTTTGAGGACAAACACCATCCAGCTTTCCTCTCATCCTAATTAAAGGTGTGACAGCTCTAATGCCTCATTTATTCGCCGTGTCCACTAATAGAATTGCTCTTTAAGGAATATGAGGTCATTGGTAATTAAGAATTCGTCTCTGGACCAGCAGGATGCTTTATTAGCTTACTTATTTTCGCCATTGTGGCCCTAGATAGCTTGCATATCCATTTTATCTTGGTTTACTTCTGTGTATATATTCTGTTTTCTTGCTTACTACTGATCTCATTGCAGTGTCCTTGTCTCTGCAGGTTGGATGTGCTTGTCCTTGCGAGCGAATAATCCTATATTGTGTAGCTGAAGTGGTTCCCGTACCAAATGTCAAGGCCTCTTGCAGCAATATTAGGAGGTGCTGCAGGAGCCGTGACATTGGTGGGGATAGTTATATTGATCATATGGTTCTGCCTATGTCACAGAAGGAGTGTGTCGGGAAATTCAGAAAGCGGTTCCTCTGAACCGACTGTCCGATGTAATGCTAATACCATATTTCCTTTTCTTTCTCACTGAGGATACTAAATGACTCTATAAAAGTCAGTTAATTGGTTCATTCTTGTGATCTGCAGCGGGAAGACATTTGGGGCTTGAGATGTCTTTGAGGGAAGTCAGGCGCTTTGAGATGGAAGAATTGTCTATGGCCACAAAGAATTTCGATGACAAGAATCTGATAGGGGTAGGAAAATTCGGAGAGGTTTACAAGGGATTACTTCATAATGGGATGCTTGTAGCCATCAAAAAGCGATCTGCAAGCCCTACTCAGGAATTTGTCGACGAGGTTGTACATTTTTCCTCTTCCACCTTTGCCAGTTCCAAATATCTTACACGATTAACATGTTGTGCAGAATCTGGCAGGCTTTCATTGTTTCGCTTACCATGCATGTTTGGGAATTTTCTCTGGATGTCAATATCCCATCTTAATGACTTTCTCCATTGTAACTAAAAAGTGGATATCAGTTAGTTTTTGACACATGCTTCAAAAGTTTTTTGTGGTATCAGTTTTGATAACCTGACTGGATTTCCTTCCTAATTTTACCCCTGAAAAAAGAACCCATGAATTTCAAAATAATTTGCTTTATAATAGATATACGCAGCTTCAATGGAGGAATTGTCATCTCCATTAGGGGTATCTAGTTGACCTGTCCTGTTCTTTTCCTACGGTGATCTTGTGACGTCTTATCGGCTGATCAGTAGCTTGAAGAATCTGATATCAAGCATGAGATTGCTTCCTTTCCCTTCAATTGCTTGTTGATCTTCTTTGTGCATGCAGCAGGGGTAACTCTACAGGTGGAATTCTCTCTATCTGACATCATATTGTTTTTCTCTGTTTGCCGACGCTATTAGGTTCGCTTCCTTTCGGCTATTCAACATCGGCATCTGGTATCTCTGTTGGGCTACTGCCAGGACCACCATACACAGCTTCTTGTGTATGAGTACATACCAAATGGGAGTGTTTCCACTCACTTGTATGGTATTGCTCTTTCCAATAGCATAAAACTACAATGACACGAATTACAGTATTTTGTAGTTGAAGATAAAGCATACTTTTCATACCTTTTTTCATGTACTTGTTCACCCAAAGTGTCCTCACTGCACAGACCTAACTATCCTAAATTTTATCATGACTTATAGAAGTAGCACGCAGTTATTATTGTCGTTGCATATGTTGAATCTCTATTGCTTTCCTTTGTAGGTGCTGCTCAGCTTTCACGCGAGAAGCTAGAATTCAAGCATAGACTTTCAATAGCTCTAGGGGCAGCTAAAGGTGATCATCTGCAAAATCAGTGAGCATTTATGGCTTTCCTGGTATCAGTTTTTATCTTTTTCATAGAAGAGTGTTCACATATAATGTACCTCGTGCAAAGTTGCTCTGTAATCTTAAAACAAATATGCCAAATCACCAATCCTCTAGTACCGAATGGTTTGGTAGCAGTACTTGACTCCCCATCATGGGCAAGCCTGACCGATCTTGCTTCCCTGCAGGTTTGGTCCATCTTCATTCTTTAACACCTCGATTAGTACACAAGGATTTCAAGACTGCCAACGTGCTGGTAGATGAGAACTTCATTCCAAAGGTTGCCGATGCCGGACTACGCAACTTCCTTGGAAGGGCCGATACTGCAGGGCCATCCTCCGAGGTGACAGCAGATGATATATTTCTTGCCCCAGAGTATGACCCCTTTAAGAAACTTCTCCTGGATCATGACTGTGAAATGTGATTCAGTTCTTACATATCGTCTCTGTACTCATGCAGGGTGAAAGAGTTCAGAAGATTTTCTGAGAAGTGTGATGTATACAGTTTTGGCGTATTTCTTTTGGAATTAATGAGCGGACGAGAAGCCACGGAGACACCATCTCCAGAGTCTAGTCAGAGCTTGGTTGAATGGGTATGTGATGAGTGATAACATGCACAAAATGCTGATTAAGTACTATGCTCAGCCACTTATTTTTCACATGCTGACCTGTGTGGGTAAAGTGGCTCCCTTAAAACATGTTTTCACGACACAACCACATTCCAAGAATTAAGTGTATAATAATAATTCCTTTCCCTTTACCTATGTGACCTGGGGTGTGTCTCTTATGGAGAATTATTTGTAAGAAATTGGCAAATCACTCTTACGACTGCTTGTGTGATTGTGGCTGAGTGCAAGTCTTTTTGACTGTCGTGATCATGCTGATGTGTAGAGGTTGATTTTCTTTCCTTTTCTCCTTTGTAAAGTCGCAAAACAATCAAGATTATAGCATGTTCTCCAACATCATCGACCCAAAACTGGCGGGCAGCTTCACCATTGAAGGGATGGAAGAGTTCATACGGCTAATAGTCCGATGTGTGGACGTTTCAAGTGAACGGCGACCAATAATGAACTATGTGATGGTGGAGCTGGACAGGATACTTGAGAAGGAAAGGAGCTTGACAACAGTGATGGTGGAAGGGATGCCCAACGTGACACTGGGAAGTCAACTATTCAGAACAAAATAAAAGGGAAAATGAAAAGAAACCGAAAATCAATTACCTTCATATTTGAGTGTGAATTTTGTGCAGTACTTTTTTTCTTTTACTTCATTTTTACATATATTCCTTTTCTCCAAAAAGCCGTAAAGAACAAGTGATCAGCTGGCTGTTAAGTGTATAAAGAACAGCTGCATTAATCTCTTGATTCTTTTTTTCCCCTTATGTGGAAGCATGAAAGGAAAAAGAAAAAAAAAAGGAAAACCTGTCCTTGTATTCAATCTGTTTGTGGATATAATTATATCAAAGCAAAGTTATTATTCTTAACTGATTTGATTGTATCAACAGTGTTGTTTCCCTTTAATTATAATGATAGCTTTTTCTAGAGGTGATGGGGGATTTGGCACGTGCAATGCTTCATCGCTTAACAAGAAAGACCCAACATTCCGTTCTCCTTTGGCTTCCTGAGAATCTGACTTACATAAGAACTGTCAATTCCCCATGAGCAAACTGCAACTCCTCAAGAGCAGAATAAAAGCATGAGGGAAATGCTGGAAAATTGCCTGCTTTTCTATTACAGCACGAGCGAGCTTTTTCTAGTGAAAATGATGTTCGCGAGTTGCGCAATGTGACTCTTAAAAGCCCGGCCTCTTGCGTCGATAATTTATACTGTGAAATGTCGAACTAATGTTACTATACTTTTTCTTTTGCATCAGCTCATGGCCATGGTGGTTCGAGACAGAATAGTATCGGATTTTCAGATATAATTGCAACATAAGCGTTTCGGTAAACTATGCTGGAACTATTCAGCTGCAGAATGTCCAGCTACAGTTTCACAGAACTTGGGCGCAACTGAAGTTGGACATCTTTCTCACAAACTGCAAAGACTTTTTAAGACTTTAAGTGGAATTGGATTAAATGAATCATGAAACCACATTTGTCACCTTCTAACCATCAGTTTCCAGTGGTGCTTTGCTAAGCACATGATACAAGCGAAGGTGCCAACAAACTTCCTATGTCTGCCGCTATTAATAAAAATGTATATAACTGACCAAAAAGAAACAAAAATTAACAAAAAAAGGGCAATATTTTTACATTCCGGGAACATGTCAAGGGATGTCAGTAGCACCCTCCCTGGCCTTCATAACAACCTCCTCTGCAGTGCTGCCGATGATCTTGTTAGCATGTTTCAATTCTACGCAGGAATAATTTCCATCTGCATCCTGAGTCGGTTATTCTCTTATCAGACACGGTAGGAAGCAGAGAGCATAAATAGTATGGATTGGGTTTGCCTCTCCCAAACATCAAAAGAATTCCAACCGATCCAATAATACGTGGGAGATGCTTATGCATTGAACTATATAGATTGGTGCCCCTTATTAAGAATAAGACACAGAAATCCACATGCTAAGATGATTCTTTCCAGCCAATCAGGTAGAAATATTGCATCTTTAAGCTCAATTATATCTGCTGGATAATCAACGGCTGATTGGGGTTGTTTCCTAGGAAAATGAGGCATGAGGGAAAAAGATGTGCACCACTAAGGATGAGGAAAATAAGAGCAGAAGGATTAGCCCAGATGTAGTTACAGTAACTATATTAAAAACCAGAATATTTAGGAGAGAGAGATTACCTGAACTATGAGGCCTAATTTTTCTAATTTCTTAACAGCATCATCCACATCGAAGTTGCAATTCACATTGAACTCTTTTTTTATAAGTTCTTCACAGTGCAGATCAATATCCTACAACACAAAATAAGTGTTCAGGCTTTAAGTATTAAGATTCCCTCGTCTCACATTACAAACTATCAATTGTCAAAAAGGCCATGCATGCTACCTGTCTCGTAGCTGTTCCTTTTTGCATCAATATGAAAAATGAAACAACCACCTCTTTTACCTGCAAGGACATTTTCATCAAAAGTTACATGCAAGAATATTATGTTGATTATGGAAAAATAATTAAGAACATAGTATTTCCACCAGGGAGAAAAAAGTCAAAATGCTGGCCATGGTCAGTGTCAGAAGCCACATGTCATATGCATATCAATCTCATATTTGCAAAAATGAAGCAATGCACGCAACAATTACTGATAGACTATATGAATCAGGAGGAAAAGATCTATAATTGTCAGCAGAGGTTGGAAACAATTTTGCTCTTGGGTCACATAGAATAGTGGACAATACTTCAACACGGTTAAAAAAAAGGATAGTTAATTGAAAATTTGAAGAAATGTTGAACAAAGAGTTTATTTTTTTCTTACTGTTAGACAAGCATCGAACAGACAGTCTTATTGCTTACTTCCTGTTGGATCATGTCGTCACACAAATGAAGAAGGGTGCCTCTTCCACTATCAAGTTGTTTGTCATAAACAGAACGGGCAATTAGGTTCTGATATGCAACCACATTTTTCTGAAACCTGCATGAAGTCCAGAATATACTATTATGGTGCAGTTATAGAAGTCGAGATAGAAAGTGAATAAAGAAGAAAGGAGTAACAACTGCTGCAAGCAATTGATACGTGAAAATAGAATCATGATGGTTTATCACCATCTTATTTGAAAAGAGAACCAGCTATCCACGTACAGAAATCATTGCTATAAGGAGAGGAAGTTGTAAACCAGTAAGTTCTCTTGTGTGTACAGTGAACCACTGGCTGTATCAGAACTTCTGAAAGGGAAGAGGAACCACATAACAAATTTATCATCATCCAAGTTGGGGACAAGTTAGGTTTGCAAAATGGAACTTACGTGAGGTATGTTTTTACGCAATATCCAACAAGTGCAAATAGGATGCCAGAAATGATCCGAATGTCAGCTTTTGGCATTTGAAGGGAAGTCAAGACGGTAACCTGGAGAGAGGGAGAGGAGAGAGAGAGAGAGAGAGAGAGAGAGAGAGAGAGAGAGATGGAGTTGGGTGTATGTATAATAGAAAAGAATGTCAACTATTGCATGAATTTGCTACAACTCACCAGACCAATCACAGCAGAAACAACAAATTTGACCCAGTCCACTGGTGTTAAGCTTGGAATTTGCTTTTCTGGCTATCATACAAAATCTTCAGACACAGCTTACAGAATGATGTTGGAGCGATAAGAAGACACACCTTGATCAAAATAGAAGTTCTAGCTCACATGCATGAGAGAGGAAAAAGTACAACTCACAAGTACAATCTCCATATCTGCCATTGGAATGTTCTTGAAATGCTTCAGATATATTCCCCTATCCATATCTGCTTCGTCGCTTGCTTGCCTGTAAATTCACATTCTTGTTTTATGTTTGTAGACAACCAGGAAACTTCCAAATGCCTCAGTCTAGCAAAGGATAGTCTCTCCTTCAATATACGAGAAAATATTATTTCACAGCATGCTGTGATGTGTACATAATTTACTCAATCTTTAGAGACAAACATGCACATTTTGTCTACAATAACACCTGAGTCCAGAAACATTATATATACCTGTAAAGAACAATTATCCTCTCAAAGGTAGGTTCTTGGATAGTGTTCTTGCTGAGCAGATTAGAAATACTGGTGGCATGCAAATGAAGAATAACATCAGCTACAAAAGGTTGGGGCATCATGCATGCAAAGCCAGGAAGAAAGACAGCAACGAAAAGGTATTTATCTCCTCAGTCTAAGCCTCCATTGAACTATAAATGGATAGGACCTCCAAGTTGTTAAGAAAGTAGCTCCAAGCACTTGATAGATTCGACTATCAGACAAAATGAAACTGCCTACCAATGAACTACTAATGTTACTGGAACTCGTAGTGACCTACCTTGTGGGTTTTAACCATAAGATAATTTAAGCTAAATAAGATATTAAAGCTACCTATCATGTCCACTGATGAGACAATCCCCTCCCTCCCTCCCTCTCTCAATGAGATGATTTTAAGCTACTTATCATGTTCACCAATGAGACAATCTCACCTCTCAGAAAATGTGAACTCTCTCTCTCATAATTTGAGATCAACTAAAAAAGCACAAGGAATTCAGCAAACTGTCAAGTTTGAGTCTGGTAATCGATGTCACATTATTTAAAGTTAATGCATGCTTAGTGTGGTTCATTTATGCATTGACAGTTTCTTAAGGTGAACAGAAATTATGAAAACAAGAATCAGAAGCTACATTCTAAAGATAGATTCAAACTAGACTACAAATACAAAGGAGAGAAGATGTTCAATTGCCGCAATGATACGGAACAATTCGATATTCACAATTTTCCAGCGAGCAACAATGTCAAAGACAAAGGAAGTCCAAATTTCTCTGATTCTTTTATTACAATTGACAATGTAAACAAATTCAATGCAACCAATAGAATTGCCCTAATCTTTGTCTAATGGAAGCTTTGTTCCTCCTAATGGGGAAATAAATTCAATCAAATGGGTCAAATTGTGTGTAGGACAGATATATGAACACTGCCAATTGAGGCATACAAATGTGTGCATGTGCGCATGTGTTTGTGGTCTTTAATCCTCCTCTTCAACCAGAGGGAATGTGATTCTTGGATTATATGAACATGTACTCTTATACTATCTTACTACTCCTGGAACTCTTATCCTATCTCACAAATTCCACATCGATACAAGCAAAGATAAATTAGCAAGCACAGATCATCAACGCAAAGGTGCCAAGTAAAACCTGAGTTTCATGTTTTCAATACGGATGCGCTCAATGTATAAGTTGTCAGGCTCTGCTTCAGAGTTAATTTGAACACGTCCTCTTGGATTAATATTAGATTGAGCACTTGACTTTCTGAAAAAAACTCTTTTGATTCTGCAAGAAAAGGGCACTATAAGAGTTCCCAATAAAATGCTAGAGGCACCAAGCCAGTTGCACATAAACTGAACTGAGAATATAATAGACCCATTTGGCCCCTAAAATGTAAAGACATACCCAGTGTGCTTCAGAAAATGTCTCCACCAACGTGCAATGATGGTGTTTAACTTCGTTTTGAAAAAGTAATCAGTCCTTCGATCAATTCCAATTCCACGTCGGAAAATGATGTACTGAAAATGGGTAGAAGGATACACATGAGTGGTCCATAAACCTGCCTAAACAAAACTGCAAGTGGGCATGTGCTAGAGAGAGATGCCAAAATTTATCAGGTACTTAAAGAACGATTAATATATCAAACTGCAACCACCATTAAAACAAATCAGCCGATGGAAGGTCTACTTAAATACTTTAGCTCTCCATGATGATTACTCGATTCCTTGGAAGTGACGGTTATATATTTTGCAACATTCAATGCAATACAAAAATAGAGACGGTAGTGATTTCCTCTTGGAAAGAAACTAAAGTCCTGTAGCAATTTGAAAGAAAGTGGAAAGGATCTAAATTGAATCAATCGGGTATCTGCACAAAATAAATGTCACACATGGAATTTGCGAAGACCTAATTTTTAATAACTACATTTACATCTTTTGTAACTTCTTTGATTTCTATACAATTTTTTTTTTTTTTTTTTTTTTTTTTGGGTCTGGTGATTTCCATAAAAATTAAAGAGTACTGAAAGATTTGATTTTTCCCTTCAATACTGCTTAATTTAACATCTCCACGTATGGAACTCATCCTAATATATGGGTAGTAACAAAACATATGCAAAACATATGTGCAACTGATGGATTATTCAAAGCAGAGAGAGAGAGAGAGAGTATCGTGGCTCGATAATAGTGCAAGCAACCTTCCTTAAAGGATCACTAGTCTTATAAAGCTTCGATTGTGCAAAAAAGTTTATACTTGGAAGTCCATGTGTACATAAATATTGGTTGGGGGGTGGGAAAGGCTTTCGTTTACTGCAACTTCTCCACTTCTTGCATTTGATAATTTCCATGTGGAATCGCCAAAGAAACAGTTTCTCAGCAAAAAGCAAAGAGTGCAATTGTGGATCACACTGGAAGAGTTCATTTAGCTTGCAATTGTTTCAGCTGTATCCATGCTATATTACCTTATCAGCAAAGAATGGAAGATCATCATGAGGATACTTAGAGAAGTACCTTCTCAGAAGCTTTTTGTCGAGCTACAATGAGAAAGATCAGTGTAAGATTATCGGGACGCAATAAAAGAATGCAAAGCTATAAATGTCATGCTTCTCTGTTTTGGGTGCTTTTGGTCATAAGCATGTTTTCTTCAGTGCCATTTTCCCACAGAGTTCTTCCAGATAAATACAGACCTTCAATTCATCAACTTTGATTGGCAGATTGAGGCGATATTGTGCAGACAGAGCAACATTAATCTCATAATCAGTAAGTATCTTGAAGTTGCTCTTTTCCATGACCTGCGTAGATAAGCTATTACAACACAAATGAGGTGCCTTCCGACTCAAAGCAACTCTATTTAAGCCCCTGAAGAAGGGACAAGCTCTCCCCAACCAAAACCCAGAAGGAGGAGAACAAAAAAATAGGAAAAGCAAAATTGAAGAAATAAGTGTGAAATATAGTTTAGTACTTGGTCTTGTCACATGGAAGTTGATAAAGTCAAACAAAAAAAATCAGATTACTATGCATTCTATGCTACATATGATCACATTGCAAAAGGCATAAGCATATCATGAAAAGCAGTGACTTGATGGGAAATTGGAGGCATCCTAACTAAACGGAACTTAGATCCCTCAGAAATACATATATTTGGTCACAAGAGGACAAATTGTCTAGCAATCAGAAAGGAATAATTCAAGCTAAATCAGGTATGAACTATCTATGAAAGCTCTCTAAAACTCTGTTAGAAAAGAGACTAGCTGGAATTGGACACACAGAAGCATTGCGACTGGCAAATTAATCATAGCTATGCATAAAACTATTTTGATGATCACATCACACACAATTCCACTTGTTGACAAGTTGGAGAGACGGGATGAGCTGAAAACAACATATCTGAAATTTCTGATTGTCATAAGATGTTCACTAGACCACATTCTAGGATACTATGTCAAAAGCTCAGGAAACAATAGATCAGATTGTTCCTTTAAGTATCATCCCATTAAAATAGGGAAATGTTACCGATTTCGACTGCTCCAAGGATGCATCATAAAGACTCATCATACAGTTTGTTCATAATTCTTAGTCATTTTTTAGATATTTCAGCTAATAAGATTTCATTTTCCGCTTCATGTTATCTCTTCTCATTTGCAATTTGGTTAGCACAGTAGTCGATATACCTGCAGCAAGTCGGTCAAAAATTTCTCTTCCGATGAATCTATATCTTCCGGAGTCAGATTCTGCTGCTCCAATTTCCTAGCCCCGTGAACCGGATCAAAAAAGGAGTGCAAATACTGCAAAAAACGATCCACGGGAGTTGGATCAAAATTCCAAGGCAACAAACGTGTCGCCTAAATGGACAGGTCATGAAAGGAAAAAGGAAAAGGTGGTGAAAAAAATACCATCATCTCCTCGAATTGAAGATTGTACCAAGCACGAATGGCGTACTCCACACGACCGCAGAGCTTTACAAACTCAGGCCGATCGGCTTTCCGTTCTGCAAAACTCGAGGGAAAAAAAAAAAAAGCTTCACCCTTTCAGTAAAAAGCCGCGATCAGAGACGTTTCCGCAACGCTGTGCAGTACAATTCCGGCAAATCAAGGACGACGGGAGCATTTTGGACAATTTTAGCCACTCCCCTAGCGTGCAAAATACAACCTTGCAAATCGAACTCGAACCGGAAGACAACGACCGGAAGACGCGAACTTCGCGGAATGCGAGTCGCCGGAGGAGACCGACGCGATCGAGACGGGAACTAACCGATGAGATTGGACAGGGCGGCGACGAGGCGGTGCTTGAGGATGGGGATGACGGACTCGCGCTCCAAGCGCATGAGCTCTCGCTTCTTCTTCTTCCCCATTCCTTCGTCGGCGCTTCGTCGGCGGCGGGAATCGAATCGGAGCTCTTTCGGCGAGGAGATGAGATCCTAGAGAGAGAAAGAGGATAGAGCGAGAGAGAGAGAGAGGGGTCCTTCCCCATTCATAGCGGAGACGAGGGGTCTTCCTCGTTCGTCGCTGCATGCTTCTCTCTCTCTCTGTGCAACCCGCGCCATTCGGCGGGAGCGCCATTTGAGCTTGACTGTTTCGAGTGCGAGGTGATGTCCGGTCCAATCGTTGGACCGGACCCGACCGGTCCGGTCGTTCCAATTTTGTTTAAGACCCTATTTATTTATTTATTTAGTTATTTGGTATTTCGACATCCTAGTGTGGAGGTCCAGTCCAACTAATCTTTCTTTTTGGAGCATTTATTTCATGGAAAATAAATAATTCTAAATTTTTTTTTGAGAAATTAATCACTCTTGCTGCTTACAAAAAAATGAATTGACGAAAATTATTTTCATAATCCATGAAAATATTAGTTAGATAATAAAAACGTTTTCAATTTACTAATTATTTTAAGCAATACGAACGATCAATTTTTCAAATCACTCATTTGTTGTAAAATAAATGAAGCATAAGAAACCAAAAAAAAAAAATTAAATTAAATCCTTACCAAAAAAAAAAAAAAAGCCTCTAACAACAAGAGTAGTGAGAAAATTAGGAGGTAAGTCCTCAAAATTAATGGCTTCGTCAACTCTTGTCCTAAAACTTTCGATTAGTGCATCGAATTCTGAAACTTGTCACGTTCTTATATTTCATTCTTATATTTCATTCATCGCGTCAAGTCCGTTAATTTCAAATGGAAAGGTGCCTTTTTTTTATCATTATCTTTCTAATTCTAAGTAATTTTTTAATATTTTTTCAATAAGTGAAAATAGGACAGCGTAATTTTTCGCTCTCTCTCCCTCGGAGAGTCACTCGACAGCGCGGCTCGGCTGGGCCTCTCACCCGGCAGAAAGACCTTCAAACCACCCCCGGTCGAAGTCCCAGCCTCGGTCACGCAAGCTCGCTTTGAACTTCAACGCCACGAAGGTTATCTTGAAAGCTAAAAACACTTCAAACGTTACGAAAGGAATCTGAATTTGCCAAAGCCAAGGCCGAAACATCGACCAAAGCAAATCATTCGGCCAAAGCTTCTTCCCGAGGAAAAAGAATATCATCTTCTTGGCGAGAAAAACGAATGTGCGAAGGCGAAAATATTCGAAGTCATTCGATTTCCAACGCATGCGTACAGGACCCACATTTTCTCCGGCCATTATAACCAGTTCTCTCTAGAAAAGAGACTTTTAGACATGGGTTCTCGCTCGTCGCGTGATCTTAATTCGTGAGTACTTGAGAAATGGCACAAAGACAATCATAACCAAACGAGAAATACCCGCAGCAAAAGAGGAGAGAGATACAAAAGCCGTAGACTTATCTGACTGATCAAATGATAAGAGAAAGAGTTACCTCCTCCGTCAGGGCCCTTGGGAGCAGACCGAGCAAATCATCGACTCAAGGAAACAAACATGAAACAACACGGGTTCAATCAACTCACTGCCTACCTACATCACGACTAGGCCAAGGAAACTAACCAGAAAGAATCAGGTTCCTCGGCCATTCAAAACATTCCCATGTCTGTACGCGCACTTGGTCGGTTACACATCCCGAAAGAAGACCCAAGGTGGTGGATCAATTTGCAGCTCAATCTGGAGCAGTATCATAGATGGGTAGAACAAGCAATTATGGAATGGTATGAGATGAGCAATTATCGGGCTGTATATCAGCAATTCATTATTCCAGGAGTCAATGGATGCCAAAATTACAGAGACGAACTCTTGTGGAGATGAGAAGATGGAGAAGGAGAGCAGAATCACAAAAATAAGGCTCAATCATCCTTTTCCCATGTTCGAGATGCCCGGAAAAATTGTCCTACCATAAAAATTTTTCTCAAATGCTCATCTAAGATCTAACGGCTAGTTATATACACTGTGCTGGGTTGGCTCTTGTATGGGTATGTACAGAAACCTATCCTGGACGGTTTTATCCAACACATGCGGATCTCGAAAACCTCGCAACTTGTTGCTCCTATAAACTATCAAGTCAAAACTCCTGCTACAGGCATCTACTTCTAATGGCTTCTTGGGGTCGCCTTCTGACATTTTGTGAGAAAGATAAATGGACAAGTCTCTGCTGCTATTGATTCCATGAACCCAAGAACGGTTTTCCCATTGGGTCGTTTAAGCTTGAGTTCTGATGTGGTAAGTTTATCCATCCAGTGTCATTAGGCATGAGGGAAGTTGTTGGGTCCCGCCTATTCATGTAATCGAGAGAATGGGCAGCTGGAGGTAAAACATTACTCATGCTGGGCATAGGCCCGCCTACCAGACCATAATTCCTTGGAGGAATAAACTGCTCTGCAGAGCCAATGGCATCATATGAAGTGCTTGATGGACGTAGTTGATTGCAATGTGACAAGACACTGTACAAACCCTGATCGAGATTGCTTGCACTTCCTATACTCTGACTCAGGGCACATACTGTGCCTGAACTAGTCCAGCCTCCACGAACATGACGTTCACCAGAAAACCAGTTTTGGTTGGATAAATCTCCACCAATTAGAGAAGGTTGTAGAGTGTCAGGCACACGAACAGGATTCACAGCCCAATCTTGCGTGTTGACAGGAAGCACTTGCTCTGGCCTCTGGAATAAATATCTACCTCCATCGGGGAAAATATTGTTGGACATATTTTGCTGCATGTAGACAACCTCGTTTCCAGTCTTATGTACTTGCTCCAGGGGCATAGATAGACTTGGCTGCTGATGGAAGTGACTGGGGAACCGAGAATCTTCCATCAAAACACTGTTTGATGGAGCAAAGTGTAACTCTGTAGGTTTCTGCTCTTGACTGTAAGACATCATGTCCTGGCCCTTAAGAATAGATTGGAGAAGCTCATTTTGGTCTGGATTTGGATAGGATTTCAGAGAACCCTCATTTGATTGTTGATGCAAGTTGCATTCAAGATCCATCCAGTGCCCTCGTTGCTCATCATTAACCGGCGGATGGGTGAGTTTCAACTCACTGGAAGAAGTGCCATGAGGGCCTGTATTAGACTCATAGAAAGGATGGAGCATGCTTACCGGTTGCCAGATGTTACCACCACCAGAAGAGAGAGGAAGTCCCTGACCAGCCATTCTATTAGTGTGGCTCAAGGTTCCCGTGAATGCTGATACACTGTGAGGACCATTATCTGATTTTGAGGTTGCTCTATTATCTACAGACTCGAGATTCAGATGGCTAAAATCATGGCAGCCACTAAGTGGGGATATCTCCTTCATCGATGGGTTGTGGCAAGACACAGGAAGAGGGGTTCTCGAGAATGCTGATACATTGTGAGGACCATTATCTGTTCTTGAGGTTGCTATATTATCTACAGACTCGAGATTCACATGGTTAAAATCATGGCAGCCACTAAGCGGGGATATCTCCTTCATAGGTGGGTTGTGGGAAGATGCAGGAACAGGACTTCTCTCTCCATGCACAGCAGAAATATTGTCTACTGAATCAACATCTTTTAGATCATGCACAGATCCAGGAATAGGCTCTTGGTCATCCTGCATAATTGAAGCGAGGCCAGTGGCTTGATCGTTTCTACTATCGGGGGAAAAGTCAGGTTCCGGCTCTTCATCATTCTCCCCATCAAAAGCAAATTCTGCTTTTGTGTCATCGTTTTGATCCTCCGAGGAACCTGAAAGAGACTCTTTCTCATTTTCCATGTTGAGTGTGTTCTGGCCCCCATCAACACTTTCATCCACAGATACACTTTCAGAAGTTTCTTCCTCATCCTCACCACCCTGTCAGAAGAAAACACATCAGCAATGCCTAGAGAAAAGCTGCAGGACTAAATCATATGAAGATTCTTAACGCAGCAGACTTGTAGAAGTTCATGTTGGGGTGAATTTCAGAAAAAATCATAGCTCTTTGTAAATGTTTTTTTTTTTGTAAAGGCTCTATGTAAATGTTCATGCATATGGTAGCCAAAAAATGCAGGTAAAAGAGGAGGACGGTAAGAACCTCTGTGAAAGATTCTACTTTTTCGTTGAGTTCTTGCTCCAATGCCCTAACCATATGATGTTTCTCCTCTTGCATGTTCCTCCACCTTGCATATGTAGAAGGGATATCTTCTTTTGCCAATCGCACCCTAGGCAAAAACAGATGCTCAATATACATATACCAGGAAAATAAAAACTGAAGCTATAATGTAAGTAACTCACCAGTATTCATGCAACTTGTTCCGTTCCTCTTCTACAAATACTTCATACGGTTGTACATTGAAATCATCAAGATTGCCTAAAAGAGGTCTGAGTGACTTGGAGTGCATGGTGGTACCAGATTGCTCCATGCTCTTGGCAAGTTCATGCTGCTTCTTACTGATCTGAACATTTTAAACAAAATGATCATATGACAAGGAATAGATTGTACCTGTTACTTGTCTAGAATGCCTTCACGCTTATATATATACTAATAGAGTTGAAAAAATGATTGATCATATGACTACTTCATGTCCAAAGGACCAAAAAAGGTGAAGACTCTTTTTCGTCATGGGACGATGGCCGAACTTGACACAGATGCTCCTTAATCAAGTAGATAAACATAGACAAGAGAGGATTTCATATTGTTAGAAGAGTGCAGGTGGCCAAAAAACAGGAATAATGTACAAGCCAACTCCAGTACCAATATCAACAACCAATCTTAGTAAATATTATGGTTCGTAGCACAACTGATATGCAAGAACAGACAATGGAAAAGGAGATTTTGAAGGTCAAAAATATAACAGATTCTCATCATGTCACCTAGTCGCTTGAACAAGAAAGCACAAAAGGACAAACTATGACAAAGCTTGTAGCAATTTTCCACAATATTCCAACAATCATACTAAGAGAAGCTTAATTAATATTTAAGTTTAAGAAGCATTGTTCCTAAGCTTTACGACATGATAATGTTCCAAATATGTTCAAGGTCCCCTAACAATAAAGAAAGATTGGAGCTGAACCAGATAACTGAATCCGTGCTCATAGCCAGATAGTTTGAATGATAGAAGAAAGAATATTATATGCTTCTGGCTCAGTGAAACCTGAGCTTGGCAGCACTAGTATATGGTGCCTGATTCTTGCCGGAACAAGGGACATGGAAATGCTTTTAAAATTCACATGCTTTACTGATCAACCAACAGGTAAAAAAATTCTCAGAGATGGAGATACATGTGCCCCAACTAAACTGATTCACTCAATTTCCAAGCTGTGGCCTTTTAGTCAACCTCCCTAAGGTAAGAAAATACTGACCTTGATGTAGGACATGTATTTGGCTCCATCATTGTAGATTATGCTACTTTTGCTTAGCTTTTTGTCTTTCTTTGGCTTCTTGTGCGCCTTAAGCACATTATCTAAGACAGCAAATGAAGTGCTGGTTTTGCCCTTGCCTTTCTCGCCAATCCTGCAACCAAAGGTTTTGCGAGATTCATAAATTGTAAACGCATGCATAAGTGGACATGACCCCTCATAAAATGTATTTTAGTAATCACAAGCAATGAAAATATTACATCATTCCACATTTATGATGGCTACACATGTTATTTAATCAAATAGCTTTTCTGGAGCTGCCAAAGTATAATGTCTCCAACAAATAGGGTTTCAATAGCACTTCCTATCGAACATTGACCTGTAGTAATTTTTGGAACAGTGGAAAGAAACCAAAAACAATTTGCAACAGAATAAAAAGGGAAAAAAGAGAAAGCAGAATGAGAGAAGCACAACAAACTAAACAATTGTACATTAAACCAAACAAAAGAACCCAGAGAATATAGAGACCACACTTCAGAAATTTCAGAATAGACACCACACTAACTTCAAAGAAACAGGAGATTCCCCTATCAACCTATCTCCTTCAGGAAGGCTTAAAGGCAAACATCAAAGAACTCTTTGCATGGATCAGTTACCTCTTCTTTGAAACTACACCCTTCGGAACAGTGGATAGGTGCTTATCACTGTTATTTGACCTCTCATCTCCATCCCATGAGGAAAATTCAGATGAAGCAGAGACACTCTCTTCAAGTTCACGAAATATGGATCCGTTTGCAGGTGAAGAGAACTTTTTTCCTGCATTCTTTCTGGACCTGCTGAAAGTGAAAGGTAAATTCTCAATTAGATGTTGTCATCGTCAATATGCATATAGAATATATAAGAAAGGGACGAGCCTCCGGATCTTCTGGACAAATTCTTTTTCTGGGTCCTTGCTGCTTTCCCAACTCTCCTTCAGCTTCAGCAAGCATCCTATAATACTGCAAGGGGGAAAAACAATTGAGATGTCAATGCAACTGCAGTCTAACAAGCAAAATACTGAAGAAAAAAGGGGGCTGAACATGTTTTACATACTCATTGTGATATTTCTTTAAGTCTGAGTAGTATTCCTTCTTTTCTTCCTTTAATTGCTGTTCACGTCTAACAACCGCATCAGGATGCAAATTACCTGATTGAAGTGAAGCACCCCTGCAGTCACAAGTTTCATTAGGAGCTCAGAATCAGAGAATTCCCAACTTTCCATTTTGAGGAAGGAAAAGGTCAAACTACCAGATTATTTTAAATTTCCTTTTTGTTAATTATGACAGGCAGGGGGTGATGAGACTTGACACTCAAAAGCACAGATGCAGGTAAGGCTGCCCAAATAACTGAAAAATTTTAATGACCAAACGCAGAAATAATCAACCGTTACTTCATAACCAAATGTCAGGAAGGAATGGAAGGTACAATTGGATGATTATAGTGGTGTTCAATACAATGAGAAAAAGATCAATTCATAAACAAAATAGAGAGTTAAAATTAAATAACAACATGCAAATAGCACTCTTTCACAAAGTTAAAAGTTTCAACAAGCCCTGCCAAAATACAGACATTTAAAAGTCAACACGCCCTATCAAAATACAGACATTTAAGCTGAGCCCAACGGTTAACTTGACTCTTTCAAGTCTAAGAAAAAAATCCCAATCTAAGAAAGCAATTTTCTTCTGACATGCAGCAAGTATAAACTACAATCTCACAGAAAATCAGAATGTTTTCAATCCATATTCAAATACATATCAATAAATTTTCACCAAGCTTTCAACTATTCCAGTCCTACAAGCAAATTCAACAGTTCTTCTACTTTGCCTAATACTATTCCTCCTGTTGATGAACATGGCTCATAGAATACGATCTGCTCAGAGATGACCTAGTAAGGTCTCAATTTTGTCAATCCAACAGAAAACCTTCGGCACATGCACAAAGAACAAGGACTCCCTCCAAATATGTGGATTTTCGAAAAAGTAAAGAGATAATTGTGCCAGCTGTTGAGAAAGAATATCAAATGACTAGGAGAATTTCCAAATCCCAAAAAGCATGACAGAGCTTCTCATATAGGAGGTTCATAAACATGATGATTTTCTGTGAATTGTCAAGTTCAATTGCACAAAAGAAATTCACAACGTACAACAAAAGACACAAGGTTTGGCGTAGAAAAGAGGACAACCTGTAAGTGCCACGGTCACCTAAAACAAATTATTACATATCAAGAATACCTGATTGGGCAATAAAACAATGGAAAGAGCAATCACAACTATGGATGGGTATGCTTTTCTTGATGAAAGGAAGAGGAAAAACTGCTTATGTCAGAAATTGCACCATGCCAACATGAAAGAGAGTAACTCTCTATGTTGGACACCGGACCATGCCACAAGCACAAAGCGTATCAACGCAGAATGATACTTGCAAAGAAAATTATCTTCAACTGAAATATTTCAAATCAAGACTAACCACTTGTTTAAAGGATTTCCGAAATGGAAGTTATCTCCTGAGAACAATGATTTAACAACTTCCTTTGCCTCTGCTTCTCTGGGAAGAAACTGCTTCAGAAATTTTCTCTCACTTTCTGATAGACAACTTTTCCAAGCCTGCATGTTCCAATTGAAATACCTTGGTTAGTTTCCAGAGCATCTGAACATGCAAAAGCACAGGCAATTCACATAACCATATTATATGAAAATACCTCATGGGAGAGCACATCCTTCAAACTCTGCAAGTCAAATATTTCTCTCGGGATATCAAAGGCATCAGCCAAGATATTGTGACCATGCGGCGGAGTATCAACAAACGTTTTCAAATCTCTCCAACTCACGCCAATTTGCTCCTTCTTAGCGATAACCCTCGCTTGGTTCACATCCCACTGAAGAGATATATGAGACTTTGTGTTTAAGCCATCTTCTACTGATTCCACACGTTTCCTTTTTGCCCTAGATTGTCCACGCAAAGTGCTATCAACATTAGCAGCACCATTTGACAGCTTTCTTCTTTGATCAGCAGCCATCACAATAGATAATGTCAAAACAAGACCACGAAACACATCACGCTAGCTAGAGGAAAAAGCTCTCTTGAAACATTGAAGGAGTATCTTCCATCCACACGTAATCTGAAATCCATGTGCAAATAGATTAAAATTGCCAGACAGCAGTTAACAATAGTGTATGATGTTATTGCGAAGACAACTATATAATCATCATTTCAGTAGTTGTAGCAATTTATAGATGTCTACAGTGTAACCTAAGTAGAAAAACATGCTTTATGCACAAAAGATTCATAAAAAAAAAAAAAAAGTGAAGAGATGTTTAAGGATAAAGATTGACTGCAAAGCTTAGAAACGATATTCAATCTGTCAAATTAGGGCGCGTTTATTTATGCTTCAGTGGAAGCAAATTTCAATTGGTCATGGAAAATACATGTGAATGCGTGTCAAAATTTGTATATAGTGAAAGTTTCGAGTGTAACAAGAAAAAAAAAAAAAAAAAAAAAGTCCACGTGCGTTCACTGCATAAACTTCATGCTTAAACCATAATTCTCAGACATACATGACAAAATTGAAAATGACATACCCAACGAGCCAACACCCAATGTACTTTGGCTATCAACACCAATACAGACACTATCACAAAAGCTACATTTGAATATTTCCCTTCCTCCAGCGCCAAAAGAAGGATAACGAAGATCATGTATCCTCCAAAAGATGCCAATACAGAAGAAAACACTACCGCTCCCACAAATTTAAACATTATGCTAGGCACAAAAACAAATGCAGATCCTAAGACAATCGGACAAAGAAACAGCAGACAAAGAACTGAGGCTGTTATAGGTTATTTCCAATGACCCATAAAACTACCAATCAATCCCTCGAAAGGCATGAAAATGGCAATGCAGATCAATGAAATTAAACAATTTAGATGCCCAATTTCACAGCCCCAGCATTCAAGTTCCAGAACGTGATCTCACACAGCATAGGAACTAAAAGTGCACTTGGTTAAATGAAGTTTCCAATATGAAGTTGATATAAAGAGTACATGTACCAGGAGATCTCTATATTTCTTCTATCATTCAAATTTTTAAGAGAGGAATACGATGCCTCTCCCAACCGATTAACCAAAAAAAAAAGGAAAGGCAATAAAGCAACCAATACTCTAATATTAATTTCTCATCCATTCACAAAATCCTAAACTGGAAATTGGAGTAAATGCAACACTCTAGAATATACCTTAAGACCATAAATGACAGTATAAACTGTATAACCCATGCAGAGTGTAGATGGGTATCATGAACCTCCGAAATAAGTCACATTCTAAGAATTAACCAAAATAAGAGTGGTGACTAGATAATTGGGGGAAACAAACTAGCCAAACTCCATCTAAGAAAACAGCATAAAACCGAACCCTTCACCATGGACACTTCATTAAATAAGCCAGAATGGTCAACCTAACCACCCCTTTGCATGCTCTAACCAAAACTTATTCCTACCATATTGCGAAGAGGCCAACAAAAAAAAACAAAGTTTGACATCAGTCAGGAAAGCCCCAATTAAGTCCTCCGCTGCACACCCCCTCAAACAGCAAAACACGAAAGTCCACCCCAATTCACCGCTTGCCGAATTTGTCCCGAGAGACTCCCATCAAAGCAACGTAAAAATTGACGCATCACATCCCCCATACGATCCATAATTACACATAGACGCGGAAATACCACCAAAAAGTCCAATTCGCGCGCATAAAAGGCAAAGATTCAACAATTCCCCCAATCCCAAAACGTACAGAACCCGTGCGGACTCAAAACTTCACGAACAAATCAATCAAAAAATAAAACAGAAAAAACGAAAAACCACAAACACGCACGAACGACCGACGGATATCGAGGCTCCCCCCCTCATTAATCAGCAAAGCAGAGCAAACCTAAATTCGGAAACAAAACCGCAGCTGCCCCCACCCACCCACCCCGGCGTACCTCTCCGCGCGGAGAATCGATTCCTCCGGGGGGCCGAAACCCTAGGAAATCGGCGGCGACCCGGACCGCTTTTCTCCCTCGGGAAGCGCTGGCGGCGGCGGCGGAAAAGCCCTCGTCTTTCGCAAGGCAATCGGCGGCGGCGGAGGAAACCCAGCAGGAGGCCGCGAGAATCGGCTCACCCCCACCACCCAAAAAAAAAAAAAAAAAACTCGAAGGAAGGAAAGAATTGAATGAATGAATGGAAAACCGCAGAGGAGAGAGAGAACGAGAAGGGGCGGAATGGAGCAGGGCGGAGAAAAATCCGCGTTATCCAATTCGGTCTCGAAGAGAGAGAAAGAGAGGGAGGAAGAGGAGAGAGAAGGAAGACGCAGGCCACGAGAATATGGCAGATAGAGAGAGAGAGAGAGAGAGAGAGATCGATGGGGGAAGGGGCGACGCCTCCCCCGGAACCGGACCGCTTCCCCCCCTCTTGGCGCGCGCTCTCCCGCTCGGCTCGGCTCCGCTCCGGCCAGCGGCTCGGCTCCCCCTTACTCCTCGGCCGGTGGGTTCGTTCCTGCCGGTCCGGTCCGGTCCGGTTCGATCTCCACCGGGCCGTCGGACCGCAGGCGACTCTTCACGGATTGACCCGTCTCTCCTCTCTCTCTCTCTGTGAAAATCTCACCACCACCACCTCCTTGCGCTATCAAATTGCAAAATGCAGATTTTGCAAAAGAGGGTGAGCTTTTTGTAGGCCCCTTTTTTCTCTATGGCTTGCCCTCTTTCCTTCCTAGATGTACTGGAAAAAAAGGGATTCAAAAAATTTGCTAAACGGGGAAACGCGCGGTCCTGCCGGCTATTGGCGGATCCATGGTTTTCATAAATAGTAAGGGGATGGCGCTTGCCCATTTTAAACCAATTTTTGGTAGCTTATTAATTTTTTGCATCGTGTTTTTTCGGTGGTGGAACGACGTGACGGTCCGTGAGCATTTTGATTTCGGTATGTATTGGGATGAAAATACGAAGAGGGTTCAATGACTTGCTAGATAGATACAATCGTCCTGGTCATTTACTCATTGGAGTCGAATTTAGATAAGGTTCTCGTCATGACAACAAAGGAAATATCGCTAGTTGTCGAGTAGGGAAAATTACCAAAAAAGTTTTAAACCTAATGTACAGCGTGGCCAATTGAATTTTAAACTCTTTAATTTTCAATTTAGCCATTCACCGAAAGGAAGAAAAAGGAAAAGGAAAAAAAAAAAAGATAGAAAATAAGAAAAGGTTCAAAAACTTTTAGAAAAAATTGAAAAATATGTCCATTTCAGCAATAGTCATGCCACGTAGGATAGTTGTTGCTAACTGGACCATTGTGTAAATTGTCAAAATGTTTAGAATTAATTTGACAAAATTAAAAAGTCTAATATTGAATTGACGGTCGTACAATAGGTTTATGACTATTTTTAGTAATTATCTATTACGTAGGACAATCGTCGTTGACTGGACCACCATGTAAATTATCAAAATATTTAGAACTAAATTGGCAAAATTTTAAGATTTAACATTGAATTGGCGGTCGTATGATAGGTTTAGGTTTAGAGCTATTTTTAGTAATTATCTATTTATCAAACAAGTGTTAGAAAAAGGAAGTAAAAGGAAAATTATACTAACTGTTTTTTAAGTTTGGCCCAATGTCGTCTTTAGACTTTTTTAATTCATCTAATGTGATCCTTATACTTATTCATAAATGTCCAAAGTAATTATTTTGTCTAATCAAATAATGGAGAGTCAGCACAAGCCCCTGAGCTATTGCGAAATGTCCAGTCTAATCCATTAACTAGAAATGTATAATATAATCCCCAAATTTTAATATTTTTTATCAAGTCCTTCAACTTTTCATAGTAAAGTTAAATTAGTACGAATGCTTTGCAAAATTAGTAAATGACAATACCCACCAACAACCATGGGGTCTCGCAAACTAACACAAGTGTTGGAAAAGGGAAGGAAATTATGATAAAGGCCAAACAGAAGTCAGACTTTTCCTCTCACGTCACTACTCACATTTTCAAAATAAACCAAGAAATTAGTGATAGATTTATATTATTTTAACAGAAGACAGCTTGCTTTGGGCCATTAAGAAGAAATTAACAAAAGATGAGCTTCGAGAATGAAACTTATGGGTCCATTAATTCAACATTGTGTCCTCAAAATAAAATAAAATAAAATCATCAAATGGTCAATATCATAAATAAAATAAAGTTATATGAAAAAGTAAGAAAATCGGAGGCCGAAGGCAAAAAACCTAGGACCCGGTCCGCCGGATGGTAGGAATGATTGAGCCGAGTGGCTGATCTTATTATATATTATTTTGGTTTATTTGGTGGGGTGAACGGTGGACTTGAGGGCATGAAGTCAACGAATTATGCATGCTTTTCTTGTTCCGTAGGTTTTTTCTTCTGACCAGCCTTTTCAAGGAAACTTCTGCTCCATTCTGAAAATGCCTAAACATGAGGCGGGAGTTTCAAGATAAAGCAAATCTCATGCAGTTTGAGGAGGGTGGACTGCCCAATTCGGTGATAGAACATTTCCGTGATGTTGGTAACGAGCTATAGAAAAGTAAATTTAGCGCGTGGCTTTTTTTTTTTTTTTTTTTTAGCATGAATAGTGCAGACAACAATTTTTTGCAAAGGAAAACATTTGAGATGGTATTGAATTTGAATGGCACGAGGCTACGCTCCAAGTTACTATGAACATGGGTTATTTCTACTTTCTTGCGACATCTTTAGTCTTTGGCTATGTACTTAAATTAAATTAGTGTGTGGGTTACATTGGAACATGTGAAGGTAACTTTCTCAAATAAAAAATGGAAGGAAATGTAGGGTTAATTTGGCAACACTTTTCCTAAGGACTTTGAACGCCATAAAGGTCTCAGAGACAATGTTAGTGAAGCAATTTGGAAGCTGATTTGGCAAATGCAATGTATTTTTAAAGGGTCTTTCTCTCAAGGCAAGTCCATATCAATTTTGGCATTTCTTATTATCAAATGCTGGATACCATAAGTAATGAATTTTTATTTCAATTTTACCCTTGATTATTTTTCTCATCCCTCTCTCGTCCCTTAATTTTGCATTGTTCATCATCTCTCTAAATCACTCGCTCTAGATTGTCAAGTCACCAACGGATGCCAACAATTGCTAAGGTCATGCGACCCTTGACCTATGCCTCACGTGGGTCGCTTGAAGTCGCATGAGACCTAGGTTCGCACAACCCTTGGTGAGGATGGTACCTTCTGCTAAACGGGAAACGCGCGCTCCTGCCGAATATTGGTGGATCCATGGTTTTCATAAATAGTAATGAGGATAGCGCTTGCCCATTCTAAACCAATTTTTGGTAGCTTATTAATTTTTTGCATCGTGTTTTTTCAGTGATGGAATGACGTGACGGTCCGCGAGCATTTTGATTTCAATATGTATTGGGATGAAAATATGAAGAGGGTTTAATGACTTGCTAGATAGATACAATTGTCCTGGTCATTTACTTATTGGAGTCGAATTTAGATAAGGTTTTTATCATGACAAAAAAGGAAATATCTCTAGTTGTCGAGGAGGGAAAATTACCAAAAAAGTTTTAAACCTAATGTACGGCGCAGCCAATTCAGTTTTAAACTCTTTAATTTTCAATTTAGCCATGTACCCAAAGGAAGAAGAAAAAGAATAAAGAAAAATGAAAAGGAAAAAAAAAGAGAAAATAAGAAAATGTTAAAAAATGTTTAGGACTAAATTGATAAAATTTAAAAGTCTAATAGTACAATAGGTTTATGACTATTTTTAGTAATTATCTATTATGTAGGACAACCGTCATTGACTGGACCGCCATGTAAATTATCAAAATATTTAGGAATAAATTGGCAAAATTTTAAAGTTTAATACTGAATTAGTGGTCGTACAATAGGTTTAGGTTTAGAACTATTTTTAGTAATTATCTATTTATCAAACAAGTGTTAGAAAAACAAAGTAAAAGGAAAATTACACTAATTGATTGTTAAGTTTGGTCCAATATATAATGTTGTCATTGGACTTTTTTAATTCATCTAATGTGATCCTTAAACTTATTCATAAATGTCCATAGTAATTATTTTGTCTAATCAAATAATGGAGAGTCAACACAAGCCCCTAAGCTATTGCGAAATGTCCAATCTAATCATTAACTAGAAATGTGTAATATAATCCCCAAATTTCAATTTTTTTCTATCAAGTCCCTCAATTTTTCTTAGTAAAGTTAAATTAGTATGAATGTTTTCCAAAATTAGTAAATGACAATACCCACCAATAACCGTAGGTCTCGCAATCTAATACAAGTGTTGGAAAAGGGAAGGAAATGATGATAAAGGCAAAACAGAAGTTAGACTTTTCGTTTCACATCACCAATCACATTTTCAAAGTAAACCAAGAAATTATGATAGATTTATATTATTTTTACAGAAGATAGCTTGCTTTGGGACATTAAGAAGAAATTGACAAAAGATGAGCTTCGAGAATGAAACTTATGGGACCATTAATTCAACATTGTGTCCTGAAATAAGAGGAATTCATCAAACTGTCAATATCATAAATTAAATAAAATGTTATAAAAAAGTAAGAAAATCTAAGGCCAAAGGCAAAAGCCTAGGAACCCGGTCCGCCGGATGGTAGGAAAGATTGCACCGAATGGCTGGTCTTATTATATATTATTTTCGTTTATTGGTGGGGTGAACGGTGGACTTGAGGGCATGAAGTCAACGATTTATGCTTTTTCTTGTTCCGTAGGTTTTTTCTTCTTACCAGCTTTTTCAAGGAAACTTCTGTTCCATTCTGAAAATGCCTAAACGTAAGAGCGGGAGTTTCAAGACAAAGCAAATCTCATGCAGTTTGAGAAGGGTGGACTACCCAATTCGGTGATAGAACATTTTCTTGATGTTGGTAACGAGCTATAGAATAAAAATTTTGGCGCGTGGCTTTTTTTTTTCTTTTAGCATGAATAGTGCAGACAACAATTTTTTACAAAGGAAAACATTTGAGATAGTATTGAATTTGAATGGCACGAGGTTACATTCCAAGTTACTATGAACATGGGTTATTTCAACTTTCTTGTGACATCTTTAGTCTTTGGCTATGTAATTAAATTAAATTAGTATGTGGGTTATATTGGATCATGTGAAGGTAAGTTTCTCAAATAAAAAATGGAGGGAAATGTAGGGTTGGCTTGGCAACACTTTTCCGAAGGACTTTGAACCCCATAAAGGCCTTAGAGAAAATTTAATGAAGCAATATGGAAGCTGATTTGGCAAATGCAATGTATTTCTAAAGGGTTTTTCTCTCAAGCAAGTCCATATCAATTTTGGCATTTCTTATTATCAAATGCTAGATACCAGACGTAATGAATTTTTATTTCAATTTTACCCTTAATAATTTTTCTCATCCCTTAATTTTGCATTGTTCATCATCTCTCTAAATCACTCACTCTAGATTGTCAAGTCACCAATGGAGGCCAACAATTGCCGAGGTCATGCGACTCTTGACCTCTGCCTCACGTGGATCACTTGAGGTTGCATGAGATCTGGGTTCACACAACCTTCGGTGAGGACGATAGCTGTTGCTTCGTGCTATTTCATCTACCTGTGGTTCAAATCTAGATCATCTAAGATGCGTCACTTCATCATCGCCTCACCTGGGATTACGCGATCTTAGTGGCCTATCACTTGGGGTCAAGCCACGAAGGTTGTGCAACCTTGACAACTTGTCACCTTAGTCTACCGACTCCAACATTGGCTTGCTTGGGATTGTGAGACCTTAGACGAGGGCAATAACTTCTCCTTCATCTACTTCGCCTCTGGTCCAAATCCAATTCTCTTGAAGTCTCGCGACCTTTGCAACCCGTCGCCTAGGCTAGCACGATTGCCGACAACCATCGCCAGAGCTGAAGGTCATTCTTGCAATTTGTCGTTTGCCTAAGTGGTTGAGAATTTGCAATTGTTTTATTTTATAACTAAAGTCCTTTATGCAAACAATATTTGGTCAACACTATTTGTATTAAAGCGGGAAAATTGTCCAAAAGTCTTAAACCGATTACAGTTTTGTCAATTCAATCCTAAACCTTTCGATTTTGCCAATTAAGTCCTAAGCCTTTTTGCACTTTGTCCATCGAGTCCATCCGATCAATTTTAATTGAAATTCATTGACATGGAGATTGACCATCCTATATGGCATGATTGGTGCTGATATGAACAAAAATATATTATTTTTAATTTTTTTTTTTTTCGATTTTTGATAACCTTTTAAATTCTTTTCTTTTTTTTTTCCCCTCTCTCTTCTTCCTCTATCAGTCACCCAACCTCTCACGATTGCCCAGAGGTTACAATTAGCAAAGGTAGACCGTCGCTAGCTTCTAGCAAGGGGCAACCTCATTTGAGGCTAGAGAGGCCACCCTCATGTGAGGCTAGTGAAGTCGCCCCTCGGCAATTCTTGACAACGACAACCTCACCTGAGGCCGGCGAGGCCAACCCTCCATGATCACAGCCTCTGGTTGGGCAACCGATAGAGGAAGAAGAGAGAGGAAAAAAAGGAAACAAAAAAAATTATAAAAATAAATAAATAAAAAAATACGAAAGAATATTGAAAAAAGTAATTAATTTCATGCCATGTTGCTTAGCTATAGCATACCTCATGTAAAGGAACTTCAACCTTGGTGATCTATGGTAACAAAAAATCACCAACTTCAAACTTCCATCATTTTTTTTTATGAAAATAAAATAAAAAATAGGAATAAATTATGAGGAATTGCCAATATGAATAAATTCAACATAACTGCAAAAAAATGATATATTGATATTGAAACGTATTTTCATATAGTTTGAATTGTATTGTCTCAAATTGTCATACAAAATAGCAAATTAGATAAACATGTTTGCCGTATTAAACTTTCTCTATACAAAAATTAGCAAACCTTGCAGCAATTCTATAATTTTCATTCCCATTTATTTTCATTCCATCTTATTCCAATTAATCAAATGACACTAAGTAATGGAGTGAAGCTTGTGTTCTCATTCTAGTGGCTTCATCCTGATAACTTAAACATGCTTCAATTTAATGTAAGTGATAAGTAAATTCACTTGATATTATAATTGACAAAAAGGTTGATGATACGAGTAAAGCAATTTTCACAACATTCCTCTACCATCACCCTCAACTTTGTTATCTTTCATGGATACAACTCCATAGAGTGGCATCATAGTTATATCCGTTAATTGCAACAATCAAATGGTGTAGAATTCGACTGTGAATACCAACAACTTGTAAGCTTTGAGAACAAGGATATTACCAGAGAGGTCCTAAACTTATTACAATTGTGTCACTTCAATCTTAAACCTTTTAATTCAACCAATGTAGTCTTCAACATTTTGCATATTTTTCAATCGAATCCATCCGGTCAATTTTACTTAGAAAAGTCTGATATGGATATCCAATTAACATCGGTTTGCAACTTGAAAATTTAAAATAGACTTTTTCATCGGGTCTGTACTAGCCGGTACATACATGGATGTGAAGAACAAAATGGCATCGTTTCCCTCACACAAAACAATGCAGCTTCCCTAAAATAAAATAAAATAAAATAAAATAAAATAAAATAATAATAATAATAATAATAATAATAATAATAATAATAATAATAATAATAATAATAATAATAATAATAATAATAATAATAATAATAATAATAATAAGCCTTCTTCAAGTCCCAAAACAACGTCGTGTTGGCTTGGAAAACAAATAAACGCTTTGTAGCTCCCACATAGCATATCAATTTTCACACAATTCTAGATGAACCCTAGTTTGATCTCGCCCAAAATTTAAGCAAATTTCCCCTAGATTTGATCTCATCTTGCCATTTCCCTCAAACAAAGTCGTTCTTTTGTCAATTGAATTCTTTGATCGAGTCCTCCTTTTAGTCGATGCCTTCATCTGTCGCAATCACAGACTCATTCCTCCAAATTGCGAAGACATGTCTACAACCTAGTTGAGACTCGATCTGTCCATACAATCTGAAACGAACACAACCAATTGTTGTGGTCCCGATTTAATTATGTTGTCAACAGTGTTAAGCAAGTATGACAACTCTACATGGTGGTCCTAAAATCAACAAAGAACAATTAATAGGTATGTTGTCATTATCTCAAACTGATTGTGTAGTCCTTATCTTATTTTTATAATTCATTTGCCTAAGTTTTTTAATGCGTATTTTTGCTGGTTGGAAGAAAAATATTCTTGCATGATTCTTAAACCTTGATGGTCACTGTCACATACCTTCAACTATATAATGAATGAAATGCGGTAAGAATTATGTAAGGCCACGAGGCATAAAATTTAAATGCACAAACCTCAACTAATACAATTGAAATTAATGATGAGCGGTTGCAGGTTCCTTACAGGTTCCACTTAGAACTTGAAACCTACCCTTAGATATAGGTTCATCGTTTTATGGAACTTAGAACCTATTCGTCGGAATCTAGAACCTGGAACTTACTCTATTACAAGTTCCAAGGTCGGTTTTAGGTTCTAATAGGTTCTTTTTTGGGGGGGGGGGGTTTATATTTAGTTAAGCAAAATGAAAACGAATGCAACGATACTGAACAAGTTTGTTATTCACCAAAGAGGATACAAAATGAACAAAATTATCAACAAAGGAAATATAGTTGGCAAGAAATTCAACTACATAAAAGAGAGAAAATGGAACAAAAGTTTGCATTGAAATGGATGTTGCTGCCATGTAAGAGGAAATAACCAACTCCTCTTAATTCTACTTTTGTCAATTTAAACATTTTAAATGAAGACATTTGTATCAAAAGAGCTAAGTTTCAATAACTAGATTTCATTGTTGTTCCCCAAAGAGCAAATGCATGGTACCTATTAGAGTTGCTATTTTCCTAGTATTACGAGTTCAAATAAATACAATTAAAATGAGAAGTCATTGCATGAATCAATACGCAACGGAATTCACAAGGGCGAGCATGTCGATCAAGACAATATTGAGGAACATAAAGAAAATATAAAGCAGGAAAAAGTAAAGAAAGATGAGTTTTTTTTTTTTTGGGAAAAAACTACGAAAAACCCTAAATTTTACCCAAAGTGACAAATTTACTCTAAACTTTTTTTTGTGACGTGAAAAATCTTGAACTTTGCCAACTGTGACACATTTACCCTAAATTTTTTTTTTGTGAAAAAAAAACCCTAAACTTCGTCATGTGACACATTTACCCTAAATTAAAGGGCATTTTGGTCTTTTTACTTTTAAATTTTTTTTTTTTTTTTTTCTTCTCTCTTCCCTCCGTCGGCCATGGCGGAGCCGACGGAGGGAAGTTGGCGTCAGGCGAGGGTCCCCCCGCCTGGGCTGGCTAGGGTCGCTCCCGCTGGCATCGAGCGAGGGCCTCCCTCGCCAAATCTAGGCAAGGGCACCCCTTGCCCGAGTCCGGCAAGGGCATCCCTTGCCAGCGTCGGGCGAGGGCGACCCTCGCTGGACACCGGCTTCCCTCCGCCATGGCCAGCGGAGGGAAGAAGAAGAAGAAAAAAAAAAAGGAAAAACAAAAAAAAAGTAAGACAAAAATGCCAGATACAAATAGTTAATCCTTACTGGACAAGCTACGAGAATGTTATCGAACAAGTCAGAAACCAGATACGAATAAGACAGTTCAAAATAGAACATGAAGCGACTCTTGAGGAGGAAGCAACTGACCATTGATAGTTATCAAATTGGCCTATAAATACAACAAGCAATCTAACAAAGAATCCCCTGAACAACACACAAAATTATTTTATCCTGCTTTTATCCTTACTTAATTTAGCTTAGCTATAATTTAAGATTCTCATCGTAGATTCAATTCCGGCGATTGTCTGTATCTCGAGCAATATTGTTGATTAGATTTCAGTGCTAATTCACTGTCCAACGTCATTGATTAGATTCAAATGTTGTGTTCTCATGTGCATTTAGCATAAGTGTTTACTAGGTGTCATTTTCATTGTCCAATGTCATCAATTAAATTCCGATGTTGTGTTGTCATACGTATTTAAGAGGTGTATTTGTTAGGTGTTGTTACTATTGTCGAGTGTCATCGATTAAATTCCAACGTTGTGTCCTTATATCTATCTAGGGGCAGTATCTACTAGATGTTATCCTTATTGTTTAGCATCGTTGATTAGATTCCGATGTTGTGTCCTCGAACTTAGTAGAGAGCAGTGCTTTCTAGGCATTATGTCGATATCCAACGTTGTCAAAGTATCTTCGATATTGTATAAACCACCTTAATTTTAATAAGCTTTCATTATTATATTAAAGTGAGTTTAGATGACATTACTGATTAGGTTTCGACATTGATTATCTTTGATATTAAGCTCGTGCTAAGTCAACTACTTTTTTGAATTCGAGATTATATGGTGTATAGTCTTGTTCACATTTGACCCTCTCTATCCAAAACTAACACCTAAGTCTCCTTTAATAAAAACCAAAATATAACACTTAGTTAAAGATATTTTGTTGCGAAATCTAAAATTAGCAAAACAAAAGTGTAATGGGAAATGCTAGTAAACTAAAATAAGTATTAAATGTCTTATCACATATATTCATTTCACTTTAACTGGTAAACTCTATTTACTGACGATAATCTCCTCATTAAGATAATCCATATCTTAAAATAATAAATAAATAAAGAAGAGAATAAATATTCCCTTATTAAATATATAAAAAGGAATTATAATACATAAAGATATAAATATCACTTATCTAACTCGATTTTTTTTTTTTGCATTCTCGATGCACTCTTCAACATGAATTAGCACAGGAATGGCTCTCAATCAATCTTGAGTGTAAATCAAATCTTTCACTATTTTAGGAGTTAAAGAATTTCGAAAGCCATCAAAGCACATGACCTGATGTATTAAAAGTTTACTCTAAAGTAGTAGTAGTTACGGAAATAGACAAAACATCCCGACCCATTAAAGAAATGATCTTATATTTTAAGCCACTAGTTTTCCACCACCTCAAAAAGTCAAGATCAATAATATTTTCATTTTTTTCTTAAAGATACTCATCGAGCTCAGATTTGTTGTCATGCACCCTTATTGGTTCAAGTGCATAAACATTTTCTTCCAAGCTTAGGCATCATACTTCTTTATACTTTTATTACCACCCGCATTGGTATTGAAACCATTACTACTTGCACTCAAATTGTGGCTACCAAAATTTTGATCACTTGAAGTAGTTTTACTCGAGAGGAAATGTGGAAAATACGGGTTTTATTAGTTTAGTAATTTTACATCAGCTCGGCTCAACCCGACCTCCCTTTCTCCCTTCCTCCTTCCGTGTTGTGCCAACCCTCTGACTGGCTTGAGGGTTTTTATTGCAACACTTAGGGTTCCACTCCGATCACCTACCTATTGTGCCATGCTAACCTGACCTCCTAACCATTCGACTCACTCAAGGGTTTTAGTGTAGCACTCAAGGTTCCACTCCAATTACCTCCCTTCTTGCTAAACCTCCGACTCGAGGGTTTTATTGTAGCACTCAGGGTTCCGCTTTGATCACTGTTTTCCACTCAATCATGGTTAGGGTTTCACTCATCAACACACTATTCGCTCAAAGGTTAGTTTTCGAGTGGTTGATTTTGATGTTCATAGCATTCACCTACTTTGATTGTCATGGGTAACTTTCACTTTCATCTATTCAAGTGACTACGTCACCCTTAAATGCGCTCTTAATTTCTTTTGTCGTTGATCTTTAACTTAGGAAGCTCTTATTCTGGTGAATCAATTTGTAAATATTTTTTAAATTGTTGAATTAAGAAAATCATGAGAACGACATCTCTTTCATATTATTGTTTTGAAGTTTTCATGTGTCCGGCAATGTCTACGGGTTCATTGTTGTTGAGAAACTCCACACTTATTGCTCTACATTTATGGATTAGTGAAAGTAAAGATTGCTCATAAAATTCATACAAACACTCAAGTGCGTCCTTCACCTTCTAATGCATCTATTTAATTTTCGATCCATTATCATAAATTTATCCATACAAGAAACTCATATGATTTAATTTAGCTCTAGGATCTAACACAACCGCAATCAACATTATCATATTCACTTTATCTAAACTTCCATAATATTTGTCAAATTTTTTCTTTCATTTTCATACCCATAGCTTGAAGTTTAGGATTCGAAGCATCCGTCATATCTTTCAAATATCTATACAGATGAGCTATCCTTTCAAAATAATCATTTGAAGTAATATATGAACTCTCTGACGTCCGATTGATGACGTCATATAATACTTTTAGAAATTCCGAAAGAATAATAATATTTTCCCAATCATCATTTTAGGAAGATCATGGTTAAGCTCATTTGCAAAAATTAGATCATCTTCTTCCATCATTTAAAAAGATTTTCTGAACTTTATGATGGTGCCAAACATGAGGTAAGCTAAGTTCCATTTGATGGCAATGCCAAAAATAACCAAATTCTTATAAGTGATCTCTTCACTATCAATGTAAGATTAAAATGTTTTGGTTATCATAAGAGAACTACTCACATACCTAACCACATTTTTGGATACATGCATTAGAGTCATGTATTATATTTAAGCTATCTCTCACAATCAAATTTAATATATAAGTCGTGCACCTAATGTGCAAAACACTACCATCTAATATCAATAACTTTTCTCTAGAAAGTTTTTCCTTCAAATAACCAATAACAACATCGTTCGAACTAGTATTATTCGCTGTAATTGTGGAGACAATTTTTCCCCACTCATTAATGCATTTATCCACCATTTGCCCAATCTTTTTACCCTAGTATCTATGCACCATCACAAAATTGATTATTTTTTCACGCAACTTCCAATTTTCATTAATAAAGTCAGATACAAAAAATTCAGGTTTTGAATGGAACTCTATGTATCAATCACGAGTGCAATTCTAGAATGAATCTTTTCAAAATAAGTCTTCAAACAAGTTCTTTCACATAAATACAACTTCATGCAATATTTAGTCATTGTAAATCATGATAAATATTTGAAGAGAGGTTGTAATTCACTAACAAATTCAAAAAATCCAACATGATCAACTAAGGAAAAAGATTATTCATCAACTATAATGAACCAAGTAACCATTTGCCTACAATGCTCTTGATTAAATAACCATGTCGATAAAAAGATGTTAGTATTAGAATCTTCCCTTTCCTTGTCAGCCATGTCTACATGGTGCAAAAAAATTATGTCTCTTTTCTACATTGCGAGGAAACCTTTTACATGTGGTCAAATGCTTCCTCATTGTAAAAGTAATGTTACAAACATACTTAAATCCAAACCCACAATGAATGCACTTTACTTGATATATTTTTTATCCTTATCATTGATTCTCGCATAAATATTCCAGTATTCAGATTTATATTTCTTATCACGAGAACGAAGATGAAAACCAAGTACTTTGTTTGTAACAATCATGGTAGGAAATGGCTCTTTTTCATTTTCATTGTTAGATAATTCCAATTCTGTGATCATAGTCATCTCTTTACATCTCTCCACCTCCATTGACGTGTTATCTTGATACATTAACTTCACACATACACAATAATAATATAATGTAGTTATAAATTTCAAAATAAAGATCAAACATTTACAATAACTAAGAGAATAAGCATGGATAAAAGATCGATGTAGAGAAGCTAGAGATGACGACAAAAACAAGAACATTCACTGCCTTGTTTTTATTTTTCAATTGAGTCAATTATCTAATAATCAAGCTATGACAGAGTATTAAGTACTCCATAAGTAAAAGATAATAGAAGGTTATGGTTCAACTATGGGGCAACTGAAAATGCTTAATTAATTAGTGTAAAGATTAATATTCTTTACAGGAAAAATACAAGCAAATACGAAACTTTAAAATGCCAATAGCCATAAGAAAAAGACACTCAACTACAAAAATGCTCAAGGGCAAGTTAACTAAACTTTCTCAAATCACTAAAACGAGGAGCAAGAAAGATTAATATGAACAAAAAGGCAAAAAGTAATAAAATTTTCACTTTCTTCTGGAGCTACCCATGAACACAAACGTATAAGCTCTCTCAACTATCGCATATGCATCGAGATAGAAATATTACCGGATCTAGCGGACCTCATTGTCAAAATAACAAAGTACAGCTAATGTTGAGAAGTTGGACAAAACATAAGAAATATGATATTGTCTTTCATTTTACTATCAAGCTTTGTGTGAATTTATGCGTAGCATCTAGGATACATCATAAGATGTAATTTACACAATCTCAAGATAAATCACCTAAAGAAAATGATTTCAGCGTCATCTAATGAAATAATATAGCAATCAATGCAATATCATACCTCGTATATTTTTAGCCAGATTTAGAAGGGGATGCATATCATTGTGGATCCATCTTGGCATTAATCCTCTTACTAGGAAAATCAACAAAGAAAATAAGGTTAACAATCAAATCTAACTTTCTTGCTTGGAAATTATAATTGCCAATATCCACTATCTGGAAGTTCACTCAAGTCCTCCTTATAATTCCTTACAATACTATCTACCTTCTCCCATGATACAATTATAAGATACATTTAACTATGTCTCTTGGAGATGAATCTTGAGTTCTTTTCTTCACTTTTGTATATTTGTGCTGAAAATTGCAATGTTTTCCATCAATACCAAGATTATATATATGTGAATATCCTAAGTCAAAATAGGGTTGACGTCTTTTGTTTCTAATATTGTCAGATAGATGAAATTGAGAGAAAATGTGCATCTTTTCTGTTTTGGAGTTATCGAAAGGCAAGGGGCAACCGAGAGGAGCATACTTGGTTTGTGGCCATACCAAACGAGCTTGAAGATCTCAGGGTGGCCAAGACTAACTTTGTCCTTACTTCGTGGTCAGAATTTTGACTTTCATGTCGATTTGGTATTGAGAAAAGCAAATCTTAATAGAAAGGAAAAGAACTCTCGATGCCAGTTGAGCATTGTCGTTTCCGACGAGGTTAGGGACGATGGCTACCAATGAATGACGGCAAGTGGCAGCTACCAATGAAGGACGACAAAAGAAACGGGAGGACAGAGAGTGGAAGAAGATTGAAATGGAGAGAGTTGGCAGCATCGTTATACGAAGTAGCAACGGTTTCGGTGGCAACATTATGGGTTGTAACAGTGGTGTCAAGGGTGGCAAGGAGCATTAGGGGCATCACAGCATCGCAAAGAGGAGAAAGCGTCAAGGAGACAGAAATGTGAAGAATGAAGATTGAAGAAATTAAGTTTAGATTTAGGAATCCTAATCCGATTCTAATTCTAATTCTAGTTTTGATTCCATTAGGAACCCAGCTGCCGATTCCGAAAAAAGAGGAATCGGGAACCAGAACTAGAACCTCTCTCCTTAGAACTAGGAACTGTACTCACCTCTAATTGAGATGAGAAAATTCAGCCTTTGTTGGAATAGATACTTAAAGCAATTTTTTTAAGATGAGAATACTTGGCCTTTGTCATATGGATTCATTAAATAAGATTCATGAAATGATATTATATAATAAAATGTTAAACTGCTAGAGAATACTTTGGTGACACTTTAGGCTACAATATTGTATAACTAGACTAATAACATCTCTTGTATTAGAGTTCAAAGTTTATAATGTTTTTATAATTCTCTTTTATGTTATTTAAATTATATGAACACTCACCTTTAGAGAGAGATAATATGAATTTGATTAAATATTACATTAATTTGTTGAATGTGCAATATGTTGCAAAATCTCATTGTAGAGTTTTCGTCAAAATGTGTATATGTTATATATTATCCATATAATATATTTAGCACTAACTCCAATACACTCATAAGTTTATCTAATATGAAAAATTTACAAAGCAATATATTGCATGCTAATATAAGAAAAACATATTTTAATATGATATTATGTTATCCCTACATAATATGTCCATTCATGTGCTATTATTTATCCCCTCGTTGTGTAGTTGCTTATAACATATATTGCGTTTTTTGTAAGATGGAGATGAGCAACAAGTTAGAATGTGTCTACCTTTTTACAATGGAACATTTTTTCCATTATCAATACTTGAATATGTTGGGAGGAAGATGGATTTAGTACAAGTAGATATTGATACAATGAGTTATGAAAATTTCATCAAAGAAATCAATAATGTGGTAAATTTGAAGAGTTTTATTTTAAGTTTCCTTATAAGTCTCTAAAAGATGGGTTGAGATACACATGGAATACAAGTGATGTTGTCAATCTAGTTTTCAGTTATTTTTATAGAACTTTAAAGTGAATATTCCAACTAAAGATAAACACCCTCTTTATTATTATAAGAACAAACACATAACACCTATCAACTCTAATACTCAACATTACTCACCAATACTCACTACACTCATGTACTTCTTTGCCACTCACTATACTCACAACACCACCTACAACACTTTCTTTTTCCTTCACACCCATACATTTTGTCACTCACTAGGTAACACCATACACTTTCTATAACTCTACTCTTTTTTTTTCCTCTCTATACAGAAGTTAATAAGATGAGCTACCTATTTATATAGAGTTCCATACTAACAAAATACAAAAGCAGTACACTATGGAACGGATTTGTGTGTAATATAAACTTTAACTACTCGCTAGGGGATTTTTAACCACAAGACTTAACTGACAGTAAGAAACTTTAACACCACAATTACTAACTACTTATTTTATATATTTGTTTAGCGGAGGGAGAGAGACAGTGATTTCTCAATTTGCTTCATGAGTTGATTGAAATATATGGAGAAAATTATGCAATTGATGAGATATGTGAGGGTGATGGTCAGGTCGTTGATGAGAGTGTTTGTGATGATGCTAGTTTAGGTAACAAGATAATTAATAATGGTGATTATACTAACATAGAGAGTGATGAATTTATAGTGGTTGATGACAATGACGATCGATGCAAAATTCTTGACCGATGATGATGATCGTGATAATAAGGAGCTTAAAAGTAAGGAAGAGCATTATGAAATTCTACAGAAGGACCATAAATAATTTTATTACAAAGAACCATACACGAGATTTGACCATCCTAATGATTGGTGTGATTAATGTAGCTGATACCAAAACTGGTTACCACACGGGATACTATGAAACATATCGAGATAAAAGCTTGGAGTTTGATATTTGCGTGAGAAATTGATGATTCTAGAAGGAGAAGCAAGATTCCTAAGTATGGTTTTAACTATGTTGTGCATGTGTTTCTTGTATTTATGATGTTTGATGGTAATAGGCATTTCAAAGATGCACTCAAAAAGTATTTAGTGGCTAAATGTGGATAAAAAAAATTTATGAAAATTGATAAGAATACATTAAAGTAAAATTTGTTCACCAAAGTCACCCTTAAAAAATTATTAGATCTATTAGATGTTCATAGTGGATTATTCCATGTGAAGAGTTATTATTTAGCACATACATATAATATTAATTTCAAAAATATGAGGATGACATGCTCTTGGTGGGCAAACCATTATCTTCCTATAATAAGAGTAATCAATTAATTAAAACTATCACTTTTAAGAAGTTTTTCAAGGGGTAATCGAATTGAAATGTAATTATGATTCAATGTATGAAGGCTAAGTTGTTTTCTTATAAAAGTGTTGATAGGAAACTATATGAATGACTATATCAAATTATGGGATTATGCAAAAGAGTTTAGGTAGAGAAATTAAAGGAGCATTAATCGAATTGAAATGTAATTATGATTCAATGTATGAAGGCTAAGTTGTTTTCTTATAAAAGTGTTGATAAGAAACTATATGAATGACTATATCAAATTGTGGGATTATGCAAAAGAGTTTAGGTAGAGAAATTAAAGGAGCATTATTCTATTAAAGGTTGAAAAGCTTAATATTCAATCTAAGATGTTATTTGAGAGAATGTACATCTATTTTGTTACTTGTAAGAAAGGGTTTCTTAGTGAATGTAAAAAAATTATAAATTAGATGATTGCTTCTTAAAATGAATTTATCAATGTCGAATCTTGTATGTTGTTGGAAGGGATGCAAATTATAAGATATTCCCAATTACTAGGGCAGTTGTCAAAGTTGAGTGTAGTGATACCTAGACTAGGTTCTTAATAGTTTCGATGTATACTATCAACATGATCAACCCATATGGATAAAATCCTGTCATAATTAGTGACAAATAAAATGAAACTTCATGATTTAATTTTTATTCATTATATCTCTTAGATGGTCACACTTGTAACATGTGTCTTACGTTGCAATCATCTTTTGCAAAGTTCTCTACAAATTATGGCTAAGTTGTCATTTGCAACTAAGCATAAAATATGTATTAACACATCTACAGGAAAGAAGTGCAATGAGATAAAAATGCAAAGATTATTTTGGTAATACATTAAGAACAATATTATGATAAAAGTCTGATGAACACTATCAAGCATTGAAAAAAATCAATCATGTTACATGAGTTGATGTCAGCATGTGATAATACTAGCCTACTCACCGAGCAACACATGTTGCCCGGGCCCCACTGCTAGCTAGTGAGACTTCTGGATTTGAATTTGGCTCTCTCCCTTTCTTTTTCTCCATTCTCTCTCCGTACCACAGCAGTAGCAGCTTTATGTCACCTCTTGCTAAACCCCACCTCTCCTTCTCTCTTAATTAATTTTAACTTCAACAAAAAGAGACTTCCTCTATTTCGTTCGCTTTCCCCTTTAAAACTTCGCACTGCTCTTTTTGTGACGTACGATAAAACCAACAGTCCGACGAACTATGTCGCCACGACCTCTGCATCCACCTCATTCGCTTCCTCTACATTCGTTGCGCATCCACAGCCACTCGTTTCTCTCTCGACTCACTCCATCTTGCCCTCTCCACTGTCGCTCGATGAACCACTCCACCTCCACCTTCGCCTTTATCTAGGTATTGATTTTCTTGCATTTACTCCAACATTGTGTAATTTTTACCATCGATTTGTAATTTTAAGGTTTTCTTTTGATTCAAGGTTTTTTTTCCTCCTTGTTCTCGCCATCATCGTCGACGAACCAAGTCGCTGTGTTCGAATCCACCTCGTCCATTGCCTCCACCATTCAACGAAACCACGCCAAACTACGTCATGTTCTCTCCGTCTCTCTCGACTCGCTCTATCTCATGTTGCCCTCACCTTCCACCTCCACTAGGTACTCCTCTTATACTTGTGCTAAGCCTTATTCTGGGAATGGTAGATATTATGCTTGATGTTAGAACTCATAGGCAACTTACGAATGAATGCTTGATTTTCTTGGGTATTAACACGTCTTTCCAACCTTATGATTAATTAAGGATGAAAAAAATGCATTTTTGTAAAAATATTAGGTATTTTATTGAAGGGTTTACTAGTTATTACAGCACTAAAAAAGTGATTAAGTTGGTTTGAATCAAAGTTTAAATCCAAGTCATGCATAGCAACGGATTCAATTTTGGTTGCTCCATGGTTACAATCGGGTCAATCTCGTGCCCATGTCTTCTTATCGAGTCATGTTTAAGGTACTCCTCTTACACTTGTGTTGAACCTCATTTTGGGAATAGTAGATGATGTACTTAATGTTAGAACTCATAGGCAGCTTAAGAATGAAGGTTTGTTTCTCCTGGGCATTAACGTGTCTTTCTAGCCTTGTGATTAATTAAGGATAAAAAAATGACTTCTCTAAAAATATTAGGTATTTTATTAAATGGCTTACTAGTTTTTACAGCACAAAAAAGGCAGTTAAGTTAGTCTAAATCAAAGTTTAAATCAAAGTTATGTCTTGTGATCAAGTCATGTCCAAGGTTATTGTTTCCATGGCAATGTTAAGCACCATTTCCTTTAAAAAAAAGTTCTCTATTTGGTGGGCATAATTGATTTTCTTACATGACAAACCAGGAGTACAAGTCCCCTCTATTAAAACATATAAATAGCATACACCAATTGCAGAGTTTATCTGAATCCTTTTGTTTTTGGTTTGGCTACTAATCTCAAAGGATATTAAAAATATTGACCGAATGAATGTGCCTTATGTTTGCTTCAACATCTACATGTGTTATCGCTCCATTGCTTCGAAGTTCAATTTAACTTACCAACCATGACATGATGACTGCACTAATTTTTATCGCAACATCTATTTTCATTGTCTAATTAAACCAAGTTTCTAAGTTGTTACCTAGAATGAAATAGGAAATATGGACAGTGCCACTTCTTCTTGACCTCTTCAGCACATTGGTCTCCCTCCACTGAAGAATTTGGAAAAAAGAAAATAGCAATGATTTAGATTTTTCTTACTCTTTTTTTTTTTTAATGACCCGGGAACCCCCGTACAACCGGTAGCCGGTGAGGTAAAACCGGGTGACGCTAGCGGAAGACCCACCACCCTAACGTTACACTTAAGATACCAAGTGCCTCCACTAGGTTTCAAACCCCTCACCTTTGAGAAAGGATCAACGGAGCCTTTATCTAGCGGAGCCCTCACGGCCAGTAGTTTTTTTTTTCTTGCTCTCTCTCTCTTTTTTGGTAAAGCAACCACATAAATTCCTTAATATAAACCCGAGGGGACACTAGCACGGGGACCCACCTCTCACGGCACCCCACTTAAGTCGCGCAATGTGACGAGTTGGGGAATCGAACCCTGGCCAATGGTGTGGCCAACGTACACCCGAACCAACTCGCCCATCACGGGGTGGATTTTTTTTCTTGCTCTCTTTGTACAACATAATCCAAGAAAAATACATTTGTGGAAAGTGAAAACATGGAAAAAAAAAAAAGTAACTGGGCCAATTTATTGTGTTGCTGCTGTAAGTACTGTCATATGAATGGTGAAAAGTGCAATGTAATCTAGATAGTTTTTGTCACATGGGTTCTTCTTCGGCACTATGCTATTGAATACTTGTTTTATGATAATGAATGTAATCAATATGCTATGGAGATTTATGTAATGTCAAAATAAAATATTCTTAGATATTGTTCAAATTATCTAGACTTATTTCTTGGGGAGCATTAATTTTTTAATTGAAATATTTCATAGTCGTACTTGTCTTTGCACTTGCATTTTCATCTCAACAATTGAACAAGAAATAAAATTGTTATATTGCACGTAAATGATGTTGTCATCCAATGTGAATGAGGGTACTTTAAGTGGACTAACCTTTAAAAATTATTGGTGTAACTGTTGTAAGCATGTTGCCGTGAGAATGTTGGAACCTAAAAAGCAACAAAAACAAGCTCTACTACAATTGTTATATTGCAACTATATGATGTTGGCATCGCCTAGCCAAGTGAGGCCAATCTAGCCGGGGTTTGGTGAGGCTCCAACAAGGTTGCTGGGCCTCATTTGGTTGGTCGCCGGCCATCGTTGTCACGCTCCAATCCTTGAACGCGCGCCCATCCCTCACCTAGTCAATTAATAGCAACATCCCAAGACGCATCGCCAACCCTTTCTTTTTAATATGCGCATGTGGAAACATAAGATAAATCCTCAGACAATAAAACAATGGAATAGAAAAAAAGGATTTCAAATTTCAACTTTAAAAACAATCACACTTATATACATTGCAAATCACAGTGCAAATATATACAAGACAATTTGTTAAGTCTGGTTCTAAACCACAAGTTCCTAAAACAAAGTTTGCATAAATGAATTAACTTCCATCAAAAGAGGCTTGTCCTATGACTAGCTAGTCAGACAGGACTGTCATTTCTTCATGCTTCACCTTTTACTCTTCAAGCCTCTGGTCTTTCACCAACGCCACATAAGGACCTGAAAATGGTTATTCAATAACCAGTGAGACAACGTCTTAACTAGTTATATCCCCTAAACCTGATTAGTAAACCAATATACTTGAGCTGCCTATGCACACCTAGATCAGAGGACTTACCTTGGCCTCAGATTCCACCTACATATTAGTACAGTTCAATAGGCACCCAAACAATCACATCACAGATCGATACCTCGATCAATCGACATAGTCGATTACATGTCAGTCGGACCACCTCTAGGTCATTTCACTCCTCACTATATAACCTCCAATAGTACACTTAGTCACAGAGCCACATTAACGCTCTCGGGTGTCATTTTCGCCAAGGTGACGTATGTAATAGACAGTTACGTGCGTTCTTTAAGGCGTCGTTTTTGCCAATGATATCCTTAATCACCAAACAACGTATATCCATAAATCACGTATATTCTTTCTCTCTCTAGCATTGTTTTCGCCAACGTGATGTATATAATAGACAATTACGTGCGTTTTTTAAGGCGCCGTTTTCGTTAGTGATATCTTTAATCACCAAACCACATATGTTCATAACGATGTATGTAATAGACTATTACGTGTGTTCTTTAAAGCGCCGTTTTCGCCAGTGATATCCCAAATCATCGAACCACGTAGGTCCATAACATCGTACCTGATTGGTCTTAGCCAAGAGTATTTCCCATTTCACTCTCACAATTCTCTCTACTTTAGCTGATCAAAGCATTATTGGTGCTAAATAATATACTCGGCCATCCACCAACCAATCACTCAATTTCCATTCAATTTAGAATAAATTCTTGAAATATCACAAACAATTCAATTCAACACAATGTAGAGCTCAAATAAATAAATGGACTGCACCATGACAATTAGCATAAAATTTCGGTCGTCGGCTATCCCAGCCTAATTTCCGAAATATAAATAAATAAATAAATAATTTCGAAAATTAATAAATAAATACTAAAAATCCAATTTAGGCCCGTATTGCCCAATTGGACGCTAGAACAGATCGGGAAAAATCCCGAGAGATATAAACTATCCTCTAGCTAAATGCGCCAACCATACTCCTAACATGCATCACAATTAATTAATAATCACTAATCTACTCTAATCTAACCATCTAATCCTACTTAATTAACACTAATCAACCCCTAAGCATAATTAGCAAACTAAGCAGGGTTTAGTGAGCTAAACTCACTTGTGTAAAGCGAAGACCGGACTATCGTGACAACGGCCGAACTTGGGCTCATGACGACACCCAAGGGCTTGGACCGAGCCTGAGATTGGCCCAACAAATCTCAGCCCAAGCTGAGGTTTACTCTTGAGTTGGGCTGGACCAAAAGCTGATGTTGCGAGCGGGGCTTGCGGACTTCACTGGCTGAACCAAAAAATTTTGTGGGTTGTTGAACCAGGCTTTGCTGGGCCCGAACTTCTGCTGGATCCGTGGGCTGCTAAACTCAAATTTTGCTGGCTTCGATGGGCTTGCAGTTGAAAACCACTATTTCAAATGGGCTGAGCTGCTTTGGTGGATCTCACAGGTGTGAAAGCTGGGGTGGCCTACTGGCATCAACAAAGAGGGCTGCAGGTGGCAAGGTTAGAGCAGAAGAATGGAGCTGGCATCGATCTAAAGGAGAAGCAGCAGGCGTCGCTACTGGAGGAGAGGCATGGATGAACAGCAGTTGGAGGATGGAGTCAACAAACTAGTGGAAGACTCCACTAGTTGACCGAACATGGCAACAAACGGCCGTTCGGTGGATTGGACGCGTGGAGATGGAGCAACTTCGTGGGACATGGGCTAAGCGGAGAGAGAGAGGGTTTCGGTTGAAGAATTCGGTGGTAGAGGAGCTGTAGGTGAGATGGCTTTGCTGGCGTGGGGCTTGCGGTCAATTGACCGGTTGATGTTGACTTTGGTGAGCCAAAATGAAGACACAAAGCGATGGAGTGGAGCAGTTGCAGGGATTCGTCTAAGGAGGGGGTTTCGAATGGAGGAGGAAATGAAAGGAAAACAAAAGCAAGGCAGAATTGGATGAGGTCTTCGGAGAGAGAAGTGAACATGAAGGAGCTGGCATGTGCGGCAGAGAAAAGTCCTAGGAGAAGTAGTTGTCTAACTTTGTTGAAGAAGCCATGGAGTTGCCCAAAAGTCAAGCAAATATCTTCCTCCCTTTAATGCTTGGTCTCCTAGATCTTTCTTGAAGATAAATCCACCCTTAAACTCAACTTTTGATACAAATGTTGCACCCCTAGGCCTAGCTTCGAGTTTCATAAATATTGGCTTCAATTTATTGCTTGGCCCACTTCAATTTCACCTCAATTGACCTATACAAAATCAATTGATACCTCAATACTTCAATTGGCATTTTTCCTCATCCAATAATCCATCTTGCTTCTCAATTTCATAATCAAAATTAATCCCCGGCCTTAATTGAACAAAAACGATCATAAACCGACTTTTTCCCAAAAAGTCTCGGTTGTCAGAAAAATCTTCTGAGATTGAGTCGACAATCCTAGAATTTATTGTGATATGATAGAAACTTCAATTTCTGGAATCGGACTTGAATTGACGGTTAATTTCTATTCGACACGTTTTTAGCATGATCTAGGCTACCGGGTAACTTTTATACAATTTTAGTGCAAATGATCTGTGGTCGATTTTCTTCGAACCACTATGAACCCACTTGATCCATTGACGACTCTCGATTGTCGTGAAAATCTCGAGGGTTCAAATACGGACACAGGGTACCAAAACAATAAGAAAACCAGTCTAGGGCCGGTCGACGAGAATTTTCCAATTTAGTGGTGTCACCCACAATTAGCCATACATCTCTACTGAACCAGTTTATCTCTTATTTCAAATTGATTTTTAACTATGCCATAATGACCTTTAAAGATGGACACGGTCAAGAAGCCGATTCTTGGTCGAATTTTCAAGTCTATTACATCTAATTCCCTTAATGACTTCCCTAGATAGTCTAGTTATCTCGAGAGTGATCGGCTCTGAAAATAACCCTATAGACGCGTCAATGAAATGCCCGATTTATTCAGTAGAAAACGGAGTTGAAATTCTGGGATGTCACAATCACTAAGGCCGGCGACCAGCTAGGGGAAAAAGAGAAGGAAGAGAAAAAGAAAGAAAATAAAAGAGGAAAAAAAAGAAAAAAATTAGGCTTGATTTTTGAGTAATTTCCGATAATAAAGAAGCGATTTTTTTTTTTTTTTTTTTATAATTTCTTGTTCCTGTTCCAAATTTTTTTTCAAAAATAAAAACCTACACAAATAGATTTTGTTCTATTTCTGTTCTGATTAATAAAAAAGCAAAAAAATAGAGAAACTAGAATATTATCAAATGCGCCCTTATCAGTCAAGAATAATAAAAATTCTGAACTAGTAGCTAACAACAATTTATTGATATCAATTTACCATTACTGTCTTCGATTGATACGTTGGCAGGCCTTTGCCCATTAATTGCACTATCTCAACACTTAGCCAAAATTAGGGATTGTTTGCTGGCGATGATTCTGTTTGATCAATTTCTCAAGTCTTGATTAAGGTTCCCATCAATAACTTTCATGTGATGTGTTCTCGATGACTTTTTGTCAAGTTATTGCTTCCCTTCAATTTGTTGACTTCTCTATTTGTTAGGGACTTCTATTTTATCAACCGAGCACTCAAATAACTAAAAATTGATCATTTTTTGGAGCCAACAGTTTCTTTCTGAACAGCACCTTTAATGGTAGAAGCCTTTATTGATCTAAGGACCCATATCATAGCAACTTTTCACCACATTATACATACAACAGAAAAAAAGAAGAAAAAAGAACCAAATGAGAACTTTTTACCATCCTCAATTTCTTAAATTCCCAACTACAGTTACATAACTTTGTATAGTGAGATAGACATTACAAATGGTACTTGAACATTAAATAAAAGAATGAAATGAGAACTTTCTACCATCCTAAATTTCTTAGATTCATAACCATATGTCACATAACTTCTTTACAGAGCGATAAGACATTGCAAATGGTACTTCAGCATTAAATTCGATAAATATTCCGCCGCTGTTTAATGTGAAAAGTGGTAAGATTAAAAAACATTTGAATTTCATCACATCGATTTACCAATCTGAAGACGCATTTATTACATCCGTCGCTGTGCCCCTCCTAACATGGGAAGCCCAAAAAACTGTGTAGACCCTCCAAGTCATGGAAAGAAATATCTGTTGTCGCAATTTCTATATTGTTGGAATGTCTTTTCCTCTTAGGATTATGACATGAAATGCATAGGATCGAACATCAATATCAAATACCCGTTCCATTATAATGTCATAATCACTTGTACTGCTTCGATTAAAGCCCAAAGATGCATCACAAAGCTACGAAGTTCAACAACCAAATTATCCAGATTTATACTAGGTACACCGTCGTCCTAAAGATTAACTCATTGAGAACCGATCAGCAGCCGCCTCTCGTCGAGGAAGTTGTAAACCGGCACCTCCAGATTGAGCGGCGCGGGTCCCTTCCGGGCCCGGCCTGAGATGTCATAGTGTGAGCCGTGGCACGGGCAGAACCACCCGCCATAGTCGCCGGCGTTTGGCAGCGGGATGCAGCCGAGGTGCGTGCACACGCCCACGACCACGAGCCACTCCGGGTCCTGGACACGCGCGGAGTCTGGCTGGGGATCCCGGAGCGAGGTCCAGTCCTCGCGGCTCGCCCGCTTGATCTCCTCCTCCGTCCGGCGCCGGATGAAGACGGGCTTCCCGCGCCACTTGACGGTCATGGTGCTGCCCGGTTCGATGTTCGACAGGTCGACCTCAAGCGACGCCATGGCGAGCACGTCCCTGGTGGCCGACATGCTCAGGACCAGCTTGACGATGAGCAAACGGACGGCCGACGCGTAGGCGAATCGCCCCAGGCCCAGGACGAAGTAGGCGAAGGCGCGCTTGCTCGGCGACCCGGGAGGCAAGCGCTCGTGGTTGTACTCGTCGTAGACTATCCTCGGGGTGGGGTTCTTGATGGCGGCCGCGACGGGGGGCTCGCCGTCCGCCACGGCGATGCTTTCGCCACGGGCCGCGAGCGCTCTGGAGGCGAGACCTGATTCGGATCGTTCAAAAAACAGAGTGCAAATTACTAAATGACAAGCATGAAAATGGACCTGAAACTTGTGACGAACTATGCGACGGCGCGCCAACCGACCCACCTCTCCCCATAAGGCGAAACGGCGGCTTACTCGAGAAGTATCCGGAGAAGTCGAGCGGCGACGAGCCGGGATCTTTCGCCGCGGCGGGGACGGCGGCCGTGGGGAAACTGCTCGGCCTCCGGAGAGGGGAGAGAAGAGAGAGCCGCCTCGCGGCCGCTGCAGCCTTCCACATCCTCCGCGACCTTTCTCGCGACGTTCGAATGCCGACCACCTCGCGCCGCTCTCGATTATAGAGAGAGGAGAAGAGGGGGTCGATCGATCCGGAAAGATTTCCTCCGCCCTATTCTTGTTCTGCAAAAAGCAAGACGGTGCTGCATGCGGTGCGGGGAGAAGCCGGGTATCGACGCGAGGCGGGGATGACGAGCGGGCACGTGGCGGCGCCTAAATAAAGAAGAAATAAAAAGATAAAACAAAAAAGACAAATAGCCGTCTTAGCTCAGCTGGTAGAGCGCATGGCTTTTAACCATGTGGTCGTGGGTTCGATTCCCACAGACGGCGTCCTCAACAATTATTTTCCTTTTGCGCCCGTAAACAGCAAATTTTTTAATGAATAATGCTATCGAAAATTCTGTTTTTGGCCTTTTTTATATTTATTTCCTCTCTCTTTCTTCCTGTACCTCTTCTTTTAAAATTAAAATAATCTTTAAATTAGCCACTCTAAATCCGTCTTCTATCTTTTTGCCCCCCACTTTCCAATAATAAATGCTGATTATATCGAGGTCACTTCTTTAAATCAACTGACCTCGTAATAACATTGTTTCATAGTTTTGGAAATTTAATGTTTTATGTACCAATTAAAGCATTACTCACTACTATTGCTATTTTTTTTATTCCATCTCTCTTTCTTTCCATACCTCTTCTTTTAAAATTAAAATAATCTTTCAATTAGCCGCTCTTAATCCGTCTTCTATCTTTTTGCCCCCAACTTTCCAATAACAAATGTTGATTATATCAAAGCCACTTCTTAAAATCAACATACCTCGTAATAACATTGTTTCATAGTTTTGGAAATTTAATGTTTTATTTACCAATTAAAGCATTACTCGCTACTATTAGAGGAGCATATTGAAATTTTTGTTTTTGTTAATTTTTTTTCCCATCTCTCTCTCTCTCTTTCTATACATTTTCTTATAAAATCAAAATCCTCTTTCAATTGGCCGCTCTTAATTTATTTCTATACCTATTCTTTTAAAATTAAAATCGCCTTTAGGTTAGCCACTCTTAATCTGTGTTTTATTTTTTTGCCCCCAATTTTCCAATAAATATATGCTAATTATATCAAGGTCGCTTCTTAAAGTCAACCAACCATGTAATTACATTGTTTCACAGTTTTGAAAATTTAATGTTTTTACAAACCAATTAAAGCATTACCCATTACTAATATAGGCACATATTAAAATTTGTGTTTTGGGCAATTTTTTTGTCCTATCTCTCTTTCTTTCTTTCCCTTTTTTTAAATCAAAATTTCTCTTCTAATTGGCCACTCTCAATCCGTCTTTTATATTTTGCCTGCAATTTTTCAATATACAATGCTAATTATAACAAGGCCACTTATTAAAATCATCATTATAATTGTATTGTTTCATAGTTCAAATATTCAAGTAGAATCTGCCAATTCGCTTCTACGGTAGTCAGGTATTAGTAATCCATGCGCATGTCAATTTTTTCTCATGTTTTGGCAATTTTTTTTATCCACCTCTTTCTCTTTCTCTCTATACATTTTCTTTTAAAATTAAAACCTTCTTTCAATTCACCACTCTCAACATGTGTTTTATCATTTTGCTTACAAATTTCTAATAGACATCCAAATTTCTACTGCACAATGCTAATTATATAAAAGCTGCTTCTTAAAATCAACCTCATAATTATGTTGTTTTCATAATCATGAAGTTTAAGCATTCAAGTATAATTTGTCACTTCACTTCTTGATAATAATTAGAGCATCAATTGTTATTAATACACGCACATATTGAAATTCTTTTTTCTTCATGGCACATGCTTACTAGAAATTGTTTTCTTTGGTTCGAGCTTCCTTTTAGAATATGGAAACAAGAAGATAAATTCTAAAAATTCTAGATAATTATGGGAAACTCGTGTGTCATTCTCATGACCATATTTTCATTTTCGAAACGTTTGAGGTAACACCCCCCAAAATAAAACAAAAGCTGAATTGAAATATCCATAAAATCTACGAAAAGGACAAAAAAAAGAGGGACAGAAAATAGCAAGTAGGAAGGGATCCACTCCTATCAGGTGGTCAATGCCCCAAATCGGGCCCCACTCCGAATCCGGATCCTCTGCAATCGGGTTCGGAGCTCCATCTCCTACTTCCTTCCCTCCTCCTGCTCCTCCGTTCCCCCAAAAATTCCCTCGACCCATTCGTTCTCCCGCCGCCACCGCCGCCGTATTGGCATCGTCGGGGGCGCTCTACTTCCCGATGGAGGCGGCGACCAGCGGCGCGGAGGAGGTGGAGGAGGAGAGGAAGGCCGAGTTCGATGCGTCGGAGATAGAGTACGCGAGCTACGGCGGGGAGCACCACCTCCCGCTCATCATGAGCCTCGTCGACCAGGAGCTCAGCGAGCCCTACTCCATCTTCACCTACCGCTACTTCGTCTACCTCTGGCCTCAGCTCTCCTTCCTGGTAACTCCCCCTCTCCCTCTCCCTCTTCGAGTTTTCCAGTCTCCGCATTGTCGACTTCGCATTCGGGAACTCGCTCGAACGATCGTTCGTTCTCTCGCTTAGCTTCGTGTCGCTCGCGTGTGGATTTTTCGTGTCAGTCAGGCGTTTCACAAGGGCAAGTGCGTGGGGACCGTGGTGTGCAAGATGGGCGAGCATCGGAGCACCTACAGGGGTTACATTGCGATGCTGGTCGTCATCAAGCCCTACCGAGGGAAAGGGATAGGTAATAATCGTTTACTCCTCGTTCGAAGCTGGTGGCTTCGCCTGAACTTCGTTTGATTCGTGCGGCTCCCGTTGAATTGACTGGGGGGTGAAGTGCGATCCTCTGTTAAGCTCGATTGCGTATAAAAATGCAGACTTTAAGAGTATGTGTTTGTATGAGAAGAGCTTGTGAAGATGTTCTGTAGTTATGATGCTGTGTAATGAGTAGTGCGCGACCCGATCGGCCAAATTTATCTCTTGTCTTTTTGTATTTTCCTTGCTTGTGTTGTGTTTTTGAGACGGGTGTGGAGTTGAGGTGCCATGTTTTTTCTTCTTGTTGCAGCCACAGAACTCGTGAGTAGATCCATCAGTGTCATGAGGGAGTCTGGCTGCGAAGAGGTAATTTCACATGGCTATTAAGCTTTAGAACGACAAGCTTAGTGTTTAGTTCTTAATTCGAGTCATGATTACACATACCAGCAATAGGACTGGAGAAAACTTTCTTCCTCTGCAGTTTTGTGATCAAAACTCATGTATGTCCAATTAGTCTATTTAGTGGAAATAGACGTGCATCTCAACCTAGACTGCTCATGGAGATAGAGTGTTTCCATTGCTAGACCTTGCTTTTGATTTGTCTTTAAATCATTCTACTGTTGGGAAATGGGATGATCATGGGAAGATTAGGAGAAGAGAATTCTGGGCTAAAAATTGTTTCCTAGGTATCTTCTCTTGTAATCATCTGTCGATAAGAATAGCATGGAATGTGTTACCTAATCCGGCTTTGGACATTTTTTTTTTCATCTACATTTGAAAGATCTAGTCTCAAGTCTTTGCCTTAACTTCCTGATTACATGCAAAAGAACGGTAAGTTACTAGTTAATGCCAGATGATTTATTTTGTCTTCATAGATAGTACTAGTTGGTTACTATTTTAATGGGACTTGGGATGGCAATTTGCAACACAACAAGACAACACGACTGGGACAAGATATGGAATTAGCAGGTTTGGGTTGATGCTACATGTGTTTGGGTCAATTTTGTTCCAACCCGCAAGACACGATTAATAATTGTGTTGCCTTCATTCAAATCCACCAGATACAAAATCAACTCGTATAACAAGTTAGCGTTAACGCTAACTTGTGTTCCGGTCAATTTCTGTAAGCTTCATTAACTCTGGAATAGAAAGATTAAAGTAGTTTATATGGACTTCAGAAGTTTCATTCCCAACTTCAAATAGGAGTTATGAAACCTAACTCGACACATGGATCCTGCTTCAGACTAAAGTAAAGAAACAAATTATTCTACTCCAAAGGAAACTAACTAAAACTCTTATAGAACTCAAATCCTACTCCATTAGACCGCTAATTTCAACTGCGAGGAAAGGCCTAATCTAATTAGAGCTTTTCTTTGAGTAGTCAACTGGTCAATTTTAACCAAAGCTTGGTGAAGACATCAATGATTGAACATCTATTGAATTGATTGATCCTGTAGCTTGCATTAACTGTGTTTCATTGCTTTCTCGTGTTGATGCAAATAAGGAGACCTTTCTGTCCATATTTACTGTTGTAAGCCTGTCGATCTTTCAGCAACTGATATCCAAATCTGTATTGTGTTCTGACACTGATTTTAAACTCAAATGGAGTTCCCTAGGTGTTTGAAATGCTTGAATTTGTAAACTGAAGTTTGCGGGGCGACCTATTTTCTAAATCTTTCATTGGCCCAAGAAGAAGGGTTTGATCCATGTGTGGGCATTAAGTATGTTCACATGATTCTCAATGTTCCCTTTGTCTTCTGAATTAACCTAGAAGGTGATTCTAGGAAGACCTAATTCTTAATGCGCTTTCGCACTCATTGTTGGCAGTGATATTTTCTGTATATTACATTAAAGAACTCCCAAATACTCTAGTTGAAACTTTCAGGGTAGTGTAGAATTTTACTCGTGTCTTATGACTTTCTTTCCATCTTTTTTTTTCTTGTTCTGGAAGGTGACTTTGGAAGCAGAAGTCACAAATAAAGGAGCCCTGGCACTTTATGGTCGTCTTGGATTCATTAGGGCCAAGAGGCTCTTCCGATACTATCTGAATGGAGTCGATGCATTCCGTTTAAAGTTGCTATTTCCACAGCCTGAGCTACACCCTTCTCTGGTTATGATGGCGAACGACGATGCTAGTCAGAGGCATCCTGCTAACAGACCACTGGAAGAGATCCCTGAGGAACAAGAAAGGTTTTAGCGTGTACGTCATTTTCCTTTTATTTGGATATTATAGACGTTTCACTTTATGGAAATTTTGTTTTGCACAAAGGTAACTATGTAGTCTTTGAAACTGCTGGTCTTAGTTGTATGTTCTAAATCAGTTCTGTGCATGCTTCAGAATGCCCCAGGGGCTATATATGATGTTTTTGTTGTATTTCCAGAGAATTCTTCTATGGTGAAAAGTGCTGGCAATAATTGAAGGAGGCAGGAGGAATGAGGAATCAATTGAAAGTGCTGGCCTTGAACCCGTTACATTATAGATGAATATGATCTCGCTGGTAAGCTTGACTAGTCCAAGGACAGTTCTTGTATACAATGTTCATTCAATTTTGGTTCTTCTATGCTCCAATTTCAGAGATAAAATCATATTTCCTATTTCATTGATCATATTGGGCAACTTGTATTTACGAGTTTGGAGATAATTTCAAATTGGCCTGTTCGATTGCCTTCTCTGTTCTTCCCTCTCCATTTCCTTCTTTCATTCCTATCAAAAGAAGATTAGGTATAGAGGAGTCTAGCACGCTGAAGGAGAAGTTAAGACAGCTTCCAGTAAGCTGTTAATGCATGTTAATGTTTTGAATTTTAGAACAAAATGGGGTGACGTTCATTGATAAAATGCATCATAGACTTATCTTATTCTCTAACATATTAATTTTAAATATTGAAATGCCATGAAAATTAGCTTAGCTATATTTGCCTCGGAGGTTAATGTCAGCCTAGTAGTTTCTTTTCCTTTCCATTTGGACGTAACTGTGCTATTACCCATTTGGTGGACAAGAGTCAACCTTTAGCAGCTCCTTTTTCAGTACGTTTTTGTTGGATTTTAGATAGCTCTATGATCTAGAGGTAATCATTTGATGGGCTCTGTCCGAGCTGAAAGTCTGGCATGATTTATTGCCCTAATCCTCTTGTAAGATAAAAGGGATAATTTTTAAAAGTGTCCAAAACCTCATAAACTTTTCAATTGTGCTAATGTAGTCTTAACTCTATTTGAATGTAACTGTGCTATTACCCATTTGGTGGACAAGAGTCAACCTTTGGCAGCTCCCTTTTCAGTACGTTTTTGTTGGATTTTACATAGCACTATGATCCAAAGGTAATCATTTGACACGCTCTGTCTGAGCCGAAAGTCTGGCAACATTTATTGCCCAATCCCTCTTGTAAGATAAAAGAGATAATTGTTAAAAAAGTCCAAAACCTATTGAACATAAGCCAATTCAATCATAAACCTTTTAATTGTGCTAATTTAGTCTTAATCCCATTTGAACGTAATTGTGCTATTACCCATTTGGTGGACAAGAGTCAACCTTTGGCAGCTCCCTTTCCAATATGTATTTGTTGGATTTTAGATCGCACTATGATCTAGAGGAAATCATTTGACGGGCTCTGTCCGAGCTGAAAGTCTGGCGTCATTTATTGCCCAATCCCTCTTGTAAGATAAAAGGGATAATTGTTAAAAACGTCCGAAACCTATTGTATATAAGCCAATTCAGTCACAAACTTTTTAATTGTGCTAATTTAGTCATAACCCCGTTTGAACATAATTGTGCTATTACCTATTTGGTGGACAAGAGTCAACCTTTTCAGTACGTTTTTGTTGGATTTTACATAGCACTATGATCTAGAGGTAATCATTTGACAGGCTCTGTTCGGGCCGAAAGTCTGGTGTTGCCCAATTCTTCTCGTAAGATAAAAGGGGTAATTGTTAAAAAGTCCAAAACCTATAGTACATAAGTCAATTCAATCATAAACCTTTCAATTGTGTTAATTTAGTCCTAATCCCATTTGAACGTAATTGTGCTATTACCCATTTAGTGGACAAGAGTCAACCTTTGGTAGCTCCCTTTCCGGTATGTCTTTGTTGGATTTTAGATAGCACTATGATCTAGAGGTAGTCATTTGACAGGCTTTGTTTGAGCCGAAAGTCTCGCATCATTTATTGCCCAATCCCTCCTGTAAGATAAAAGGGATAATTGTTAAAAAAGTTAGAAACCTATTATACATAAGTAAATTCAATCATAAACCTTTCAATTATGCTAATTTAGTCCTAACCCCATTTGAATATAACTGTGCTATTACCCATTTGATGGACAAGAGTCAACCTTTGGCAGCTCCCTTTTCAGTACGTTGTTGTTGGATTTTAGATAGCACTATGATATAACGGTAATCATTTGATGGGCTGTCCGAGCTGAAAGTTTGGCATCACTTATTGCCCAATCCCTCTTGTAAGATAAAAGGGATAATTGTTAAAAGAGTTCAAAATCTATTGTACATAAGTCAATTAAGTCATAAATCTTTTAATTGTGCTAATTTAGTCCTAACTCTATTTAAATGTAACTGTGCTATTACCCATTCGGTGGACAATAGTCAAACTTTGGCAGCTCCCTTTTTAGTACGTTTTTGTTGAATTTTAGATAGCATTATGAGCTGGAGGTAATCATTTGACAGGCTAGCCGAAAGTCTAGCATCATTTATTACCCAATCCCTCTTGTAAGATAAAAGGGATAATTGTTAAAAAAAGTCCAAAATCTATTATATCCAATTTAGTCATAAACCTTTCAATTGTGTTAATTTATTGTCAATCTAGTTTTAAGTCTTTCAGTTGTGCCAATTTAATTTTAAATCTTTTGAAGATTTGGAAATTTAGTCCTAAATCTTGTGATGATTTGTAAATTTTGTCTCAAATCTATATTGAATATTTGGTCAAAAGGATTACATTGGCAAATCGTTAAAAGGTTTATAGCTACATTGACATATCTTCAAAATGTTTAAGATTAAATTGATATAATTGAAATGTTTAGGATTAAATTAGAAAACGTATAAAGGTTTAAAATTAAATTGATATAATTGAAATGTTTATAACTGAATTAGCCTCTATATAATAGATTTAGGACTTTTTGTACAATTTTCCCAAAAATAAAATGTTTGAGCCTGGCACGGGCCAAAGTTGGGATGGATGTTGTCCAAGCTCTGCCATTGGTCTTTCAGCCTTTCAGGCTCTTGAGCCTGAGTGCGGTTGGGCAGTTTTCCTAACTATTCTTTTTTTCTCTCGTACCCGTTGTTACCTAGATATGGGTCGCAGTGAAATAAGTATCGTGTAACTTTAAATAAATATGACACATTTTAAATCCGTGTTTGTGCGGGCAAGCTGACCGGAGTGGATAAGATCAAGCTGGCCACGGACCACAGTGGAGATTTTGGGTTGTAGATTATCTCTATTCCCATGTCTTTTGTTTCCTTCATGACAAAGGAAAATATATTTAATGAGAAAATGATTTGTTTCTATTTATTTGGTGGTTTTATGGAAAGTGATTTCCTTCTTACTAAAAGGGGAAATTATACTCCTGCATTTAAATTTATTATTTTCGATTTGTGGAAAACGTTTGTTGTGAATTGATTAGTTTTTGGTTATTCAAATATCGAAAAGTTGGAAAATAATTTCCGAGAAGCTATTTTCATGTAAATGGATCTTTGGATTCCTTTCTCCCATCTCGAGCTTCTTAGCTCTCCTGACGAGTTTTTTAGTCATCTGATAGTGACCGAAAGTAGCAAGTAATAGCAAGTACCTCACCCTCTAACTCGACACCCATCTCTTTCCTAAAAAATCATCCACAATCCACTCCCATCGCTACATTTTGCACCTAAAATCAATAACAAAAGTACAAAACAACACGTTCACATTGTATATATTCCCCCACTACTAGTCATGCTCATTTTTCCATCTTTCCAAGCATAAAAGTCAAGGCAGAATCATCACCATCGCATAGCTTCGAAAGCGATGACACATCTGCACCAAAATTGCTAGCGACATAAGAAGAGCCGGACACTCGCAGAGCAGTACCATAGAAAGCTCCAGAAGCATCGCATACTCCCAATAATCATAAGTAGGTCGTTCCTTCCTACTCGTTCATCCACAATATCTTAGGCACCAAAATTGCTAGCGACATAAGAAGAGCCAGACACTCGCAGAGCAGTACCATAGAAATCTCCAGAAGCGTCGCCTACTCCCAATAATCATAAGTAGGTCGTTCCTTCCTACTCGTTCATCCACAGTATCTTAGGCACTGAGCTTCTTTTATTACATATCGGTAGATATTGTAAGGTACGGATTTCGTTAACAAATGCCTTGTCCATGTCAGCATAGCAAGTAATTAAGAAGAGTTTCCGGTCTTTCATGTATATTGCTTTGCGTGCGTTATGCGCCAAGACCATCTCGAAAATTGGAGTATTCTTAATTACACATTTCGAATTAATGGGTCTTCGACCCATTAATAGATGAGCGGAGTTTTTTCTAGCGGGCGCGCCACGCGACACGCGCGCCGTCCACGCGCCCCCCGGCGCGCCGTATTTGCGAAAATACCCACGGAGCGCGCCAGACATGGGCCCCACCGTACCTGCCGGCGCGTGTCCGGTTTCCCTGCAAAAATGCTCTTTTTGTACGAACGAAACCCGTATCGGACCGGCGCGCGCTGGGGCCCACGCCGTTGAAGTCAAAGGCACCGACGGTTTCGAGCCCTCCGATCGATCCGACGGGTCGCGAGCAGCTGCGGCAAGCCTCCCTCCATCCAACACTCGGGCGCAGGGGAACAGAGGCCCCGTGGCGCGCTCACGGAAAATGGGAGGGGAGGGAGGGAGGCGGAACGCGAAAGCGCGAACTGGACGGGCAAAATAAAAAAATAAAAAAATAAAATAAACAAAGTAAGAAGAAAGAAAGTCCTTCGATTTCATCATTTCTCCAAAAAAAGAAAAAGAAAAAAAAAGCGAAAAGAAAATGCAGAGCTTCCTCCACGCCCAGATCAGACGCTGTCCATCTGCTCCGTTCTTCTCGAGATCAGAGCTCGAAGAAGGGAGGGAAAAAGGAGGAGGAGGAGGAGGAAGGAGAAGCGGCGAATAGCAATCCCTCCCTCCCTCTCCCTCTCTCCCTCTCTCTCTACCTTTCTCTCTCTTCCTTTCTCTCTTTCCTCCTCAGAGCATTGGGTATTCCTTCCGGCTCTGGACCTGACTTTTTTTTATCCGATGGTGGTGCCGTCGCTGCAGTGCATGGGCTCCCTGTCGAGCGACGAGCTGAGGGCCGACGGCGACGGCGGCGCCGCGGAGGTCGTCGTCGTCGTCGCCGCCGCCGCCGCCCCCTCCAGCGCCGGTGGCCGCGGCAAGAGCCCTAAGGGCGAGGGCGGGAAGGAAGGGGCCGGCAAGCGCGACAAGGAGAAGGACAAGGAGAAGGGGAGGGGCGAGGCGGAGCGCGACTCCTCCTCCTCCCCGACGGGGGCGGGGACGGGGGCGGAGGCGGGGGCGGGGACGGGGACGGGGACGGGGACGCAGAGGAGGTGCAGCGCGAGGATCCAGACGAAGCAGAGGGCCGAGAAGGAGCTCCTGGTGCGCCGGAGGGTGGAGCTCCTGGACAAGAGCGACGAGGCTCCGGCCGCCGGGAAGCGGCGCAATGTCGGGGGTAGGCAGAGGTCGGGAGGGGAGAGCGCGAGGGGGGAGAAGGAGGCCCCGAAGGTGGAGGAGAGCGCCCCGGCGGCGGCTGCGGTGGAGGAGGCTGTTGGGGGGAGGGAAAGCGGCGGCGGCTGCGTCGAGCTGGTGGAGAATGCGGGTTCGGAAGTGGAGAGAAAGAGCCAGGTGACGGTCGGCGGCGATAATGTGGCGACCGTGGGGGAGAAGAGCGACTTTGCTAAGGTCAAGGAGACTCTGAGGTTGTTCAACAAGCATTATCTTCACTTTGTTCAGGTGAGTTTTCAGTGGCTTCTCTCTTTCTGACGACTCAGCCGTAGCTATGCACTTATCCCTTTCAGCCGGCCCTCTTTTGCGTTCTTGCTTGACATGACATTGTCTGCGCAATGGCTATCAGGAAGAGGAGAAAAGATGTAACAAAGAGAAGGCGGAAAAATCTAAAGGTTCGCAGAAACCTAAATCAAAATCCAAATCCAAGGTTAGTGTCTGCTTCACCAATCTCCAGTTTTAGCCGCCTTTGTGGTGTATGGGCTAGCTTTCTACTTATGAATGACTCGACCATGGTTTGCCATTGTCATTTCCATGAAAATTTATAGTGTAAGATGCCATATGGTTGCGATTGCTGATACCCGTTTGCATGACCTCTTCTTCTCTTGATTAGGAACAACAAAAAGGTTCAAAGCAATCTAAATCTAACTCCAAGCTCAGTGTCTTTTTCATCATTTTCTTATTAGTGTCACTCATATTGTGTTCTAGCTGCCGTATTATTGTCAGATTCCAGGCCATTTCAGTCCATTCATTTCAACTCCTCATATGTTGTTTAAGCAGTTTCTTTTTCTCTCTTTGATTGTACAAGGATTGTTTGTGCCTGAGACATATTGGACTGCATGAGTTTTTCTGTGGTTTAATCCGTCATGCTCCCTGTGAGAATAACTTTATGTTCTTTTTAAACAAAGCTGAAGGTGTTACCGCCTTTTGCATAAGTGCTCCTGTGTGCCATAAATTGAGCATTGATGATATCTAGTTCAGGTCCTCTACTTCTTTAGCATTCATTCTCGGGATAATCATTGTCACTGCTTCAAAAAATTACTTGTATGCTAGCTACAAGTACTGTGCATTGCATTGAATTAATGGTTGGAAGACCATTTTCGAAGGTAATATTTAAATATCTTTTCCAGATAATCAATGAGTAATTCAGTTTATGCATTTTCAATGCACTGTCAAGTTAGGCAGGACAGTATTAGAGTTTCAAGAAAACCATAACTAAGACAAAGGGGACCCATAATATATTAGTCAGCTTGTTGATCCATCCAAGAAGTAGGATTCTTACTTTCTTTTCAAGCCTAACTTGTATCTTTTCTCTTATGAAGTAGAATCACCCATCAGGCTTGTCAAAAAAGCAATCTGGCCATCTGTAGCAGCCTTTGTTGGGAAACGACCATCCTCTTTTTCACAAAAGCTTTTTGTTACCTAACTGGAAGAGAAGACAAAGGAAATTCCTTCCTTTGAATTGAATGGAATAGATAAAATAATCATATCTGCGCTAGTGGGGGAAGAGAGGAATAATAACTAAAAGAAGCATATGATAGATATATCACTTAACAATCATGTAACCTGAATCAAGTGAAGTATTCTGGAATCCCCCATCCTCACCCGTTGAATATGTCCAATTTGATGCACAGCACTTATGGAGGAAGATTATGTATTTTTTCGGTTAAATGGAAGAAGACCATTCGAATGAGAGGTTTATGTGCGAAATAAAATTCGACTAATGGATGACATGAGTGTCTTAAAAGTTACAACACCTTGCAACACAAAAGGTGTTCTCATTGCAATCCTTTTGCTTCTTGCAACGAAGGTCAACGTTGCAATATTAATGCCGCTATACAATATGCTTCCTTATTCCGAAATTTAGTTTTGCACACACACATATCTATGTTCTTATTATACTCAAGTCTTGGCAGTGCATAGATCTCCTGCATTGCACGCAGTTGGGCTGAATTATGTATTTCAAAATTCTAGGCCTTCTTTTCTCACATTTTTCATGAGTAAAATTTTTCTAACTACCATTCTGTATCAAGTTCCTGATTATTTCTTCTATCGAATTTAAAATTGATCTTTCCTCTCTTGGTAGTGAAATGATTTCTTGTTATTTTTTTGGAACTGTTTTTCTTGCGGTGTAATCCCATTGTAGAATATAAATGTGTGAACAAAAGCACTTCATGCTTTATTGTGATATCGTATGTGTAGTCTTTTTTTTTTTTGGGTCAGAATCTTAATGTAGTTGTTTTGATACTAATTGGCATCTCTCCAAGAATGATGCAGAAAGGAAATTCAACAGAAGGAGATACCAAGAAGTTAGCCATGAGGCCCGATCTGAAGGCAATATCCAAGGCACGTTGACATGATCTTGTGTTTTCGTAGGGTCTATCAGTGGTTACTTCTACTTTTAATTTCTAACTTTTTGTAAATTATGTGGATCGCACTACTTTTATTTGATTGAAAGAACTTGAAACATTTCAAAAAATGACATGTGGAATTATGTATAATTTCTCACGACTTAAGTAATATATACATGTATTTTTTAATTTTAAAGAGGAAGCTCCTGGTGTTCATGCAATTTGATTCTTCTCTTAACATCTTGGAACCCTCTCAAGCTTGCTGCTCTCGCATTGCTTGTCCTTATTTTTTGGAAAAAGAAGATTGTGGCCATGCGTTGTAACAATGTGACTCACTTATTCATTTTCTAACCTCAGATGCTGGAGACCAATTGTGTGTTAAATCCTAAGAAAAGGTTTGGTAATATTCCAGGTAGGTGGTTTGCATTGTTATGTTTAGTTAATGATGATGTTGGTCTTGGTCAGGACTTTCTAAGTTTTGGGACAGTTAGGATCTATATGATTTTGACATGAAAATACAAAAGAAACTTCTTCTGCGAGTTTTATATATTACTTTGAATGTCAGGTATTAATGTTGGTCATCAGTTCTTTTCACGGGCTGAAATGGTTGTCGTTGGATTTCATAGTCATTGGTTGAATGGTATCGACTATATGGGCCAAGCCTATAGAAAGGTAATGACTGTTTATTCCCTTCTATCGGTCTTTTTGAGGGTTGGAATCATAAATTTCGTTAGATTTCTGTAATTGTCTTTAGGTCTACTAGTAGATTGAATGAGGAGTGTTTACTTTTGGAATCTTGAATAGTGCATTGATTATGAAGAGGGGATTCTCCAGCTATATTTTCTCCGCACTGTTTGGTTGAACATATATTTCTTTCTTTTTGGTTCTCCATGGTAATGTTGGGGTTAAGTCTTTGGCTTATTGAAACTTTTACCATTAGTAAGTGCTCTTAGTGCCAGCACTTAATGAGGTACATCAGTTATTGAAATCACAATTTAACATGATGACATAGATGGTGTTCGGTGTGGTGTTGGCTTTTGGCAATGGCCTTTTCACTTAAGTAGTAGTTTAGTTTAGTATTTGAAAGACTTGATATTTATGTCATAACTGATTATGCCTTATATTGGATAATACTAATACTGAATTGATTATAAAGGTACAAGGATGGGGTCTGTTTGTAGTTAGGGTTAATTTTATCCTTTACTTCATTTAAATTTTGCAGCACTCATCGTTTGACTTTTATTTATTGGGTAAGACCCTAAACTTCTCAAAATGCATAATGATCAATATACAGAATCATATATAATTCTGTCAGTTTTAAAAACTGAAAACATTTCTTTCCCTTTTTAATTCTTGGAGGGAAGGTAAAAAGTAGGAAAAATCACCTCTTTTAAGTGTAGACATGCATAGCTTAAGTAATTTAGTTCTTTTACTTAGTCTTTTTGGATCATAAATAACATACTTCTTGTTTTCTCCTTTTTTTTTTTGTGCTTTTCAGCCAACTTTTTTACTTTGTGGACATGCTAGAATATTTAGCCAAATGATGAAAAGAAATGCCAAAGAGTGGGGTGGATGAGCTTCGTGGCTTTTACAATGGGAAGCACTAGTTAATTCTCTTGCCGAATAGAACTTTAAATAGAAAAAGAAATTGGGGAGGTGGAGTGTCCACCCCCCCCACCCATGATCCAGCAGTGCAGAATGTGCATTTGTGGTACTTCATGTTTCGGAGTTGTAACTTACTAGATCTCAAATTCTATCAGAAGGGAGTCAGAAAGGCATACAACAAGAAAAACCTCCTCCCACTAGTTAAGTTAGTTACCTCAATTCTCTCAATGCGGCACACTTATTATCATCTCCTCGAGATTTGTAAACTTCTAGATCTTTTAGCTTATCTTTGGGAGAGAGGGAGGAGAGGAAGATGAAGAAAGAGAGGGGAGAAGGCGCCCAATTTTGAACTTTCCCTCTTTTCCATACTCACAAAAACTTTATAAATTTTTAAAATTGTCCATCCAAGTTTTTTATCCTTCCAGTGTCCCTAGTTTCCCAAACAAAGACACTAGGGAATAACCCCACTTCTTTTTATTTCTTTCATACCCATTTGGATCAACTGCCAATCCCTAAACTGTATTTTCTCAGCTAAGATCTTGCAATTTTCTCATCAGATGTACAAGCCCATAATGGGTTTCTCTCATCTTTTTACTAAATTGAGGCATCCTTGACGTCATCCAGGTTAGGTGATGGAAGGTTTACTGTTGGGAAAAAAAAATTGCGCTTGATTGTCACGAGTAACAGCATCCGATATAATAGTATTATCCATAAGGGCTTAAACAGCAATTTAGTTGGCTTTAATATAATTGATGGAAAATGATTTTAGGGTTCAAGTATCAGTCGGATGTTAGCTATGGAGTATCTTTGAGTAATTGGGGTACGGGATGGAAGGGACTTGTCGAGATAAAGTTAAGTCTGTAAGAGCATTAGGGGAAGAAGGAATGATGATAAGTGGGCTAGCTCTTTAACGAATGAAGTTGGGGGCGCAGGGCAGCTCTTGTTGCTATAGAAAATCATGCCATAAGGCAGTGACGAGAGAGATTATCGCAGCAATGATCAATATTTGAGCACTTTGAAGATGTTTTGTGAAAAGCCATTCCTCAATGAGCCTTATTTCAAGTTTAATAAGTGTGAAGTTTCTAGAACACCCTATAAAGACTCTAAATAACCCTTGGTCCTCCAAGTCTTCATACTAATGCCATTGGTGGGAGAGGGAAGATGGGCATCCTTGTCAAAATTGACTGGATTCTATGAATCTACTTCTTGCTTGGTAGATTTTCTTTTCAATTTCTTTTGTTGTTAGATTGTAAAGTGATTCTCTGGTTCTTGGTTGTCATTGAATACCGTGTATAGTTATGGATTAATTTGACAAGCCCTGTTCACAAGTAAACAGTATACTGAGAAAACTCTCGCTCTATCCAAGCTTTAATTTTTGCAATACTATATATTTTATGACTTGTTTGTCTCAGGAGCTTTGGTTTTTCAAACATGTTACTCGCGTTTAGTTAGATGTTTTGAAACTGCTTTTGAGTGCACAAAAAATGAAGCCAGTGGTTATGTGCATTGGTTTTAGGAATACAGTAATTACACATTCCCTGTTGCCGTGGCGATAGTTCTGTCGGGCATGTATGAGGATGATCAGGATAATGCTGATGATGTTGTATATACTGGTCAAGGCGGGCACAATCTAACTGGTGATAAGCGTCAAATTAAGGATCAAGTATTAGAGCGTGGTAATTTGGCTCTAAAGGTATGCACATCATTCTGTGCTCAGTATTTCTTTCTTTTCATTCTGAAATGCTTGCCCTTATGAGAAGCTTTAGCTCCGAACTGTTTTCTGTTTTTTTCTTTTTTTGTAACTTGTGGAACCTTTATATTGAGGCTAATTATATAAGATGAGGCTCTAACACCCTTTTGTCTGTTCGACTCATTGGAGTTTAATTTGTCTTCACACTGATATTTCTGGTTCATATCATGTTAAGTATCTTATTTACAATATGACGATACTGATGATTTTGTGATGTTATATAAATGCTACGGTATCCAATTTTCATCTTATCCTTGATAAGGATGGCAGCGCTTATACCATCTTATTGTCCTTCCAATATGATTTGAGATGGCAAATATGAAACCTGATTCTCTTTGTTTTCCATTATTGTTAAAGGTGGGTTCTAATGTCCTCTTTAAGTCTCTTCTTAAAAACTTGTTTTCCTGGGCACATAAAATGAATCTCTTATTGGCATCTGATAAAAATTGGAGTAATATATAGTCAATATTTGCTATTGCAGAATTGCATTGACCAAAATGTGCCTGTCAGAGTGATACGTGGTCACGAATCTAGAAGCAGCTACTGTGGCAAAGTCTATACATATGATGGACTGTATCAGGTACCAAGGCTGTTCAGTGAAAGAGATTGCATTATTTGCGAGTCAGATAGTTTCTGCTGTGGAACATCAAATCTTCATTGCCTCAAACTTTATCGAGTTTTAATTCTCGACAAAAGTAAACACACTAGTCCATTTTCACATGCACCAGCATGCTTGTGTACACAAAATGCCTCATGAAATGTGAAATCAGTTTAGGAGGCACACTAATCATTGAAAATTATGTAGATATATGACGTCTGCAAGCACATTTTATCTTTTTCTGCTCAATAGGTTGTTAAGTACTGGGCAGAGAAGGGTATATCTGGATATACTGTCTTCAAATTTCGGTTAAGGAGGATGCCAGGGCAGCCCATGTTGACTACCAATCAGGTCTGTGATTGTCTTTTATTTGATTGTTTGAGCTTGTTTAGTATCATTGAATGAGCCTACTGCATACATCCATGTAAATGTACACTTTTGGAATATCTACTTCCATTCTAAAACCCATATCCATTTTTTGGCGGTGGGAGAATTGCTAAGGCCTTTAGGCAAAGCCAAGTAGTGCCGGTGTAATATTAGGTGGTGACTGTTGTGAAAAGGAAAACAAAAAGAAATGCGTGCAAAATAAGAGCTTTAAGAAATCTATTGCATCTCGACAATGAAATATATAAGCATTACAAAGGTGGGAATCATGTGAAAGATGAAAAGAAGTACCATAGCATATATTATCCTTCTGACTATGTAAGTATACATTGACCACCCAAAAAGGGAAAAATACAAAAACCTCTGTAAGAATTTTCTATTTGGTAGCCTGTTATTAGCTAGTAGTTTTTATTGTTTCTTTAAACCTGTACATGTTGTTGAGGCTGATTCAGAAAATACTTGTCCAATCAGTAGCAAGAAATGCATTTAAATTAAGTTAATTATACATATAATTAGTAAAAACCCATGTGGTTGTTTGAGTGATTCTAGATGATGACATGGCTAATATGCAGGATACTTGTCTGCGGAATAGTTTCTGTGGGTTTTCATCTTTTTGAACATTTATTACATCTATGACATGTAATTGCCATTTTGAAAAATATATGCTCATGTAGTTCTGTATAGATCCTAGTAAAAACCCATTTCATAGTTTGAGTGATTCTAGATGATGACTTGGCCAACATGCAGGATATGTGTCCGCGGAATAGTTTCTGTGGGTTTTCATCTTTTTGAACATTTATTACATCTATGACATGTAATTGCCATTTTCAAAAATTTATGTTCATGTAGTTCTGTATAGATCCTAGTAAAAACCCATGGGGTTGTTTGAGTGATTCTAGATGATGACATGGCCAACATGCAGGATATTTGTTTGTGGAATAGTTTCTGTGGGTTTTCATCTTTTTGAACATTTATTACATCTATGACATGTAATTGCCATTTTCAAAAATTTATGCTCATGTAGTTCTGTATAGATCCTGGCTAATTTTGAAGAAAGTTTTTAATAGGAGGAACGTATATGAGATAAGCTTGCTTGTTGATTTTTATAAATTGCCTTGAATACCTGGAAACAAAAATATTTGTGTAGTCAAAGACAAACCTAAGGGGAAAGATCAAAAGATGACTGAGGAAAAAAGTGCAAAAGAAGCACACGTCCAAGCTGAAAGAGGTTCAGTAACTTCAGATTAGGAGTAGTGATTAATTTGTGTAAAGTAGGTCAGAATCATTCAACTATCTTGAAAATAAGAGAATAACCAGAAGAAAATGCATCTTAGCTGAAGGAGAGGAAGGAACATGACCTAAACATTGTGTTTGACGCACGTAAGGCAAAACCTGAATGCAGGATGGGACCTGCTGAGGGAAGGAGAAAGGGATGTTTGGTAGTTTTAATTTTTGTTTAGTTGCAACCTTTTTGGCTTGTCAAAATAAGTGCTTCTAGCAGGGAAATCAGTTTGGATTTACATTATATTCAAGTTGTACCAAGTCTTGGTTTGTGCTGAAGCTTCCCTTTCTATTTTCGAGAGTTGGCATCCACTTTGTCTCTATGAATGAAAGTTTCAATTCATGGTTCATGTCCGGTATTTATACTTAATTACTATGTAGTTACTGTCAACATGGTTGTAAATTGATTGATCTCTTCTTTGATTGTTTGTCTTCCCAATGGCAGGTTCAGTTTGTATATGGTCGTGCTCCTAACTCTGTGTCAGAAATACGCGGGTATGATATTTATAAAATCTAATATGCGGAAAACAATCTTTTATGTCGAAAATTTAAGGAATATCTCATTGTATCGAATATTTGTTGAATAAGATTGGTATGCGAGGATATCACTGGGGGTAAAGAGGATATTCCTATACCAGCTACAAATTTAGTGGATGATCCTCCTGTTGCTCCTACAGGCAAGTAATTAACACATTCTTGTGCATTTAAGTATGGAACCTATTGATAGTCAAGTCTGTTGGAGTATTACTTGTTGATAGCTTGCCACAGGTGTGTCACATCTTATTCTTTGGATGGAGGTTAACTCGGGTGAATTTGATCAGTGTATCATATAGGTGTAACATGTCCCTTCGATAGTGGGTTGTCTTACGATTGCAACCTTTATTTAGAGAGAGCAAACCCTGCTAAAGATTTGGTTGTTCTGCATGTCTTTTGAGATCGGATCAGAGAGATCTGAGAGATACTTGTCAGAGATTATGGCAGAGGCAAGAGGGTGCCTGCGTTGCATGGCGGCAAGTGACATCGACATTGGTGGATGTAAGCTACATTTGAAGAATGGCATTAATTGTGTACCTGTGGTGGTAGTGCCTCACAACCATGTAGGAGAGAGGATACTGAAATAAGCCACGTAGGGTTTTCCTTTAGCCTAAAGTGGACAGACCCAACAGAGATATTGTTTGCAAAATGTATAGAAGCATTAGGAGTGAATAATACGATTTGGACATCTCACAATTCAATTGTACTTTGGGTATAAGTTGACTACCAATATGAACTAGCTTTGATATTGGGTTCGTATATTTCAGGATACACGTATGTCAAGACTATTCAAGTTGCAAAGAACATAATCCTTCCCTCAGCTTCCACAGGTTGTAACTGCCGAGGAGGTTGCATTGATCCAAAAATCTGTTCATGTGCTAAATTGAATGGTTCTGACTTTCCATATGTGCAGCGAGATGGTGGCAGGTGAGGATTGTTGAATTATGTGGTTTGGTTGATGTGTCAATTCCATTATAGTCCATATGACCAAATACAGTTCTTTTGCTTGTCAATCGAGGAACGATCCTCTGCAAATGTGGTGATTGTTGGTTACTACCTCAAGTTCATTACTTGTCGCAAACTGACAGACTCCTTAGTTTGAATGTGATATATGTCAACATAATGTGATGAGGAAGCTGAGCTGTGGCAACAATGTGAATTGCTGCTTGGCTTTTCAATGGCATGATTTCTTGGAGTCTCTTTCTTTTTTGGCTTATCAGCTAACAATCATCCTTCTGTTGATGTGGCTCAACTCTATGCATGTTTTTTGTCAGTAAATAAATATTTTTCGTGGATGAGTATATGTTTCTTGTTTTTCATAATCAAATTGGCCTTTGAGTCTTGGAGTATAATATTATGTTTCTTATTTTTGTCATAAGCAGGATTTATATTTCTATCTAAGATACCTATTTGATTTTAAATGGGAGTAAGATTTTTAAAAGAGCACATATGCAGTTATAGTTCTTTCTATCTACAGTGTTGATGAATTATTGTATTTCGTCAAGTCTATGCTTTGGAATATTGTGATGCAATTCTTCTTAAATGAAATGCTATAGGAACCCCACATGTAATATTTAAGAAGCTTTGGATGCGGCGTTTAAAGGAATTTACTCGTTTGAATTATCATTCGTCGTGATTTTTCTTCAATTTTGTATTAAATTAGGCTCACTACGTTAGGATTCTTGGTCCTACTTAAATTTGGCTGTGGAGCCAGGTTTCTATAAGCTATGATTTGTAATTCTTCTCCCTCAATGATGAGCAACACTGTGTTGAGCTCCGAGTTTGGTGAGTTGAACTCCAAGTTTGACACTTTGCTTAAGGATCATGAGAATGCAAAAGCAAGTCTCACAATCATAATTCATGAGCTCTTTTAGCAACAAAGGGGCTGGATTGATTAGCTTTCTGAGCATAAGGAAGTTTGTCCTTGCTGTAGAATTTCAACGAAACAAAATGACTGTTGACAAAGTCCCTTATAAATTTGAAAATTCTGAAAGTGGCCTAAATCTTCAAGTGTTAGAAAATTCCATGGTTGAGGATGAAGATCTTGAGTTACTTGACGCTTTGAGTAGTCTGGAGAAGATTAAGGATATTGATGAATCAAGCTTGCAAGTGAGCTTGAATCATCCCTGGTTTTCATTGGGAGCACCAGGCCATGATGCTTATTGATGTTAAATGAAAGTGCTGTTTGCGTAGAAGAAGAAAGAATCAGAGATCCCGCTAGCATAATTAAGGATATTGATTTTGTCGATGCCATTTTAGATGAAGCATTCAAATGAGGATTTTATTCCAGAAGGATTCTTAGAGAATGCTCAGAGTAAATGGAGAATGTTATTTGGCTTCTATGATTAGGATGAAATTGCAAAATCCAATTATTTGCCATTTCAAAACTCGAGACTATTTTTGTCCAGCCGGGGAGAATGATGTGCAACCCACAAGATTGATCGAGTCTGTATTTGTTTTTAAGTTTCCATTATCGTCGAGCTTTGGAGAAGATAGAAGATTGCATCAATTCTTATCTCAAATAAGTGTCCTAATTTGATGAGGATTCTTCTCTGAATTCAGTTAGAGGTCTTGACTCTTATCTGTTAGGATTTCAGGAAGTTTCTATGTTTTTTTATATTTAGAGTGGACTTTCTTATTTCCATTTAAGTCAGATTTATGTTTTTATCTAAGTTTTCTATTTGACTTGGGAATGGGATTTTTAGAGTATGTATACAGTTCTGATTCTTTCTATTCAATAGATTTGACAATTTAATGAGTCTAGGAAGTCTTTCTCTTTTGGAATTGTGTGATGCAAAGGAATCCTAGGTGTTATGTTTACAAAATTTTGGGTGTGATGCCTGAAGAACTTTACTTGTTTTGAGTGTATTCATTATCTCTCTTGACGTGGTTTTGTTAAATCAAGTTCGCATCAGGACTTGTTGTCATACATTACTCTCTCTCTCTCTCTCTCTCTCTCTCTCTGTGGGCTCGGAGGATGGATGGATGTGTTAAATTCACTGGTTATTTTGTGCTTTTCAGATTAATAGAGGCTAAGGATGTTGTCTATGAATGTGGACCAAACTGTGGCTGTGGACCTGGTTGTGTGAATCGGGTGTCTCAGAGAGGCATACGATATCGTCTCGAGGTTGTATTTTGATTGAATGATATAAAATCCTCCCCAATGACATGTCAAGCCACTTCTTTTTCTCAGAATGAATTCTGCTCATGGATTCCAGGTGTTTCGAGCCCCACGAAAGGGTTGGGCTGTTAGATCATGGGACTTTATACCTTCGGGAGCACCGGTATGCGAATACATTGGTATTCTCAATAGGGCTGAAGACATGGAAAATGCCTCTGAGAATAACTACATTTTTGATATTGATTGCTTGCAAACCATGAGGGGTCTTGGTGGAAGGGAGGTTAGCATCTGATACTCTGCCTCTCATGACAAAATTCCACTTATTAAAGTTAAATGCACACATACATGTAAACAAGCTACATGCTTTCAATCCTGTGCAAGTTTGAAGAAAAAGATTTGTAACACAGGTATTCATTGATATATAAGTTGCATGGGAATATTTTACTATATGCAACATGTGATTAGATGTTTTTGTATGTATTTTAGGAGCACCATATTTCAGGACAGGGTGACTTAATTACTAGTTCCTAAATTAATCTGGCTAATTAATATTTCCATAATGAATAGGGGTAAGATAAAGCTTTTAAAGTGGGTATGATGGTAAATATAGAGTCAAGGTCAACGAAATATAATAAGTACATGAACTTGATAAGGGCTCAGCAACTGCTCATGTATCCATGAGCTTGAGCTTAACTTGAGATCGATAATGAGCTGGTAAAATTCTAGGATTTGGCAAAGCCCAACCCTGAGTAGCGTACAACTAACTTGATTTGATTACACCATGAAAAATCTTTGTTTTTGATGGAGTTATAGGTGTTCTTTTTCTTTTTTATCAAAAAGACATTTATTGGGATATGCTGTCTCTACACGAACTATACTCTTGCATATGAGTCCAAATATTTGTGGGGATTGGTACGAGCTTGTGATGATACAAGCTTTTCCTTTTTTTAATTGCTCGTGATTGCTTGAACAATACCTAGTCCATTAACTGGATAATTACACTGTGAATATTGTAGTTAAATTTTTAGAGCAATTTTATCAATTAAGCATTTCATAGATGGATCTCAACTTCACTAAATAAGTGCTAGGCATTTGTGTCATGGGGATAAAGTGATTGGTCATTTAATCAAAAGTTCCTTTAAAATTTGTTGTTGCATTGCGCTGAAGTGTTGTCCACATCGCTTGTATAGGGATTTATCATGGCCTAGTAGCTTGAGCTTTGGGGTTAGACTTTTGACATGGTTTTAAGAGTCAAGTTTTAATCTGTCCTGCCAGTTTTATGTTTATTTCGCATGTAGATCCCTGATCTGCAGTTCCACGTGCATACATATGGTTTCATTCTGATTTGCACGTGAGAAGGGGTGTTAATTTTATTCCACCTCATTTGTTTATGGGGTTGGGGTCTACAGCGACCTTATCTGCATGAACCCTCTTTCCTTTCAGTAACTTAAGTTTTTTGACATTGTAATTTTTAGCCTTTTTAAATGGGAATGACATAGCATTGAGAAATGAATTGAGTATTTTCATCGTCAGCATTAGTATTATGTGGTAGGCGGCATATCGTCTACGATAGCCTTTTCATTGCTTAAAATTGAAAGTCTTGAAATTTTGCTACAAATATGGAGGTTAGTTACCAAGGTATTTGTACAGGAGAATAGTGCTTTGTTTTGAATATATATTTAAGATATCTAGGTGGTTCAAAAGTTTGCTTGGCAACTTTTTTTCTACTGCTGTCTTGAGAATAGTTTGACTAGTCTGTTTTCAAGTTTTCCTGAATGCTGTTCTCTTCTATTGTCATCTGGCCGTTTCTCAAATTTTAACAAGAGTTATGCAAGATCTATACACTGCTTTGTAGTATTTTCTTCCCAGACTGAAAGTTGTAAAAAGGAAAAGCATGTAACTGTGTGAAAGCTAACTCGAAGTCACTGTCAAATGCATTTTTCTGTCAAGAACAGCCGAAATGTGACTTCATGTTTCTCATATTTCTCATCCATGATCAGAGGAGGTCACGAGATGCATCCTCTGGGACAGCTGATCAGGTGGAAAAGCATGATGAACAGAAATCTGAGGTCCCAGAGTTCTGCATTGATGCTGGTTCAACTGGAAACATTGCCAGGTTTATCAATCATAGCTGCGAGCCCAATCTATTTGTCCAATGTGTATTAAGTTCCCATCAAGACATTAAGCTGGCTAGGGTGGTTCTATTTGCAGCTGACAACATACCACCATTGCAGGTAATTCATTTTTCTCTCGTGATGCACTCTTCGCTTGGTAGCTATAGACTTATTTAAATATATTCAGCAGCACTGTGTCAAGTTGTAGCTCTCTCTGTCTGTACTTACGTGTGCGCTTACGAGATATAGGTGCATGCACATAGCTGCTAGTCTGAAAGCCCTGTGTATTCATGCAAACTGACTGCTTTTATTTTATTTAACTTTTGCTGATAGATTTGTTGAAAGTGTGGACCACTGGTACTAGCTAATTTTGAGGAACTGACATCTTTTAAGCGGGTTTGTTCTGGTTCTTCTCAGCATGACTGACTCCCACTTATTTCGTCTGTAGGAGCTCACGTATGACTATGGCTATGCGCTTGATAGTGTTTTTGGCCCTGATGGAAAGGTGAAAAGAATGCCATGCTACTGTGGTGCAGCTGATTGTAGGAAGCGCTTGTTCTAAAACAGTAAAACATTCCAAGTGCTTGTTCCACTTTCTGTGGTTCTTATGCTTTTCTTGGCCAAGCAAATTTTGTGGTAATGTGCTATTGCGTAAGCTTGTTTGTTCCTGTAATCTTGTCTCTGCTGTGACAGGTTAGATACAGTAGGTTAGATTCTATAGCCAGAAGCGGATAGGGAAAGCAAATAGGTTCTGTTGTGAAAATCAAAGAAGCGCACGTCATTTGTCGGTTAAGGAGCCGGTTTGTGTATTTAGGATCTGTCATTTTCCCGTGTTACGACACTTTGGGCTTTGATCGCCCACCATATCTGCAAATGAAAATTCAGGGGTGAGGGGAAGCAACAAAAGGTGCTTTTCCCTCACTAAAAAAGACTTGGTTTTGTAGAACCTGTGCAGTTGATTTCTTATATTGTGAGCCCTTTGGTTTCCTTTCAAGTCACTCACGCCATGCGGTCACTTCGGAGTGTCAAGTGCCTTGCTGCTTCCATCAAGTGGTCCTGGCAGGGTTATCTTCTTGGGAAGACAACTAGGCTTGTGAAATCTCATGCTTTCTTCCACTTATACAACTTGAGATTAAACGTGCGTTGCACGTGAAAATGACTGTTTATCTTTTTTTTTTTTTTTTTTGGGATTAGATTTGGAACGGAGATTCGTCTGATAATATAAATTCATTTTTTTATTCCTGAGGTAAATTTTTAGTTTAGAAATAAGTTTGGAACAAAAATTAGAAGTAAAAGTTTTTTAATTTTCTTTTTTTGAAATAAAAAAAATCGTCGCTCGCCAATTTCTGCCCTTAGCCCAGAAATTTTAAGGCGTATGGAATGAATTTTTGTTTGGGAGACAAAAAATTTATGTATTTTTGTTTAAAAATTCGCCTACGCATTGTTCTCGAGAAGATAATGGTTTTCACTTGGTGCGCCCTAATTCTCTCATACTCCTTCTGCATTCAGTTTTTCTGGAGTTTCAATGGGTATATCTTGAGACATGTCTTTTTATCCCTACGGTCCTTTTGCATTGGGCAACGATGAGAGGAGCTGCTCTCGTAGACTGGTGGTGTTTGAATGAATCTCGGTTGCCGACGGGCGATGGGCAATGTTCACCGTCTTGCGCATTTTTCCATTACGATCTTTAATTATTTAATTTGCATTCTAAAGATGGAATAATAGCTTCCTTTGCACGCAAGCTAATGTGTGTATCCTCGAATGGTTGGACCTTTTTGTTATGGTGCTACAAGTGTTAAGACGCTCGTTTATCTTTTGCTTTCTAGAGATGGAATAATGTCTTCCTTGGCACAGACGTAATGTGTGTATACTTGAATGGTTGGTTAATTTAGTCTTAAATATTTTAATTTTGCAAATTAAGTTAAAAATATTTGTGTGAAATTTTTATATGATTTTTCAGATCAATTTTCGGTGGAAGTAGATAATGTGGCAGTCGACCGCCATCCTATGAGACGCATTATCACGTTAGAGATTTATAGTGAAAATCGACGGAATGATTATATTGAAATTTCATGTAAAATTATAGAACTAAATTGACAAAATTAAAAGATTCATGATTGAATTGATACTTGTATAATAAGTTTAGGACTGATTGAACAATTTTCCCCATCATTGGATATATCCATCATTTTTTTCAAATTATATAATCATTTTACAATCGCTTTTCCTAGCAAAACTGAACCTTCACATTGATTCTTGATGAGATTAATATGCCTAAGTCACGGGCATGTGCTAGATAAATGCATGATAACTTGATGTGACCAAGCCCTTGCAAAGGAATTCTCCCAGCAGCATTGAGATTACAATTTGGCCCTTATACTTTTCGAGGTTGCTCAATTCCCCATAGTCTAATTTCCTTAATTTGCCCTAGACCCCAAATTTTAGCTTTCCGTAGTCATTGATCTCTCAGGGTGTGTGATATCTCATGCATAATTTTTTCCAACTTTATTAAAGAGCGGATAATCAATATAGGCCTTTTATTTAAGCTCCATTTTTTTTACGAAAAAATGAATGATTTTGGAAATTACTTTTCTAAAATTGGTTGCCTGCATCACTTATCAAAATGAACGAGCAATTATTTTAAAAATATTTTATAAATTATTTTATTTTCTTACGAAACAAACGGATCAGGTATATATTAATTTCCCGGGACATCGACTTTTGAGTCAAACGAAGAGAATGAGTGTCAAGTTCCCAAAAGTTGCCCCTGTAGAACAGTGTATTTTACTTAACAGTCGCAACGACCCCCTCCTCCCCAACCTCACTTTCAACTAAATAAAACAGCCACTGTCCCACTTTCCCGCTAATCTTAAATCATCAAACCTTATCCCATCTACTCCTCACTTGACAACTCAACCCGAAAATACATTAAAATAAAATAAAAAAAAAACAACCCCAAAAATACAGAAATAGAAAAATAAAACAAAACCACCAAAAAAAAAAAAAAAAAACACAACTGAATATCCAAAAAAGGAACGTCACATCTCTCTCTCTACTCTTGCTTCTCACTCCAAGACAGTCCAACCCGAGAAGCCACTCACGCAACTGCTTCCATTTCCACGCTCCCTCCGTTGAAAATCCCTCCCTCTCTCTTCTCTGCAAGCTGCAAGCGATCGTCGTCTTCTCCACTTCGACGCTGCTAATGCTCTGAGCTCTTCTGCTGCTGCACCGATGGCGGCGGCGACGGCGGTTGTTCCGGCGGCGGCGGTCGTCGTCCTCGTGCTGTCCTCCTTCCTGGCCCTCTCCCCCGCCGCGGCGGAGGTCTCCAGCCACGTGGCCTACAACACGAGCGCCGGGATCGCGCCCGGCAAGCTCAATGTCCACCTGGTCCCCCACTCCCACGACGACGTCGGCTGGCTGAAGACCGTCGACCAGTACTACGTCGGCGCCAACAACTCCATCCGGGTACGAAAAAAAGGGGGGTCTTTGACACCCGCTACTGCTTCGGTGCTTCGTTCGATTTGCTCCGACTGAGGTGAAATCAGCGTGGCTCGAATTGGTTCCGCAGGGGGCATGCGTGCAGAACGTGCTGGACTCGGTGATATCGGCGCTCCTGGAGGATAAGAATCGCAAGTTCATTTATGTCGAGATGGTACTTCTTCTTTTTTTAATTCAGTGGTGTTTTCGGGTTGCGTGAAGAGGAATGGTGGTTTGATTGGGCATGTGGTTGTTTTTTTTTTTTTTTTTTTTTGGATTTCTTGTAGGCTTTTTTCCAAAGATGGTGGAGGCAGCAGAGCGAGGCAATGAGGATTAAAGTGAAGGAGCTCGTCGACTCGGGCCGATTGGAGTTCATGTACATTCGGCTTTACAAATCTTTCTCGTTACTGTCTTTCCGCATTTGGTTACTCGATGGAAAATGGTCTCTCGGACTTGTGACTGATTATGAATTTAATGGTTGGACGCATTGTGTAATAGAATAATGTTTCTGCATGTAACGCATGGTTAATGCAATGAGAACTGAGGGTGAATTACTTGGATTCTTACATGTGGAGATTCGTTTGCTTTGGTTGTTTTCGATGCTGGTTCTGATACTGATCTTTGGGTTTTTTTTTTTTTGCCCCCTTTTTCTTTTGTTTGCTTTCTTGGTTTGCTTCATTTAAGAAATGGCGGGATGTGTATGCATGATGAGGCGACCCCACATTACATTGACTTGATTGATCAGACGACTTTAGGCCATTGGTATATCAAAAAGGAATTCAATCAGGTTCCTAGAGTGGGTTGGCAGATTGATCCTTTTGGACATTCTGCTGTTCAAGCTTATTTGCTTGGCGCAGAGGTACGTAGCCTTTTTTTTTTCTTAAAAATTGGAATCTGTTTCGTGCTTGGTGATCACCTTCTGTTGTGGGCCTTCTATTTGAAAATGGGTGATGCACAAAATTCACATTGTGATCTTCTTTGTATTATGGCTGCTGAAGTTATGAGATCTTAGTTTCCCTGGATATGAATGAGTCTTTTTGCAGAAGTTTTATGTATATTGCATGATTTACTTATATTCTTTTGCAAATTCCTGTGCAGTTAGGATTTGACTCTCTCTTCTTTGCCCGCATTGACTACCAAGATAGAGCGAAGAGACTAAAGGATAAAACTCTTGAAGTTATATGGCGAGGTTCCAAGTCCCTTGGATCATCTTCTCAGGTTAGGGGAATGACTCGTGCTTCCTTTAAGAATTGAACTGCTAAATTTCTGTTCTTGATGAGTCTTCTATTGTTAAATTTGTTTCATCACTTGAATTGTACTTGTTTCTTTCTTAATGATTTGCGTCTAACACTTTGTTCCTGCCCTGGTGGATATTCGAACCATTTACAGATCTTCACTGGTGTATTCCCTAGGCATTATGACCCTCCCGATGGTTTTGTATTTGAGATAAATGATGTTTCCCCTCCTATTCAGGTAAATCTTGTAAAACACATGGAAATGACATTGATATTCTAACAAATATATTTCTGTTGAGCTAATTATCTTTTTAACCTATGAAGGATGATATTTTCCTGTTTGATTATAATGTCCAAGAGCGAGTCAATGCCTTTGTAGCAGCTGCTTTGGCACAGGTGTGATTCAGATCATATCTCATCATTACTTAATTCTCGATAAACTAACTTTGGGACTTCATCTTAATAAGTTAGTTCACATAAGGAAGGTTTGGGATTTATTGTATGCCCAAAGAGCCTTCTCATTTAGATGACCTTGACTTCTAGAATTCCAGTTTTATTTGAGCCACTCACCAGTGAATAAATTAAAGGCTAAATATTGGCAAATATTTTCTCTTATTAGTCTATATCGTTGATTGGTTTTGTGTCTACTTTCTTCTCTTTCCTGTATTTATTTTTTCACACACGGGGGTTCTTTTCTCTCTTACTCCTGTTGTTTTTAGAGGGGGACTGTTGATAGGCTAATCTATTATATTCTCCTTTACGCTATACTGGAAGTACTTACTGCTAGTTAAGCTGAATTTTTTTTCCCATTATGAAGAACGTATACTTTCAAATCATAAATCTGCCTCTGGAATCATCTCAGGAATATGTTGTTTTTGCCAGGCCAACGTGACCCGAACCAACCATATAATGTGGACCATGGGTACGGATTTCAGATATCAATATGCTGTGTCATGGTTCAGGCAGATGGACAAGTTCATTCATTATGTCAATAAGGTATTTGATTAGCCTTCTTAAAATCAAATAGTCATGACCATGAAGTGTTTCAAGAATTTATTACCATTTAAGCATTCTTTTTTACCTTTTTGACACCTGAACTACTTTCAGGATGGGCGTGTTAATGCTCTATATTCTACACCATCCATATACACAGATGCAAAATATGCAGCAAATGAACAGTGGCCTCTCAAAACTGATGATTTTTTTCCGTGAGTTTGCCTAACTCTTTTTTCCTTTTCCAAGCTTCTATTTTTGAACCTTGTGGTTGACAGTTCAATCCTATATTAGGTATGCAGATCGTCCAAATGCCTACTGGACAGGATACTTTACAAGTAGGCCTGGATTTAAAGGTTATGTCAGGGTATTGAGTGGTTATTATGTGGTAAGAGGCTGGCTTGAAGTTCACTGCTTGTTGATTGTTAGAATATAAGGGTAAAATAGTCCTTAGGAACTTTAGGGTCTATTTTATGTATATATAGGACATTATTGAATAATAGAAGTATTTTTCTCTCACATGGTATGTGGGAATTCTATCAGTTCCTGGTAGACGATGTACTTGCACCTTTATAAGTCACTGCTTTTTGCTTTTTGCACATTTGGGATAGGCTGCAAGGCAATTGGAATTCTTCAAAGGGAGGGCTAATACAGGACCAAATACTGATGCTCTGGCCGATGCCCTGGCAATTGCTCAACATCATGATGCTGTTAGTGGTACTCAAAGACAGCATGTTGCTGCTGATTATGCATTGAGATTATCAATAGGCTACATGGAGGTGCTTGTCTGATGAGTTAATGTGATAGCTTTATATCAATTTGGGCAATGGGCATAATGAGGTAATGTGAAGAGCATGTCATTTTGTAGGCTGAGAAAATGGTTGCATCTTCGCTTGCATTCTTGGCCGAGCCAAAAGTGGGCGCAGGAGAGCAGAAGTCAACGTTGAGCTTTCAGCAGGCAATCTCACGTTAGCTATTTGCTCTTAATTTGATTTTGACATTGATGTGTTTTGCCAAGAATATTGATACAGATGAATTCGCCCATGATGTGCTATAGAAGCATCATACTATTGTTCCATGCTGATGGGGTTAAACTTATTTGGTGGATATTTGTTGATGAATACTTTATTTATTATTGGATTATGTGGAGAACCTGTAGTTTTTATGATAAAATGCAAAGTCAACTGACATTGATTGATCGAGTAATCAGGTTGAATTTTGAGAAATGAGCTTCAGAATAAATATGTTCTCATTCTTGTTATAATTTTGAACATATTTTGTGAATGGCCTCAGTGCCTCTTGGACATGGGGCTGTCACTCAACTTTCTTCTTCTCATTTTGAGCATAACAGTTTTTCTAGAATACATCGATTAACCTGTACTGTTTGTGCTTGTTCAACAACTTTTTCTGCCAAGCATCTCTTTGGAACAATGCACTTATTAAATTTAGATTTTGCTCAAAGTTCTTGGTTTAAATTCTCTATTGCAGTGTCCTCTTCTTAACATCAGTCACTGTCCTATGTCAGAAGCTGCTTTGTCTGATGGGAAAAGCTTGGTATGATATCATTTTAGCTCAAAGACTGGTCATGTTGAAGGATTAAGTTGATACTAATTTCTCTATGCATGGTATTTCTGAATCAGGTTGTTGTCATATACAATCCTCTTGGGTGGCACAGAGAGGAGGTGGTACGAATACCTGTAAGTGTTTCGAGTTTGCTTCTTTTGTGACAGGTTTAAATATTCAAAACTACAAATTTCAACATGTCGGAGCCACTGGAACAAAAGATGTTGTCTTAACACGAGTGCTTTAAAGATGGTGTTGAATGTAGCAATGTACCTGAATATTCCTAATCATGGGATAGATACCATTTTCTTTTTCATGCATTGATTAGCCACTTACCGAGCCTCTTGAAGTTAGAATTGACTTGTTTGCGATTTCAAAGTCTCTTCAGAGCAGCCTAAATAATCAGAACTGATCTTAACAGGTTTGCACGGAAAATGCTGTTGTTCATGATTCCAGTGGAGTAGAAGTTGATTCTCAGCTGCTGCCTGTGTCCAATGCCACTTCAAAATTGAAAAACTTCTATGTGAAAGCATATTTGGGAACATCCTCAAGTGATTTAGTCAAGTATTTGCTTGCATTTCCAGTATCTGTTCCTCCTCTTGGTTTCAGCACTTACACTGTTTCAAATGCAAAGAAAAGAGGTTAGCAATTTTCTCCTTGGTCCAACATTGAATAGTAGAATCTATCCATTTCCTCCTCTTGGATTAGTGATACTAATTCCAAAATTGGTTTTTCTGTGTGCTTTATTTGTGGCTGAAGATCGTAGTTCGATCATGTCAACTGTATACACCTCAGAAGAAAATACTAATGCTACGGTAGAAGTTGGTCAAGGGAGTTTAAAGCTGCTTTACTCCATGAACAAAGGGAAACTTTCTCATTATGTCAATAGTCGAACTCTGGTATGCAAATTCTCTCAACCTTCAGCTCTGGTTTGAGTAGTATGGACCAGTTTGACTCATTCTCTTGGATTTGTTCCATCTCTGTTTGCTTATACCCTCAGTTTGGGAAAAAAGGTGAAGAAAAAAGGGATGGGAATTGGAGGGAGTGAAAATTGGAGAAGCTAAAATTAGCTAACCTTTCATGATTTTGATAGAAAGAAAGTGGGATGAAGGAAAGTGGTATTAGTTTTTTTCGTATGATATAGAGAATTACAATTTATTGCAGAATTTCTATTTTATCATCTGCTATTTTGTCATTTCTTTTACTTTTGGGAGTAAATATGGAAAGATGAGACAAATTACTGCTTTCCTTCCTACTTCCTCTCCAACTCTGTGGGAAGGACAAAACTGCTGGCCTGGCAGATTCCATATCTTTCCCAAACAAACCTTTATATTTTCTCGTAACATGATTTGCTGTTCTTGTTTTCTTGAAATGCTTTTCTCTTTTTCTTCATCATGAGTTTATTTGGCAAACACTAACACTTGTCCCCCAAATTGTTTTGCCTCTGAAGGTAACTGCAGCAGCTGAGCAATCATATGGGTATTACTTGGGAAATGATGGGACTGATAAGGATCCTCAGGTAGTTAATCCTTTGATACTTACTTATATCAGTTGGTCTGTGTCCCTCTTTGATTTACTAGTGCATGGCATTTTGTTCTTTCTTTTGGTTTGTTTGTATAAAGGTGCTAAATAACTTCAGTTAACCGTACTACCTCTCTGTTGAAGGCATCAGGGGCCTATGTCTTCCGCCCAAATATGACACACTCCATAAAATCGCAAGGCCAGGTAGTGTACGCTCATCAAACCTCACTGGAGGAATATTAATAAACTTGAAGATGCCTCTAACATGTGTTCTTTTCTTGCTTCTTGTAGGCTCCATTGACCGTCATACAAGGTCCATTGGTGGATGAAGTACACCAACAACTTAATGAATGGATATCTCAGGTAAATAACTATAATCAGTGATATGGCTGGGGAAACAGCTCTCTATATCGCTTTTTACCTATAAAGCTTCAGGTAAACAATCAATCAAGAGTAATGCCAACATTTGCAACAGTTAATGAAATGTTTGGCCTCTTTGGCAATCAGTGCTTGTGCATTTTGCTGCAATTTTACATTTGCATTCCATGTGGCATTTATGTTCATGAGGAAGAAAGTATTGTCACTCACTAAGAGAGTGCTTCTATCTCTAACCTATATGAAGCCAAATAGGTTTGCATCTTCAGCTTGCTAATCATTAATCCAGTCAAATGCTCAAAGCCCATCCCCAAGCCTCTATTGTGATGGATAGGTATGGCAACAACAAATGGATAGCTAAACAACAAATTTCTTCCACAGGTTACCAGGGTTTACAAGGGAAAGGAACATGCTGAAGTTGAGTTCACTGTAAGTTTCTCTCTTTTGTTGATCGAGTTAGTTGAGATTAAGACCTCCTTTCTGCTAACACAATCAAGCAAGACTGGGCTCAATATTCTATTTTTCGTGATTTTAGATTGGGCCTATACCAACAGATGATGGGACTGGTAAAGAAATCATCACTCAAATAAGGACTAATATGAAGACCAATAAGACATTTTACACGGATTCTAATGGACGTGACTTCATCAAAAGGGTATGTTGACTGTTGCTGGTAACCTTTGTACAAATATCTGAGTCTTGCAGTTTACTTATCCTAATTTTTGAGTTGATAATATAGCATACATTTCTCTTCTTCATCTAGCAAACTTAAATTCAGATTCTCTTTAAGAAACATACCTCAGTATCACTTTGCAAGGAACTGTTAATTGTAGATAGCAACCCTCAGAAAAGGACAAGAATCATGCTATTTGACGCTGTTTGCATGTGCTTCAATCTGATTATGTAATGATTTTGCAGATCCGTGACTTCAGGAGTGACTGGGAATTGGAAGTGAACCAGCCAGTTGCTGGAAATTATTATCCTGTACGTTTCATAATTTCCTAGATTTACAAAGAATTATATACATTTTGCTCTTTTGAGATTAGATATCATTTACTATTTGGTGAAGTTTTGGAAATATATGCTGAGATAAAGAGTTGTCCTTTAGTTTATTCTCACAATTGGGTATAAATAAAATTCTTGCTTTTGATCCCTTGCCTATTCCAGAGGATTGGCATCTCCATTACTTCACTCAACCTGAGCATTACCCAGCTATGCAGGCCAGTATAATCTAGCAGCAGTGTGTGTTACTAGGCTATCACTCAATGTTGATCCTTGCAGAGATGTTTGTTAGGATTCTGATTGCTTTTTCTAAAAACTTCTGAGTTGAGAAATATGAAGGAACAAAAGCAACTTTAGGAATTTCAAAAGCATGCTCAAAAGGATGGTATTTTTTTTCTCTCTGTAGTATCTCATTTTAGTTCAAAGAGTAATAAGAAAGTTTCCCAGCCTTCATATCTGGAAAGAAATTTCTTTCGATCTGACATAATCTGTTGCCTTGGAAGAGGCTATTTAATAGCCTAAGAAGTTAGTCTATTGATATTTATAGCCAACCCCAATGGAAAAGGCTCCAATAAAAGGGGCGGGGAAAGGCAAAAAGGACGTGGATACTGTAGAATGAGCCTAGGTACTTGAATTTTACAGATTGACAGAGCACCATGGTTTAAAATGATCTCTGTGGCCTATACTAAGTTAGAAAAGGCTCTAGAAAAGGCTCAGTATTGTGTAACCAGCATTATGTGATGAGCTCACGCTTCTTCCACATTGCTCCTGATTTTTTTATACGTGTTTGCTTTAAAAGATGAAAAATTGTGCTTTATGCCTTTGTTATTTAATCCCACATGATTGAAAAATTTGAAGTGATTGGTAAGCTTATAGCGGTTTCAGGAAGTTATGGATTGTCTTCACATACCTTTGTCTAATCAAACTTGTTTAATTGCTTGATAGACACACATTTCTGTCCAGATCATGCTCTTTACCTTGTATTCATGCCAACATTCTGATTTCGATGTATTAAGTGTGCTTGTGATGTGCAAATTTGTGGGGAATTTTCACAATTATTCCTTTCTACCTATTGCTGAATTCTGCAGATAAATTTGGGAATGTATGTGGAAGATGGTAGCATGGAGCTTTCAGTGTTGGTGGATCGATCTGTGGGAGGATCTAGTTTAGTCGATGGTGAAATAGAGCTGATGCTCCATAGGTTTCTGCTCTTGTTTTTCTTCTATTCTCTCCGTGATACTCATAATTTACTTGTGTGACATAAAAGGCCTATAGCCTGGCTTTCCAGGGTTTAGTTATCATTTTGTGATACTCAATGAACAAGCGTTGTTGCAGGAGGCTTCTTCATGATGATGTAAGAGGTGTTGGTGAAGTTCTAAATGAAACAGTTTGCGTCCTTGATAAATGTGAAGGCTTGACCGTAAGCAAATCTCTCAACCTCATTTTCTCAAGCATCTTATTGCACAATCATCTTATTACATATTATTTATGTGTTGTGCTTGGAGATGATGTCTACCTGGATGTCTATGCATATCCTTTTATTGGAGTAGGGGCTGTTGGAGAATCTCTATCTTTGATTGTCATCTGTGTCCTGATTGACTCCTTTTTCTGTCTATTTTAATGTCTTTCTTGTTTGACTGACTTCATTGCTGTACTAGGCTCATTACCATGGTCCCTTAATAAGTTCTGATATCACATCGCTGCCATAGACCTCATAAGAAAATCAGATAGGTATAAGTCCTGGTGCTTATGCTTGCCTTCCTCCCATAACTATCTATATGGCTTCTTTCCTTTGAAAGCTTGGATTAAGATGCAACGGTGCTTGTCCTTCATAGCTTTCATGTGTGATTTGACACATGTGTTCTATAACAATGAAGAAAAAGGCAAGAACTGTTGCATTATGCATAACAGTTGAACTATGCATAGTTGCTGTAGCAATTTAGCAGGATGTACCAACAAGTTGAACTATGCTTAGTTTATTCACATCTCAACCTTTGTTGTGCCTTATGTCTGTAGTTCAGATGAATGCCCTCAGTTTATACAAATTAAAGATGGATCTGAAGTGTTTGACTGTCAGATGTTTAAATCACACTAGTTGAAGTACATATTATGTACAAACCTCCAGATTGTACTGCCATGTTCCTGGTTGTCTAAATTTCAGGACTTCGTACTGTGTAATACATAGTGAATAATCATACAGCTGATAGTTGTCACATGATAGCTTCACATGGTGCTTGTTCTCTTCTCTTCCTCGTCTTCAGCAGTAATATAGGCTGGCAGCAGTCATATGCTAATTTATGATTTTGATTTTATAGATCCAAGGAAAGTTTTACTTTAGAATTGATCCCAAAGGAGAAGGTGCAAGGTGGCGACGCACTGTTGGTCAGGAGATATACTCTCCACTTCTTTTAGCATTCAGTGAGAAGGTAAAAGGACTTAAAATTGACTTGGGGTTATAGGGGCATTCATGCTGAACTTTTGTGCTTTTGGTTTGCAGGATGTTGGTGAGCCACTGACTTCTCGCGTGACAACCTTTTCAGGAATTGATTCTTCCTATAGTTTGCCCGGCAATATTGCCCTAATAACTCTCCAGGTACTGGAAAAATCTTCTGGAATCTGTTTAGTAGCCAGTTTAAATGAGATCTGTAACCTTTAGGTGCCTTTACCTTCTGTTTGTGATTGTGGTTGCATAGTTTACATGCTTTTCCTCTTTTCAAATTTGCAGGAACTTGAAAATGGCAAAGTGTTGATTAGGCTGGCTCACCTATATGAGGTTTTTCCTTTTCTCCTGTTGAGTGGTTTTATATGCCTTTGTGATATATACACTGTTAAAAGATAATGGCATATAAGGATTGACTACATTTTTTAGATTGATCATACGATGCTCAAGATTTAATTTGTCCAACATCAGTCATGACACATTATTCTTCGTTTGTTGTAAGACGGCTAATCTTTTAGCTAGGTTGCAGAAGCTTTTTGGTCTTCTCTAAAATTTCTGCATGATTGGATGGACACGCTAAAAATTAGCCTCGAGATTTTTAAAATCTGCTGCCCATTTTCCTCATCTCTTCTGGAAGTCCCTATGGAAAGATTTTTTAAGAGCACAATGCACTGAGATTGATGACAGCCTTGAAATTTATGTGTGATACTTTCTTGAGAAACCATGCCAAAACTCAGATGATACTGGCTGTGCAAAATAAATATTTCACTTTGGACCTGATGTGCACTGCATATCTACACAGAACTCACTCTTTCAAGGAGAGAAATGAGGATTTCCAGTTGTGTTCTTCATTTGCTAAAGTGCTACATCCTCAAACTATCATCTTATGCTTCAACAATATATTTGTGGATGTTCCGTTCATGCAGGTTGGGGAGGACAAAGAATATTCGACCTTGGCAAGTGTAGAATTGAGAGGGCTGTTCCCTAGCAGGAAGGTGAGAGCTGCATCATGCAGAACCTTTGTCTGTTGCTGGTCAAATTTCTCCAAATTAATATTCATTGCCTTCTTTCAGATAAACAAAGTGACGGAGATGAATCTGTCTGCCAATCAAGAAAGAGCGGACATGGAGAAGAGGAGGTTAATCTGGAAAGTCGAAGGTTCTACTGATGAACCGGAGGTAAAGAGAGGAGGGCCTGTCGATCCTGAAAAGCTGGTGGTCGAACTCGCCCCAATGGAAATCCGAACTTTCCTTCTGGACTTTGATTATCTTCGAGAGTTCCACTGAGGAACTCGTAAAGAGAGGAGGGCCTATCGATCCTGAAGAGCTGGTGGTCGAACTCACTGCAATGGAAATTCGCACTTTTCTTCTCGACATCGATTATCTTCAGGTCTTTGGTCCATGAGGAGAGACATATTTCTCCTTAACAGTACGTGCGACAGTTTTTAAACCTTTCTTCTGTATAAGCTAATCTTGAGCTCCCTATGCTCTCCTTTCTCTCAATTTTCTTCTAATGACGAAGAGAGCTGCTGTCCATATATCCGCTGAACAGAGGAAAAGAAAGTAGTAAAATATTTCCACCTTGTATTAAGCAAGACACCTTTGCTCTAATAGTAGCAAGTTAGCAGCAAGCAAATTACAAAGCCCAAGAGGTCGACGGAGTAGTAGCACCGACACGCGACACGGACAAGTAACACGATGTGACATGTTGATATGTTATTTCTCAAAAATAGAGAATTCCGACACGTTAGGACACGTTATATATAAAATGAATATTTTTATTTTTAATTAATTTGATTTAAATTTATAAATAAATAAATAATAAAAAAAAGAGCTTACAATGAATTCACATTAATAATATTAATAAATCTATTCTTATGAAATTTGAAAGACATTATGTGTACTCATATTTGAGAACATATTTCTAACTTTAACAAAAAATATAGATGAAACTAATGACTAACAAAAGATTATAATCAACTTATTTAAATAAATTTATGATCTTCTATAATGATCAAAACTTATTATTATTGAACATTATGTATTTTTATTTTTGGAAACTATTGGTAGCCAATTTATTTATTTTTCTAACAAAAATAATCTCGTCGCCCAAAAATTATTTCCCTCCCTCATTTTTTTCCCAAACCCTCGTCCTAAAAAATTATTTCCCTCCTTCATTTCTCTCTCCCCACCCCATCTCAACCCTCCTCAATTTTTTTTCCACTTTTCTCCCCCAATGACCTATCATTTCCCTCAATTCTCTCTCCCACCCCAGGCCGGCCCCCTAATTTCTTTACCTGGTGTCCTCTAGGGGTGTGCAACTGGACCGGGTCAACCCGGTTCCCGGATCGCCCACCGGAAAACGAGGGTCGGGAACCGGTTCCGGTTGAAACCGTCCGGAACCGGTTCCGAGGGATTTCCCACCCGGGAACCGGTTCGACCGGGACCGGACGTTTGGGAACCGGTTGGAGAACCGGTCCACCCCTAAAAAAACAAAACGCCAAAAACCTAATCAATGTTTCTATCTTTACCTCTTTCAGTCTTTCTCTCTCACCCGCGACCTCGCGACCTCGCCCCCCTTCGCGAAGCTGCCGCAGCCCGCCCGAGCCTTGTTGCCAACGTCTGCTGGTTCGCTCTCCACCTCTGGGCGCCACCGCCGCTGTGACCAGACGCTAGAAGCCGTCGTTCCTGCCGTGACTCCGTCCTCAGCCCATTCGTCCGAGCCCCCTGCTCACCCACGAGATCGAGCGACGCTGCAGTGGCCGGCGAGCCGCTCTGAGGAGACTCAACGCTCCTGCTTCTGCCCTGCAGCAACTCGCCACCGCGCCAGAGCGTCGCCCGCCTTCTGTCCGCAAGACTCCTCCGCCGACGCCTGCACCACTCGCCTTTCTTCCCTCTTGTTGGCCATCAAGCTCTGTTGCTCTCGAGCTCTCTTCCTTGACACCGTGCTTGCCTCTCTTCCCAAGTAAAATTTCTCTGTTCATGTTGAGCATGAAAGCTCTTAAAGGAATTTGTAGTAATTGCGGATCTGGCTTATTTCTTAGCTGCATAAGCAATCTTTGTTTGTGATTTTACAATGTGATTCTGATTTGTGGTTTTTAAAATTTCCGGTCAATTTGTTATGCTGGTTCGTGCTTTATCAAAAAGCTCGGTCGTCTTGATCCGTGGTCACTTTAGTTTGTGGTTTCTAGGTTTGCTGGTACTGGCCTTAACGTGAGCTTAGAAAAGGGTGTCTAGAAAGCGCATGTGTTAAAAGAAAAAGTATTAAAGCAATAGGGGTCGTGTTCAATTGCTTGAGGTTGGAGGCTTGAGAACTGATGACGTGCTGCCTATTCTGCAAGCCTGAGTTGATGAATTGTGGGGACGGGACTTTCTTTGATGAAAGATTCAAAACCTTATTATGTTTGGATGTATTCGCATTATTTTTACTTTTTCTCGTTGAAGTTACCGGAGAGAGAGTGAATCTCTTTTCAAATCATTGCTTCCGGCTTGAGAGAGTAGGGAAACTAATGACGGGAAGAAGATAGCATTGTGCGGTTGTTTGTACACTGCGTACGATGCAGGTCAATATAAATAGGGTCAACCCGTTCCCGGACCGGAAAAACGGGTGGGCCTTAACAGGTCCAATGCAAACGGGGTAGGGAACGGGGTCCAAAAATGAGAACCTATTATAACAGGGTAGGGAATGCAGGGTCCAGGTCTAGACCCGGCCCACCTGGACCCGATCACCCCTAGTGTCCTCCTCCATCACCTGTCATTTCCATCATTTTTCTCTTCCCCACTCCCCCACGCCACCCCAACCCCTTGCCCCCCCCCACTAGTTGTTTCTCTCTCCCCCCCCTCAACCCCCTGGCCCTCTTGCCTCGTTTCTTTCCCTTTCTTCCACCCCCATCACCTGTTGTCCCCCCCCAAAACCCCACCCCAATCCCCTTGGGGGCCCCGCTCTCTGCCTCCGGTTCTTCCCCTTTCTTTCCCCCTCCCTCGGTTCTTTCCCTTTCTTCCCCCCCCCATCACTTATTAACCGCAACCTCCTCCTCCTCCTCCTTGCATGATCTTCTCTACTCTCTTTCGGTCGTATCATCGCAAGCACTCACCGCCTCGCCTCCAGCCCTTCTTCCTTCGTAGTCGTAGCCTCGCCGCCAGCCCTCCATCGCAATATCGCAATCACGAACCTCTAGATTGCCTTGGTCTCTACTCTTCCTCTGGTCCTCCCTCACCATCACAGCCTCGCCTCCACTCTCTCGCTCTCGCCTCCATCCTCCATCATCTTTTTCAACGATCCTCTCTCGAACACGTGTATTGGAAAGTGTCGAGAAAAGTTGACCACGTGTCGAAAAATTCAACATGTGTTGACCGCATGTCCGACATGTTGACATGTGTCGAACACGACACGAAAGCTTTGACAGCGTGGTCGTGCTTTATAGTTGAGTCCAACCCTACCCCCGGGGGGTTGTCGACCGGGTGTCTGACATGTCAACACGTGTTGAACTCGATATGAAAGCTCCGATAGCATGTTCATGCTTCATAGCCGAGTCCAACCCTTCCCCCCGGGGGGTTGTTGACCGCGTGTCCTACACGTCGACACGTGTTGAACATGACACGAAAGCTTCGACAGCATGTTCGTGCTTCACCCCTCAGGGGGGTTGATGATAGTTAGAAAATTCAACACGTGTTGACCGTGTGTCCGACACGTCAACATGTGTCAAACATGACACGAAAGCTCCGACAGTGTGTTCGTACTTCATAGCTAAGTCCACCCCCCTCCCCCGGGAGGGGGGGGGGTGGGGGGGGGGGGGGGGGTGCGCTTAGTTTAGATGAGATGAATTTTGTGCTCGAAACTTCCTATCAACAGTAACTTTGTTGCCTTATCGATGCGTGTGGATGGAGAGGTTCTAGTTGGACTTTAGAAATCTAATATGTGGTAGGTATCCTATCAATAATCCTATAAATTTTATTTATTATTGTCCCTCTTATCTCAAAATATAAAATTTGCCTATGATACAAACTAAGGAAAATAAAAACGGAATTTGTGGTAGGTATGCTATCTCATAGGCATGACCCTTTCTTGGTCTCAGAATAGGGATTACTTGTTAGCCATCAAATTCCTTTTCATTTTTTGACTCATATCATAGAAAATTTTAGGGGTAGTAGAATTCTAATACACATGTTCCATATTGTGGCAAGTGCAGAGCATACTATTAAAATTGATCGAAACATTTCTAATTTTAAAAAATCATACTAGACAGAAAGGAAGAGAGGAGGGAGGTTTTAGGGATTCATAGTAAATCACACAATATTATTTCTGGAGATGATGCGTTCTACCCTTTTACTTTTACATACATGACCTTATATAGTCAAAAGACAACATACTATAATTTAACAGATCCCCCTTAACTAACAAAAGCCAATTATTTGCATCTATCAAGTTTTCTATTGACAGACTGATTTTTTTACTCATTATGCTGCTTTTTTTGCTTCTATTATAGTGATATAGTATTATAAACAATGCCAAATAATACATGAATAATACGCTATAGTGCCAAACAGTACATAAACGATATTAAACAATACGTGAATAATTTGCTATAGTACCTTGGGTCAAAATTTTTGTATCATTCATGTGATTCCTCTGCCTCTTTTATTTTATCTTGAACAAATCTCTAGTAGAGTCTTTAGTTCCTTCACTTATTATGCCTATGAATAGGCTCCTCAGTGTTGTTGTTCGAGTCCAAGTCTTCTCTATCTTTTTTCCTTTGGTATTCTTTGATGATTCTTTCAATTTCTAAGACTTCAAGATGTTTAGTACTTGTATCATCTAGAGGCTAATATGAGGTGGGCAGAATATCAGGAGGATTGAAAGTTCTTTTTTTTGGATACCGCTGCTTGAGTGCTTCAAGGAGCTTCTCTACTTCTTCAATTGCTAGAGAAACTTATGTATTTAATTCATATGGTTTTTGTTTTTGGATGATTGATGAGAGTTTGCCAAAGCATCAGTATAACTTGCTGAGATGTCGGGTTGGGGTAGATACCTAGATTGAAGCGATGGACTTTCTTTGTCAAGACCTAGTCTGAGTGCAAGTTACAATTTACCATGGTCAAAAGGATCTTGTAACAACGATTCTCCCCATGGGTCTTGTGATGATGATGAAATTGGATCCTGTGAATTTGTCGATGACTCAGAAGTGTCAAATACATCAATTTTGTAATATCTTCTTAGGCAAGCATTGATCATTGGATAGGTTGCACGATAATCATCACAATGGTCCCAAAAAAGAATAATCATCTTCTGTTAGCTATGCCTCTAGTGGGATGACTTGGTGGCGCCGGCATAATATTCTTTGCAATTTCTGATACCATCGAGGATAAGTTGAGATTCTATAATGAAGTGTTGTAAAAATATTAGTTGGAACATGTTTGGGTTTATATGTGGATACTCTAACATTTGCTGGAGTTTTACACATATCCTTATTGGGTCGGATAAATATCCAGGGCCTAAAGAATAAAATAATTGTATAAAGTTTTGGTCAGGCCGGCATGCTCTAAGTTGGGCCTAGAAAATATTCTTCCATGCACCTAATGGTTTGAATCTACTAAGCATTTCTCCAAAATATTTATACTTGGCTTCTCCTTGGAAAATTTTGCAATTGATAAGAGGCATTTTGGCTGTCCGAAACTTAATAGCAATGGTGTAAAGATTATATAAATACCAATAAAATCATTTGAGCTTTTTTGGAGATTCTTCTTATGGGAAGAAAGTGAGAGGAAAACTAAATGGATATCTTGGATACAATCCATTTGGCTTGAGGAGAAAATCACTATATTCACTAAAAATATAGAAATGATATTGCGACATAAGTCTTCCAAGATTTTCAACAAGAATATCATTTTAGATTAGCTTAGGGATTTCTAGCGGTATAAATACGAAGGCCATTTGGGCTTTGTTTTTTGGGCCTTGAAACCACCTCTTGGATTTCTTACCACATATATATTTATGAAAGTGGTAGCTGTAAATTCTTTTGGTTTAGATTGAAAATCAACAAGTATATTCATTTTTCCCACAATATGTTTGGTATCAAAGGAATACTTTAAAAACCATTTTGCCCATTTAAGATGCTGTTGTTGTGGAATTTGCTTTTGCTTGAACCTCAACATTTGAGAAAATGACTACATGTCCATCTCCACAAGGAAATGATGTCCTATAAGATAAAATTCAAACTTTTTAATGAACGTAGAGTGGTAATGTATTTTTGCTTGTGTTAATCTTTCCCTCTTGTGTATGCAAACTTGTCACTTTCCATCAATTTCTTCAAAAAGAACAGTAGCCCAATATTCATCACTAGCATCTGTTTGCAAGACCTTTTTTTCCCATGGAAGGGATATGTAAAGAAGACAGATGCTACAAAATTTCCTTAGGCCTGTGTACAAACAAAGTTTGCTATGGTCCCCACGGAGGAGCATCTTTTCTTGAGCATTTGTTGTAGTGAATTTACAAACTTTGTGATTTTAAGGACAAAATTCCTGAGATAATTGACAATCCCACGAAATTGTTGAACTTGCTTATGAGAAATGTTTTCATCAGGAAACTTTTGTAATGCTTCAGCAATATAAGGATCAGGATAACAGGTTCCATCTTTGAGATGCATACCAAAAAATTTAATTTATCTTTGGGCAATGATCTTCTTCTTTTGTGATAACATGATGCCATGCTTTTGCACTAGGTTTGCAAATTAGGCTAATAATTTACAATGAGAATTCTTATCTGGACTGTAAATGAGGATACGTTAATGTATTTGAGCATTAATCAAAATAAGTTGGAAAATTCTACAAATAGCCTTCTGAAATAGCGAATGAGTAGTTTTGAGGCCAAAATGGAGCATTGTCCACTAAAATGTTGATTTGAAATACAAAATCCAGTTTTGTACTTGTCTTCAGGGTGAATTCTCAATTGCCAAAATCTAGCTTTAAGGTCAAACTTGGAATACACTTTAACTTGAGTAAGGCTAGAGAATAAAGAATTCTAATGTGGCAAATGAAACTTATCATCTTGTGAAAATTGATTGAGAGGTTGACAATTAGTAACTAGTCTCATCTTTCCTCTGTTCTACTCCGCTTGCTTGTTCATATAGAATGGTTTACAAGCCCATTGGGAGTCGGAGAGCTCTATTAATCATTGATGAAGCAAATCCTAACATTCTTTTTGTGATAAAAACAAATGTTTTGGATTCATTCCATAGTAATTGGCTTTGGTAGGATTGACATCCTTGTTTTCCTTGAAAAGAAGATTGATGAAGAAATCAAGATTTTTCCACAAAGGGTTGGAGCATTTTTAGACAAAATCAGAGTTAGAGTTTGCACATGCCCCAAGAAGGATTTGCAGAATTGGATCCATAATACTCATTTCAATAGTGAAAAATCTTTAGATATCTAGAAATTCCTAGAACTACCTTATGAACCGTAGTCCATTAGGCATAATTCTAAGTTTAGGAATTTGTGTAAGGATTTCCAAACCAATAATGATATCTTCATCTGATGAGCTAGAGCCAAGGATCTTGGTAGTGACTGAACACTAGGGAAAGAATTGTATGGTGATGAGTTTACTTTGAATTCTTGTAATAAAGGTATCTCCAGAAGTAGAGTTAAAATACCGGATACCGAGTGTATGACATTCGGTATTTTTCTAGAAGTACCTTTTTATTGAGAATAGAAGCATTGGTTTCAGTGTCGAGGAGGGTAATAAGAGAAAAATTGGCTTAACATACTTCGATAGGTATATTTTCATAGGGAAATATGGGAGGATAGAAGGAGTCCATGCACAAAGATCTTGGATTGTGGGAGGTTTAGAGAAGAAGAATACCTCTTCTTTAGGTTCTTCTGACAAGTTTTCAATGTTACTAGTTTGTGACCATGTTTGGATGGCATACGCAGTGTGTTTGGTTGTTTCATCTTCTAGGGAGAAGATTGATTCAATATCATCATCCTCGAGTGATACTTCAGTTTACTTCTCTATCTTCTAGATTAAATGGGAATTTCTTCCTTTAGCTTTGGGACATTTTTTTGGCAAAATGGTATTTCTTATTGTAAATGTAACACCAATTGAATATTCTGCGTCTTCCGGAAGAGCTTCATCTAGAGCCTTTTTTTGCAAGAATTGCCATTTTGCGCACTTTCTTTATATGTCCTAAGGAGAATCTTTTGGAAGTGTCTTTGTTTTTTGCATTGATCTCCACAAGAAGGATTATCACATGAGTCTTTCTTTGAATATTTGATTCTTAACTCAAGCTTTTGACAAGCCCAGTCAAGTTCTTTGTTATTCTTAAGGTAACCTTTGAAAGCCTTCCTTTGGATGCATAGATCATCAATAGCAAGATGCATATTCTGCTGGAGTTCCCCAAGTGGAACATTAGCAACCATCTTCTGCTTATTTTGTATGGATCTTTCCACAGTGTGACCAATTTCTTTTGGAATGAAGGCCAAAAATACTTTAGGTTATGATCAGCTCCAAGAGCATAAAATAATTTAAGCATTTCTTGGAAATGCCAATTAAGATGCTTTCTTTGTAAATAGAAGCATTTTCTTTTGAAAAATTCTCTTCTTCTAAGCTCAAGAAGATCCTCTAGTTTACCGATAAAGAAGCTGTGGATCATATGGATCGTTTGATAGAAATCTATTTGGAATAAAAATGTCATTGATCCTGGTTAGGAATAGTTTTCTACTAGTCTTAGGCTTCCAGTAAATCTACTCACAAACGTAGTTAGTATTTCATATCGACTTTCAACAGAAAGTGCTTTCGTATTGAGCCAAGCATGAAACTCTTGTAATCTATTTGACCATTTGGAATATAGGATGTCATTGAGCGTGAAGTAGTTTCTTGAGGTTGAAGACTTTTGTTCTAGGTTTAGGTCATGAAAGTGTATCACTTCTGGCTTAGATGGATTTGATACCATTTTTCCTTCAGGGGGATCATCCATAAAGATAGTAGGCACACTGGATATTGGTGTTTGTGGCTCAGAGGTTGAAGTATTTCCGAAGGAAAGAGAATATGACTTTGAAGCTGATTCAGAGGTATTTTGCTTGGTGGAGTCAAATGTAATAATAGTTAATATCTTTTGTCTACTTTGATCTCGCAAGAATGCCTCAAGTGGAAAAGACCATATGAGTAGAGGGAGGTTTTAAAAAAGGTTCAGGAGTTGGCTTCTTTTCTTTACTAATTTTCGTTTACTTTTTTATTTCCTTGATACGGTTTTGAACCATAACAATATCCTTTTGATCCTATTTAGGAGCTTCGTCAATAATTGAGACAATTGATATAGCCCTAATGGGGCCCACTTCAATTGGAATTGTTTGCCAAGGCTGGGAAAATGGATCTGGGGGAGGAATAAATTTCCATCCTGTAGGAACTTAATTTATCTCTCTTTTTTTTTTTTTTTTTTTTTTTTTTTTTTTCAGCCATCTGGTCTTCCAAATAATGATGAGAGACATATCTACCAAATTCTATATGCTAGAGTTTCTTTTGGAATGTCTCAAGCAATTTATTTATAACAAAAGCCGTTTGATCAACATGATCAAGACAGGCTCAGATAGTTGAAAGCTTGGTGTCAATTGTCTTGAGAACATTGTTCTGGGCCAAAGCATTTTCTAATTGTTAATTCAAGACAGCTTCAACAGCCGTGACTTTCTTTTGCCTTCCATGGTTGTTAATATCTATAGGATTTGAGACCTTCGGCATATGACGAAACTAATCGTGAGCATCTATAAATTCTTCTAATGCCGGGAATGGGGCACTAGAATTAAATGTTTCCAAAAGTGAAAAGTCTGAGGGTTGGCACATACAGACATATAGAAGGACATATGGTGGTTTTGGTTTTGGGAAACGCGATAATTGAGGTGCTTTGGGCACTTCTAGAGGAAAGAAATTCTTCTCAACCCATTTGTGAATGGGTTTATAGAAGGGTGAGACAAGTGACTTTTCGGATGAAGGTTTCTTCCTGTCAAATTAATGTCTTGAGTTTGAATTTGGATATTGATTTGTTACACCGAATTTGTTAAGAAATATTTCCCAAGTGGATTATAAATCGGATGGAGAAGTTTTTTTTTATTATGTTGGACTTTTTTCTTTTGGACGTACAAAGAAAGCAAAGAAAAAAAAGTTATCTATAGCCACAAGACAAAAGAGGAAATAAAATAAAGAAAAAAAAAGTTTCTATCTTTTGTACCTACAAAAGAAGAAACGATATTGGAGTTTCACAAGGTGGGGCCCAAGGTCAAATTGTTGAATTTGGGCACCCACATACAAAAGCAAAACTTTGGGTTGTTTTTTTTTTTTTTTTTTTTTATTCTTTGTGTGGAGCCACAAAAGCTAAGGGGCGCCGCATGAGAAAAGAAAGCTAGAAAGGAGTTGCCGCACAAGCCACCCGATCAAGAGAAGAAAGAATGTTGATCCATACCCAAGAAAGAACATGTGGACAAGTTTTTGGTTTTAGTGTGCATAGAGCGTTTTACTTTGAGCTTGAACGCGTGGTGATTTTGTATCATGAGTTTATATTCAAGTGAGTTGTTTATTTATAAACATTTTGGGTTTGGGCTTAAATCTAAGTGTGTGAAACACTAAAGCGTATGAATGATTGTAAACTCTGATTCTCCGATTATAGTGGATTATTTGCTGCTTGCTCTCATCGTGAATGTAGGTACCGATACTCGAACTGAAATACGTAATTTTTGGTGTCCTTACTATTTCTCGTTTATTTCTCTAGTGATTTCACATTAACGTAAATTGTAAGATCTTGTCGTTTCCACGTATTATATTCCAACAATTGGTATCGGAGCTTAGGATCGGATTTCTTGAGTGTGATTTGGAGCTTTTGCTTGTCTGATTATTATCTGAAAATTTTGTTATTGCAATGATGTCTGAGAGGAAATCTGAAATTGAGAAGTTTAATGGGAGAAACAACTTTGGGTTATGGAGCCTCAAGATGCAGACGTTATTGACAACCCAAGATTTGGCCAAGGCACTGGATGTGAAGATGAGTTGTTGATTATAATGAAAGCCTCCGATAGGGTAAAGCTAATGGAAAGAGTAAATAGTACAATCCTGTTGAACTTGTTGGATGAGGTTTTAATAGAGGTTGCCGAGAAGAAGAATGCTGCAGCATTATGGGCAAAACTTCAGGCACTTTATGTGAAGAAATGTTTGAACAATCGCTTGTACATGTTGAAGAGGATATTTTAATTTAAATTTATTGAAGGTACGTCTATCAAAACCCACCTGGATGAATTTAATAAACTCATGATGGATTTGAAGAATGTCGGTAAAATATTTGATGATGAAGAACATAGCATAATGTTATTAGCCTCTTTACCAGAGTCATGGGAGCACTTTACTGATTCATTATTGCAGGGGCATACTACGATTAACTTGGAAGATGTAAAGTCCGCTTTGTTCTCTAAGTAATGGCAGAGAAAGTTGCGAGATGATGGTCTAGCGCAAAGAGTAATGCAAGCATTGACTATTTAGGGTAGAGAACAACATCGAGGGTCTAGTAGTAGCAGATAAAAGTATATCAAAGTCACGCCATAAAAAGTCCAAGGGACGCATGAAGTGCTTTAAGTGTCATGGGGAGGGGCACATAAGGAGAGATTTTCCAAAGCGGAGGAATAAAGGTGATAGGTAGAATGCCACAAACAGTGTGGCGAACGTTGCCGAAAGAAGCACTAGTGATGCATAAGCTGTTTTATGTGTGATTACTACTTCATCAGGAGACAAATGGTTGCTAGATTCGGGATGTTCTTATCATATAACGTCTCATAAGAACTTATTTACTACTTACCATATTGCATATGGTGATAGTGTTCTTTTGGGGAATAATGTAGCTTGCAAGGCTATAGGGATAGGGATAATTCGAATTCGGATGTACGATGGGGTGGTGTGCACATTGATAGATGTGAGGCATGTATTCGGAGCTCAAGAAGAATCTTATTTCTATGGAGACATTCGACGACATTGGGTGTAGGTACACTGCTGAAGGTGGAGTATTGAAGATCTCTTGAGGTGCCATAGTAGTGATGAAAGGGAAGAAAGTGAATACTCTTTTATCATTTACTAGGAGAAATCGTGACTGAAACCACTGTAGTTTCATCAGGTGAGTTAGACTCTAACTTGACTCAGTTATGACATATGCGTTTAGGGCACATGAGCGAGGCGGGTATGATGATACTGAGTGATAGAGGGTTGTTTAAAGGTCAGAAGACATGAAAACTGGACTTATGTGAGCACTACATCTTTAGGAAGCAGCACTAAGTTAAGTTTACTACAGTTATTCATTCGACCAAGTGACCGGTTGAATACATTCATTCAAACATCTGGGGCCTGTCTTCAATTCCTTCTAAATGAGGTGCTCGATATATGCTGATATTTATTGATGACTATTCGAGGAAGGTACGAGTATACTTTCTGAAGCATAAATATCATGTATTTGATCAATTCAAGAAATTTAAGGCATTGATTAAGAAGTAGTTAGATAAACAAATCAAGTGCCTGAGAACTGATAATAGCATGAAGTTCTGTGGTAAAAATTTTACTGAGTTTTGCGAGAAAGAAGGGAATGTGAGACATCGTATAGTACCTGGGACATCACAGCAAAATGGTGTGGCATAACGGAAGAATAGAACTTTGTTTGAGCGAGCTCGATGCATGCTTTCGCATGCAGAACTTGGTAAGGAATTTTGGGCCGAAGTAGTAAACATGGCATGTTATCTGGCTAATCGATCTCCATCATTTTCTATTGAGTGGAAGACTCCTAAGGAAGTATGGTCAATGAAACTTATTGATTACTCCGGATTACGTATATTCAGATGTCCTGCGTATGCTCAAGTGAATAGTGGTAAGCTTGCGCCGAGAGTGAAGAAATGCATATTTCTAGGTTATGTACGGGGGTGAAAGGCTACCAACTGTGGTGCATCGATCCTAGATCACCCGGTTTTCTAATTAACAAAAACGTGATATTCGACGAGACTGCAATGCTTCAACAGAGGAGTTCTGTAACACAATCAGCAGAAAAGACAGATCATTATGTCATAAGTGAGGTGGAGTTTTAGGTAGAGACTCCGGAAACCTCTAATGTAATAGAAGTTGAGACTGCATATGAGACTGCAGTTCTTGAAGTCGGTGATAGTGAACGACCAGTAAAGCGATGGCACACTATAGCCGCAAATAGATAGAGAAGGCAAATTAAATCACCGGTACATTATGGTTATACAGATATTGCTTATGCATTGACTGTAGGTAATGAGGTGGAGATAGATGAGCTTTCATTTTACTTTGAGGTGATGGCTAGTTTGGAGTCGTTGCAGTGGCTAGGGGCTATGAGTAAAGAGATGGAATCACTTTATCGGAATCAAATATGAGATCCGGTCAAAGTACCCAAGAGCCAAAATATGGTTGGAAGTAAATGGGTCTTTAAACGGAAAGAGGACATTCCCAGTGTCTAGGTAGCGAGGTTTAAGGCGAGACTTGTGACGAATGGATATACATAGCGTGAGGGCATTGACTACAATGAAGTGTTCTCACTTGTGGTAAGACATACTTCTATTTGTGTTTTACTTGCCTTAATTACTTCGCAAGATCTCGAGTTATAACAGTCAGGTATGAAAACTACGTTTCTTTATGGTGAGTTAAAGAAGCAGATTTACATGAGGTAACCAGAAGAATTTTCTATTTCGGATAAGGGAGATCATATTTGCTTGTTAAAGAAATCTTTGTATGGACTAAAACAGTCTCCTAGGCTATGGTATAAGCGTTTTGATGCGTTCATGACTAGTCAAGACTATTCAAAAAGTCATATGGATAGCTGTGTTTATTTTAAGAGATTGGAGAATGGTTCTTTGATTTATCTATTGCTCTATGTTGATGATATGTTGATAGCAGCTAAGAATATGTTTGATATTGATGTGCTGAAGAGGCAGTTAAATGTTGAATTTGAGATAAAAGATTTAGGTGCTGCAAAGAAAATATTGGGTATAGAGATTTTGCGTGACAGGGCTGCAGGACTTTTACATCTATCTTAGAAGAAATATATTGAGAATATTATGGCACGTTTTAATATTGAGTCGTCAAAATTTGTAAGTACACCTTTAGCGAAGCACTTTAAACTTTTAGATAAATTATCACCGCAGACTAAGGAGGAGAAGGAGCATAAGTCTCGTGTTCCTTATTCTAGTGCTGTGGGTAGTATTATGTATGTTATGGTATGCACTAGGCTTGATATTTCACAAGCGGTGAGCATGGTTGGTCACTATATGAAGCATCTTGGTAAAAATTATTTGGAAGCTGTGAAATGGATCCTTAGATATTTGAATGGGACAATAGACGTGGGTATAGTGTTCTTGAGGGATAGTAATGGCAGTGAAACCATTGGTTTTGTGGATTCAAATCACGCCAGTGACTTGGATGATTGTGGATTTTTAGCAAGGTAGGTGTTTATGCTAGCAGGTGGTGCAGTTAGTTGGAAAGCGTCCTTATAGAATTACGTTGCCTTGTCTTCAACTGAGACAGAATACATGGCACTAACCTTTGTAGCGAAAGAGGTGATATGGTTATGAAATTTCCTCTCGGATTTTGTGTTAGAACTGAAAAGTGTGGATATACATTGTGATAACCAAGGTGCGATATATTTTGTGTATAATTCAGTTTATCACGAGTGAACGAAACATATCAACATTAGGTACCATTTCATTTGAGATGTTTTAACTAAGGGTAATGTTATTGTAAAAAAAATTGCTACAGTAGATAACTTGGCAGATATGACGATTAAGTTTGTTCCTTAAAAGAAAGCTCAAGCTTTGCTTGAGCTATATTGGCATCTGTGGAGAGTGAACGCCCATCGGGGCGTTGGGAGAGTAGCATGGATGATGAGCACTATAACTTAGTTTCAAACGTCGAGCCAAGATGGAGAATTGTTAAATTAATGTCTCGAGTTTGAATTTGGATATTGATTTGTTACACCGAATTTGTCGAGAAAGATTTTTCAAGTAGATTACAAATCGGATGAAGATTTTTTTTTTTTTTTATTATGTTGGACTTTTTTTCTTTTGGATGTACAAAGAAAGCAAAGAAAAAAAAGTTATCTATAGCTACAAGACAAAAGAGGAAATAAAATAAAGAAAAAAAAGTTTCTATCTTTTGTACCTACAAAAGAAGAAATGATATTGGAGTTTCAGAGGGTGGGTCCCAAGGTCAAATTGTTGACTCTGGGCACCCATGTACAAAAGCAAAACTTCGGTTTTTTTTTTTTTTTTTTTTTTTTTGGTGGAGCCGCAAAAGCTGAGTAGCATCGCACGAGAAAAAAAACTAGAAAGGAGTCGTCACACAAGCCACCCAATCAAGAGAAGGAAGAACGCTAATCCGTACGCAAGAAAGAACATGCGGACGAGTTTTTGGTTTCAGTGTACGTAAAGCGTTTTACTTTGAGCTTGAACACGCGTTGATTTTGTGCCGTGAGTTTATGTTCAAGTAAGTTATTTATCTATAAACACTTTGAGTTTGGACTTAAATCTAGGCGTGAGAAATACTTGAGCGTCTAAGTGATTGTAAATTCAGATTATCCGATTATAGTGAATTATTTGTTGCTAGCTCTCTCCATAGACGTAGGTACTGATACTCGGACTAAACCGCGTAAATTTCTAGTGTCCTTATTATTTCTCGTTTATTTCTCTGGTGATTTCGTGTTGACATAAATTGCAAGTCTTGTCGTCTCCGTGTATTATATTCCAATACTTTCTGGGTAGTGACTAAGGAGGTCAAAGGGGTTCACATGGTTAAGGGATTTTCGAAGGAGGGTTTGATTAAGATGGTCTATACGAGACCATGAATTGGTATTTTCCTCCATCTTCACTAAGAGATCCGATAGTGGGGTCTCCATCAAAGTATCTTTGATAAAGTCTATCTTTTGACTGTTTCTTTTTTTTTTTTTTTTTGGATGGCCTATCACCTTCTTCTTCATCCGGAGAATTTGTACAAAGGGAACACTAACAATCAAGATCCCAAAAATAGTGTCCTGTGTGGGTATCCTTGTAGTAATGAATAGGGCATCCCCCCTAGTCAAAGGACTCATCATGGATTTTGGATCTGGATGTCTAGGGGTTGCATCATAAAAATAGTAGAAAAAATAAAGGAAGTGGTTTTTTCCTTTTTCTTACTAAATTTGATGACAATCATGGTTTGAATAGTACCAATGCAAGCATGCTGGTAGTCTAAAAAATGAGTGTCTAAGAGAACCTTTTGAGCAACCACAGGTAAGCTCTTCTTTCGGTGAAAGGATAAAGCAAGTCTAATAGCATTAAAGTGAAAGTGCATATATCCATGTTGTATCCATTTTCGTTGAAAGTCATAAGGTATTTGAAGGGTGACAAAGTGTCTTTGTTGAGTAGCTGGAATAGGATGATGGTCAAATTTTGAAAACTGGACATATTCTTTAACTTCTTTAGGAATATGATTAATAAGTCGCTTAATAGAACGGATAGGTGAAAAAGAGGATGGTTTAGCAAAAGTAGAATACGGATTTATAAGTGAAAGGCGAGTCTCTGAAATTTTACTATCTTCGTTGAGATAAGAAATCTCATAGAAAAAGTCAATCTTAGAGACATTGGAAGTGCAAAGCTCTAAAGGAGGGCTAGGGAAATAGGGCATTTATAGTGAAATGTGTGGAGATTTCGAAGGATTTAGTCGTGGGATGACAAATCTCCCTTTTTTCACTGAGTATCCAATTTCAAACTAAAAATGTGCCAAAACCATGGCACTAATACTAGAATTTATTAATTTCATTAGTTTACTCTATGTATCAAATCTCTTTCTTTACAATATCAAAGAATTTATCCTTTTTCCTTATTATACTAGCGAGATACCCTTATACAGAGCATGTAAGATGTTAGATCAATATATAGGAAAACACTAAAAGCATTATGCACAATAAGGTATATTGATGTTGTTTTTTGAACAATTCATAAATGATATTAATTTTTGTCAATCCAAAATAATGACATTTCATTGGCATTTAAAAAAAAAATTCTTATTTATGTAATGTTTTGATTTAATTAAATTTCATTTGCTTAACAATTTATGCATAAAAATAATCGACAATGTGATAAAGAACTAAATTTTTAGGAAATTTCTCTTTTCGACAAAACAAATTTTTATCGAAGTAATATTTAACAATAATAAAAAAATAACATAGTGCCTACGATGGACATGAACAATCTATAACAAAGAAAACCTAAACATATTAAATCCTTAATTATGGTAAGTAGATCCTACATAGTTATTGAAAAACTAAAAAAAGAAAAGAAAAAGGAAAGTCCAATTTAAATTGCAACTAAATGATAGATGATAATTTTATTTTTTTGGTAAAAATCGGGTGGACTTAGTCATATAGGGGTGATAATAGTGTTGCCAAAAAAAAGGAAAAAAATAAGGTTGCAAATTCTTGAGGCCTTCTTGGTATAAGAGTCAAGTGCTCTATTCACTCCAATAAAAAATACATGGACCGGTGGAAAAGGGAAGTAAAATTTTAAGTCTGAGTTCTCGCAGCTTTTCCTGAATGACAGAGGAGACATTGGAGGTAAGGCTTCTGTTTGATCCTCATCATGTACTTTGCAATTCTTCCGGATTTTTATGGCAACTCCTTTGATGGTAATTTTTCTGAGACGAATGATGAAGACCGTCTCACATTTATTAGGATGCATTGCATGTGTTCTATAGATATAATCGCTGAGTTTAAGAGACCGATATGCTAATTAATGCCTTAATTACTTCTATTCGTGTTTTACTTTCCTTAATTACTTCGTAGGATCTTGAGTTATAGCAGTCAGATGTGAAAACTACGTTTCTTTACAGTGAGTTAAAGAAGCGGATTTACATGAGGTAGCCAGAGCGATTTGCTATTTCGGATAAGGAAGATCATATTTGCTTATTAAAGAAATCTTTGTATAGACTAAAACAGTCTCCTATGTAGTGGTATAAGCGTTTTGATGCGTTCATGGCTAGTCAAGATATTCAAAAAGTCAGATGGATAGCTGTATTTATTTTAGAAGATTGGAGAATGGTTATTTAATTTATCTATTACTCTATGTTGATGATATGCTGATAGCAGCTAAGAATATATTTGATATTGATGTGCTGAAGAGGCAATTAAATGCTAAATTTGAGATAAAAGATTTAGGTGCTACAAAGAAAATATTAGGTATAGAGATTTTGCGTGACAGGGCTGCAAGACTTTTACATCTATCTTAGAAGAAATATATTGAGAAGATTGTGGTATGTTTTAATATTGAGTCAGCAAAATCTGTAAGTACAAAGCCATGACCAATCTTATTGAAAAGAAATAGAACCCAGCTAACTGCCTCTTCCAAAGCTGGGCAATAGAAAAGGGGGCTAGATTGTAGGTTGAGTGATTTCCCTTGCTCGCCAAATCTCATCTTTCATATGTATATAATAGACTCGCCCAAGTTGTTAATAAAGAGTTGGGCTTCGCTTAAACCGGCTATATAGGAGAAGTGGGGAACAAAAATGCGTAATCTCGACCTTATGAATAGAGAATTTTCGCGTGGTCGGAAAGAATGGAATCTTAGGTGTTAGGGTAGAGAGATGTGTTTTGATGGATGGGTGGGCCATGAATCCGGTGGGTCATTCCCGCCTCTTCTTCTTCAATAAAGTCGAGCCCTAAGCACTTTAAACTTTTAGATAAATTATCACTACAGACTAAGGAGGAGGAGGAGGAGGAGCATAAGTCTCGTGTTTCTTATTTTAGTGTCGTGGGTAGTATTATGTATATTATGATGTGCACTAGGTCTAGTATTTCACAAGCGGTGAGCAGGTTAGTCACTATATGAAGCATCTTGATAAAGCTCATTTGGAAGCTGTGAAGTAGATCCTCAGATATTTGAAGGGGACAATAGACATGGGTATAGTGTACTAGAGGGATAGTAATGGCAGTGAAACCACTGATTTTGTGGATTCGGATCATGCCGGTGACTTGGATGATTGCGGATTTTAGCAAGGTACGTGTTTACGCTAGCGGGTGGTGCAATTAGTTGGAAAGCGTCCTTATAGGGTCACGTTGCCTTGTCTTCGACTGAGACAAAATACATGACACTAACCTTTGTAGCGAAAGATGTGATATGGGTATGAAATTTGCTCTCGGACTTTGGATTAGAACAGAAAAGTGTGGATATACATTGTGATAACCAATGTGCAATATATTTGGTATATAATCCAGTTTATCAGGGTGAACGAAACATATCAACATTGGGTACCACTTTATTCAAGATGTCTTAGCTAAGGGTGATGTTATTATCAAAAAGATTGCTACGGCAGATAACTCGGTAGATATGACAATTAAGTTTGTTCCTTAAAAGAAAGCTCAAGCTCTGCTTGAGCTCTATGGGCATCTGTGGAGAGTCATGGGCGTTGGGAGAGCAGCATGGATGTCTCGAGTTTGAATTTGGATATTGATTTGTTACACCGAATTTGTTGACAAAGATTTCTCAAGTAGATTATAAATCAGATGGAGAAGTTTTTTTTAGGGATAAGTGTTCCAGAAGTTCTAAAACTTGTAACGAAAATGCATTTTAGTCCTAAAACTTGCAAAAAGTGCATTTAAGTCCTAAAACTTGTCAAATTGTTTCAAATGAGTCCTAAAATCGATGCCGTTAGCATTTTCCGTTAAAAATGCTGACGTGGCATTTTAAATAATATTTTATTTTTCCAGGTGTATTTTTTAAATTATTTTTTATTCATTTTTTTAAAAAAATTAGATTTAAAAACTAAAAATTAAATTTATTCTTATATTATTTTCAACAAAAACTTAAAAGAAAAGTTAAAAAATTCATTTTTAAAAATTGTTAAAAAAAAAAAAAAAACCAAAGACACGGCTCCTCTCTCCCACCACCGCCGCCTATCGCCGGAGGGGCCAAGTGACGGTCGCCGGCCCTGGGCGGGGGTGGCCGGGCCTTGCTGGCCCCAGGCGAGGGCCGACGAGGCCTCGCCCAGGGCGGGCGACGGTCGCCGGCCCCTCGCGAGGGCCGGTGAGCCCAGATCGAGGCACCCTTGCTCAACTCTGGCGTGGGTCCCTAGATCTGGGCCCGTCGGCCCTCACGAGGGGCCGGTGGCCGTCGCCCCCTTGGGTGAGTCGTCGCCGGCCCTCACGGGGGTCGGCAAGCGTTGCCCGCCCTCTGGCGAGCCTCGCCGGCCCGAGCGAGGGCCGACGAGGCCTCGCCCAGGGCGGGCGGAGCTTGTCGGCCCTTGCCAGGGGCCGGCGAGGCCCGGCCACCCTCGCCCAGGGCCGGCGACCGTCCCCCGGCCCCTCCGACAATGGGTGACGGCAACGGGGGAGAAGAGCCGTTTTTTTTTTTTTTTTTTATAAATATTTCAACTTTTTTAATTTTTTGGTGAAAATAAGATAAAATGAATAAATTTAATTTTTTTAGTTTTTAAATATATTTTTTTAAAAATGAATAAAAAATAATTAAAAAAATCCATGTGGAAAATAAAAAAATTATTTAAAATGCCACGTTAACATTTTTAACGGAAAATGCTAACGACGTTGATTTTAGGATTCGTTTGAAACAATTTGACAAGTTTTAGGACTTAAATGCACTTTTTGCAAGTTTTAGGACTAAAACGCATTTTTGTGACAAGTTTTTGTGACTTCCTGAACACTTATCCTTTTTTTTTTTTTTAATTATGTTGGACTTTTTTCTTTTGGATGTACAGCGAAAGCAAAGAAAAAAAGTTATCTACAGCTACAAGACAAAAGAGGAAATAAAATAAAGAAAAAAAGTTTCTATCTTTTGTACCAACAAAAGAAGAAATGATATTGGAGTTTCACAGGGTGGGTCCCAAGGTCAAATTGTTGACTCTGGGCACCCACGTACAAAAGCAAAACTTCGGTGTTTTCTTTTCTTTCTTTTTTTTTTGGTGGAGTCGCAAAAGCTGAGAAGTTCCGCATGAGAAAAGAAAACTAGAAAGGAGTCGCCACACAAGCCACCCAATCAAGAGAAGGAAAAATGCTAATCCGTATGCAAGAAAGAACATGCGGACAAGTTTTTGGTTTCAGTGTTCGTAGAGCGTTTTACTTTGAGTTTGAATGCGCATTGATTTTGTGCCGTGAGTTTATGTCCAAGTGAGTTGTTTATTTATAAACACTTTGAGTTTGAACTTAAATTTAGGTGTAGGAAATACTCGAGTGTGTGAATGATTGTAAATTCTGATTTTTCAATTATAGTGAATTATTTACTGCTAGCTTTCTCTATGGACGTAGGTACCAATACTCGGACTAAACCACGTAAATTTATTGTGTCATTATTATTTCTCGTTTATTTATCTGGTGATTTCGTGTTGACGTAAATTGCAATCTTGTCGTTTCCGCGTATTATATTCCAACACTTTCTAGGTGGTGACTGAGGAGGTCAAAGGGGTTCACATGGTTCAGGGATTTTTGAAAGAGGGTTTGATTAAGGTGGTCTATACGAGACCATGAATTGGTATTTTCCTCTATCTTCACTAAGAGATTCGATAGTGGGGTCTCCATCAAAGTATCTTTGATAAAGTCTATCTTTTGACCGTTTCTTTTTTTTGGATGGCCTATCATCTTCTTCTTCATCCGGAGAATTTGTACAAAGGGAACACTAACAATCAAGATCCCAAAAATAGTGTCCTATGTGGGTATCCTTGTAGTAATGAATAGGGCATCCCCCCTAATCAGATGACTCAATCATGGATTTTGGATCTGGATGTCCAGGGGTTGCATCATAAAAATAGTAGGAAAAATAGAGGAAGTGGTTTCTTCCTTTTTCTTACTAAATTTGATGACAATCATGGTCTGAACAGTACCAATACAAGCGTGCTGGTAGTCTAAAAAATGAGGGTCTAAGAGAACCATTTGAGCAACCACGGGTAAGCTCTTCTTTCCGTGAAAGGATAAAGCAAGTCTAATAGCATTAAAGTGAAGGTGCATATATCCATGTTGTATCCATTTTCGTTGAAAGTCATAAGGTATTTGAAGGGTGACAAAGTATCTTTGTTGAGTAGCTAGAATAGGATGATGGTCAAATTTTGAAAACTTGACATATTCTTTAACTTCTTTAGGAATATGATTAATAAGTCGCTTAATAGAACAGATAGGTGAAAAAGAGGATGGTCTAGTAAAAACAAAATATGGATTTATAAGTGAAAGGCGAGTCTTTGAAATTTTACTATCTTCGTTGAGATAAGAAATCTCATAGAAAAAGTCATTCTTAGAGATATTGGAAGTGCAAAGCTCTAAAGGAGGGCTAGGGGAAATTGGGGCATTTATAGTGAAATGTGTGGAAATTTAAGAGGATTCAGTTGTGGGATGACAAATCTCTCTTTTTGCACTGGGTATCCAATTTCAAACTAAAAATGTGCCAAAAAATGCCATGGCACTAATACTAGAATTTATTAATTTCATTAGTTTACTCTATGTATCAGATCTCTTTCTTTACAATATCAAAGAATTTATCCTTTTTCCTTATTATACTATTGAGATACCCTTATATAGAGCATGTAAGACGTTAGATCAATATATAGGAAAACACTAAAAACATTATGCACAATAAGGTATATTGATGTTGTTTTTTGAACAATTCATAAATGATATTAATTTTTGTCAATCCAGAATAATGGCATTTCATTGGCATTTAAAAAAAAATCTTATTTATGCAATGTTTTGATTTAATTAAATTTCATTTGCTTAACAATTTATGCATAAAAATAATCGACAATGTGATAAAGAACTAATTTTTTAGGAAATTTCTCTTTTCGACAAAACAAATTTTTCTGGAAGTAATATTTAACAATAATAATAAAAACATAGTGCCTACGATAGACATGGACAATCTATAACAAAGAAAAACTAAACATATTAAATCCTTAATTATGGTAAGTAGATCCTACATAGATATTGAAAAACTAAAAATAAGGAAAGTCCAATTTAAATTGCCACTAAATGATAGATGATAATTTTATATTTTTGGTAGAAATTGGGTGGACTTAGTCATATAGGGGTGTAAATAGTGTCGCCAAAAAAAAGGAAAAAAATAAGGCTGCAAATTCTTGAGGCCTTCTTGGTATAAGAGTCAAGTGCTCTATTCACTCCAGTAAAAAATACATGGACCGGTGGAAATGGGAAGTAAAAATTTTGTAAAGTCTGAGTTCTCGCAGCTTTTCCTGAATGACAGAGGAGACATTGGAGGTAAGGCTTCCGTTTGATCCTCATCATGTACTTTGCAATTCTTCCGGATTTTTATGGCAACTCCTTTGATGGTAATTTTTCTGAGACGAATGATGAAGACTGTCTCGCGTTTATTAGGATGCATTGCATGTGTTCTGTAGATATAATCGCTGATTTTAAGAGACTGATACGCTAATTAATGCCTTTGCGCAACGCACTTTCAAGATCTTGGAAGCATTGATTTCGCTCCTGGTGTCGGATTATCACCAACCATCAGCTAGATTGCTGCGTGCCGGACCAGGCCGTTTTTGGTGATGGTGAAGGCATAGATTAAAAGAGTGGGGGCGAGGAGAGAGGTGATGCCAAGAGAGGAGGAGGTCGGGGTGACAAAAATAGTCGGTCTGGAGTGACGATTTCTTTTGATAGTGATGGCGAATGCTCGTGTTAAGTCGAGGATAGAGTGAGGTCTAGGTCCACTCCTCTCTATGAAACAGTGGAGACGAAGCGGCGGAAGTGCTCGTCACACAAAAGCTCAGCGAAAACCACCCTTGTCCTTTTTTAATTAAAAAAAAATTTAACGAGGGACAAAATAAAAAATTTGAAGAATTGGTGAGGATAGATTTGGAATAAAAAAAATGAGTCTCAGCATTTGACTAAATACTGAAAGCCCAATGCTTGTATTGAAAGTCCAATACTAGTCTTTACTAATACTGGGCCTTCAGTTTTTCAATGCTAACTTTCACTTGAAAACTCCTTCAAAATAGTTATCAAATGGTCCAGCATCTCCCCAAGGGGTTTTGGAGACTAAGGGTGCGTTTGGTAACGTTTCTGTTAAAAAATTATTCCAAGGAACAGAAATAGAAAAAACTATTTCTATTATGGGGAACAATTTTTTACCAAAAGAACGCGTTTGTAACTACACAAAATTTCTGTTCTTGGAATAGAAAAAGAACAAAAACACGTTTGGTAAACTTGTGTAATTTTTTTGTTTCTTTTAATTTTTAAATATTTTTATTTTTTTTCCCTTTTGGCCAGCAGCCTCGATAGCTAGTCGTTGGTGTCGCCAGCCCTCAACGACTGATCGCCGGCCATGGCCAAGGCCGGCAACCGGCCAAAGAAAAAAGAAGAAGAAAAGAAAGAGAAGGAAAAAATAGGAGAGAGAAAAATTGTCTTGGAAGTGTTCTCAGGAATAAGAAACAAGTTTTTATTATTTCTTGTTTCTGTTCCAAATTTGTTTCCAGGAATAAAAACCCAAACAAACATGTTTCTATTCTTTTTTTGTTCCTCGGAACAAAAGAACAGAAATTGTATTCCAGGGAACAAAAAAAGAACACAAAAAAACAGGCCCTAAAAGCCCTTTTAGAATGCTGAACAAAACGAACCCGTGTAGTCTATTCATCCTTTAGCCAAGTTGATCCCCAAGTGTCCGATCGCAATATTTTACATAGGATGCAACACAATTGTGTATCCTACTAAATTCGGCTATATTTTTTTTTGGAAAATTATCCAAAAAGTCCTAAATATATTGTAATTTTGTCATTTTAGTTCTTAATCTTTCAATTTTGTCAATTAAATCTTAAAATTTTTTATACTTTGCAAATTGAGTCCATTCGGCCAATTTTGGCCGGAAATTGTTGGCGGGGAGGCCAAGTATTCCACATGGCAATGATCGACGCTAACGTAGATCATTTTTAATAGTATTCTAATATTTTTTCGAATCTTTTATTTTATTTTCCTTTTTTCTTTGCTTTTTTTTTTGTTCTTTTTGTATACGGGAGAGTGAACGGTGACCCTCATCGACCATGAAGGCCTCACTCAGATTGGGCGAGGCATGCCTAGATTTGGTGAGGGGCTTTGCACCCTTGCCCATTACTGGCGGGGGCTTCAAAGCCCTCACCCAAGGCCATCATAGCCATGTGCAAGGGCAGGAAGGCCCTTTGCCCAGTTTGGGTAAGGGTTGCCTTGCCCGTGGCTATTTGGCACAAAAAAGGACAAAAAAGCAAAGAAAAGAAGGAAAAAAATTAAAAAGAAGATAAAAATTATTATTAAGAATTTATCCATGTTAGCACTAGTTGTTTCACATAAAGTGGCTGACATTCATGTTAGCAACTTCAAGTCAATATTCTTTGAATGGACTCAATTAGTGAAGTGTAAAAATGTTTAGGATTGAATTGACAAAATTAAAAATTTAGGATGAATTGGTAAAAGTGCAATATGTTTAAAATATTTTAGACAAATTTTTTATACTTCTTCACCCCTGAAAACTCTGACGTTGCATGGACTTATTTACGAAGCCCAATATATATGCTTTAAAAAATTGTCAGCAAATCATCTATCAAGATATATTTCATGGCTTTCCAACGCCTTGGGAGGTACTAACTTTGCAAAGTTACCGACCTAAACTTGATTGGTGTGCCAACGTTTATCACATTATTAAAATTTCCAACAATTTTAATAATGTATCAACATTTGTTTTTATGGTTCAACAACGCTTTGAAAGTTACTAACATTCATATGAAATGATGGACCTTAATTTGATTGGTGTACCAACATTTGTCGCACGAAGATTCTAAATATTTCGAGTCACTTGCCAACTTTTTTTTTTTTTTTTTATCATGATAGATCTTGAAAAGTACAAACACTTCTTTATACTTCCAAGATTATCAATTAATTTAATAGTCTGGGAACATTTGTTTTTGTGGTTTACCAACTCTTTTGAAATTACTAATTTTTATCCAAAATTACCAGCCTTAATTTAGTTGACACATCAACATTATTCACATCAAAATATCGACTACATTTAGTCACTATAAACTTTTTATCTTGCTTGGTTCGGAAAAGTCTAACATTCTTTTTTACTTTCAAAATTATCTACTTTAATAATCTTCCTAACTTTTATTTTTGTGGCTCACCGTATATGAAGTCACTAACACTTAGCTGGAATTACCAACTATAATTCAACTGATGTACCAATATTCATCTCATTAAGATGCTATCAATCAAACTAAGAATGATAACTCCGAAGAAAAGTTGGTAACTTCAAATGCGTTGGTAAGACAAAATAAATTATTAAGGTAGTGAGTAATATTTAAAGTATAAAGAAATGGTTGTACTTTTCAAAATCAAGCAAGATAAAAAGTTGGTGACCGGCTAAAATTAGTTGGTATCATAATGCGATGAATATTGATACATCAATTAAATGAAAGTTGATAAATTCGAATAAAAGCTAGTTGTAAGTCATGAAAATAAATAATTGATAGTTTACTAAAGCAATTGGTAATTCTGGAAGTATCAAAGAAAGTTGTTAATTTTCAAAACCAAGTCATAAAAAGTGACTAAAATTACTATGCTATCTTAACTTGACGAATGTTGGTACGTCATTTATATTGAGGTTGGTAATTTCAAATGAAAATTAGTAACTTCAAAGGCGTTGGTAAGTCACAAAAATAGTCATCGTTACAGTATTAAAGTTGTTGGTACACTTGGAAGTACAAATATTGGTGTTCTCAAAATTAAGATAAAAATTGATAACTGACGAAAGTTAGTGGCTGTTTTACTTATGAAATGTAGATACTCTAGTTAAATCAACTTGAAAGGTGCTGGTGAGCCCCACTAATAAATGTTCGTCCCTTTTGAAACTAATCAAAAAAAATTAGGGACTAATATTAGTTTATATCTTAGGCCGCGTTTAGTAATCAGTATCCTATTTGGCGTTTGATGTTTGCTCAAAATAGAATAAAGTTGAATATAAGAAAGATATAACCCTGATAAAATTATTTCATGGAAAATGTGAGATAGAATTTGATAGGATTTCTAATATTTATAATAAGAAAATTATTTTTCTTGAATAACAAATTTTTTAAATTAATAAAATTAAAATTATATTTCATTAAAAATAATATTTGAAGTCTAATACATAAAATTCATAATAACAAAAAAAATAACAATTTACCTTTTTAATTTAATCTTATTTTCATTTATATATTCGAATTAATTCTATCTTATAATATAAATTCATTATATAAATATATATTTATGTTTATTACATATTTTAAGGTATTGTAGTATTTTAGGTATATTAGTATAGTTTACTATTTAATAAAATTTTATTAGAGAATGATGGAAAGGGGAAAAAGAAATAAAAAGGAAAATACATTTAAAAGAGAGGAAAAATTAAAAAAAAAAAGGAAAATAAAAATAAAACAGGCAAGAGTGTCGCAAAAGATTTTTACCATTTTTGTCCATGAATTTTTATATTTATTTACATTGATATGCAGTTTATACTAAATAATGTACATGATATGATGTCAATACTTAACTTTATTATTATGATTAATCAAACAGTTGATAGGATATAACAAAATTCTTGGATTTTATATCATATCTTATCCAAACTCGTTTTGATTAGAAATCTAGTTAACCAAACATAACTTTAATGTTATGCGTGCTGATGCATTGGTCAAATTAAAATCGGTAGTTTTAAATAATAGTTACTGCGACCAAAATAAAAAGAAAAAATAAGAGTTACTAACTTCAAAGGCCCTTAAGCTACAAGAATAAACTATATTTCTACTTTACAAAACCAAACAGATCCAAAGTTGATAAGTGGCTAGGATTAGTTAATATCTCAATGCAATTAATGTCGGTACATTATTCAGATTAAGGTTAACATTCCGAGTTAGTAACTTCAATAAGTTGATAACCCATAAAATTAAATATCGGAAGATTATTAATGTAGTTGCTAAATATCGACTTATAAATAAATGTTGGTATTTATCAAAACCTATTGATAAGTTATTACGTGTTATCGAGTAAGCATTTTGTCAATCACTTTTCTTATTACAAATGAAATTTGCCACTTAGGGTGCGCATAGTAACGCTTCTTGGCTGGGAAGAGTTTTTTTTTTTTTTTTTTTTTTTTTTTTTTTTTTTTTTTTTTCAGAAATAGTTCTTTTCTATTTCTATTCCTAACAATTTCTGAGTAAAAGAACCCATTTGGTAACTACACAAAATTTCTACTCTTAAAATAGAAAAAGAATAGAAATGCGTTTGAACACAACGATTCTTTTTTTGTATTTATTTGTTTTTTATTTGTTCTTTTTTATTTTTTTTTATTCTTTTTTGTATTTATTTGTTTTTTATTTTTTTATTCTTTATTGTATTTATTTTTTTTTATTTTATTATTTTATTATTTTTTTTTGTATTTATTTTTTTATTTCTTATTTTTTTTTTTTGTATTTATTTGTTTTTTATTTGTTCTTTTTTATTTTTTTATTTTTTTTTGTATTTATTTGTTTTTTATTTTTTTATTTTTTTGTATTTATTTTTTTATTATTTTATTATTTTATTATTTTTTTGTATTTATTTGTATTTATTTCTTATTTTTTTTTTTTTTGTATTTATTTGTTTTTTATTTTTTTTATTTTCTTGCATTTTTTTATTTGTATTTATTTATTTTTTTTTTTTTATTTATTTGTTTTATTTTTTTTTTAATTTCTTGCTTTTTTTTTTTATTTGTATTTATTTGTTTTTTATTTATTTTTTATTTTATTTTTTTTATTTTTTTTTTTTTATTCTTGCTCACGGTCGGCGGCGGCGGGCAGGCGGTCGGCGATGGCTCCGAGCGGTTGGAGGTGGCCACGGCAAGAGAGAAATAAAACAAAAATAAAAAGAAAATTTGCTTATTTCTAGAAATTGTTCCTGGACAAGAAGAATTTTTTTTTTTTTTTGTTTCTCGTTTCTATTCCCGCCTAACTTTTCTATTCCTTAAATATAAATCAACTCGACGTTACCAAACGGGTTTTTCTTTTTTTGTTATGGGGAACAAAAGAATAGAAATTAACAGAAACAGAAATGTTACCATGCAGACCCTTACTATTTTCATGATGTACCAAAGAACTCTATCTCATTATTAAGGTCAATTTATTTTGCGAAAAATGAATAATTTAGAGCACAATTTCTTATGGCAATTCTATCGAGAAGGTAACGAGTTACTCCTGAACACCTCATGAAATTTTCAGGCCTCTGAGGATTCGATCATTTATATATGATTCAGGTCATCCTTTGTAGATGCTCCAAGCTTTAGGCCAAGTAGGAAGAGCAGCCATTATCGAGTAATCTCATTTTTCAATTATTCAACTAATTCATTTTACCATATGACCAAAAAAAAAATTAATTCGTTTTACCAAGTTCAATGTAAGTTAGATTAATCAACATTTATATGTTTCAAAGCAATAATAAGATATTATTTGTAATAAGTAGTTTTGTTGGTTGATTAATTGATCACATTTTTTTTTTTTCATGAAATGGATTAAAACGATTAATTTTATTATTTGAAATAATTAGTCAAACAATTTATTTATTATTGACAATATCTTGTGTTTAAATATTTTCATGAATGATGAAAATATTTTTAAAGATCGTTTTTAGTAAATAATTTTTACAATGTTAGTTTTTCTTTCGATTACGAGAAAAAAAAAAAAAAAAAAAAAAGAAAAAGAGTTCGATTTCAACACATGATGTTGCTTGCCACGTCATTGTTTTCAGGAGAACCCCTGTCAAAGAGCGTATAAGAAACGGCGATCTCCGTTTCTACCGGTGTCTCTCTCTCTCTCTCTCTTTCTCTCATGGTCGGCGGCGAAGGAAGGATGAGATACCACCACAGAACACCGTCGTCTTCCTCCTCCTCCGGAAGCAACGGCGGGCGGCTGGCGGTCCCGCATCTGGCCTGCGCCGCCGCATTCCTCTGCCTCCTCGTCTTCGCCACCCAATCTTCCTTCTTCGCAGGTCGCGTCCCGTTTCCCGCCTCCCTCTTGGGCTCGGTCACTTGCCCATTTCGATCCCTTACTCCTTTTTCCTTCTTTCGCTTTCATGGGTTTTTCAGGGGACCAAAGTTCGGATCTCGACGGCCGGGAAGTTCGGGTCTTGTCCGGCTTCCAGTCCAGCGTGCAACAATGCGTGGTTAGTCCCCGAAAACCCTTCTCGAACCGATCCGCGTTACCCATCTCTCTGAATTGCGTGACGATGTTTCGAAGCTGTTGTGGTGAACATTTCGCAATTGTGGTTGCTAAGCTTGGCTTGGCTGACTTTGGTAGATGGGTCGCGTTCTTGTTATTTTGGCTTGGGAGGGGATTCCGTCCCTTTTCTGGTTGATATTGCGAAGTTAGTCGCTACTTATAGCTTGGTATTATAGCATTTGCTGCATATGCGCAATGGGTTTTGATGAATCTTCATTGCTGAAGTATGCTGGGTGCTGAGTCATTGATTCTCTGATGTGTAGGCCAAGAGAGGGCTTGGGCTTTCCGCGCACATCATTGATCATTGCAACTTAGTCCTGAAGTTCCCAAAAGGCACTAACAGTACTTGGGTCGGATCCCTCTCTCCTTGTCATTTGGTCCTTCATCCTGATGGTTTATTATTCTGAGTGGCTGACCTTTATAGTCTTTATTTATAGTACAATGCACAGTTTAAGATCTTTGAGCCCTTGGAGTACAAGTATGATGTCTGTGAGGCCATCTTGTTGTGGGAACAGGTCAGTACCATTGTACTTTTGTCTGGATTACTGGTAGTCTTTGGGGAGATAATTTGAGCTAATGTGTCTAGGGTGCAGTATCGTAACATGACTACCGTGCTGACTAGAGAATATCTTGATGCTCGGCCAGATGGATGGCTGGAATATGCGGCAAAAAGAATAGCACAACTGTAAAATCTCTTGCTGACTATCTTTTTTCCCATTCATCTGTAATAGTTTAATTTTGGAATGCCTGGCAGCTGCTAACTTGTGCTTGTTGACTGGTTCTAGGGGTGCTGATAAATGCTACAATCGAACTCTTTGTGAGGAGCATTTGAATATGATTCTACCATCAAATCCTCCCTTTCACCCCCGACAGTTTCACAGATGTGCTGTTGTCGGAAACTCTGGAGATTTGTTGAAGACAGAGTTTGGAGAAGAGATAGACAGTCATGATGCTGTAATTAGAGAAAATGAGGCTCCCGTTAATGAGGTGCATGAGCTATAATCCTTCCTGTCATTATGTATGAAACTTTATACTGACAAAAGGACTGAGTTTTTTTTCTTTTTTGGTTGCCTTTTCTCTCTTGAAGAAACATGCATTTACTTTCTTGTCTATTGACTTTTATTGTATACATTATGTGGTTATAATCATTGAGTCTGTTTCTCCCTCGCATGAATTTCATACATTGAGTGATATTTGTGAACTAGATGCTTTATTCCTTGTTCTCGCCAAGTGCCTTCCTGTTGATTAGATTGCTGCAAGCAAATGGAATTGTGCTTATTCTGGCTTCTTTTTTTGGCCCTTTTTTTCTGGCTTCTCACATAATACAGAAATATGCCAAATATGTTGGCATGAAAAGGGATTTCCGCCTCGTGGTTCGTGGTGGTGCTCGAAACATGATTGCCATACTGAATGGGTCTGGTATGTTCTGATCTTTAGGAACAAAGTAGAAATGTATCAAATCCTGTTTTTCCCCCAAGTTCTTGTTTCCTTAGCTATTCACCAATTTCTTGATACATAATTGACAAAATCAAAGCTGTATCCGCTTTCGGTTCTCAGTCTCATTACACTTTTTTCATCTGTTCTCTTCTTTTAATGGTACAAATAATTTGAATTAGGGAAAATTTGTAGACGTCCCATACTCTACTGTAATTTGATGTATGTCCCCTCCTTCAATTAATTTTTTTTGCACGTATTGTTGAAGGTGAGAGAGGTTGATCCCAAAACTGTAGACAGAAAAAAGGGGTTAACAAGGGGTCAGACCTTCACCTCTGAAGGGGGTGTAGCCTTTAAAGGAGGTTTTGATGATTATGGCATGTTGATTGAGTTTCAATATAGTAAGGAGTTGTCTCTGAAATTTTTCTCCGAATCATGCATTGTTAATGAAGATTCTCTGCATTTGTCATTACTCCTAGTTTTCTCCTGCAGATGATGAGGTACTCATAATCAAAAGTTTGACTCATCGAGACTTCAATGCAATGATAAAGGTGAGCATTTTGTTCATGTATTCCAGTTCCTTGGTCAACTAATAAATTAGTTGAACAAATCCTGATGGCTAGTTTCTATGCTTTCTACAAAAAGCTCCTATTCCCATGGCTGCCTTGTGCTTATTCCTGATCCAGTTAGCATTTCTTACACTAAATGCTTGCCCTAAACCAATGGACTGTCTAAATTTTTGCCTAACATTGTCAATCAAGTTTTCAAGAATCAGCTATCTCTAGATCAATGCAGTTACCTTTTTATTATATCATATGCAGAAAGTTCCAAATCCTGTCTATCTGTTCCAAGGGATTGTGTTGCGCAGAGGAGCAAAGGGGACTGGAATGAAGTCTATTGAGCTAGCACTCTCTATGTGCGATATTGTTGACATATATGGTTTCACTGTTGATCCAGGTTATACAGAATGGTTAGTTTCATTCCTACTCATAATGTTAGCTTTCTTGGATGTTTTTGATGATACCCAACTCTAGTAATGTATTTAGCATTTTGATTGTATGATCTTATGCACTAGTCATGTTCTTTTCATGATTTTCTTGTAGCTTCTATATCTGATGACTAATGATCTTGAAAGAGAGATTTTTTAACTGATTGTAAACTTGAGTTGGAGTGATCTAGGAGTAGGAGCTGGGATTGCCTGGGACATTCAATGTTTCTTACTGCAAGTGTGCAAAGTCATTCCGCTTATCTTCAATTCCCTTTTCTTATACTGCTTGCAATGATCTTTTCAAATATGTGATTTCCTCTTATTGTGAAATTGTATGCAACTAACTGCATATATGCTTACACTTGTTATGAAAAAATTGGTAGCGGATCTTTTAATATGTATTGTTGAGGATCCGGGACATGCTCCTGGTTTGACCTGAGATAAAAGCCGAAAAAAAGTGTAGTACTTTGTGTAGTGACTTTTGCAGAAAATTTATGATGGAAATGATTTGAATAGATGGTAAGTACCTAGAACATTACCATAGCCATCAAAACGCCATCATTTTCTTCTCCTAAATGAACTTTGGGTTTACCTGCTCACTTTAATTGGGTGGAGAAAAGTCGTAGATCCATTTGTGCTGCTGATCAATTTTCAGATCTTTCTTGCAGGACTCGTTATTTTTCTGAACCGAAGAAAGGTCATAATCCACTTCAAGGGCGGGCTTATTATCAGCTATTAGAGTGCCTTGGTGTATGGAATAGATTTTGAGTTAATTATCTCATGCATGTAGTTCTTAGCAAATTTCTTCTCCATGGTTTATCTAACTTGGTTTGTCTTGTCAGGTTATAAGAATCCATTCTCCCATGAGGGCCAAAATGAAGCAAGATTGGTCAGATGTACCTAATCGCGATATGATAAGGAGTGCTCATGCGGCTGCATTGCGCTTAAAGAGGAGTCAAGCTGGTCAGAGTGGTGGACAGGGACAGTTTGGTAGTTGTAAGGTTTGGGGCAATGCAGACCCTAAAAACAATGGGTGGGTCTCTGGTTCTTCAGACATGAGTGACCTCAGGAAATATTCGAATTACAGCAAATGGGAACTCATGCCTCTAGAGAAGCTAAGGAAGGAAGCACGAGATCATTTTATCCAAATGGAAGGTGTATCCCTGTACAAAATGGATGGAAACAAGTTGGATGATCTCGTCTGTGTACGGCACACTCTAAGATCAGAGGCATGATCAGTACCTTCTGGCGACTTAATATTGGTTTGGTGGGAGATTTCACTTGAGTATTCATCTCACAATGTCGTGTCTTGGTTGATGAGGATGCATGTGCAATGCTCCGCCTTTTAGCGTGCAGTTTTGAGGTATAATGAGCATCTGCACTTTTGATATGCTCTGCTTTCAGGTTTTCTACATCAGAAGAAACCAAGAGAATACCCCATCACTCGTTGCTTCCTGCCACATCTCCACGTTTAAATCATTGAGGAAATATACATGAACTGAAGCCAAATCTTCATGCAGCTTTGTTCAAGTTCAGATCAACTCGAGTTCATACTTCATACTTGTGGATTATTATCTTAGCCGGGTGTTAGGATCTAGGTGGCATCGCTTGAGATGCAGCTTTGTTCCGAGCTTTTGCCATTTTGTATCTACATTGTCATTGAGGGTGCTGACAAACTTTTTGATTAGATTTTAAGTGCAATGAGCGCTAAAAGATATGAATAACAGTAAACATACAGACAAGGAAAATGAAGATTCTACACGTAGGCATCCATTTTCCTGGAGAGGTAGATAAGATATCTCAACACGGTGGCATACTTACACGTCATTATGGATCGGTCGACGGAAATCTTGTTAGTGTAAAGCGCGTCTCCCATTGCCCGTTTTCTGAGCTTGCTATATGGTAAGCAGTGATATATCAAAAGGATATTTATCTTGACAAATTCTACCTTGAAGCCGACATGCGAACCAAATGGCGATAACTGTCGATTAAGCGGGATTTCATATTTTCTCATTGTAATTGTTGGAATATAATACGCGGAAACGATAGGATTTTTGTAATTTACGTTAACGCAAATTTACCAGAGAAATAAATGAGAAATAATAATAACATCAGAAATTTACGTGATTTGGTTCGAGTATTGGTACCTACGTCCACGGGGAGAGCCAACAGTAAATAATCCACTATAATCGGAGAATCAGAGTTTATAATCGTTCATACGCTTGAATGTTTCCCACACCTAGATTTAACTCAAAACCCAAAGTGTTTATAAATAAATAACTCACTTGGACATAAACTCATTACACAAAATTATTGCACGTTCAAGTTTGAAACAAAAACGCTCTATGTGTTTATAAATAAACAACTCACTTGGACATAAACTCACTACACAAAATTATTGCGCGTTCAAGCTCGAAACAAAAACGCTCTATGTACGCCAAAATCAAGAACTCCAGCATTCGTCTTTGGTCTGCATACATATGGCTTCGCGTTCCTATTCAAGGCTTCGTGCGGCTTCTACATGCAGCTCCTACTTGTAGCTCATTTTTCTCTCGTAGGGCTGCCTTTTTTTTTTCCGCTGAAGAGCACACCTTTTGTATTGTGTGTGTGCCCACAGTCAAAACTTTGACTTTGGGCCCTACCCTTGATTCTTTTTCTCCAATATGGATTCTTCTTCGGCACGTACAATAAAAGAAAGATAGAAAACTCTCACCTTTTTTTTTTTTTTATTCTATCTTTATTTTATTTCCTCCTTTGTGCAGCTTTAAGGAGTCCAAGAAAAGAATGGCTTCTTCATCCAATTTGAAATTTACTTGAGAAATCTTTATCAACAAATTTGATTTAACAAATCGTTTTCCAAATTCAAACTCGAGACATTAATTTAATAATTCTCCACATTGGCTAGATGTTTGAAGCCAAGTTATAGTACTCATCATCCATGCTGCTCTCCCAACATCCCAATAGCCGCTCACTCTCTACAAACGCCAATAGAGCTCAAGCTCTCGCCAAAGGAACAGACTTAGTCATCATGTCTGCTAGGTTATCTGCTGTAGCAATCTTTTTGACAATAACATCACCCTTGACTAAGACATCTCAGATGAAGTGGTACCTGATGTTAATATGCTTCGTTCGCTTGTGACAAACTGGATTATACGCCAAATATATCGCATCTTGGTTATCATAGTGTATATTCACACTTTTCTGTTCTAACCCAAAGTCTGAGAGCAAACTTCGTAACAATATCGCCTTTTTCGTTACGAAGGTTAGTGCCATGTATTTTGCCTCAATCAAAGACAAGGCAGTGTGATCTTGTACTGTACCATTTGCTAGCATAAACATGTACCCTGCTAAAGATTTGCGATCATCCAAGTCACTGGCGTGATCCAAATCCACAAAATCAGTGGTCTCACTACCATTGTTGTCCCTCCAGTACACTCTACCCACATTTGTTGTCCCCTTTAAATATATAAGGATCCACTTTACAGCTTTCCAATGAGTTTTACCAGGACGCTTCATATAACGACTAACCAGGCCTAGTATACACCATAACAAACATAATACTACCCACGACATTAGAATAAAGAACATGGGACATATGCTCCTCTTCCTCCTCAGTTTGCGGTGATAATTTATCTGAAAACTTATTTGCTAAAGATGTACTTATAGATTTTGCTGACTGCATATTAAAATGTGCCACGATCTTCTCAATATATTTCTTCTGAGATAAATATAAAATTCCTGTAGTTCTATCACGCAAAATCTCCATACCCAATATATTCTTTGCAGTACCTAAATCTTTCATCTCAAATTTAGTATTTAACCGCCTTTTCAGCTCATCAATATTAGACATATTCTTAGCTGCTATCAGCAAATCATCAACATATAAAAGTAGATAAATCAAAGAACCATTCTCCAATCTCCTAAAGTAGACATAGCTATCCATATGATTTTTTGAATAGTCTTAACTAGCCATGAAAGCATCAAAACATTTATACCACTGCCTAGGAGACTATTTTAGCTCATACAAAGATTTCTTCAACAAGAAAACATGATCTTCCTTACCTTGAATAGCAAATCCCTCTGGCTGCTTCATGTAAATCTGCTCCTCCAACTCACCATGAAGAAACGCAGTTTTCACATCTAGTTGCTCTAACTCGAGATCTTGCGAAACAATTAAGGCAAGTAAAACATGAATAGAAGTATGTCTTACCACATGAGAGAACACCTCATTGTAGTCAATGCCCTCACGCTGTGTATATCCCTTCGCCACAAACCTCGCCTTATACCTCACAGTCTTGACTCCAGGAATTCCCTCTTTCTATTTAAAGACCTATCTACTTCCGACAATCTTTTGGCTCTTGGGTACTTTGACCAGCTCCCATGTCTGATTTCGATGGAGTGATTTCATTTCTTCACTCATAGCCCCTAGCTACTACAACAACTCCAAACTAAGCATCGCCTCAGAGTAAGACAAAGGCTCATTTGTCTCCACCTCATCACCTATAGTCAATGCATAAACAATATCTGTATAACTATAACGTATCGGTGATTAATTTGCCTTCTTTGTCTATCTGTGGCTATAGTGTGCTGTGGCTTTGCTAGTTGTTCACTATCACCCACTTCAGGAACTGCGGATTCTCAACTTCTATTACCTTCGAGGTCTCTGTGAGTCTCCACCTGAAGCTCCACCTCACTAATAACACTATGATCTATCTTCTTTGCTGATTTTGTCTTAGAACTCCTCTATTGAAGCATTACAGTCTCGTCAAAGATCACATTTCTACTAATTAAGGATCAGTGCACCACAGCCGGTAGCTTTTCACCCCATGTGCATAACCCAGAAATATGCACTTCTTCGTCTTCGGCTCAAGCTCACCATCACTTGCATGAACATACGTAGGACATCCAAATATACATAATTTGGAGTAATCAACAGTTTTCCTCGACCATACTTCCTTAGGAGTCTTCCACTTAATAGCAGATGATGGAGATAGATTAATCAAGTAACAGGTCATGTTCATTACTTCGGCCCAAAATTTCTTGCCAAGTTCTACATGCCAAAGCATGCATTGAGCTCACTTGAGCAAAGTTCTGTTCTTCTGTTCTACCACGTCATTATGCCGTGGTGTCCTAGGTACTGTATAGTGTCTCATAATACCTTCTTTCTCGCAAAACTCGATAAAATTTTTACCACAGAACTCCATGCCATTATTGGTTCTCAGGAATTTGATTTGTTTATTTGACTGTTTCTCAATCAATGCCTTAAATTTTTTGAACTAATTAAACACATTATATTTGTGCTTCAGAAAGTATACCCATTCCTTCCTCAAATAATTGTCAATAAATGTCAGCATATATCGGGCACCTCCTTTCGAAGGAACCGAAGATGGGTCCTAGATGTTTGAATGAATATATTCAACTAGTCGCTTGGTTAAATGAATAGTTGTAGTAAACTTAACTCAGTGTTGCTTCCCAAATATGCAGTGTTCACATAAGTCCAACTTTCCTGTCTTTTGACCCTTCAACAACCCCCTTTCACTCAGCATCATCATACCTGCCTCGCTCATATGCCCTAAATGCATATGCCATAACTGAGTCAAGTTAAAGTCTGACTCACTTGATGAAACTGTAGAGGTTCCAGTCATGGTCTCTCCCAATAGATGATAAAGAGTATTCACTTTTTTCCCTTTCATCACTGTCATGGCACATCGAGAGATCTTCAGTACTCCACCTCCAGTGGTGTACCTACACCTAATGTCGTCGAGTGTCTCCAGAGAAATAGGGTTCTTCTTGAGCTCTGGTACATGCCTCACATCTATCAATGTGCGCACCACTCCATCATGCATCCGAATCCAAATTGTCCCTATCCCCACAACCTTACAGACTATGTTATTCCCCAAAAGAATCTTACCACCATTTGCAGTCTAGTAAGTAGTAAACCATTTCTTATAAGGCATCATATGATAAGAACACCCCAAATCTAGCACCCATTCGTTTCCTGACGAAGTAGTAGTCACACATAAAATAGCTTTTACATCGCACTGCTTGTGGCATTCTGCCTATCATCTTTAGTCTTCCACTTTGGACAATCTCTCCTAATGTGTCCCTCATCGTGACACTCAAAGCATTTCACGCGTCCTTTGGACTTTCTATGGCGTGATTTCGATTTGCTTTTTACCTCTACTGCTACTAGGCCCTTGATGTTGTTTTCTATCCCGAATTGTTAGTGCTTGCGCTACTCCTTGCGCCAGACCATCATCTCGCAACTTTCTCTGCCACTCCTTAGAGAACAAGACAAATTTTACCTTTTCTGAGGTAATTGTAGTACGCCCTTGTAACAGTAAATCAGTATAGTGCTTCCATGACTTTGGTAAAGAGGCTAACAATATCATGCCCTGTTCTTCATCATCAAGTATCTTACCGACATTCTTTAGATCCATCATGAGTTTATTAGATTCATCTAGTTGGGTTCTAATAGATGTACCTTCAATATATCTAAATTGAAACATCATTTTCAACATGTACACCGATTATTCAAACATTTCTTCATATAGAGTGCCTAAAGTTTTGCCCATAATGCTACGGCATCATTCTCCTCAGCAGCCTCTATTAAAACCTCATCTGACAAATTTAACAAGATTGTGCTCTTTGCTCTTTCCATTAGCTCTACCCTTTCTGAGACTTTCATTATAATTGACAACTCATTTTCACCATCTAGTGCCTTGGCCAAACCTTGAGTTGTTAGTAATGCCCGAATCTTGATGCTCCATAACCTAAAATTGTTCCTTCCATTAAACTTCTCAATTTTAGATTTTCTTTCAGACATAATCGCAACAGTATAATTTCCATATAATAATCAGACAAGCAAAAACTCCAAATCACAATCAAGAAATCTGATCTCGAGCTCTGATACTAATTATTGGAATGTAATACATAGAAATGACACGATCTTGCAATTTATGTCAATGCAAAATCACTAGAGAAATAAACTAGAAATAATAAGGATACCACAATTTTACATGGTTCGGTCCGAGTATCGGTACCTGTGTCTACGGGGAGAGTCAGCAGCAAATAATCCACTATAATCGGAGAATCAGAGTTTACAATTGCTCACATGCTTGAGTGTTTCCCACACCTAGATTTAATTTCAAACCAAAAGTGTTTATAAATAAACAACTTACTTAGACATAAACTCATTGCACAAAATTACCTTGCGTTCAAGCTCGAAACAAAAACGCTCTACGTACGCCAAAATCAGGAACTCCAACGTTCGTCTTTGGTCTGCATACGTATGGCTTTATGTTCCTATTCGAGGCTTCACACGGCCTCTACGTGCGGCTCCTATGTGCGGCTCCTTTTTCTCTCATAGGGCTGCCTTTTTCTTCTTCTTCTTTTTTCCACTTAAGAGCACACCTTTTGTATCGTGTGTGTGCCCAAAGTCAAAACTTTGACTCTGGGCCCCACCCTTGATTCTTTTTCTCCAATATGGATTATTCTTCTGCCTTCTTCTACATGTACAATAAAAGAGATAGAAAACCCTCACCTTTTTCTTTTTTATTCTATCTTTATTTTATTTTCTCCTTTGTGCAGCTTTAAGGAGTCCAAGAAAAGAAGAGCTTCTTCATCCAATTTAAAATCTACTTGGGAAATCTTTATCAACAAATTTGATTTAGCAAATTGTTATCCAAATTCAAACTCGAGACATTAATTTAATAGCAATCGTCTCCATCGGCTACACTAGCTAACAGTATGCCAACGCCATGCAACTTCAACATCACTGATCAAGTCCCAGCTAGGCTGTACCAATTTTGTATCTTCCTCAAGATATTTCTCTCGAGGGTGGTCAAAGAGAAATTTCCAAGCGATTCGTAAAAATCTCCGAAAGGATTGGAACTTACTGAAGTTACTCCAGCTCTCAAAAAGTATCTCAGGCAAAAAGGGTCATACCTTATCCAAAGTTTCACAAATATCTTCATTTCCCAACATCCTATCCACCCCTTATAAATTGGGCTTCAATCTCTCTGCGATTAACACAAAATGCATTATCATTAAATCTCACAAACACTCAAAAGATTCAAAATGCAGGCAGCTCTATTCCTCGCTCCGCCCCTCCTTCCGATGACCCCATCCAAGAACCTCTCTTCTCCAAGCCTTTGGCTTTGCCTTCCAAGCTCTCTTCTTCAATTTTGTCTCGAGTCTCTGCAGCGATAGCTTCTCTAGTAGCCTATGAAACTGCGACAGTCGATTACAGCTCCTTGTTCTCTTACGACACCAGTTTTCGTTTCTTTTTGGCAACTGAATTGCCATTTTTCTTGAAGTTTTTCCCTCATGTCTACATAGAAGTGTCTCTTGATAAGTGAATGTGTGAAAAGAGTAGACAAAGCTAGATGCAAAATGTGACTCAACAAGAGTTTGGTCATTGATGGAGTGTTCCCAGCAGAAGCCTGCGAAACCATTGGTGGCGAAGCATGCTTAGCTGACACATACTCTGAAGACAAGCTCAATCTTGTAGCCCGAATCAGCGCGACTGTGCAAGCTGCAGAGGCTATCGAGAGGGAATATCTTGAATACACCGGTCCTAAAACGTAAGCCCACCAATACATTGTTTAAAGCGTCACCAGCAAAATTCCGGTAATTTGTCTAAGGAAAATCCATGAACTTCTTTTGATTTATTTGCATGGTTTTCCCAGCAAAGGCTTGCGATGATCTTGGCGGCGAGTTCTGTGAACATCCATACTAGAGAGATGTTTACTAGAATTAATCACGAGGGCCAAACTCAGCAACAAAAGAGAGACTTCCTAGGCGTGGATATATGTGTATAGATGGTTACCGTGATGTGTGAATGTAAAGAACATGCTATTTCATAAGGGCTTCTATCGAGCTGCGCGGTTATGGACATTTCTTGTGGGTTGTTTCACCGGTTTCGTGGCCTGTAAACCTAGAATTACCACAACTTATTGGATCGATTTCACGGTCATGGGAGGAATATTAGCGGGGCTTTTTGTCTTTCAATTTTTGCCATGTAATTTATTTGCTCTGTCATAGTATATGGTGGCTTCCTTTGCTCTATGACATATCAAGGTTGATGCAGGTGTCACAGGCCGATCGATCTAGCGTTCCCCTTGCCCGTGCAACCTTAGGAATTTCTCCTAAGTCAGCCTTTCTCATACTCACTCACAAGGATCTTTAGAGAGAGAAAAACTCTAGAGAGAGAAGCTCTAGATTGTATTACTTGTGAAAATGAGATGATACAATGAGGGGGAGGAGACCCCTATTTATACAAAGACAAGGCAAACCGTATTCGTAGATCTCTTCTCAATCTAACGATGGAGATCACATCTCCCCAACTACCAACTACCCGCATTTATTACATATGAATACATTTACCATATCGCCCGCCCCTAGGAGTATTCTAGAAGACTCGAGAAAACCCTAAGTGTCGGGGATACAAGCCGAGGGTTGCTTGATCCATAGATGTGTCATGGCCGTCCCGTAGGAACCTCTTGGATTGTCGTTCTTTCGGGCCGTGACATTCTCCCCCATCTAATCAAGTGATGCCCTCATCGCATCTTCGACATGGAAAGCATCGATCTCCTTCTTGAACTACCAAAGACTTTTCGCGAGCTCCCAACTTGCTTCACTCTCCAGAAGACCCTTCCATTGGACCAAGTATTCTCGCTTGGGCGCGCAATACCGCTTCTATATGACTTGATCCGCCTTGATGCTCTCGACTTCTCGATCATACGAGGTTTTTGCCTCAAGTGGCGCCCATTGAGACTCCCCCGATTAGGATCTTCCTCATCAACCTGGAAAGGCTTAAGCATACTCACATGGAAAACTGGATATACGTTAAGTTTCAGTGGTAACTCCAGTTTGTATGCGACCTTCCCGACCTGTTGTAGCACACGAAATGGCCCCTCGTAGCGACAGATCAATCTTTTGTGCACGTCCTTGTAGCGAAGGACCACGTGCAGCTTGGCTAGCACTTGATCTCCGACTTGGAACTCCATGTGCCATCGCTTGTTGTCGGCCCACTTCTTCATGCGCTTGGAGGCCTTGTGTAGACACGCCCTCGCCAAATTGGCCTGCTCTTGCCAATCTTTGGCGAATTGGTACGCGGGCGGACTACTCCCCCGATAACCCAAAGCAATGGCGCTTGGGGTATTCGGTTGCTGCCCAGTTGCGATCTTGAACGGGCTCTGATCGGTTGACTCGCTCCACTACAGGTTGTAGGAGAACTGGGCTACGTCGATCAACTTCGCCTAATTCACTTGCGTTGTGCTCTCGTAATGTCGAAGATAGATCTCCAAGAGTGCATTGACCCGCTCCGTCTGACCGTCGGTTTGGGGATGCAAACTTGTAGACATGTTCAGCTTCAACCCCAACAGCTTGAACAACTCAGACCAAAAACACCTCGTGAAGCGAGGATCACGGTCACTCACGATTGTCTACGGGACTCCCCGATACTTGACCACATGCTTCATGAACAGCTTGAACGCCTCATCGGCCGGGCAATCTTTAGTTGCAAGCACAAAGGTCGCGTACTTGGAAAACCTGTCCACCACGACCACGAGAGTCTGACACCCTTCATACTTCGGCAGGTTGACAATGAAGTCCATGGAAACACTCTCTCATGGACGAGTTGGAATGGGAAGCTGCTCCAATAGGCCCGGCGACGAACGTTGCTCCAGCTTGTCTTGTTGGCACATCAGACAAGTCTTCACATACGCCTCCACGTCATCCCGCATTTGCGACCAGTAGTATCGATCTTTGACAAGGGCCAACGTGAGGTGAATCCCTAGATGACCCGCCCACTTCAAGTCGTGGCACTCGCGCAAGATCTCCTTCCTCAGCTTCCCATGGAAGGGCACATACAATCGCCTTCCCTTGGTGTAGAGGAGTTCATCCTCACACCAGAATTGTCGGGTTTTGCCTTCCTTCGCGTACCAGACGAGTGCTTGAACTCTTGAGTCATGCTTCAATTAGGGGTGTGCAACTGGATCAGGTATACCCGATTCTTTGATTGGCCCACTTTGAAAACAGGGTCAATAACCGGTTCCCATTGAAACTGGTCCGGGAACAGGTTCCCAAAATTCAGAACCGGTTTAAACTGGTCCGAAAACAGGGTCCAAGTGATTACCCACCCAGAACCCGGTTCCGGGATCGATTTTGTAAGTAGAGGTACAAAACTTTTTTTTTCCTCTTAATATCTATTCTTACTCTCGCAATCACATAATATTTTTCCTCTTGGCTCACTCAAACATGCACGGCACTCCTCCTTTGTCATTCCTCTTCCTCACTTGCTTTCCTTCCTCACTGGCTCCCTCTCACACCATCTGATGGACAAACAGTGTTCGTCGCCGCCAAATTTTTGTGTATCACATGGATTGGTTTGCCTAATTTCTCTTTTGTATAAGGAGTTATGTTTGCATAAACGAGTAGCTTCATATAGTAGTTGTGGGAATAAGACTAATATTAGACCTATGTTTGTTGCTAATTCTTTGCCTTATGATTTTATTTATTATAATTAGCCATATGGATCATTAATTTTTCGTTTAGTAAAAAAGTTCATGTATTACTTTATTATTAGTGCTTGATGTTTCAATATAAATTAGGAGGATTATGTTATTTTCTCGCTTATTAATATAAAATTCAAAGTTGTATAGGATATCAAGAGATTGCAAAACAAGTTCCAATGAAAACAGGGTTGACCCTAGAACCGAATCGGAAAAACAGGGTGGGTCGGGTACAGGGTCCAATACAAATAGGGTCGAGTATAGGGTCCAGAAAATGGGAACCGGTTATAACAGGGTCGAGTATAGGGTCCAGGTCTAGACCCTACCCACCCTGGACTCGATCACCCCTAGCTTCAATCCCTCTTTGATGCGATCAACCCAAGGACAACTAGGTCGACTCACCGAGTTGCTCATAAGCTCCATCTTCCGACTCAGTGGTCCGCCACGAGTTGGCCTTCCTCGGCTTGTACTCCAACGCGTAGTTGAGCTCCGCTAAAAAGTCTTGCCAACGAGCTTGCTTCGGACTTAGCTTCTTTTGGGTCTGGAAATAGCTCGTGGCCACGTTGTTCATCCTCACGACGAATTTGGACACCAAGAGATAATGCCTCCATGTCCGAAGGCAGCGGACCACCGCGGTCATCTCCTTGTCTTGAACGGTATACCAACGCTCGGTATCGTTCAACTTGCGAGACTCATACACCACCAGATGTCCTTCCTGCATAAGGACGCCACTAATAACAAAATCCTACGCATCAGTCTCTACCTCGTAAGGTTTGGTGTGGTTAGGCAGCGCCAACACCGGCTCCTCGATCATGGCCTTCTTCAATCGATCGAATGCTCTCTGGCATCGATCCGTCCACTCCCACGGCTTCTCCTTCTTCAGCAGGTCCGTGAGCGGCACGGTGATGCTCGAGTAGCTCCGAATGAAGCGTTGATAGTAGTTGGTGAGGCCCAAGAACAACCTCAACCTCATCACCTTTGTTAGCGGCTCCCATTTGACGATCGATTGAATCTTCGCCTTGTCCATCCGCACTCGTCCACCCCGACAAGCTGCCCTAGGAATGGAACTTCCTCTTGGGCGAAAGCACACTTCTCGCGCTTAATGTACAACTCATTCTCGCGCAAGACTTGGAAGACCTGCCTTAGATGTTCGACATGCTCCTTGAGTGTCCGACTATAGACTACAATATCATCTAGGTAAACCATTACAAACTGATCTAGGAAAGGTTGGAGTACCTTGTTCATGAGTGTACAAAATGTAGCCGGAGCGTTGGTCAGGCCGAACGGCATCATAAGGAACTCGTAAGATCCATACCGCATCACACGGGCTATCTTCGGCTCGTCCCCTTCAGCGATTCAAACTTGATAATAGCCCGATCGAAGATTCAGCTTAATAAACCACTGAGCTCCACCAAGTTGATCGAAGAGATCCGCGATGAGCGGGATCGGGTACTTGTCCTTCACAGTTAGCTTGTTTAGCGCCCGGTAGTCGATGCACATCCGGAGTGACCCATCATGCTTCTTTTGAAATAGGACCGGTGCACTGAACGGGGCCTTGGATGGCGGAATATACCCCGTGTCGAGCAGCTCCTTGAGTTGTCTCCTCAAGTCTTCTAATTTGAGGGGCGCCATGCCATACGGCGCCATGGCGGTCGAGCGTCAAGTACTAGCTTGATCCGATGATCCACCTCTCTCTTGGGTGGCAATTTCTTCGGCAACTCCGAATGCATCACATCCTTGAACAAGCCGAGGACTTGGGCTACCTCCGTCGAGACTTCCTTCCCTTTGCCCTTGTCATCCTCGATCTTCAAGGCAGCTAGGATGGTCCTCTTGCCATTCCTTGCCCCCTTGGTGAGTTGCATGGCCGAGATCACCCTTCGATTGCGGTCCGATTCACGTGGATCGGAATCACGCATTGACAATGCTTGTTCAACACACATATACACTCGGCAAATGGTACTAGAACCGCATGGATTCTATCTAGGAACTTTATTCCAATGACAAATCGTAATCGTCTAATGGAATTACCTCTAAGGTCTCCTTGCTCTTCCATGGCCCAAGTTATAGTTCCACATCCCTTACGACACTGATTGCAAGGACTTCTTTGGAGTTCACCGTCTTGAGCCATCCAGCTCCCTTCTCAACCCGTAGGTTAAGTTTTTTTGCAGCTTCCTCCGAGATGAATATATCGGATGCTCCACGAGTGCACTCATCGTGGTTGCTCCAATCTTCAAGTCCGTGAACATCAAGCCTTTAGGCTCCTTCGCCTTCTTGGGCTTGATCGTGCTAAGGAGTCATAGCGAACCCAACCGTGACTCTTCCTTAGGCTCCTCTTCTTTGCATAGGGCGGCCAACTTGGCCTTGTTCGGGCAATCTCATGCCATGTGCGGACCATCACAAAAGAAACATTTGTATGATCGCACCTTCCTTTGTCCTTCTCCGCTCGACTCTGCATGAGCTCTGTGAGGACCAGCCGATGGTCTACCTTCGGTCGAGCGGTTGTATCTCCGCCAATCTCCCCCACCAGTGGCTTTATCCCTCGGTCGCGAGTTCGATCGGGATGTGGAAAGCACCTTGTACTCCACGAGCGATTCGGCTATGGTCATGGCCATCATGAGATCTCCCACGTTGCACCGCTTCAACTCTTGCTTGGTCCATGGCTTAAGACCACTCATGAACTGGTGATATGCCTCAATCTCGTTCATCGAAGGGATTTGGAGTAGTAACTCCGAAAACCGCTTGATGTAGTCGCGCACACCACCTTTCTACTCGAGACGCTTCAGCTCGCACGAGCTTCCTCCTCCGCATAAGCGGGAAAGTAGTTCCGTCGGAACTCTTCGACGAATCTACCCCAGGTCATGATAGGATCTCCATACCTATCATCCGACCGACGATGCCACCACAACAATACATTATCGACTAAGTACATAGATGCAATGTTTACCTGTGATTGCTCGTCGTTGATTCCCATGGCTTGGAAGTACCGCTCCATGTACCATAGGAAGTTGTCCACGTCTTTAGCCACCTGTGAGCCCAGGAATTCCTTTGGCTTCGATGTGTCCACTCATGGACCTTGCACGGTGATCACCCCGTTAACGCATGCAGCTTCCGATTCAGCAAGCTTACCCTTGAGCTTCGCAATCTCTGCGCGCATGGCCGCCATCATGGCCTCCAGGGGCTCATACTGTTGTGCGAGCTCTTCCCTTAAGGTCCCCAGCAACTCGTGTTAAAGCTCTCCTATGCCGGTCTTGAGCTCTTGCACCTTCGCAACAAGCTCCTCCCTTCCAGCATCTACTCCATCCACGGTCTGGGTCAGGTCGTCTACCGATCCTTAGATATCAGTGATGAACAACTCTAGCTTCATCATGCAATGCGCAAGGTCCCCCATTGGGTCCCTCGAACTCGAATTACCATGGTTGTTCTTTCCCTTGGCCTTCTCGGCGTTCCTCCCACGATCAACGCAATCACCACCCATGGCGAGCGCCTCATCAGATCGTGGATTAGCCATTGTGCTTGCGCTTAGAACAAACTCAGCTCTGATACCACTTGTCACGGGCCAATCGATCTAGCGTTCCCTTGCTCGTGTGGCCTTCGGAATTTCTCCCAAGTCGGCCTTTCTCACACTCACTCACAAGAATCTTTAGAGAGAGAAACTCTACAGAAAAAAGCTCTGGATTGTATTACTTGTGAAAATGAGATGATACAATGAGGGGGAGGAGACCCCTATTTATACAAAGACAAGACAAACCGTATCCGTAGATCTTTTCTCGATCTAACGGTGGAGATCACATCTCCCCACTACCAACTACCCGCATTTATTACATACAAATACATTTACCGTATTACCCACCCTTAGGAATATTCTAGAATACTTGAGAAAACCCTAAGTGTCGGGGATACAAGCCGAGGGTCACTTGATCCATAGATGTGTCATGGCCATCCCGTAGGAACCTCTTGGATCGTCGTTCTTTCGGGCTGTGACACAAGTATGAAGGATCGCACTTTGATAAAACAAACTAGAGCCATTCAAAAAGCATGTGAAACGTGATCTGCAGTCAACCAATTCAAATTCAATGGGCCAAAGAAAAGGTTCAATCTTAGAGCATTGAGAGACTGACATGAAGTGAAATTAATGGGTTAGTATAATTGCTATAGAAAAATTCTACTTTCTATGTTTGCACTTCAATAGCCGTGTGCTATATCCACTCTAAAAGTTCCTCATTTGAAAATGGAAGTCATTGACACTGAAACGCTACAAATATCGAGATAATTTATCTCCCGAAATGACTGTCACAAGAAACTATTCGACATCCTTTAACATGAGACTATAGTACATACAACCCTTCATGTAAATCGAGTAGTTACAATTAAAAAGCCTAGATTTAAGTTATGAAAGTCACAAGGCAAGATAACTCAAACATCTAGTTACAAAAATGATGGAAGATGGGATGCATTATCCTTACGCTCTCCAAGAGCACCATTACATATATATATAGAACAAGATTATTCAATTGGGAGTAGAGCCAGTGGAACGAGAATTAGTTTCAGTAGTAGGTTTCGACTCCCACGTCCTATAATGAGACATGGCAAAAGTCTGAGAGTGAGAGTGAGAGTGAGAGTGAGAGTTAGAATAGAAGTAGAGTAGAACCGACAAAAAAATTCACTCCATTATCATTAAAGAATTCTCTCAATTATTCAATTGCAATTTAAAATAGAGACCCTAAAATTATATACTTTTTTTTCTTTTAATATTTTTCAACCTTTTATTTTTATGTAGAATCTAATTGTCATAAATAAGAATATCACATTTTTTTTTTCAATTATGAGTAAATTGTTTATGTTAGAGGTATTACATTTTATTTTTTTCTTTTAGGTTTTACTTCTCTAGAAATTAGCTTTGCCGAAGAGAGAAGTTTCGAAGAAGCCCGACTTCTTTTTATGTTGTCAATCAAATCTATAGATTTATTATCAAGTTGAATCTAAAAGAATTTTTACAATAACAACTTTTTAGCACAATTGCGTGTTTCTAATGAGATGATTGGATGCAACAAAATAAAACCTTCTTGGAAGATTTTCTAAAACTAAATCATAGTTACATTTTCCTCAATGTGAAACTTTCAATGATGAAGTACAACTAAATCAAAGCTTTGCACAAATGCCAAAGAAATTTCATTCATTTTGGATGAACAAAAATCGATATCATTTGTGAAGTGTCATTGAAAAAGTATCAAAATGCTTCAATATGGATAATTTTTTCACGTTGATATTTTGAGTGTATTTTTAGATACTCTTATAATATGTTACGTACATAGTATAATTCTCACCAATAATAAGAAAAAACACAAATTCTTTGATAAAGTAATAAAGAGACTTGATATTCTTTTTTAGGCTAATGAAGTTAAATAAATAAAAAAAAATTCACTAGGAAAGTGAGCTTTTGACATAGGTGGAACGAAGAATAACCAAGAATAAATCGGTTGTTACAAAAGTAATGATGATGCATGAGGGACTAGATTTATTTCCAAAATAGCTGTAAATTTGAATTTGACGAAAAATCATAAAAGGAAAATATCTAAAAATTGTACAAATATGGAAATCATTGAGGCAGATTTTGTCTATTTAAACAAAAAAGAGTGAATCTAGTCATCTAGGGGTGAAAATGCCGCGCCCCCCGCTTCCTTCACTAACATGGAGAGTTAGGAATATATGATAGGCATCGGAATGAATGAGTAAGTAAATCAAACATACATGGAAACTTTATGAAATACACGAATAATTGAGGCTTCTATTTGGAAAGTGACTATAAGAAGAAAGTTTCATATGGTAAAATGCAAATCATAAATTCAATAATTGCCAAAGTTTTATAGCAACTTACAACTTGAAAATTGGAACCTTATTTAAAACATAAAATGTTACCAAGCACGGGGATTTAGAAGGTTGATTATCATTCCCATTTTGTATCTTTTGTTTCGATTCCTTTCTTCTTCTCTTTTTGGACGGGCGATTCCTTTCATTTTATTTCATTTTGTCATTAATATTTACCAAATAAGACCCCAGAGGAAGACTTAATCTTGAGTTGAATTTTTGGACTAAAAAATAATCTAATTTACCCAGTTGAATCTAGCAGATGCTTAAGAGAGCCTTGCCCTAACTCGCTTATTACATGAAAAATCTTAGTTTATTATCATTATATATACATAAGTGTTGACTAGGACTAACTTTGGCCAAATTGATAGGGTAAGCAATTTTATATTCCAGCATAGTTGACAAATCGAACAAGGCTCGATGACTAAGAGTTTGTACTTAGACCCACTCAAACGACCGCCCTAGTCATTGGACCCACACATGTCTATTACACGATAATAATCATCGATGGGTATAATTTAATATAAATATATTAACTTAGATGGAGTTAGCCAAACTAATAAGGCATACGTTAAGCCGCTCACTAAGCAATTTAATGCTCTAGCATAGTTGACCGATCGAAAACAAGGCTTAATGACTAAAAGTGTGTAATTAGACATGCTCACATGACGGGCAAAGTCATAGGACCTATGCATACCTTTGCCACACGATAATGATCATTGATAGGTATAGCTTTCAGCAATAGCTCCAATCGTAAAAGGAGGCATTGCGATTTTTAAATGTCTTCGGCAAACCGTTCAACATATATAACACATCCAATATAATAGTCAACATAATAGTCCTGCCTAGGTCGGTTTTAAGCTATAACTATTTTAAAGGTTCATATATGTATTGTTAATACATGTAATTTACAGGATTTTACAGTACAGTTATAATTCAGTCATGGGCCTGAGCCATGGCAAACGGGCTCGTAGATACTCCTTTCCTTGATGACTAACTTACTCGAATAAGCAGACGACAAGTGTTATAAATTTTCTCATCTATAATCGAAAATGGGATTAAGTTTTTTGAGTTCCTAGACCAAAGAGAGAGAGGGGGAGAGGTAATCGGCTGCGTCGCTCTTCTCCATCTTGCCCGTGCTCTTGCCGTGTCCATCTCTCTGATCTCCCTCGCCAGCAATGACGGATGGTAAGCTTTCGTCATCTGGTTCTCTTCCCTCTTCTCTCTCTCTCTCTCTCTCTCTCTCTCTCTCTCTCTATCTCTGTTGCAGGCGTGGCGCTTGTCACTCTTCTTTTACAGGTTCTGTATCAGGGTTCTGATTCTCCTGCCGTTCTTGAACCTTTTTCTTGGCCAGGCAAGGCGGTGATCTTTAACCTTTACTGGGGACGTGCGGATTGATTCGTTGATGATCCCGGTACGTCACGCATCCATGCGCTTAGGGCGTGTTGAAAAGTTACGAACTTTGACAAGCAAAAACGAAGCCCCTGTTTGGCATTTGGTTTTTCGTTTTATTGAAATTGGGGTGAGAGAAAAAAAGAGAGCAAATTGGTAATGGAGGCCTGCCCATGGTGGCGGCTTTGAGAACTGGGAACTGGGCGTCGAGCAACTGCTCCTGTTTATTGGGTAAAACCTGAATTCCTGTTATGGAGTGGTGGGGCTTACAAATGGTTTTTGTATGTGTTCTCACTGGTGGCTGCTTCTAGGGTTTCTATTGATGCAAGCAATTCGAGTGAATTTTCCTGACAAATGGGTTCCCTTTGCTAAGTTGGTTTAGGGATGAATTTGCGTCGGTCATAATTAATAGTCTTGTTGTTGCGGGATTTGGTTACGTCGCCAGGGTACGTGTTTGCTTAGTTTTCGTGTGAAGTAAGCATAAGCTAAGTTGCCTGTTACGAGGTTCAGTGTAATTCAATTTCATTCCTAGTTAAGGTAACGGTGTAGAGTCCTTAATCGATACACACGCTTTGAGTTTGTGACTTTTGCCGTTTCATTAATATTTTCGTTATTCCTGTGGCTCATTTCCTAAAATGCAGATCCTGCTCTAGTGGCTCTTATGTTTCATTTATGTTTTGCAGACTTTCTATTGGTAGTTCGATCTGCACGTGCAAGATTTGTATACTTCTGAGTATTCCTTTTGCATTAAGTGCTTTTTAAGGTACATTTTTTACTTGAAACGTGTTGCGCAAATCCTTCTGCAAGTATGACAATGTTAACTCGTCCTCTGCTTCTCTTCCTTCTCTTTGTTGCAGGTGTTGCTTGTTACTCTTTTGAAGGTTGTGTATTCTGGTTCTGATTCTCCAGCTCTCCTTTGATCTTTGTGATCAGACAAGCATTGATCTTTAACCTTTACTAGAGACGTGTCAATTGGTTCATAGTTGATGGTCTTCCTCGACAAGCTTAGGGCATATTGAAATGTTATGACTTTTGACGAGAAAAACGGAGCCCTGTCTGGTTTTTTTGTTTTTGGGATTCGGATGAGGAAAAGAACAAGTTAGTAATGGAGGTCTGGACATGGTGGCTTTGAGAATTTGAAACTCGACATCAAGCAACTGCGCTTATTATTAGGTAAACTCGAATTCGTCTTATAGTGTCGGGCTAGTTGCTTTGCGTGTTCCATGGTCTGCTTCTTGGGCTTCAATTGATGCAAGCAATTCGAGTAAAATTACTGACAAATGGGTCTCTTTGCTAAGTTGATTTAGGGATGAGTTCGTATCGGTCATGGTTAATAGTCTTCTTAATGCGGTTTTGGTTACATCGCCATGGTCTGTGTTTGCTTATTTTCATGTGAAGTAAGCTTAAACTAAGTTGCCTGTTACGAGGTTCAGTGTAATTCAGTTCGTTCCTAATTAACGTAACGCCATAGACTCCTTGATTGATATGCATGCTTTGAGTTTGTGACTTTTGCCATGTCATCAATATTCTCATTATTGCTGTGGCTCATATTCCTAAAATGTGGATCCCGCTTTAATGGCTCCTATGTTTCCTTTATGTTTATTAGACTTTCCATAGTTCTATCTGAATGTGCGATTTTTGTATGATTCCGAGTATTCTTTGTGCATTAAGTGCTTTTTAAGGTACATTTTTTACTTGAAACCTGTTGCGCAAATCCTTCTACGAGTATGACAATGTTAACTCATCCTCCGCTTCTCTTCCTTCTCTTTGTTGCAGGTGTTGCTTGTTACTCTTTCGAAGGTTGTGTATTCTGGTTCTGATTCTCCGGCTTCTCTTGAATCTTTGTGACCAGACAAGCATTGATCTTACACCTTTACAAGAGACATGGCACTTGGTTCGTACGTCTATGCACTTCCTTGACAAGCTTAGGGCATATTGAAATGTTGTGACTTTTGATCAGAAAAACGAAGCCCCTGTCTAGCTCTTATTTTTGGGATTCGTGTGAGGAAAAGAATAAGTTCGTAATGGAGGTCTGGACATGGTGGCTTTGAGAACTTGAAACTTGATATAAAGCAGCTGCTTCTATTATTAGGTAAACACGAATTCTTGTTGTATAGTGTTGGGCTAGTGTGCTTTGCATGTTCAATGGTCTGCTTCTAGGGCTTTTATTAATGCAAGCAATTCAAGTGAATTTTCTGACTAATGGTTCTCTTTGCTAAGTTGATTTAGGGATGAATTCATATCGGTCATGATTGATGGTCTTGTTATTGCGGTTTTGTTTACATCGCTGTGGTCCGTGTTTATATAGTGTTCGTGGGAAGTAAGTATAAGCTAAGTCATCCGTTACGAGGTTCAGTGTAATTCAGTTCCTTAGGTTTAGGTAATGCCATAGACTCGTTAGTTAATATGCATGCTTTGAGTTTGTGATTTTTTCCATGTTAATGATATTGTTGTTTTTGTTCCAGCTCATATTCCTTCAAAGCGGAATAGCTCTAATAGCTCCTATGCTTCATTTATGTTTTGTGGACTTTCAATTGGTAGTTCAATCTGCACTTTCAATCAGTACGTGTTGCCTAAATCCTTCTGCGAGTATGAGAATAGTATCTCATCCTCTGCTTCTCTTCCTGCTCTCTGTCGCAGGTGTTTGTCACTATTTCGCCATTATTGGTTCTGATTCTCCTGCTCTTCTTGAATCTTTCTGACTGGACAAGTGTTGATCTATAACCTTCACTAGAGACCGGTCAATTGGTTCATTAATGGTCTGGTCGTCACACATCCATACACTTCCTCAACGAGCTTAGGGCATTTTAATTGTTGTGACTTTTGACAAGAAAAACGAAAGCCCGGTTTTGGCTTTTCTTTTGGGATTCACATGAGGAACAGAATAAAATGGTAATGGAGGTCTGGACACAGTGGCCTTGAGAACTCAAAACTTGACGTCAAGCAGCTGCTTCTATTATTAGGTAAACAGGAATTCTTGTTGCATAGCGTTGGGCTAATTTGCTTTGTGTGTTCACTTGTGGCTGTTTCTATGGTTTTCTATTGATGCAAGCAATTTGAGTGAGCTTTCTGAAAAATGGGTTCTATCTCGTTAAGTTGACTTAGAAATGTATTCGTATCGGTCATGATTAATAGTCTGGCTATTGTGGTTTTGTTTACATCGCTATGGTCCATGTTTGCTTAGTTTTCGTGTGAAGTAAGCATTAACTCAGTTGCCTTTACGAGATTCAATGTAAATCAGTTCCTTCCTAGTTAAGGTAAGCCATACCCTCCTCCATTGATATGCATGCTATCATGTCGTGACTTTTGCCATGTCATTATGTTCTTGTCGTTGCCTTGGCTCTGGGTCCTGCTCTAATAGCTCCAATGTTTCATTAAAGTGTTGTAGACTTTCTATTGGTAGTTTGATCCGCAAGTGTGAGTTTTGCAAAATTCTGAGTATTCTTTTTGTGTTTTGTGCTTTTTTAAGGTAGATTTTGACCTGATACGTGTCGGCAAGTCCTCCTGCTAGTATGCCAATTAGTTGACTTAAGGTTGCGGGGTCACTTGAATCTGTTAAATTAATTGGCTGGTTTTGTTGAGATATTTGGGAACCGTGAAAGATGTTTCACTAGTTTACTAGACAATTATGTAAAATCTTCTTTATCCCCCTTCCCTCTGTCCCCCAACTAAATTGTAAGATGTTTCACTAGTTTACTAGACAAAAAAATTGATCGTTTTTTTTACAGGCTTTGTGTAGGTACAGGGGGAATGGAATGCAATAAAGATGAGGCTACAAGGGCAAAAGAAATTGCAGAGACAAAGTTCATAGCAAGGGACATGGCAGGAGCCAAAAAGTTTGCTTTGAAGGCCCATAGTCTTTATCCGGGACTGGAAGGCATGACCCAAATGTTAGCGACGCTTGATGTGTATGTTTCTGCAGAGAACAAAGTCAATGGGGAGCCAGATTGGTATGGTGTGCTTGGTGTGGATCCGACAGCTGATGAAGAGACAGTGAGGAGACAATATAGGAAGCTTGCTCTCATGCTGCATCCTGATAAGAACAAGTCTATTGGAGCAGAAGGGGCTTTTAAACTGATATCACAGGCCTGGAGTTTATTATCAGATAAGGTTAAGAGGGTAGGATATGACCAGAAGAGATTTGCAAGGACCTTCCCAAAGGTTCCTAAATCGACCGGAGCTACATCAGCGACTCCAAGGACCAATAGTTTTTACCATTTCGATAAGACCGCAAATGCAACTGCTACAACAAATACGACTACTAAGAGTCATAGGACTACGGAGCGAGCACGGCACTCTTCCCAGAAGACAAAGCCAAATACATTTTGGACAGTTTGTCACCGCTGCAAAATGCAATATGAGTATCTCAGAGTATACCTCAACCACAACCTGCTATGTCCCAACTGCCAGAAGCCCTTTTTTGCAATAGAAATAGCTCCACCAACATCTGATGGAACTACATCATCTACCCCCTGGAACTTTTCCCAGCAGCAGCAGTCCACAAATCATCAAGTGAATAGCAAGGACACAATGAACTCAGGCAGGAGTAATGCGCCTTCTTCTGGTACTGGTGTGGGGGGCTTCAGTGGTCATGATTCACACATGCAAAACAACACAAACTGGAGTCCGTTCTCAAGAACGAGTAGTGCTTCAACCGCTGCTCAAGCTGCGAGTGTGGTGCAACAGGCATATGAGAAAGTGAAGAGAGAGCGAGAGGAGGCTCAGGCAGCAACAAAAAGAGAAGAGGCTCTTCGGAGGAAGCAATTCTCCAGAAAGAACAGCGGCATGTCATCGACTGGTCACACTGGTGCTGTGAAGAGAAGAAAAGGTATGGATGATCTTGGTGGCAGCGATCATGGGAGGGATGTTACCAATCAAATGGGAATGGCGGGTGGTGGTGTGGGTGCACCTTTTTCCAAACAAGCAAATTTTGGAGCAGTTTCTGTTAATGGCATCACAAGGCCTAATGCTGTTAGGGAAATGACTGAGCTTCAGGTTCAGAAAATACTGGTTATGAAGGCCCAGAGAGAAATTCTCAAGAACCTAACTGAATCAAGATCAGCAACTATAGCTAAAACTGCAGGCAAGGGGGAGAGGAATGGGAATGATGACAAAACTAATGAGTCAGTGGGAAAAGTTCCTGTAGATGGTGGCACTGATGATAAAACCAAGCCAAGAGAGTCTCTGGATCTGAAGAAAGAATATTCTGCTGCTAAGTCCTTCCCAGGCATTCCTAGTACGGATGCTGGAACTTCGCAGATGCTGTCAATGACTGTCTTGGATCCAGATTTCCATGATTTCGATAAAGACCGAACAGAAAAATCATTTAGAGAAAACCATGTTTGGGCAGTCTATGATGATGATGATGGGATGCCTAGATTTTATGCCCTGATTCAGAAAGTGATTTCCTTAAATCCATTCAAGATGCGTATTAGCTGGCTTAATTCCAAGACTAACAGTGAATTAGGCCCCTTGAATTGGGTTGCTTCTGGTTTCTCAAAAACTTGTGGAGATTTCAGAGTGGGAAAATATGAGATTTATGATTCGCTTAATGCCTTTTCTCACAAGGTCCGGTGGACCAAAGGTGTGCGTGGTGTTATTCGCATATTTCCAAGAAAGGGTGATGTATGGGCTCTCTATAGAAATTGGTCCCCTAATTGGAACGAGCTAACTGCAGATGAGATAATACATAAGTATGACATGGTGGAGGTGCTAGAAGACTTTGATGAAGAACAAGGCGTGCTCGTCATCCCATTGGTGAAAGTTGCCGGATTCAGGGCAGTGTTTCATCGGCATCTGGACCTCAGGGAAATCAGAAGGATTCCAAGAGAAGAGATGTTCCAATTTTCACATCAGGTTCCCTCGTACATGCTCACTGGTCAAGAAGCTCCCAATGCTCCCAAGGGATGCCTTGAACTGGACCCTGCTGCCACCCCCTTGGACCTTCTTCAAGTTATAGAAGATGTTAAAGCAGAAGACATTGAAGAGAATGATGAAGGGGAAACTTCTCATACCAAGACATCTGGGGCTGAAAGAACTGTAGAACCTGTTCTAAGTGCAGAGGATGCTCGGGAGGCGGCAACTATGGAAGATTAGACACAGCACTTGACAAGTGGCGGAAAGACTTGCTGGTTTTTTCTATGGACCTGGTGTCTGGCACTGTATTGTTTGGTCTGATGTGCATACAAAGTAAGTGCTCAAATCAAGCTACTTGCTTCCTTGACCAATTACAAGAAGAACTACCGTAACTGACTGCAGTTGCACCCGGATGTGCAGAACTGTCTTATAATGACCCCTCCTAAACTATTAGCCACTTGGTTTTAGTTTAGTTGGGGTGATCTGTGTCCATTCACTTACTCATGGAAACTCAGTGGTGGGTGCTTTTTTCTCAAATTTAGTTTTTCGGATCGCAGTTAGATTGATATCTTCCTTCAAAGCCTTTATATTTCAGCAGGCATAGCTAGTTGGAGCTGATCCTTGACTCTAGTTGCTTACAATGCATGTATACATCTTCTCAAAAAGCCAAGTGTATCTAAATTTTCCTCCCTTTTTTGGGATAGGTAAGATAGGGGAGGGAAAAGAGATGAATTGAACTCGGGATCTCTTGGATCTTTATGAGGGTGGGCCAAGAATAGGCCAAGCTATTGTTCCTGTGAATTTTAGAGATGTTGTGACCTGAAAAAAAAAATGTAGTCAACGAGGCATCGATGTTGTTTCTGAATGCTGATTATTTATGTCTCTACTGTTAGGGAATGCCGAAATCGTTACATTCATTTCTGTTTTACATCAACAAGAGAACTTCTCGATGGGACAACAATTTCTCTTACTTATCTCATGTACAGTCTCGTCTTCCGAAAGCCTTTGAACTATGCCTATATGTACTTGTCTTTATGATCTGGCAGTGGTCCATTGGTTTCTGATGTCTCTTGGTAAAAGATGCATCGCCTTTGATGATAGTTTAATAATGGTTGTTGGATTGAGACTGACCAGTAGGGCGGAGTAGCAGCACCTACGGCAGTCATCCGAGTCTTGAAACTTTGTTGGCTTTGTTAGAACTGAAGTTGGCATGCGAGGTTTGGTGCTGAACGTTGTGTAATTTTTTTTTTTTTCCAGGCCACGTTCATATTTTTCGCTCATTGGAATGTGGCCAGGCTTGAAAAAGACCTTTGCAAACAGGCTCTGCGCTATAAACCACTACCAAGGAAGGAAAGGACTCTTTATGATGAACGAATACCATAACTGCATAAACTCGATCCATTAAAAATGACCACCTTGTTAGTCTCTGTTCCTCCAGTTCTCCATCTGTTACCGATGGTGATTCTTCCGTCATCCTAATTTGCACAATTACACGACGGCCAAGAACAGGCCATTCAATATTCTCCCATTGTTCACGGACGCGAGTACCACCGTTTGGTAGTATTCCTTCGAGTGGAAAAAACAATATGGACTCAAATTCAGACAGGATGTAAAATTGGTAGCGTTTTCATTTCAGAGAAGCAAAATTCTCTTATCCTTTCGTAACTACTCCATACGCTTTGTCTCTTGAGCTTAACTTAGGCTTTGAATCAAACAAATAGTACATGAGTGCTTTGCCATCTCCTTCGGCAAGGCTATACCCGGCCTCTTTCCTGACTCCCCTGTCGCCCATTGATTTCCTCACCTTCTCGACGCCATCCCACTCCCCTTTGAAAGCGTATAGGTTAGAAAGCAAGACATAGTCGCCGCTCTGGTAGTGTCTCATAAACAGTAGCTTCTCATTCGCAAGTTTTCCTAACTCAAAGTTTCCATGAACTCTACAAGCCCCAAGCAGAGTCCTCCAAATGATGGCGTTAGGTGCTATTTCCATCGATTGAATGAACTCGAATGCTTCATCCAGTAGCCCGGCACGTCCCAGCATATCCACCATACACCCACAGTGCCTTGTGTTTGGCTCAATACCGTATCTATCTCGCATCATGTTGAAATATTGATGGCCCTCTTTGACTTTGCCAGCATGACTACATGCAACTAGAACTCCGACCATGGTTATCTCGTTTGGCTTGATTTCCAACCTCTGCATCTCCCTAAACAGATCAATAGATTTCTCGGCATGGCCATGAAAAGCCAAACCTCCTATGATCGAATTCCATGTCGATATGTCTTTTTCTCTCATGCCTTGGAACACTGCAAATGCCCTCTCGATGCTGCCACACTTGGCATACATGTCTATGAGCGCGTTTTCAAGTAGCACACCCAAATCTCCTAAGCACAACTCCGAAAGCGTATGGTGCATCTTTTGCCCAATCTCCAAATCTCCCATTTCCGCACAAGCAGACAACAGGCTTAACATTGTCACTTCATCCGGCTTCTCTCCAACTCTTCTCATCTCCTCAAACATCTCCAACGCCTGCTCATTTCCACCACAAAGCACGTAACCTGCGATCATCGCATTCCATGTCACGACATCCTTCTCCGGGGCCTGGTCAAAAAGCTTCCTCGCGCTCTCCATCTCCCTTCTCTTCGCATAGCCCGTAATCATCACGTTCCAAGAAACCAGATCCTTCACAGGCATCTCATCAAATAGCTGCCGAGCGACAAGTAGCTCCCCTCTCCTAGCATACCCAGCAGTCAATGCCGACCAGGCCACGACATCCCTCTTCGCCGAGCCCTCAAAGTAATGTCTTGCGATGCCCAATTCGCCACAGTTAGCATGAAAATAGATAAGGGTGTTCCTCACGAAGGTGTTAGACTCGAAACCAAACTTGATAATCCTCCCATGGATACCGAAACCCATCTTGACCCGCGAAAGCTTAGTGCAAGCCTTGAGCACGAAGGGGAACGTGAAGTCATCGGGCTTCACGAACCGGCTCTCCATCTGGGAATACAGGCGGACGGCATTGGAAGGGTTTAGGCTCTGAGCCGCGCCTCTTATGACGGTGTTCCACATGAAAAGATCCGGTTCAGTAATTTGAGCGAACACCCGGAGGGCATAGCCGATGGTGCCCGAGACGGCGATCGCGCCGGCGAAGACGAGCTCTCGCAGAGCCGCTCGGTTCGAATTGAAACCTCGGACGACGAGGGAAGCCTGGATCTGCTTCAGCGCGCGGAGGTCCGTGCAGTTTTGCCATAGGCTCGACCGTTGTTGGCGGTTGGAGCTCCGGTCGTTTGTTCTCTTCCTGATCATTACATGAAGCGCGCTCTGTCTTGTTATGACAAGAACAGAGTCAGCTTGTCCACCGTCCCATTTCCGAAAAACCTTAAATCTCGCAAACCTCGTTTACGAGCTTCTTGAAACAGAAATCACCCTTATATCACTAATTCAAAAAAAAAAAAAAAAAAAAAAAGAATTGCTTTCCACCAACAATAAAAAATAAAAATAAAAATCACATTTTTTCTCATGTTATATGTAATCGATAAGCTAACTTATATGCATCAAATTTTGAAGGAAATATTACTTCTAAACCTGTATGAAGTCTAGCCTAATCCGATCATTTTTGGCATAATTCAATTAGGTATCGAGGTGAGCAGATTCTAATTTCGTGGTAGTTCACTTAAAATACTTGGAATCGATTATGAACCCAATTGATGGGCGTTCAAGTTGGTGAATTCACGATTGCAATTGGAATTGAAAAGGAAATTCATTATACATATTAGTCTATTCCAAAGGAGCAATAAATTCGTGTAGTGTGTATGCTTTGTCAATGGATTGAGTCGAAAATTAGAGTCTTAGATAAGAGTTGTCGAGGTTTATCTTGTAGAATACTTGATGACTCACATTCTCATACGAAAGTTCTAAGAGAGAGCTTGTCTTTTTTTTTTTTTTTTTTTTTGGTCGAAAGTACGTTGATTCTTCATTTAACTCGGAAATTTCAGAGTACTTACGTCAAGAATATCAGCGCATATTAAATCAAACAAGGCCCTGGAAATCTTTTAATTTTCCTTTGATCCTGTCCACAGTCGGCAACATCTCCCAGCTCACTTCTTCTTCAAACAGAACTCTCCGCACGAGCGTTAGACAATCTGAATGTACTTCCCATCTTCTGTTCATGTGGCTGGAGAGAAAAGTTAGGGTTTCCAAGAGGGAGATTGCTTCTGCTTGTTCTGCCGAGACCGCCTCCACCTTCTTGGAGAATCCATCGATTAGATGTCCCCGTGAGTCCCTGCAGATGCAAGCGATGGCTGCTCTGTTTTCCATCTTTCCTCTGTTCTCGGCCGGATTAGCTGGCTCGACTTCTTGCTGGACGAAGGAGGCATCAATATTTACTCGAAGTGAGCCAGAGGGCGGGGGTTGCCACCTGTGCGTGTGATTCTCTCTCTGTTTCTCCTTGGCTGTACTCTTGTTCTAGGTTTCGAAGTTTGCTTGTAGAGCAACTGATCTATACAAGGTCTGTTTCGAGTGCAGGGCTTTATCCTCGAAGATGTACTGGTTTCGATCTTGCCATATACATCACAAGGTTGTTGCGATCTAGTTAAACTTTGTTGCGCTTTGAGGGTTTTCTTTCTGTATGTGCAGCCATTCATCCAACCTTGTTAAACCTACCCTACTGATCTTTATTTGCAGCGAGTTGTCTTGCCAGATTTGAGCTGTCCATGGGCATAACAACAGTGTATGTTCAATGGTCTCGACTTCTTTTTGGCATATGGGGCAAAGTGGTTCAGGTAATATTCTCCTCCGGTATAAATTTTCCACTGTAGGTAATGCGTTTTGGCATGCGTTCCAGAGGAATAACCGTACTTTAGGAAGAATTCCTGAATGTCAAATATGTTTCCAAAGATTCGGTGGTGTTTGGTGGGAGGAAGTAGCTTTGTTGTGGTGTGGGGTTGCTGCGTTGTCTCTTGTGATGAAATAGCCACTCTTTACTGTATATGACCTAGATTTATCTTGCATCCATACTAATTTATCTTCTGTCGTAGGTAATCCAATAGGTGTAGCAAGGATTTCCATCGCCCTTTTTTCATCAAACATCATTCAGATCATTTGTTCATTCCATGTGACATTCCTCTATTCTATTAGTTCGCCCACCTTCTCTGGCTCATCTCTTGCAGCCGAGCCTCCAATTATTCCACTTCTCAGCCATTTATCTTCCCTCACCAAAATTTGCTGACCATTGCCAACAGACCACATAACATTTGGAGATATAGAGTCCATTCCCACAATAATGCTTCGCCATCCCCACGAGGATTTTGATCCATTTCCAGCCTTCTAGAATTCGCACTTTGGGTAATATAAGCCCTTCATTAGTCTACTCAATAGAGAGTTAGGTTGTTGTGAAACCCGCCATGCTTGCTTTCCTAGCATTGCCACATTAAAAGCTATAAAATCTTTAAAGCCAAGACCTCCTTCATCCTTCCTAAGCTTCAAAGTCTCCCATCTCTTCCAATGAACCCCAGCAAAGTTTTTCTCATTTTTCCACCAAAAGTTAGCAATCTTCTGCTCTATTGATTTGCATATAGACACCGGGATCTTGAAGATAGACATTGCATATTATGGAATACCCTGCACCACCGATTTAATTAATATTTCCTTTCCTCCTTTAGTCAGCAAATTTTCCTTCCAACTTTCTAATTTCTTGTTCACTCGAGCCAAAATCCAGGCAAAAACATCTTTCTTAGAGCCTCCCCAATCCGAGGGAATAACTAGGTACTTCCATGTTTTGTCTATTTCTGGGACCCTCAACTCTGCTACCATATTAGATCTTAGCCTCCTCAGGCAACTCTTGCTGAAGAAGATACCTGATTTATTAAGATTTATGGCCTGTCCTGAAGCAAAACAATATTGATGTAGTATTTCCGCTAAATTTTGACATTCTAATATAGTGCCATTTAGGAAGAAAATGGAGTCATCCGCAAATAGCAAATGTAATAGAGTAGGACAACCACTATTGAGCTTAATCCCCCGAATTGTACCATATTCAACAGCTTTTTTCATCAAGTGTGAGAGAACATTGGCTACTAGGATAAAGAGATACGGGGATAAAGGATCACCTTATCGAATTCCTCGTGTAGGCTTGAAGAAAGGCTACGGCTCGCCATTGAAATTAATGCTAAATGAGACCGTTGACACGCACTACAACACCCATTGCACCCACTTCTCATAGAAACCCATCTTAAGCAAGCATTCTCGAAGGAAATCCCATTCAATGCGGTCATAGGCCTTTTGCATGTCCAGCTTTAACACCGCTTGGAACTTACGTTTTCCCTCTCGAATTCGCAGCTTATGGAGCACTTCTTGCACCATCAAAATATTATCTTGAATCTGTCTTCCCCCCACAAAAGCACTATGTTCCTCTGCAATAATGCTTGGTAGCATAGGTTTGAGTCTATTTGTCATCACTTTGGATATTATTTTATAAACAAAATTGCATAGGCTAATTGGCCAAAACTGTTCGAGCTTTTCAGGATTGGGGATTTTGGGGATAAGAGTGATTAAGGTTCTGTTTAGATCAAGGTTTAGGTAACCCGTCTCGAAAAAATTCGGCACTTCTCTGAATATATCCTGGTTGATAGATGTCCAATGACTTCGATAGAATAATCCATTCAACCCATTTGGTCCAGGAGCTTTAGTGGCCCCTAGTTGTTGTATTGCAGCTGTGATTTCCTCCATTGTGACTGGTTCTACTAGCCTTTGGTTCATGTTTGCATCAACTAAAGCTGGAATTTGTTGTATGACAGGTTGTAAGTTACGCTGCCCCACTGAAGTATACAAGTTTTTGAAGAAAGCTGTCGTTATCTCCTTTAAGGGTTGATCATCTTTCACCCATTCATCTTCGGCATTTTTCAGCAAGGTAATTTTGTTTCTAGATCTCCTATGGATCGTGGTTGCATGAAAATTTTTTATGTTTCTATCTCCCCATTTAAGCCATGAAATTCTCGAGCGCATGCCCCAGTACATCTCCTCTTGTCGCCATAGTTGTTCAATTTCCCGAGTTAGCTGCTTTGCTATCTCACTTTCATGATCCGTCTCCGGAGCATTTGTCAACCTTTGTAACTCATGCCTCAGCTCATTAATTCCGATTTTTATATTATACAGCCTATGTTTACTCCAAATTTCTAGTTTTTGTGCCACTGTCTGCAATTTCTCAACCATACTCAAATTTTGGGATCCCAACTCAACCCACATATTCCTAACAAGTTGCCCACACTCCTCATTTTCAAACAAGAATGCCTCATATCTGAAAGCTCTCTTTTTCCTCTTCCTTCGCACGTCTAATGATAATAGAAGCGGGCTATGATCCGACCCAATGGTTGGTAGTGCTATACATTCGACATTAGGGTGTGCTATCCTCCATTCTATATCACATAATGCTCTCTCAAGTCGTTTCTTGACTAAATGCTCCCCTGTTCTATTGTTTTTCCAAGTGAAAGCACAACCCTTGCTCTCCAAATCCATTAAGGAGCATTGGTGAAGGAAGTCCCTAAATGCAGTAAGTCTGTAAGTTCCTGCCCTCTTCTTGCCCACTTTTTCCCAATGGTATAGTATTTCGTTGAAGTTCCCCAAGCAAAGCCATGGTAGGTGGTGTCTAATGCTAGTTCTGTATAGATCCTCCCATAACACCACTCTATCTTGAAATTCGTTAGGGGCATGTACAAAGGTAATATGCATTCGATGCTAGGTTTCTTTAATTAAGCATTGGACATTAATATATCTATTTGACCAAGAGTCCATGAATAACTCTACATTATCATCCTAGAAAAGAGCTAATCCCCCTGCAATTCCTTATGGATTCACCACAAAACTGTTTTGGTATCTCGGCCTTCTTCGTATGCGTTGCACCTTTTGTTCTTGATTTTTTGTTTCCATTAAAAAAATAAACACTGGGCCTTTCCTGGGTCGCTAGGACCCTCAAAGCTTAAATTGTCAAGGGTGTGCCCAACCCCTGACAATTCCAGCTTAATAGCTTCATGGATGATCCGATGGCTTATTAGGGCTAGCCACCAAAGCCCACTAGTTAGACTTCTCCATCACATGGATAGGGGTTTCCACCAACTGTGTAGTGTCAAAAGCCTGAGTTTTTAAAAATTGAGCGCCATACGGGCAGAAGTGCTTGCCTTTTTTTGCATTTGATGCCTTTGCAATTCGAGTTTTTGATTTCACCGGCCCCTCTTCCTCCGATAGTATCTCTTCTACTTCCATCGTCGCCTCCTTAAGTTGTTCCTCATATAGAATCATGGCTGACTCTGCATCAATACAGCTACTTCCTCTCTTCTGTAGTCCTCTCTCCTCCATTAATAGCATTTCAATAGGCTGATATGGGTGCCTATTCTCCTGATTTACGTGTTGTTCTACATTATCCTATCCACAAATGGATAAAACTTGTTCTGAATTTTGTTCTTGCTGGTTCTTATCTGTTTCAGGAGCTGCATATATGGGCGTCTCAGGCACACTCTCTACTTCCTCCGGTAATATCTCTTGTTTGCCATAAAATATCTTCCCATATGGACTGAGTTGACGAACTTCCGCTTTTAACCATTGGTCAAACCTTCCCGGTAAATTCTCTGCCAACCCCGATTTCTCATAGGGTATTTCCCTGCAAAAGGTGGCATAATGCCCAATTTTTCCACAAGAATAACAATAATGCGGAAGTTGTTCATATTTGAATTCTACCCACAATCTCTTTTTCTCCAAATTAACTAGAACTCCTGTCTTCAATGGCTTCTCCAGATTCAGCCTAATTCTTGCCTTACCGAACGTATAGTTGTTGTTGCCTTTTGTTTCTAGTTTCACCTCAATCACTTCGCCCAGTTTCACTGCAATATCTCTTATGACATCATAAGTTACTCTTCCAAATGGAAGCCCGTAGAAGTGCACCCAAAAATCACAATATGTATAATCATAGCATAACTCAGGAGTATCGAGATCACATTGCTATAATACTAGTAAATGACTAGAGAAAGACCATGACCTCATGTCGAATACTCTTTGTTTCTCAGCTTCAGATTGGAAGGAGAAGGAGTAGTAACCCGGTTCGAGTACAGTGCAGGTAACATTGTCAACTCTCCACACTCTTTTCATTGTATTGAGAAAAGCAGTAAAGTTCGCATTCGGGTTAGTATAAAATTTGCCAAAAAAAGTTTTTCGACATTCAGACAGTTTTTCTTCAGGAATATCACTTTTTATCTCCACAACGTCATTTGCCAACCATAGATTTCCAAGGCTTTTGCAAAGAGCCACGACCCGCCTCTCTTCATCTTTCTGACCGGCCATTTTCCGTCTGCAGATTACGCTGGCTGGCTTGACTATTTGGAACCAGCAAGGGATCGTTTCCAGCTCGATTGAAGGGAGCTCGGATATGTGGGTTTAGCGAAAGGAGGATCCGAATGGGTTTTGGTCTAAAACTGATTTAGGGTTACTCTGGTATTTCTAGGAATAAACTATTTGATTCCTCAGTATGAGGATTTTACAGGCGTAAGATTGAGAAATGGGTTTGGGTGGGTTTTTAAGGTTTTAATATGGGGGGGGTAGTGTTTCGGGATCTGGGAAAGTTCTGAGTGTGTGATTGTGGATGACGGTTTGTGGGTTTCCATTATAGCAGAATCAAATATTCAAACTTGAAAGGAGACGCGGATTGAAGCTACCCATTCGATAGGGTGGTACTCGCCATTTGGGAGCGCGACAGCTTTCAAGAGCATATATAGAGAGAGCTTGTCAAAACATGATAGTTAATGATGAAGCTGAACCAACACATAAAAGTCCAAACTTTAACGATCATATTGAATGAAAATTAAGATCACATTACTACTTGTAGTGTATATGTCTTGTTAATGAATTGTGTCAAAAAATTACTAGTTGTATGTAAGGATCATTGAGATCTATCTTATAGAATGTTTTACAATTCTCACCACTCAAGTGAAGGCTATTAAAGAAAAAGAACCAAAATATAATAGTTTGATGATGCATTAAACAAATAAAAAAAAAGTTCAAGGAAGAAATTTTGAACAAAAAAATTACTAGTCAATAACTTTAACGGCCATAATGAATAAAAATTAAAAGTTCACATTAACATGTATAGTATGTATGTCTTGTCAATGAACTATGTTTTTTTTTTTGTTCGAAAATTTGATTGATATTAATTTACTTAACCAAGTTCGGTGCATATACATCAAGATAATCGGCACATAATAAATCAAAGAGAGCAGGCGAGGGTGTTGGCTACCCAATTACTAGGGAGACTATTCACTCGTTAGGCTTTTGCAAGCCAATCTGCTGTTTTGTTAGTGTATTTGCTGCAATGGGCCAATATGAGGTTTGGAAATTCCTTCAACTTGGTCTTGGCCCGGTCCACTAGTGGCTATACTTTCCAGTTAGATGCTTCTGAAGTGAGAATGCCTTGCACGAGTTCACTGTAGTTAGAATGTACTTACAGCTTCAAGTCAGATCTAGGTGAGAGAAAATCTAGGGTTTCAATGAGTGCGAGGGGCTTTGCTTATTTTGCCGAGGTGGCTACCACCAATTTGGAGAATCCTTCAACTAATTTGCCCAAGGAGTCTTGGCAAATGCAGGCTATCACTCCCCTATTTGTGTCAGCGGCTAATGGCGTGTCAGCATTGCCTGCAAAGGAGGCATCAATATGAATCTTCAATGTACCAGGGTTCGGGGGTCACCATCTATGAGGTGGGTCTTCACTTCTCATCTTCCCTTTTGATTTCTAGTTCCAAGTCGCAAAGTTTTCATGAAAAGCGACAGCTCTGAATAGTGTTTGTCGCGAGTTCAGGGGGTGTTGCCTGAAGATGAAATGGTTTCTGTCTTTCCAGATGCACCATAGGGCTGTGCTATTTGGTTGAAATTATAAGTGCTTCATGGATCTTCTTTCACCTTATGTAGCCACTCATCGAGTTGAGTTAACCCCACTCTTGTGATTGTAATTTGTAGGGGATTCTCGCTCCATATTTGAGCTGTCCAAAGGTAGAGTAGCAAGGCGTGCTTGATCATTTCCATTTCCTGTTTGCATATAAGGCATACAGGTTCAAGTATTATATTTCTCCTATATAAGTTGTCCAGTGTAGGCAGAGCATTTTGACATGCATTCCATTGGAAAATTTTGACTTTGGAGGCTATTCATGATTGCTAGATATATTTCCAAACTTCTTCTGGTTTAGCCAGGTAGGATGAGGTTGTGTTGTAGTGTATGGACTAGCTACTATATCTCTATTGCTGAAATATTCGCTTTTCACCGTGTAAGACCCTGACTTGTTATTTGTCAAACTAGTTTATCTTCTATAGCTTGTAGGCCTATAGGGATAGCAAGAATTTCCATTACTCGCTGGTTATTGAACAGAGTTCTTATCAGCGATTCTTTCCATTTTGCCACTTCCATGTCTATTAAGTCAACCACTTTTTCTTTTTCTTTTTTGGGTCAGAAATTTGGATTTCATTGCTAATGATTAGATGGATTACATAATGTTTCAAGATCAAGACATAAAATAGAACATAGTGGAGGTGGTGGATTCTGTTTCCAAGTCGGTGGTAGGGTATCCGTGCAATGGGCCTTGGCAATCCAATCCGCGGCCTAATTAGCATTTCTAGGCTCATATATTAGACCTACCCCTTGAAGAAGGCCCATTAGCCTCCTACAATCATTCACTGTTGACTGAGTAACCCATGGTGCTGGCAAGTGGCCCATTATACTCTCAACAGCTAATGAGTTATCTGAGGAAATTAGCACGTGGGGGAGCTTCTCTATTGAGTTGAGTTCAGTTTGGGGTGGTGTGTGTACTTGCAGTTCTGTACTTGCCAAATCTCTTTCCCTTTCTTTTAGCCACGATAGCGCCTCCCGAATACTTAGGGTTTTTGCAATTAGCGCCGTGGGAGCTCGGATTTTCTTCGCAAAGCGATCGACGAGTTTGCCTCGCTCATCTCTACATACTCTAGCTATAGATCCCTCCATGGATGTGCTACACCAAAACGCGTCTACTTTAAGCTTAAGGGAGGTCGGTGGTGGAGGATTCCAGTTCGTTCTTCTCCTTGTTGGTTGCGGTTCGCCTCCTTTTCCTTTGGGGTTCCATCACGCGTAAAGATGGGTCATAGCCATGGCTTCTTCGAAGATGGATCTTGGGTTAGTCCTCTTCCCTTGAAAAACAAACTTATTTCAAGATGTTTAGATTTGCCAAAGAACCCCAGCAAAGAGGGCTTTCAGTTGTGGGTCAAGGTTAAAGGTGAAGAACTAGCACACCCATTTGTCCATCGTAGTGAGTGAAAATGTGTTCCACCGTTTTCAGAGCTTGGCTGCACAGTGAGCAAGTCGTGTCAGGGATGATGTTCCTTCTATGTAGGCTTTCCTTCATTGGAATTGCATTGGTGCATATGCTCCACAATTGGAAACGTACCTTTGGGAATATCTGTAGCTGCCAAATGTTATTCCATAATTGTTTAGGGGGTCGGTAGGACGTGGATGGTTGTTCCTCTACTTTGGTATTGTCCTGAGTATATATAACGTTGTAGCCGCTTTTGACTTGATAGACAATTGCATTGTTCGCTGTCCACACTAATTTATCAGGTCCGGGGCTAAGACTCAGGGGGATTGCTGCGATTTCCTTGACAATTTTTTCGTTGAAAATGGAGTTGAGTCTCTGCATATTCCATTGGCCTAAGTTGTTATCAATTAAGCCCTTGACCAAGTAGGGGTCATCTCGATTTGTTGGTCCTCCAATCTTTCCAGAGGTCAGCCATTTATCTTCTCTCACCCAAATTGTTCTCCCATCTCTAACTTCCCATTTAATTTCTGGTTTTATAACATCTCTACCAACTAGAATGCTTTGCCATCCCCAAGAGGGTCTGGGACCCTTCTGTGCACTCCAGAAATCTCCTTTTGGAAAGTAGATACCTTTCAAAATTTTGCTCCATAGTGCGTTTGGATTATTGATCAAGTGCCAAGCTTGTTTCCCCAACATCACTTTGTTGAACTGCACAAGTCTTTGAAGCCTAAACACCCACAATCCTTCCTCATTTTCAGGTTTTCTCATTTCCTCCCGTAGATGCCTTTCCTTGTTGTGTTTTGTTTCCACCAGAATGATGAAACTCTCTTCTCGATTACTTTACAAATGGATATAGGTAATTTGAAGATGAACATGGCATATTGTGGCGTTGCTTGAACAACTGTTTTGATTAAAAAATTTTGCCCGCCTTTGAGATTAGATTCTCTTTTCATCCTTTTAGTTTTCTGTCAACTTTGGTAAGAACCCAAGCAAACATTTGTTTTTTGGCCTGACCTTAACTTGAGGTATTCCAAGGTATTTTCCAGTTTTTTCTATAATTGGAACCCGTAATTCAGCTGCCAAATTTGTCTTCAAGGTTTGAGGGCAGTTTTTCCCAAAGAAAATACATGATTTGTTGAGGTTTATCGCTTGACCTGAGGCTAAGCAATACTGGTTCAGGATAGATGCTATATTTTGGGCTTCTTGGATCGTTCCGTCTAGGAAGAAGATGGTGTCATCAGCAAATAGAATGTGTGATAGAGTTGGGCAACTGTTGTTTAGTTTGATTCCTTTAATAGTTCCATCTTCTACCGCCTTAGTCATGAGAAAGGATAGTAGGTTTGCCATGATAATGAACAAATAGGGAGAGAGAGAATCCCTTTGCCTAATCCCTCTTGTTGGCCGGAACAATTCACATAGTTCTCTGTTGACATTGATTCTAAAGGAGACTGAGGAGATGCATTGTTTTACTAAGGAGACTTATCTTTCATTGAAACCCAACTTAAGCATATAGTCACATAGGAAGTCCCACTCAACCCTATCATAGGCTTTTTGCATGTCAAGTTTTAAGACTGCTTGGAATTTTCTCTTCCTTATTCTCACACTTAGCTGATGCAACACTTCCTGGACAATGAATATGTTGTCTTGAATTTTTCGGTCGCTGACAAAAGCGCTTTGTTATTGAGATATGAGGTCATGAAACCAAGGTTTCAGCCTATTAGCCATAACCTTTGCTATGATCTTATAGTTGAAGTTGTAAAGACTTATTGGCCTATATTGAGTGACATTCTCTGGGTTGCTTACTTTGGGAATGAGAACAATATGGGTTTCATTTATCTGATGGTCAAATGTACCTTGTTTGAAGAAATCAACCATCTTAAAAATATCTTCCTGGAGAAGCGTCCATTGGCTTTGGTAGAACAGTCCATTTAGCCTGTCTGGTCAAGGGCTTTGGTAGCTCCCTTTTGAAACACGGCTTCTTTGACTTCTTCTCTTGACACTGGCTTGATTAAAAAGTCATCAATTTCATTTACAACTTGTGTGCATTGGTCTAAAATGGGCTGGTAATTCCTCTCACCCACTGAGGTGAACAATGAATGATAGAAAGTTCTGATATGCTGTTTAATGGTCAAAAAATCTCGGCTCCACTATTGGTCATCAAGCCGTAACATAGAAATCTCATTGCATTGTCTCCTCTGCACCGTTGTAGCATGAAAAAATTTCGTGTTTTAATCCCCCCAACTCATCCAATTTATCCTAGACCCCATAAACAAGAACATTTATTCTTGTCGCCATAAAGTTTCAATTTAACTTACTATGTTTTTGCATTCCTCATTGTGTGAGCCATCTTCTGCGCAGTTGGAGAGCTCAGTAAGTCTATTTCGGTGTGACTGGATATGTTTGGAAGCATTCTAGAACGTCTTCCTACTCCGTTTGTCCATGGCTGCCACTACCTGCCTTGTTTTAGCTTTAATATTCAGGTGATCCAAGCTTTCATCCTCCCATGCTTAACGTATGACTTCTCAACATTCTGTATTTTCTAGCCAAAAAGTTTCAAATCTGAAATTTCTCATCCTTCTTACCCCCATTAGAGTCCAAAGAAAGTAGGATTGGACAATGGTCTAACCTTATTGCTGGTAATGCAAAGGCCTCTGCATTTGGGAATAGGACTCTCCATTCTAGATTGCATATGGCTTGGTCTAGCCTCTTTTTCACTAACTCCTCTCCCTCCCTGTTATTTGTCCATGTGTAAGAGCATCCTTTGCTTTCAATGTCCATAAGTGAGCATGTATTCAAGAGTTCCCGAAATGCCACCATTCTATACCAGTCGGCCTCCCGTTGTCCAACATTTTCCCATCAATACAATACTTTATTGAAGTCACCTATGCAAAGCCATGGGAGGGTATTGACCCTACTAATAGAACAAATGGCCTGCCATAGTTGTAATCTTTGTTGGTAGTTGGTAGGGGCACGGAGAAAAGAAATTCTCATTAGGCATCCGCTATTGAGATCATTGCACTTTACGTCTATTAATTCTCCTGAGCTAGATTTTGCTTCCACCTTCACTTCCTCATTTCACATAAGGGTTAATCCTCCCTCAATTCCAATAGAATCGATAATGACTGATTGTGTAAAATTCAATTGTTGTTTGACACGATTGACTATGCTATTCTTATTCTTGGTTTCCATGAGGAAAACCAAATCGGGCCTATCTAGAGCCACTAAGGCTCTAAGATGCTGGACTGTCAAGGGTGTGCCCAACCCCTGACAGTTCCAGCTTAATATCTTCATGTATGCGTGGGTGGCTTATTAAGGCTAGCTACCAAAGCCCGTCCTTGGACCCTTTCCCACTCTTGGACAGAAGTCTCCAAGAGATGCTCCTCATTCGGCAACGCAATCGATAATAGCCTCTTCTCATAAGGCTGGATGAGCTTTTGTTTTTTAGTTACCGGGATTTTATGCCTTGTTTTTTCCTTCTTCAGCAATTATGTAACCTTCCTTAGCCTAGCTAAGTTGAGTGGCTGGATTTGTGTTTGTTGCGTTTGCTTTCCCCGACTTGTTGACATGTTTGTTGTTAAACTCTCCCCTTCCAGGGGAACATTTGTTGCGTTGTATGAAATTATTACCATCTCACTTGGTTCTATGATTTCCTTCCTTTCGGTGCCATCAATAGATATTATTAGAGCAATTGTCATTGTCTCCCCTTCTTCAATAAGAGGTTCTATTTTCCCATAAAAGGCTTTCCAAAATGGGCTTGGTTCTCTCACTTCCACCTTGAGCCATGACCCATATTTTCTAGGGAGATCTTGAGGTAGGCCAGTTTCTTCATAAGGGATTTCTGGACAATAATTAGCCTAATGGCTTATCCAACCACATGAGTAACAAAAGTGGGGAAGTCTTTCGTATTTGAAGTCTAACCACCATTTTTTGTCTCCCACATTGATGATTGTTCTAGTTTTCAGTGGATTTGCCAAATTCAAGCACACTTTCGCCTTTCCCATTTTACGCGAGTTTCTGTTTTTTGCCTCAATCTTTACTTCTTCAACCCTGCCTAATATTTCTACTATTTTTCGTACATAAGCCTCATTAGTACGAGCTCAAGGGAACCCCACAATCTGAACCCATAAATTATAATGTGTAAATCCATAACAATGTTCAGGAATATTTAGGTCTCCTTCTTGTAAAACAAGTAACTTGCTGGCAAACGACCAAGGTCCCGTTTCAAGCACTCTTCTTTTATTATCCACAAAGATGAATGAGAAAAATCCAGGTTCTATTTGTTCATATTTTATGGACTCTAGTTTTCATGCCCTTATCATCGTACTAATGAAAGCTTGAAAGTTGATGTTGGGTTTAGAATAAAGTTTGCCATAAAGGAGTTCACTTTCCTGTTTTTCCTCTTCAAAAATCTCTGCTGCCAGCGTTGTGATGTCTTATTCAAACCATAGATCGCCCATTTTCCTGCACAATGCCACCCTCCTCAATTGGTTCTCAGGGTTCCTAGCCATATGAATTTTGTTGTCTTCTCTTTTTTTTCTTTTTTTTTATGGGGTGGATGCGGGGTGGCAGATCAAAATTTCTTTGATTCTGGAGTAGCTCTAAAAAGAGCTTCGAAAGCTCAACTTAGGGTTTTTAATTAGATGGTTTATGCCTATGGTTTTTTTTTTTTTTTTTTATGGTTTAGAAATGTATTTGAATGGGGTTTTGGACTTGAGACTAGTTTGGATATCTTTAGGTAGTAGCAAGGGAGAAGAACAATGGAATGTGGGTATTTTCGGCTGTCACTAGTTTAGTGACAATGGGTGGATTCCCCAACCCATGTGTGGAGGAGGCGTTGCAACCATGGAAATGGGAAGCGGGTTAGGGTTTCTAGGGTTTGGAAGGGTATGAAGCAACAATGGTAGGGGGGGGGAATGGAGGCTTCTTGCTTTGCATGCTTAATGGGGCTCAGCCAAATCCCTCGACTGGGGATGGAGAGATAGAAACGGCCATTGGAGGGGATGCATATTTTGGGTAGCTAGGGTTTGAGGAATAGAAAGCTATCACCTAAGGGATAGAGGGAAACTCACACAAGGTAAGAGAGAGAACTCACTCTATTAAGTGAGCCACTTTTAAGTGGCTCGTTTCTTGTTGTTGGGCCACCAATAGGTCCATTCTTCAGCTATTTATCTTCTCTAATAGAAATTTTCTTTCCATTCCCAATCGCCCGCATAACTTGAGGGGATATGGTATCTCTTCCTACTATTAGGCTTTGCCAACCCCACGAAGGACGAGAATCTTTTCCAACTTGCCAAAAGTCACATTGTGGAAAGTAGAATCCCAACATAACTTGACTCCAAAGAGTCTCGAGATGCTGAGAAATTGGTCATGCTTGTTTCCCTAATATAGCTTTGTTAAAAGCTAGTAGATCTTTGAATCCAAGACCCCCCTTTATCCTTCTTAAGCTTCAAAATTTCTCACTTTCTCTAGTGTAAAGCAATTGTTTTATCGCTATTTCTCCATCGAAAGTTGGCTATTTTCTTCTCAATGACTGTACAAATTGAAATTGGGATTTTGAAAATAGACATTACATATTGAGGAATTGTCTGCACCACTGATTTAATCAATATTTCCTTCCCGGCTTTTGACAGTGAGTTTTCCTTCCAACTTTCTAACTTCATATTAACTCTAGCAAGAATCTAGGTAAAGATTTCTTTCTTTGAGGCACCCCAATCCAAAGGAATTTCTAAATATTTCCTATTTTATCAATTTATGGAACTCTCAACTCCGAAATCATATTCTTCCTAAGGCTCTCTGGACAGCTTTTACTGAAGTATATTCCTAATTTATTTAGATTTATAGCCTAGCCTAATGCAAAACAATACTAATGTAGGATAGCCGCCAAATTTTGACATTTCAATAGAATACCATCTAGGAAAAAGATAGAATCATTCGCCAAAATAATATATGTGAGAGAGTAGAACGGCTACTATTCAGTTTGATTCCATGAATTGTACCTGCTATAGCTGCTTGCTTCATCAAGTAAGAGAGCACATTTGCCACTAAAATAAAGAGATAAGGAGTTAACGAGTCACCTTGGTGAATACCTCATGTTGACCTGAATAACGTCATAGGTTTCCCGTTGAATTTAATGCTAAAAGATACCGTTGAAACTCCACTTTTTACAAAAACTCATCTTGATTAAACTTTGTCGGAGAAAGTCCCACTTTATTCGATCGTACACCTTTTGCATATCTAACTTTAGAACAACTTGGAACTTTCTTTTCCTCTCATGAGTTCTCATTCTATGAAGACCTCCTGCACGATCAAGATATTGTCTTGAATTTGTCTACCACCCACTAATGCGCTTTGTTCTACTGCAATTAGGTTTAATAGCAATCGTTTTAGCCTATTCATTAGTACCTTGTAAATAATTTTGTAAACAAAGTTGCATAGGCTTATGGGACGAAATTGTTCAAGCTTTTTTGGGTTTGGGATTTTAGGGATAAGGGTGATTAGGGTTCTGTTCATATCGGGGCTTAAGTAGCCGATATCAAAGAATTTTTGCACCTTCTTGAAAATATCCTAATATATATCTTGCCAATGATGTTGGAAGAAAAACCCATTCAGTCCATCTGGCCCAGGAGCTTTGATAGCTCCTAATTGATGTATTGCAGCAGTAATTTCCTCCAAAGTGACAAGTTCTATCAGTCGTTGGCTCATAATTTCCATCAACCAAGCTTGGGACTTGATCTAGGATAGGCTAAAAGTTTCCATACCCCCACTAACTTGTAAGGATTTTTAAAGTAGACCCCCATCATCTCCTTAAGATTCTTCTCCTTTCTCACCCAATCCCCTTTTGTGTTCTTTAGCATGGTAATTCTATTTCAAGTTCTTTGAATTGTTGTTGCATGGAAAAATTTAGTGTTTCTCCATCACCCCATTTTAGCCGGCTGATTCTAGATCGCATTCCCCAATACATCTCTTACTACCACAAAATTTCAATTTCTTGGTTTATCTTCTTTACTTTCTCACTCTCATTAGACACTTCAAGACTATTCATCAATAATTGGAGTTCATTTCTCAGCCAATATATTCTCTTTTGAGTATTAGAGAATCTATTTTTGCTCCATTCAACCAACTATTGTGCCACTATACGCAGTTTTTCCACCATATTTAGTCTTTAGGAATCTATTTCAGCCCATACTCTCTTCATTATATGCGCACATTCCTTATCCTCTAACCAGAAAGCTTCATATCTAAACTACATTTTCCTATGTTCCTTCTTTAGGGATAGTGATGGAATTAGTGAACTGTGATCTGAACCAATGGCTGGCAAGGCTATACATTCAGCATTTGGATAGGCAATTCCCCATTGTAGAGTATGTAAAGCTCTATCTAGCTGTTTCTTAACAAATTCTTCTCCTCCTCTATTATTTGCCTAGGTAAATACACACCCTTTACATTCAAAATCTATTAAGGATCAAGCATGCAAAAAATCTCTAAAAGTTGTAAGCTAGTAATGTTCTGCCATTTTTTTACCCACTTTCTCCCAATGATACAATATTTCTTTAAAATCACCCATGCATATCCAAGGTAGATGGTTTCTAACACTTGCTCTATGGATAGCCTCCCATAATAGCACTATTTCTTTAAAGTTATTAGGAACATGCAGAAATGTAACCCGCATACACTGTCTACTATCTTGAAGTTGGCATTGAACATTAATAAAAGTATCCGAGTGTGACTCAACTGATAACATTACCTAGTCATCCTAGAAAATGGTCAAATCTCCTACAATTCCCTCCGAACTCACTAAGAAGCTATTTTGAAATTCTAGCCACCTTCTCAAACATTACACCATTTGATCTTGATTTTTAGTTTTCATTAAAAAGACAATATTGGACCTTTCCTGAGTCACTAGGACTCTTAATGCTTGAACTATCAAGGGTGTGCCCAACCCTTGACAATTCCAACTTAAGAACTTCATAGATAATCCGGTGACTAATTAGGGCTAGCAATCAAAGCCCATTGAGTTGACTTCTCCGTTGCTATAATAGGAGTCTCCACTAGTTGAGTTTTGTCAATTGATGGTGTCTTTGAAGATTGTGCACCATACGGGCAAAATCTCTTCCTTTTTTTGGATGTGGGAAGTTTGGTGCCTCTAAATTTGCACCTTACTAGTCCCTATTTAGCTTCATCACATAAGTTTCCAATTCCTTCAGTCGTTCCTTGTAGAGCACCATAGTAGACTCATCATTTAGACAATTGCTTCCTCTCTTTTGTGTTCCTTTATCTTCTATGATCATTAGTGCTAAAGAAGAGGTCAAATGATTGCCCTTCTATTGAGATCATCATCCCCATGCTACTATCCATAGATGGACAGGATTGTGTCCTTGGTTTTCTCCTTCAGCTTCTTATCTTTCTCAAGTTCAAAAGGAAGAGGGGTCTCTAACACCATATCCTCTTCTTCTTGGATAATAACTTATTTACCTTAGAAAATTTTGCCATACGGATTGAGTTCCCGCACTTTCACTCTTAGCCTTTGCCCAAATTTGCCTGGTAAGTTCTCTTCTAGCCCAGATTATTCATAAGGTATCTCTTTACAAAAGGTGGCATAATGCCTAATTCTTTCACAAGAACAGCAATAATGCAGAAGTCTTTCATATTTTAATTCTACCCAAAGCCTTTTACTCCCCAAGTTGATAATAACACCGGTCTTGAGAGGATTAGCCAGGTTTAGGTTTATTTTTTCCTTGCCTACCTTATAAGTGTTGTTCCATTTGGCTTCTAGTTTCACTTCTAGTACATCGCCTGATTTTGATGCTATTTCCTTCACTACTTCATTTGTAACTCTTCTGAATGGGAGTCCATAAAAATGCACCCAAAATGCACAATGAGTGAGTTCATAACAGATTTATAGAATATCCGAGTCATATTGCTGTAAAACTAAGAAATCACTAGAAAAAACCACGGCCTGGAGTCTAAGACCTCCTGTTTTTCAGCTTCCGAGTTAAAGGAAAAGGAGAAAAATCCCTGCTCTACACTCTTTTCATTGTGTTTAGGAAAGCTTGAAAGTTCACGTTCGGTTTAGAGTAAAGCTTCCCAAACAATGTTTGCCTGCATTTTGTCAATTTCTCTTCAGAGATGCCTTCTTTGACATCTACTACATCATCTTCAGACCATAGGTTACCCAGGCTTTTACAGAGAGCCACCGGTCTTCGCTCTTCATTATACTGACCACCCACTAATAAATTTCCATGATGCAGGGCCCAAAGGGATTTAAGCAGAATACAAACCTCAGAGACGAGACTACTCAGACAGAACTCGGAAGATTACCCAGAAGAAGAGGGGACTTTGCTAATGGAGATCCTGCCTGTTCTTCGCAAATGCTGGCCTGCAGCGTTTGGACCCAGCTGAAGTGTCGCGTTGCATCTCCAGAATGGTTGACAGGAGCTGTTTCAGTAGGTGGAGGAGGGAAGACTCGAAATGGGGAACGTTAGAGGGTAGGGATCGTGCGTATGTATACAGAGGTGGGTAGAAAGGGGATGGCAGCCATGGGCGGATGGAAGGGTATCGACTGGCCATTAGGGTTCAATGGCTAAGCTGTAAACTGAGAGAGAAGGCTAGAAGAAATAAAGAGAGGACCTGCCGTATAAGGATTCAGCTCATGGTGGGACGTTTAGGGTTTTAGTGGGGGTGGATTAAGGTCTGCTGCTGAGGAGAAAACCATAGCTCCCCAGAAGGTAGAGAAGAACTACCCATTTGGTAGTGTCAATGAATTATGTTGAGAAGTACTTATTGTCATCGAAGTTTATATCGAAGATGATCCTAAGCTAAAACGAAGGTAGTTAGTGAGAAAGAACCAAAATATAATGGTTCAATGATGAAATTAAATAAACAAATGGAATTCAAGAATGAAATCATTAAAAAGAAAAAGGAAATCAATAACTTTAAGGGCCACATTGAACAAAAAACTAAGAAGTTTGGGGCAAATTGAACAACTAAAAACTTCAGAGATGGCTTAGATGGCTTTAAACAATGAGGAAAAATTCAAGGATTATTAGCGTCCACGTCCCATACAAAAAGATCATCATCGAAGAAAGCCCTCCTTTATTTTCATCCCCCAAATAACCCAAATACTACATACTCATCGGTGTTGGCATAAACCCCCCGTGAAAAGGGAAGTAGTGATGGTTGTCCAAAAGTTCTTAACAGGGATGATCAGAGGCCGAGCATTAAGCATTTGGTCGAGGAAGCCATTGCAGGCTCTAACATCATGATTTTGTGCATCACAAAGCATCCATCGAATTTCTCATCCCTCACCAGTCACCACAGATTGAAAATGTTGTTAAACCCACTGCTCTCCTTGCATATTTCAACACTCCAGTCAGCTGATATCAATCAAGACTCAAACCCAGTGAATCACCAAACAACATGAAGGCTTCAAGAAGGCAAGATCATGAGATAAAACACGATCCTGATCAGATCTTCTCATCCCTTGCCAGAAACTGAAAATGAGGTTAAACCCATTACACTCGGCAGATTTCAAGACTCCAATCAGCAGAATATCGATCAGATTCAAACCCAGTGAATCGCCAAAGAATATGAAGACTTTGAGAAGGCTAGATTATGAAATAATCACGATCCCTATCTCTATCGATCTTCAAATCCCTCAGCAGAAACTGAAAATGAGGTTAAACCCATTACTCCTCTGCAGAGTTCAAGACTCCAATCAGCTGATATCAAGCAGATTCAAATTCAGTGAATCACCAAGAACACAAGGACTTTCAAGAAGGCAAGATTATGAGATAAACACGATCTTCTGATCGATCTTCACATTCCTCACCAGAAACTGAAAATGAGATTAAACCCATTAAACCCTCTGCAGATTTCAAGACTCCAATCAGCTGATATCAATCAGATTCAAATTCAGTGAATCAACAAGAACACGAGGACTTTCAAGAAGGCAAGATTTTGAGATAAACACGATCCTCTGATCGATCTTCACATCCCTCACCAGAAACTGAAAATGAGGATAAACCCATTACACTCTTCTGCAGATTTCAAGACTCCGATCAGCTGATATCAATCAGATTCAAATTCAGTGAATCGCCAAAGAATATGAAGACTTCAAAATAAGGCAAGATTACAAGATCACCACGATACTGATTGATCTTCTCATCCCTAACCAGAGATTGAACAAATATTAAAACCATTACAGCCTGCGGATTTTGCCACTCCAATCGGCTGATATCAATCAGATTCAAGCACAGCGAACCACCAAAGAACATGAAGACTCAAAGAAGGCAAGATCAAGAGATGAACTTTATCTTAATCTCATTCAAAACTTCATTTCTTATACATAAAACAACAGAAACTGCAAAATTACGATCCCGGAGGAAAAGTTACACTGAAATAAAGAACACGGGGAACTTCACTTCTTGACCAGCACGTCGGGGACGACCTTGAGCAGCTTCCTCTGCTTCGACTTGGCGAGCTTCTTCAGCGTCTTGGGGTTGGTGATCTTCTGGAGCTTCGTCCCCGACCTCAGTATGTTCTCCTTCTTCTTCTTCTCCCTCTCCTCCCTCTTCCTCCGCTTCTCCACCTTGTTCGCCCTTATCGTCTCCTTCAGCTCCGTCATCCTCTCCCTGTACGCCCTCTTGATCTCCTTCTGCCTCCCCCGCTCCTCGAAGCCCGTCCCCTTCACGCTCGCCCGCTGCGCCGACGCCCGCTGCCTCCGCGGCTGCTTCCACTTCCGCCCCGACACCCGCCCAGCGATCACCCCGTCGTAGGTCGGCGTCCCGAAGGAGAACGTCGAGGCGGTGGTCGGCCGGTCGGGGTCCTCCAGCGAGGGGATCGCCGCCCGCTTCAACGGCGGGGGGCGGGGGCCGTCGATCTCCATGGCGGCGCCGTCGTCGGCGGCCAAGGAGGCCGCGGCGGCGGCGGACTGGGACTCGCGCTTGCGCTTGTAGGTTTTGCCGCCGAAGCCCTCGTCGAGGGAGCGAAAGTCGATCGTGCACGCCATGGAAGGGAGAAGGAAAGTGAAAACCCTAGAACTTGCCGTTGGGGGTAGTTTTTATAGGGTTTGGAGAAGTGCCGCCTTTTCTTTAGGAAATTGCAAATTGGCCCTTGAAGTTTTGATTTATTTCGATTGGGCCAAGACGCTAATAAATTTTTACTTATTAGTAGGGTTAATGCAAATTATACCGTCAGTTATTAATACTTTCAAGGGATATTCTTTTAAAAAAAAATTACAATTTTTGGTACCTCGCCATCTTGCTGTCATTCGATATGAAATACCTCGATTTAGAATTTCAAATATTATTATATTTAATTTAACCTTATCCCAAAATTCTCAAAAAAAAAAAAAAGATTCCAATTCTAAATTTAGAGGGAAATCTTATAAATACAAATGATGGGTGATTTTTTGTTCCCCTCTAATACTAGACTTTAGTTCTATTCATAATATCTACTTTTTCATGAATGAGCTCGATTGATTATCTAAAGAACTTAAGAAATAAGTGAGATCATACCTCACAATCATATATACTGCATCCATAGACATTAAGGGTGACATTTCGCCATTTTCATATAATTTAACGTACAAGTATTAATACTATGATATATTGTGAAGTAACCGGAAGTAAAGCCACGGTTGTAACCTTAAAAGAAGCAATTGCTTTAAGGGTGGACTATTTTTTTAGTAAAAGAATCTTTCGCAAATTAATTTTTCAAATTTTCACACTTTTGGTTCACTAAAAATGATTGGTCAATCATTCATGATCAAAGAAAATATGCATGCTTAAAGTTGGGAAATGAATTCCCTAACCTGAAAAATGGAAAAAATATTACCCTCAAAAATAATTTTCCAGGAAAACATTTTTTTATCATGAAGTTTTTCTCGAAATAAATACACCCGAAAGTATCCCAGCCGCCTTTGTCTTCTTCTTCCTAAGATTTTTCCAGATGTCTTCTTCTTCCTAAGATTTTTCCAAAAGAACTATCTTGTCTGTATCGCATCTCCACCGTAAGGTGGATCTTTTCCTCGGAATCCTTTTATCCAACCTTAGGTATTCAAGATGCGCATTCCATATCATTTTATGCTGTCGACATTTCACACCAACTTATCAGTTGCTCCCTCGGAGATGGGCATTTTAGCTTTTGAGAATCCACCCCCACAATGAAGAGCGTGCATTGCAATAGTTAGTCCACAACGGCTTTAGCACACTTTTAGTCCCCAACTTACCATCGCGTCGGAACCACCCCTTTTTCTTTGGCAATTAAACCCTCCAAAGCAGCGGGACTAGTAAGGATGGCAAGACCATCGTCACCTTCACCGCCACGCCGAAGGCGACAACTCTCACCTTCTCTCTCGCTTGCTCTCTCTCTCTCACGCATGTCTAGCAAGGGCCGGACGGAGTTGCCAAACCTCCGGTGGCAACCGGAGGATGGTGCTTTCTCTCTCTCAATGCCTTTCCCCATTCAGACGCAATTACACAAGCTATACAAGCTAGGGGACCGAAAGTTTCCATGAACCGCGGCACAGCTATCAAAATCACACACTGCTTTTGCTAGGCAGCTTACCAAGCATACCGACTCCCATGCCTCCAGACTTTCACAGTTCACGCGAGGTCTTAAGTACAGCCACTAGAAAACACATAGCCATCACATCCCCCAGAAATGCATCTAACAGCACAAGCACATGAACTGGGAGCACAAATGAAAGAACAATCAAACTGAAAAGAAAAGGGAGAGCAAATTTCTATCTATGAAACTGGAAACTTAGGAACATCGTCTTGCTCTCTAGAAGCATGTTCATGGAAGTACATTCCATTTAGGCAAAGTAAGGTAATTCAACCTCGAAATTGCAACATTGAACTAGCTAAACCTACTTTCTGCTTAAGCATACCAGAGGAGGCAGCATTTACAATTAAAAAGACTAAACAGCTCAACGGAAACTAGGGTTAGCATCAGCTTCGCTCCAGTTAATCTACTCCCGCCGAGTCACACCATCCCATGGAAGCCAGCTGACTCTAAGAGGAGTGCCTTGATCTGTTCTGGGAGGACATCTTGACCTTCCCTACATTGCTGAGACACGAGACGCACCAAAATCGGAGAAATGATTAACAAATGACAATTGAAAAAGAAGGCAAGCGTGAGCCGCAACGCTTCAATTATGATGGTGCATTTCAAGGATTTCATTGGAAAATGCATATGTTTTGGTATCGTCTTGTGAATGAGAACAGGCTGACAGATTGCCAAAAGGAGATGCATAGATGGTAGTATCTTTAAAGACATCACAACACTATTTTTACTTAATTCGTTACAGCCATTTTATCCTAATTAATGCTAATACGAGTTATCCTTTATTCTGCTTTTCTTCCGTTTCTATTGCATCATGCATTTCATGATGTGCATCATCTTCATTTATGTTTCGGTTAGCCATCTCAACGCTAGCTCATCAGCAAGAACGAAAGGCATGTGGCAGCACAACACGAGTTCAGCACCTCTAGCGAAAGCTACTTTAGCATAGTTTGCGTGCCGAGTCGAACTATGAGTAGGACAAGGAGAAAGAGAACGAAACGCACCTCAGCTCGGAAAATGTCCATAGCAAATGCGTTGAAACAGCTGATGACAGCCTGTTGAATGTCCAACCCCAGGTTGTCTAGAGCCCTCATGGTGGAGAGCAAGAGCCCCGGTCTGCGTGCACAAAACATGTGGATGTTCACTGCTCTCCCTTCCCTCACTCTAACCTCCACCTGCAAAAGCAAAACAGGGTGCTTATGCACAGATTAGAAATTGTAATGTACTTGAAATATGTAAAAGAAATGATTACGATTGATGTAAAATAAAAACTTGGTTGTGGAAAAGGGAGGACATATTATTTTGTGAATCCAAGGCTAGATTAAGGTATTAATGCTACTTAGATGCTTTAAAGTAGATGTTAACACTTAATACCCAAATCCATACGCTCTTGTTTTGCATTCAACTTCGAAGGAAGAAACTACATTGCAAAAGGATTTTAGTGCTATAACATAAATAAAAGAAATGATGGTTAGACCGATCTTGGATGTCTAATCCCTTATAAACCATTTGAAAGCAAGTTCAAAATTTAGAGAAGTGAATGAAATCAAAATTTGATTGGCAACAAATTAAGGTTTCTCACAAAAATCGAATATGAAGCAATATTTGACTTAAAGGTAAAACAAAGAGGACTGTCATCGAATTAGTATTCTCTGTAACTTGAGTCAATTGCAAGGACCACTTTAATTACTATTTTCTTTACCTCCTTAATGCAAAGGAGAAGATAATTTCGTGATGGTAGATATATTTCAAAAATTCACTCCACTGGAGCCCGAAGTTTCCATGAATGCACCAAACACCTAAGGCTCAAAATTTTCAAGAAAGTTTAGTGCACGATGTAACTGAAGCAACACATCAAGATTAAAACAGCAAACATGATCAGATGATAGAAATTTACTCTTGCAGGCTGGCCTTTAGGACTTGGCAAGGAGCTCGGGCACAGTTCTTCCTTCACACGGCAAGGAAGGGTGGGCGGAGTTGGTGTCAATGGATGAAAATTCGTCGAAGGGGGCAACATGGATCCAGGCGGGGTCGATTCTAGCTCGTTATGGAGGTCATTGATCCTCTGCAGAAGCTCCTTCAAGTAATCAATAGCATCCCCAAGAATTGAAGCTCTATCCATCTGCCAGACATAATTCAGAACATCAGAAGTTACGACGACAGAGCTTCAGAAAGCAAAAAAATAGTCTTCTTTTATCAGTGCACAAAGTTCTCACATCCTATCCTAAGACGCATCGAATCTATTTCTCATATATTATTTTAAAATGTGGCTGGAGAGTTGCTTTATTCGCCGGCTCTTTTTAGCATAGTACTTGTATCTGAAGATGCAATAGGTTCACAAGAACTCGTAAAACCCTTCTAATCCACAACTGACATGCTAGTAAAGTAGAGAGCCATTATGGCTACTTCTCTGTGCAATAGGCAGAGATGGTCCACATAAGAGATCATGGCACCACAAGACTAGGCACTAAAACATGAAAAGCAATCTCAGACAAAACGCAGGTATTATATAGATAAGCTAACGCTCTCGAAGGACGAACTGGCCACAAACATGCAAATAACACCCATTTAATCAAGAAAACACTCACAAAGAGAAACTTTTTGAAAAAAATTGCAACTTTGTCAGAGAAAGTTCCCACCTTGCTGATCTTGGGCACTACCGACCTAAGCATGTACAGCCTATCATTCAGCTTCTTCCTCCGGCGCCGCTCAGCCATCAGATTCTTCGCCGGCAGCCCCTTCTTCTTCCCCTTCTGATCGCCGACTGTGACCGTGCTGTTTGCATTCGAATTGCACCCATCGTGCTTCGAGTCCTCCATAGCCTTCCCGCTATCATTACCTTCATCGGTATCATAATTCAAACCGGACCCATCAAAGCTCAATTCGTCATTATTACCATCATCAATCTTCTTTCTCTTCTTGTCCAATTCGCCGAACCTCGACACCGAGATCTCCAAATTCCCCAAATTCTCAGCCCCGCCGCCATTACTGCCAGACCCATTTCTCAGGGCAGCTCTCTTCTGAAACAGAGTCGGCTGAGCACCCGTCTGGGGGAAAACCTCAAGAGGCCTTAGGACCTTGGTAGACCTGTTGGCGAACAGTGGGTTGCCGGGGCTCTCGAAGCCTTCGAACCCAGTAAGCCCGAACCCGCCGCCTGGCAATTGGGTCGAGTTTTCACCGAGCGGGACGAGCCGACTGGGCACGGGCAGCAGCTCGGAACCGGAGCCCAGCTCGGAACCGCCCATGAGAAGCGGCGCGCTGGAGGTCTGATTGCCCTGCACCGAGCCAAAAAGCCCGGCGGCGTCGCAGCCCAAATCGAATCCATTGTCGAAGGAATTGTTCCAGGCGACGTTGAGGAGGGAGGAGAAGCAGTGCTTGGGCTGCAGGAAGGACTGGTGGGTCTGCGAGGGGTCGAGGACGAAGGCCTGCGACGGCGAGCACGAGGAGGACGAGTCGAGCGGGTGCGGGTGGTGCGAATGGTGGAGGAGGAGGGCGTTATCGGGAATCGGGGCGGCGGAGGAGAAGGAAAGGTCGCCCATTTCCGGAGCGGGCTGCAGCTGCTGCTGGGAATGGTGAGGCGGGTTGGTGGTGAAGTAGGACCAGTCGGCGTCGAGCATGGACTTGAAGGTGGGTAGCGAGGCCCCTCCCATGGCCAGCTCGTCTTCCTTGTGCCGCGCCGCTTCGTCGTCGTTGCCGCCGCCGCCGTCGTGGTGGTGGGCGGCTGCGGCGGCGGCGGCGGCGTCCCGGGTCCAGGAGACCTCGTCTTCCTCGCCCACGTTGTCCATCCAGGCGACGCCGCTGGGACCCAGAACCATCTCTCCCTTTTCTGCTCACACAGAGATAGAGAGAGACAGAGAGAGAAAAACAGAGAGAGAAACAGAAACAGAAACAGAGACAGAGACAGAGAGAGAAGGGAGAAGGAGAAGTACTGGTGAAAAGGGCTTGTAGGGTTTTTCACTGTCGCCCTTTTTGTACTCGAGGGAAGAGGAGGAGGAGGTGGAGGAGGAGGTGGAGGAGGAAGGGGGTGAAAAAATGAGTGGAGACGGTGGCGCTTAGCGGTTATCTGTCTGCGTGCTTCTCTCTCTCTCTCTGCTTTCTCTCTCTGCTTTCTCTCTCCTCTGCTGTTGCTGTTGATGCTGATGACGACGATGATGAAACTTGGTGGGAAAAGCTCGTCTTCTGTAGGGACTCTTCTTCAGTTTTCCGAGATTTTCCCCGGTGGACGGATTTGCCCTCCCGGTGCCGTCGTTATTACGCTGCTGTTCCTCCCCGGTCTGGCGAGCCGTTATTTTTGGGAGAGTCCTGATTTTAGGAATATCGTGAGAATACCCGCTCGAAATTCCCACTCGCCCATCCAAAGCATTTTCTCACTTTCTCATTAAAGGCAAATGCACAAAAATGACCCTCTAATTATGTCTATTGTACTTTTATTTCGTGTTTCTAAAAATCCCATATTTACTCCCCACAATCTTTTTCTTTATTTCAAGAAAAAAACCACATATATATATATATATATATATATATATATATATTCTGATTCAATTTGCGATACACTTGTAACGTTAGTATATATGATACAAAAAAAAATGAGATATTTATGTCATAATGGACAAGTTTAGAATTTTCAATAACATAAAAAAATTTTGAGTATTTGTGTCACTACAAACATAATTTAGATTTTTTTTGTATTAAATCCTCTTCGGAATCTTTGATTTACATCATTTACGAACTGAATGGACGCATTTATCTCCAATACACATACTCTTTCTCTCCATCCCTTGGCGGCACCTGACGATGCCGTCGACCTCATCTCCTCTTTCTCTCTCGCCAGAGCTTGCAGCTCCAGCATTAAGAGCTTGACTCAATCGACCCGCAAGCTTAATCACACGAGGCTAATGCGAGCCTCATGATAGGGTTCACAGTGGCCATGCGGACTATGTCATGGAGGTTGGAAGTTTCCCTTGGCTATGGCGTGAGGGACCAAAGCACTGCCTAGTCGAGCCAATTTCGAATTGGACTATTCGAGGCTGGCGACAAGCCATGGGGGTTGGATTTGCCGGTTGTTCTTTCAAGCAAGGGCAAAATAGTGACTTTCATAAGTAAATATCGATATCAAGATGCAAGTAGATATAAAATGATGAAATTCAAAATGTACCTTTTGACTGTTCAAAAGTGGGGATGGCATTTAATATGTGAGTGCAATCTTCATATGGCCTTTTGCACTTAACCCTAATTTCTAAATTTTTCTTCTATAGTTGTTGAGCAAGTATTAGATATTAGTCGTGATAAATCATATTGATCGCATATAGGCAAATAGTGAGATTTCATGAAGATTGGTTTTGTCCGCCACATTATTCATAAATGAAATTTATCCAATACTTTCTAATGGTTGTAAATAATAGAAGGGACTCAAGATTATAGATTGTGAATTCAAATGCGGGAATAAGGCATTGGCTTGTACATCGAAGTTGGCATAACTTACAACTCCGTTTCGAATGGTTACGCTTCCAACCTTTTGCTTCAATATTAACTTGTAAAATTTGAAATTCAACTTACATCCAGCACCACAAACTCAATTTATATATATACACTTGTAAATGCTAAAAAAAAAAAATCATATTTCTCAAGAAAACTAAAACAATTTCAATTTGTCCCCCGTAAAGTCAACGGTTATGAAATTCTCAAACTCATGTTCAGTGGGGCTTGGACAAGTGACTAGCCGACACTAAAATCTGTACGTCGGACAAATGATTTAGATTACATTGATTATACCAGGTATAAGTGCTCTTGCAAGGACAGGTGATTAAATAACATATCTTGGAATAAAATACTTACTCGAATTGGTCGAACATTGGAATTTGGGACTAGTTGGGACTCCAAATGTTTCATTTTCGGTAAGTCTATTCTATTTTTTAATTTAATTTTCCATTTTCAAATAGAGAACATAGATACATGTTCCTCTTATTTAATCATGCATATAAAATATTTTATCTCCCCAAGTTTCCGGTTTAAATAAAAATAATCTGCAGAGGGAGTTCTACCACATCATTGTTTCATTTGCTACACCTATTATATTATTATTAGTAGTAATGAGACACTTCTTTCTTGAGTGAAAAATCATTATTAATTAACCATATTACTCGATGCGAGCATTTTTAGAAAAATATTTATTTTTTGTAAAATTCGTCAAATGGGTGTCGGTCTCCCACAAGGAAGACTCCCCAGTGAAGAACAAGCTCGGAATTGGAAAATATGTGAAACATGTAGTCCCGATATTGTTGATTGGACAATATACAACTTAAAAAGGAATACAGCCTAAATCGTCGAGTAAATCAAACCTTTTAGATCAAGGCAATATAATCTTGTAATTTGGTTGAGAGTATTCTCTAAGTCTTGATCTAACCTTTTATACCTTCCTAGTCATTGCTCATCGTACCATAGGTGACTATTGTGTGCCTCAATGCCCGTCAGATAATTTTGATCTTCTTCCTCACTCCTTAATCTTCAGAATTAGCGTTGGTCCGTTTTCATGTGTATCAATCTAGAATCGTACTTTTTTCTCCCCGAAAATATCCTTTTGAAATCATGAGCCAAAACATAAGCCAATCACAACATGGCTCGGCATGATTTCAATAAAATTATATAGTTATGAAGTCGATATCTTGCTCGATACGATCAGCGTCCATCTCAAAATGGCCAACACCTATTTTTGTCAATTTTAGGGTGTCTAACAATGTCAATTAGCTTTTGGGAAAAGCTCCACTGATCAACGGTCAACGGAATAAGAATCAATGGGTAACGTGAGAAATTGATTCTCTGTGGTGGCTTTTGGGAGAGGGAAGGGGAGAGAGAGAGAGAGAGAGATTTGAATTTGGAGATCGCCATGAGGAAGATGCAAGAGACTTTGAAAGTAAAGGGGAATAACTCTTCTTTTCCTTTTTTTGGACTCAAAGCATAACGACCCACCCAAGTTTCTCGTGACTCCACTCCACTTCACCGCACCTACTCACTCCTTCCCCCCATCAATCCTCTCTCTCTCTCTCTCTCTCTCTCTCTCTCTCTCTCTCTCTCTCTCTCTCTCAATGATGGTTGTACATAATTAATTGGATATATGGATTATTAAATCCCAAATAGCATAAGCCGCACGGTACAACTTTGTTTTTCCAAACTTTAAATAGGTCCCTGCACGTTTGTTCTTAGGAATTAAAGATGTACATATTTAGATGGTACGCTCTCATTCGGGCCAATCTATTGTAGTATGCCAATTTAATATCAATCTTAATGTACCTAAAATTTCTCTAAAGAAATTCCCCTCCCTAAATAGCAACGGAAGTAGAGTCTATTCAATACATATTCAAGTTTTAATTTGACTCAACTCGTGTGCTCAATACTTGAAATTTGACTTGAGCTCGATCGAGTTTTGCTCGCCTCGACTCGACTCGAAATTTGAGATACCCTAGCTCGAACTTGCCTAAATTACAATCAACCTGGGGAAGAACTCGAGCGCAAGCTGGACCTTAAAAAAAACTCAAGTGATATGGGTATATTATGTAATTTCAAGGGTATTCCCATAACTTGTTTTCTTTAAGAGAAATGTTTTGGGAAAAAAAAATTAGAACCTCGACCATGTTTGATTAATTAGGATTGCAAGACCTATCGAGTTGAGTATTCGCGACTCAACCAAAGGCACTCGAGCACCTCAAGGCTGACCTAGAGTTAGACAAGTTGGTCTCATCCAATCGAGCTCGGATTATTCTCAAATGGTTAAACTGAATTTCACCTTCGGAAATGACAAACGTGGAAACTTTGTGAAGGGATGCGAGGTCAACAATTGGACAACTATAGCTCAGACAACGACGCATGAAAGCCTTTGGAAAACTTCGTTCATAGTTGAACTCTGACAATGCACGTTCGAATTGTGAAATTTTATCCGACTACTACTAACGATTTTAAAATTTTAAACTATCATATAAAAACGTGATTTGATAAGACTATTCTAGATTCGTCATTGAATTTTAGTAGTGTATATCCAAATTGTGGAATTTTATGAGATTATTAATTAATTGAATATTTAAATATTCTATCACGAATCAATCAACGGCTCCCTAACAAAGCATCGCCGTGGACAAGTTGGTGTGCAAGAGTCAAATCTTGAAAGAGAAGACCGTACACGGCGGTTCACTTCGAAGAGAGAGAGAGAGAGAGTCCGGTCCTCTCTCTTCACGTGAAAATTGAATTGCATTAGGGAGAGGGATAAGATTAGGGTCGGACACGCGGCGGACATGCGGCCGACGGGAGGGGCTTTCCGGAGGGGGCGGAACCAAGGCCAGCCACCTTTGAAGCCTCCCCCTCGGAGCTGTCAAGTGTCAACAATGGCGGTTTCTTCTCTTTTTCCCCTCCCGTCTTTGATTATCGAGGAAGACAATCGGCGAACGGCAACGTTACAATTACCTCGAACTTGACGAATCGTGTAAGCGCGATTTAAGGAAAAGAAAAAAAAAGAGCCTTCGGAGCAGTAACGCCGCAAGCATCACGTTTCACGTATTTTAAAGGGTCAATATCAACCACTGAAATTCGCCCTAATAGCCCCCCTTCCAACATGGAAGGAGGAGATGAGGGGTTCAAATCCCCACCTTCTCAGGGGATAAGGTGGGGACGCGTAAGTTTCAAGAGTGACTTTCGACTCCCACGCCCTGCAAGAGACATGGCAAAAGTCTGAGCGTGAGTGTAGAATAGGAATAGAGTAGGACTGACAAAAAAAAAAGGGGGTCAATATCATAATTCTAAATTAATATACCTCGACAAATTAATCCTTCATTAATTTTCGTTAAATTATATGGTTAAATTGCCGAATTAGATGACACGTGATAATTAATAGACACATCGATTTGGGATTTTATCCTTCATTTGTCATAAATAAAGCGATTTGTAGTTTTTCGTGTTATTGATTCAATTTACTAAAAACTAACAAAGATAAAATTTATCACGAATAAATCAATTTGGAATTTTTTATTGTTATTAAATTAATTTGGGGTAAATTTTCCATAGGTATACTAGTTTGAGGTTTTTCGTGGTATTATCCCCATTTTAAATGAATAATCTATAGATGATTTTCAAAAAAGCGTTATTCACCTAAATATATTGTTTTTGGTATTTATTTATTTACTTTTTTTTTTTTATGAACGAGGGATCGCTGGAGATCACCCTTCGGGGATCACATGACCCTCTACCAGTCCACTGTGAAGCCTCGCCACAAGCCGCTATTTAGACATAAACTCTCGAGGGGGGGCTGGCCCAGTAAACCACCCCTAGGACCCCCACTTAAGTCGCAAGCATTCAGAGATTCGAATCCGTTCCCTCGGCGATGAGATAGTAAAGCCCAACCATCACAGCTACCCATCAGTGAGTTTGTTTTTGGTATGTTTATCATCATTTGAATGTGAATTAATGTGTCATCAACCTATCTAAAGAACCGTGACAAGAGGAGAAGCAAGTTCTATCGTTGATCATCCAACTGTTCTCACTTTAATTAGTGGGTTGCAAGCGATATGTCCCTCGCTTTTGATTTTTGTTAAATTCGCATGTATGTCGATGCCTTGTTATCAATATCCAAATATATAGTTAATGGAAAATATAACCCTTCTACTCTCCTACCTCTCTCTCTCTCTCTCATAATTTAGCTAGCACAAGCATAGATACTCGATTGGACTAAATTATTGGATTGGTACAAATTCAAATATGAATTTTTCAATTAAATCTTTTCATATTGGTACCGATTCAATCCATTCGACTAATTTAGACCGAAAACTATTAATGTAAAGGTCGACCATCCTATGTGGCAAAGTTGGCACCAATATAGATTTCTTTTATAATTTTTAATATTTTTGGCTTTCTCTCCTTCTTTCCAATTCTTTATGTTAGTGGTCAATCATTTACCACAGGCCATGGTCAGCAAGGCCGATCCTTACTAGGCCAAGGTGGCCTCACTAGGGCGAGCCTCACCCTTGTCTAGGCAAGGCCGACCTTCGCTAGCTATGGCCTGTGGCCAGCCACCGGAAAAAAGAAAAGCAACAGAAAAAAATAAAGAAAAACATATCAACGTCTGTATCGGTCATGTTACGTAGGATGACTATAGTCCACGTCAGTAATTTCTAACTTAAATTGACTGGATGAATTGAAGTGGTATTAACCACTGGGGGTCCGCCCCAATGGCCACCCTTCCATCTTGGAAGGGGGAGGTTGGGAGTTCAAATCCCCACTGGGGGTCCGCCCCAATGGCCACCCTTCCATCTTGGAAGGGGGAGGTTGGGAGTTCAAATCCCCACCTTCTCAGGGGGGTTGGGGGTGAGGAAGATTTCATTTTAGGAGTGGGTTTCGACTCCCACGCCCTGCAAGGAGGTAGGGCAAAAGTCTGAGAGTGAGTGTTAGAGTAGGATTAGCGTAGGACTGACAAAAAAAAAAAAAAATTGAAGTGGTATTAATGTGAAAAGATTTAGGATTAAATCGACCCAATTAGACGTTTAAGACTAAATCAATAATAATACAATAAGTTTGTAGGACTTCTTAAAGACTTTTCCCGCCTTTTTCCCCATGGATTTGTTGTTTTCCTATACCTTTCGGCAAAAGCATTTCTCCTGCGACAGATGAAGCCATGGCATCGGACGAAAACATCAAGAGATGAGTTTGGACAGCTTGACCAATAACAGTTGATAAATGATGAATTTCTATTCACTAACCTGGCGAGCAAGCAATTCGACCACTAGAGGCCAAATCGCCGCCCGGTCGTAAAAAAGTAGCTTTCATCCTTCATGTGAAACCAGCTTTCATCCGTTTGATTTTTCAGTGAACGAATCGAACTTCTTCGGTTCGGATTGTTAATGCCGTACGAAGTTGTCCGTCGAACCACGCGTCTCCCCGAACTGCACACAACATCGAACAAGATCCCGCTGAATGCATGGCGGACGGAATTCTCAAGGGATTGACCGAGTCGTCAAGTGTTTGATTGGGATTCAATCGATCATGTTTAAATGACAACATTGATTTACTGAAATCGACTTTTGAAGGCAATGCCAGCCGACCTCGGGGTGAAGTCTTGTCCTGATGAAAGTGGACTAGGCGAGGTGCATGCATCCGTCAAATCAGTTGATCTGCCCTGTGTTACAAGGAAAAAATTATGAGCAGCTAGGTGAATGACTTGATAATAAGGGCATGATCAATTCAGTATTGAATGGGAATTTGAAGAGAATCGAAATTTATTTTCCGAATAATGCCAAAAAATTCGAACCAATAATTAATCTCACATTTTGAGATTTTTCTAAATGTTTACTTCTCGACAAACCTAACCTTTCTTCAATCATAGGACTTTTAAGAACCGGCCTAAATCGGACTGGTTAGGTTAGCTCCCGAAAATTCTCGTGTTGAACATGGATCATTGCCCCCACCCCTAATCGTACCATAGCCAGTGGACATGTTGTCTCTGCTCCTGACCACTATCCCTACCAATATTTTCACTACCATCATGCCTTTGCCCTCCACCAATCTTTTCACCCATCTTTCACCATGCAGCATGGGTTCATCTTCTTCGTGAATGAGCCTCCTCTCTCTCTCTCTCTCTCTCTCTCTCTCTCTCTCTCTCTCTCTCTGCTGTTGACAAGACAGCAATGGCGCGGCTAAGGAGAGAATTAGGATTTCAATGGCATTTTGTAGTTGTAAATAATTGTTTAAATGATGATGCATATTCAAGGGAAAATTACCAAAAAAATCTTAAATTTTATTGTACTTATATCAATTCAATTCTAAACCCTTCAGTTTTAACTTGAAAATACTAACATGGACAACTTTTTATAATTTTTCCAATTTTTTTTTTTTTTCTTTTGTTTTTTTCCTTTTTACCAATGGCCGGTCTTAGATGATGGCTAAAGAGAGATAGGCGAGGTTGCCCTCACCCACTCTGGAGTGAGGGATGCCTAGCCTAGATGAGGGTTGCCCTCGACAGCCACGATCAAGCAAGGGCTGCCCTTGCTAGCCACACATGTGGTCAATCCTCACCCAATGCCAAGCCGACCCTCGCCGCCACTTGATAAAAAAAAAGTAAAGAAAATAAATAATAAAAACCAAAAAATATTATTAAAAAATATAATCAAACTATTATTTAAAAATGTTGATTTCAACATTAGCCATGTCATGTAAAATTGTCAACTTTAACTTCAAAAATTTTCAGTCAAAATTAGCCCAATGGATTAAATTGGCAAAACATGAAAATATTCGGGATTTTAATTAGCACGATCAAATTATTTTGAATTGAATTGGTATAGATGCAATAGATTTAGAACTTTTTTTTTTAATAATTATCCCCACATTCAATGATATGTTGGACTAGAACATGAGTGACAGCATGCAACCCATCAATCTACTAACAAATCGGGGAGAAAAGACACCCCATCCTAACAAAAACTTGATTCTAGGCATTAGCACAACATTCTTGTCCATCCAATAATGGGGTTTGGCTCTACTCACAAGCAGCAACAACAACACCAGTACGATGAAGCAAGAGTCGAAGCTTTCCGTTGGCTTTCCCTATTCGTTCGCGAATAAGAATTCCACTGCGATTCTAGTCGGAGATCATGGGAATCGATAGCCACGGGACATAGGAACATGGAACATGCTCCCCCCCCCAAAAAAAAAAAGTTAATTAGCTAAAAGGTAGCTTATTGAGATCAGTAGGGTTTCCTCAAAGAGGCCTCTCCCCCGATGATTGACCTACCATAAACTCCACGAAGTCCTGTAGGCTTGAAATGGACGTGGAGATGTACCCGCGACCCAACATGACAGGCTTGCATGGGAACCTATCTACAGTGACAGCTTGTGGGGTTGGGTGGTACGCCAGGAAAGGGAATTCTCTGGCAACTTATGCAGTGGGGCATTTGCACATTAACACTCGGGTTGCACATCTCGTGACTCGTTTCATTAAAATATTTATAATATAGTGAATGAGCTTTTAGATCTACTGTGGAGATAAGAGTTTTAATTTGCATTTTACCTCACACATTCAATGACCCCCAATTGAAAAATCTTATGAATATTTTCATGTGAATACATGGAGGTGTCGCTTTCTCTAAGAGCTGTTTATGATTGAAGAGGGAGAGAGAGAGAGAGAGCTCTCTCTCTCTCTCTCTCTCTCCCTCCCTCCCTCCCTCACTTTATCATCACCAGCTTCATCTCTGATTCTCTACTTGCTCAGGGATTGGTGGCGGATATGGCATGTCCAAGTGGCAACATGAACCCTCTTATTGCTTTTTGTTCGTTTGCATTCAATGTACATTAATTTTCCTTTTTGTTTCCCCCAAAATTTGAATCGAGGGATCGAATACCCTTTGATGGGCTATGCCACATTTGCTTTAGACCATAGATTGGCATGAGTATGTGGGGGACCGAAATTGTGTGCGGGATAGATCTTTGGGACTCCCCATAAGAGGAGAGATGATGGAGTATCACTAGATTAGGTTAAGTAAACAGAGAAAGTAAGAGAAAGAAACTTAAGTCTTACTTTATTCTTGAATATGTCACTATTTATGTTAAAACAACAACGGTAATTGCATAGGATCGGGTCATTAAAAGTGATCCATTAAGTTTAGTACTTGATGTAAAAGTTAATATCTGTGGATCAGTGCAAAAAAGAAGACAAAGAGAAGAAGTGGTCTTTTTTTGAGGAAAATTGTCCAAAAAGTTCTAAACCTATTATAGGGCGGCCAATTTAATCCTATCATCTTCCAATTTTGCCAATTTAATTTTAAAATTTTTCACAACTTGCAAATTCAGTCCTAAACATTTTAACAATTTGTCAAATTAGTCATAAACCAATTGCCAATTTAGTCATTCTGACTAATTTTGGTCAGATATTTGTGATGTGACAATCCAATCAACACTAATCTTCTTACGTGGCGTGCTCGCTTGTAACATGGATAAATTTTTAATCTTTTTAAAAATTTTGTAAATGTTTTTAATTTTCTTTTATTTAATCTTTTTTACCAAAAAAACACAGGGCTAGGGGGGCACTAGCTAAGAACTGGCAATCCAATGTGCCACTAGGCGAGGGCCGTGAAGCCCTTGCCAACCACGAGTTACAGTTGTGGCCCTCATTGTGGCTAGTAAAGGCCTAGGCGAGGGTTGCAATGCCCTCACCTCGCTAGGCCATCGTGGACCACAATGAGGGCATTGCAGCCCTCCCCCAAGGGTTGGCGAGGGTCACTGGCCTTTGCTCAATGGCCGGCAGAGGTTGCTAGCCCTAGGCCTAGCGAAGGTTGCCAGCCCTAGGCCAATGGTTGGTGGCCCCCCATGGTGTTGTTGTTGTTTTTTTTTTAGATGAAAAAAAAGGAAAAAAAATTAAAAAATTAAAAATTTGTCCATATCAGTATTGATTATATCATGTAGGACAATTAGCGCTGACTAGACAGCCACGTGACCAATATTGGGCTAAAATTAGCCGAAATAACTAAATTGGCAATTTGTTAAAATATTTAGTACTAGTTTGACAAATTGTTAGAAGATTTAGAATTAAATTGGTACAATTAAAAAGTTTATGACTAATTTGGTAAGTTGTCAAAATGTTCAGGACCGAATTAGCAAAATTGAAAGGTTTATGACTGAATGAATTGCCGTACAATAGGTTTATAACTTTTTGGACAATTTTCTCACTTTCGTTATTTAGCAACAAGTTAAACATCGTGTTAATATAAACTTGTGAGTTTTTCTTTTCCTGAAAGGCTATCTAGTGTTGATGAACTATAGATCATCCATAGGAGAATATTTGGTTTAAATTTGTAATTCTACCCGCGCACTGCTATCCATTGGGAGAGTCTGCCACCCATGCCCTTATGATGCAAGTGGAGAGCCCAATATAGACGTACACCTTAACCACGCCCTTCTTATATAAACTAACCTAAGGTTTTTTGAAACTGAGGATAGACAGGAGAATCGAACTTGTGACTTTCAAAGTTCGACTTGCAAACTAAGTCGCTTACCACTTGATCATCCCTCACGGCAGTAGAGTACATACTCATGATGCACTTATAATAATAACAAAGATGTCAATGAGGCATCTAGCCCGGTGGTTGGGAGAATGGGGTAGGCTGGGCTGGGATGATGTGGGATGGGATGGGATGGGGTGGGGAGGGGTGGGGGTGGGAAGGGGATGCCCAAGTCTGAGGTTCAAACCCTGGAGAAGCAGAAAAAAATAAAAAATAAAAACTATAAAAACAAAGATAATAGGGAAATCCTGAAAAAACCTTGAGTCACAAACTGCTATAAACTAAGCAAATTAAGGGGAATAATTATTCAAAAAGTTCTAAGCTTATTGTAGTTTGATCAATTCAATTATAAATCTTTCAATTGTCTTGGTTAAGTCTTAACCATTTTTCATATTTTTTGCCAATTAAGTCTATTTAGCCAATTTTGGCCGAAAGTCTTCGTGGACCGTCCTATTTGGCATTTACCGGTGTTTATAGGGATTTTTTAAATAATATTTTGATTTTTATAATTTTTTGGGTTTTTCTTTTCTTTTCTTTTCATTACTTTACTTAAAAAGAAAAATCAAGTACTAACAATTATTGCAAAGGTTGATGACCCTCACTCAGCCCTCGCTCGGCATTGGGTGACCCTTGCCTTGCCTAGGCAAGGCAACCCTCATTGGCCATAGGTGAGGACCACTTTCGTTGGCCACTAGCAAGGCCATCCCTTGAGGGCTTGGCAAGGTCAACCTTGTTCGATCTAGCGAGGATCCCCCTCATTGGCCACGGGCAGAAAGGAAAATAAGAAAAATAAATAAATAATTTTAAAAAGTTGTTCACGTCAATGGCAATATGCCACATAGGACGATCGATGATGACTAGACTGTTATGTCGGTATTTTCTTGTTAAAATTGACCGAATTGACTCAATTGGCAAACCGTGAAAATGTTTAAGACTCATTTGGCACAATTAAAAGAATTAGGATTGAATTACCTCAAATATAATAGATTTATGACTTTTTGGATAATTTTCTCAAATTAAGGCCTACAAGAATTGCCTCGAGGTTGGACAAACAACAAAACCGTTCAGTCAATGTCATATGTGTGGTACCAAGTATGGAGCCAAGTCTGTCGGCATCTTGGACACAAAAGGGACAACAGAAACATGTATGCTTGCAGGATGGAGGGGCCATATTCCGTTGTGCAATTTCGATGACTTCCTAAAGTTTTTTCCTTCCTGTTTGACTTTGGCAAACTCAAATCTATCGTTTTTAATTATAGTAGACTCGTTTCAATAAACGTAAGAACGCATCATAGGGATGAAGAAAGGGCACAAGATTCTCGAAATATGCAACGAAGAAAATATGAATATGATCGCTAAGACAGATAGATTATTAGAGTGTCTCAACTGCAACATTGAACCCCGAAGGTGAGTGATCCGATCTCGTCAATACGGAGAAGTGGTCGGAGCACGTTGCTCTCAACGAGCTATGATTGGCCTATTGGACTGACTTGACAGAGCCATTCTTATGCAAAAGGGAAGAAATGTGATCATTCTAAAGGGGCGACCTGGGAACACAGGCGCTGATATAACGGCGTAAACCATATAAATAAATATGAATACACATGAAAAAACACCGCCTGTATTACCAGGTGACCCCTCGAGGATGCCTCCCTTCTAATTCTGGCACGATTTATGGTGGTTGGTCGCTTGCCTCTCTTTGCTTCTAGCTTTCTTATATAGGAAGAGCAAAAGCTTTGAGCATTCGCGACATTGTGTCACTACTATGTGCTCATCCTAGCGACACTCTGAAGTTGTATTATTGGGGCCCGTTGTCCGAGCTCGTCGTTTATGGAGGTGTGTAAAGAGACAAAACCCATCTGTCTGTCCCCCGAAAGAACGTCCCCACACCCCGGTTTGATCAAAATTTGACTTCACAGTCGATGAGTTCACAAGGGTCGAAACCCTAGGGTCTTTCTTGAAACTTGAATTGCCTTCCTGTGTCGTTGAAGGATGCGAAAGCACAAGGGCAAGGCTTGCTCCGTGCATGAACGACCTCTGCCTAGGTAACCGAGTTTGGTTTTTGCAGGGTATACGAACGAGACTTTACAAGGGAGCGATGGGCAAGAAGTCGTAATGAGCAAGGTTGGGTCGACGGGCTTTCGGTTCCATCTCGGGTACATCCGACGAGCTCCAGCGGAGTCCCGCTCAGGAGCAGCACACGATGCCCCAGATGTCCCCGTCGTCCGGCTTCGAATGGCACTCTTCTTATTTGATTATTTGATTATTCAATAAGCACTCTCGAAAGGTGTCGGAATCACTCTTGCTCTTCTGCATTCCTCTCCAAAGTTCAGCCAGTTCGACGCGTCATTTGGACCCAAATTCGATGAAACGTGTGACTAATTACTGATCGACCCAAGATACACATACATACGCAGATGCAAGTAGCCATTTTTACAGATGCAGATCGCCATTTAGCACGAGTATGATTATCTAAAGAACTATCGAGTGATCCAAATTCCTTATCCATTGTCCTCTCTACTCGTCTCCCTGCTCTATCATCATAGCAGTAGCCCACGAATGGACCCGAGCTGGTTTTATGTTCGTTGACGGCCTAAATTATACTCTCAAAAGAATAGGTCAACCACTGAAATCACTCATTCATCTTTCACTAATTACACTAAACAATAGTAATAATGAAAAGACGCATGAAGGAGAGGGGGGACGAATAGGAAAAACAAAGGGACTACGAACCTGTTAATGCAATGCCAACATTACACGACTTGATCCGGTGAAGGGAAGCTCAAATTTTTGTGGCAAGTGAACCCTCCATCCACCACCAGGTTATGGCCCGTCACATACTTGGCCTCGTCCGACGACAGGTACAAGGCGGCCTTGGCCACGTCGGCATCCTCGCAATGGGCCCCTTTAAGCTCCCCGAGCCCGTTTATGATCCCGGCCACCTGCTCTTGCGTCAAGCCAGGGTAAAACTGTGCTATTTGGCCCACCGACATTGGGGTCGGGATTGGGGCGGGCGAGATGCAGTTGATCCTGATCCCGTGGCGGCACAGCTCGGTGGCGGCCGACTTGACGAGCCCCGGGATCGCAAATTTGGATATCGTGTAGGGATGAGGCCCTAGCCCAGCCATGATCCCGCTGATGCTGGACGTGCACAGGATGGACCCTGAGCCCGCCGGTATCATGACCCGTGCTGCGTGCTTAATCCCAGCGACCGCACCACGGAGGTTGATCCTCATGACCTCGTCGAACTTGTCTAGTTCGAGGTCGGCGATGCTCGGGGGATATGCTGGGCCCGTCACGCCGGCATTGTTGTACATGATGTTCAACTTCCCATGGCGGGCCACCGCCGCGTCCACTGCATCAGCCACCTGGGACTCGTCCGTCACGTCGCAGCGCACGTAGTGGGCCGAGGGGCCTAAGAATTGGGCCGTTTGAGGACCGAGCTCTGAGTCGATGTCTGCAATGATGACCTGGGCTCCATTTTGGATGAATTCATGGGCCGTGGCCTTACCAAGCCCACTGGCTCCTCCAGTTATAAGGGCCACTTTGCCCACAAGCCTGGTGATCGAATCAATCATGGGCAAATCAATCAGTGAGGGGATTCATCAATCATTGGCTATGAGAAAATTCATGTGATGGAAAAGCAAAACCAGTCGATGGCTTTTGACCAGAAGCCTAAAGGAAGATAAGAGAGGGAAAAAGATGTTATATCAAATTGATGTGACCAACAATATGAACGTCCAATCAAGTGTAGATTAGGGCAAATAGCTCTTCAAAAAAAATTTGTAGGTTAAGAGGATTGGCTTTAAGATGTGATCGTAAAAAGGAAAAGAGATGACATTAAGTCATAAGGTAAGAATATTCCTTATCAATGAAATGACCCGTTTTCAAATTAGGAGATTCGATCAAAGCCTGAGCAATGCGGCATTTTCTATTAAACGTAATTACTTTTGGCCAACCAAAGGGGGGAGACCAATCCCATTGTGTGGAAAGATTATTCTGTTAGCTGATTCACCGAAGTTCATTAGGAATTTTTGAATTGGATCCAAGAAGATAGGATCATCGATCTATTTTGCCGGTAAATCCAATACTAACTTATGATCTACTTGTTCTTATCTCCATAGAAAGCAAAGCACTTTCGGACGTCAGCATGTACTAATCGCTCCCCCGCACTCCACCCCCACCCCCTATTTGAGTAAGGCTGGAAGGAATTGGCAGAATTTTGTTAGGTCCCAATGAGGGGGGACCGGGTCATGCGACGGATGCAAGCTAGACTTTGAAGCAAAAAATCCAAGATTTCATAGAAGAAGGAAAAATCAACGTGGCGGATGAACAAGAAGCTCCTGATAACCCCAACGATAAAATGGGAGTTTTTAAGAACTCGCTCTCTAGTCACGCTCTGGTCTCAACATGTTGGGCTGAGGAAGTGTCCGATTTCCAACATCCCCCTACCATCACTACAATCCTCATGTTCAGGAAGTAAGTTTTGGAATGAATATACAATAAAAATGCTAAATTAAATTAGGAAAAAGAAATTGACTTTAATATGTGGAAAAAGTCAACAGTTCTTTGTTAAGCATGAAACTAATTAAACAATTAACGGATAACATAGGCATGTAAGCTCTTCGTTGGCATACAAGAGGAGACAAACACGAGTTGGATATAAACGCAATAATAATAATAATAATAATAATGGAGATGCTGAATATGCGGCATGATAACCTGCGAGTTTTGTGTAAGATGAGAATCTTAGCACAATTTTAAATTATCAATAAAAAAAGTCCCACGCATTCTATATTATGTGCCCTCATGTGCTTCACGTATACCATAAATTGCTTGAATTCTTGGTGGTTTTTTCATATATGGTAAATTCATGCCAAATCGAATAACAAAAGTTGTAAAAGAAATCTGGCAAGGCCGAGAAGAAAAGAGGCAATAAAATTAATGCGAATATGCATATAAGGTGGAAATTTGCTAATGTCATGATTTTTTTTTCCTTGTTAGCCAAAATTTGAAGGTGGCGAAATCAATGACTTGATGTGAGCCACTTGAGGGAATGGGTAAAAGGAAAATATCTGATTTAAGTAACTTGACTAGCAAAAGTGGTCAAAGAAATCTCACAAAGGCTGAGGGAAAAAAAACAGAGAGAGAAATTGAATTTGAAAAGTGTCGTGAATTTTCTTGATTGGTCTCAATTCTTCATGATCCAAAGTTCAAGACATAGCATAGTAGTGATGCATATCTGTTGTATTGAACTAATCGATGGATGAATCGTCAATTAATATTACCTTAAAGAATCGAAGCCTGCTCTTTAATGTAAAAATTTGCATAAACCTTAGCAGAAATTCATGAAGAGGACCCGGGGAAAAAAAAGGAACCAAGGAACAGGTTTTAGGTTTCCAATATATGATGTTTCAGCACAGGGAAGAAGAGAAAAATTAGTCAACGGCTTAGCAAAAACAGCGTGGGAAAACCGGAAGTTAAATTTCCAAAGTCAAAATTAAACAGGAGGAGAGAGAGAAAGAGAGAGAGAGAGAGAGAGAACAAGAGAAGAAGAAACCTTCGAGTTCTTCCAAGAACGAAAAACAGAAGATGCGTCGCATCAAGGCATTTTCGCCACACAATCAACTTCATCTCACCACTCAACAGATCGCTAGCGAGCACACAGAACAAGATGAAGGGAGCTTTGTGCATCGTACCTCTTGCCGTCGGCCGAGCCACCGGCAACTCCGCCATCTCCGGTGGAGTAGGACGCCAGGCGCCTCCGGAACGCGACGGGGGCGACGAGCTGGAACTCCCTGCCGTCGTGGACAGAAGAGAGAGAAAGAGAGAGAGAGAGCTAAAGGGTCAAATGAGCTCATAAGAAGTTCAGTGGTGAGCTGCTGGTCTGCACCAGATGTTCCATGAAAAGAGATGGCAAGACGAAGCTAGAGAGAGAGAGAGAGAGAGAGAGAGAGAGAGGCAGACCTGGCAAGAGATCGAAGCATCGTTGGGGAGGCGAGAATGGCGAATCTGGGAAAGAGGATATCGAACGGGACACGGTTGAGATTCAGAGAAATCTTGAAGGGAGAAGCGGACAGCGGGAGGGAGAGAGGGACAGAGAAAGAGAGAGACGGAGATGGGTATTTATCAGAGGCGAAGCGAAACGTTTCCAGCATAAGTATTGGACACGCATTTTCATGCACCAATGGAAAATGTTTTCTTTCTTTTTAAATCCATATATTACTTATTTTGATAATTAGTCAATTTTTTACCAAAAAAAAAAAAAAACCACACACACGTACATGCCACTCTTTCCTTCTCTCTCTACATTTGAAAAGAATTTTAGGATCGCAAAATGTAATTTTCTATATAAACCGCAATAGAGGTGATCTGTACATTAAATAGTTTTGTTCAATCTCTTGTTGCACGACTTGGTCAGTATGCAATGAAAATCAATAGAATAATTAGGATTTTGTACATTATGGTCAAATTAGTTGCCGAGAATCGCATTTACTCAAATGAAGGTCCATGCTTTAATGAAAGTGACAAAATAGCTTAGATTGAGCGATTCTAGGATTACCCTACAAAATCATTTTGTAGTAACCTTGTCATAAATGACCTGACTCGTAATGAATTATAAAAGCGGATTTAATCTTCCATGTAAGAAGAAGTTGCAATCCGAAAGAGCAACATTGCTATAAGAGAAAAGAAAACAAATGGTATGGGCAATGAAACATTCCAATCTTGCTTCTTTTCTCAATCTCAGAATTATGTTTTACCTTTTTATTTCGGGGGTATTGAATCTGGTTTGAATCAAAATTAAAATCAAATTATGCTTTCCTAATGTGTCTATATTGCAATTTTAGTTTAAACAAAATGGAGTAGGATTAGGCAACGTTTATCAATAAACTCGCACACAATAATTAATTTTGAGTCTTAGGGAGCTTTTGTTTTTTGGTCAAAGGAAATTTCCATTTATTACTAAAATGATACATGAAAAGTTTTAGGTAGTTAAAAAGGTAGATTCTCAACGCAAAATAACAAAAAAAAAAAACATGCGACAAAAATTGTTTGAAAAATGAAAACCTCTCTAAGTCAAGCACTCGAGTGGGATAGAATCCTCACAACAAACAAGCAACTCAGTTGGCGATTTTCGAATCAAGCTCACGCGATCTTACACGTCTACAAAATTTGTCATTAATAGATTTGAGAGTGGCCCATGAACGATATGATATTTTGAACACGATCGCATTCTTTAGCATGCGTGATTAGCTCATGAGATTCGATTTGATAGAACGCGATTTCATGATCTAAAAATTGACAACTCAGTATGAATTAGGGGTCGTCAAAAGGTTGTCAAAAGAAGGGTTGGATGATCATCGCGATGATTGTGAATCCGAGACAAAAGAGATTGGAGGAACCGACCATACGTTGGTGGTGGGATTACATTAATCTATCTTAAGAACATAAAGCTTGGAAGAAGAACAAATGCTTTTAGAAAGACTACGACGCCCTAGGAAGTAGCATAGAGAAAAAAGTCCCTTTCATCGTCGATCGTGATCACCGCCTCTTAGAAAATTACTTTATGTGGGACTAACCCTTGAATATATTATATATTTATATATATATAAAGGAATCATATTTTCTTTTGGTGTAGATATATTTTTAAAAGAGTTGATAAGTGTCAAAAAAAAAAAAAAAGAGAACCGTTGGTAGAAAATGTTATTGTGAAATCATTTTTCCAATCTCTTGTTGGTAACCAATACTTTTATGAAAAGATCAACCCTTTTTAGATAATTTATAATTTTTTTTTTATTTTAATTGTATTCATTACCATTGGCTATATGAATTTACCGATCTTTATTTGTAATGACGAATTTAGAACAAGTACCTTGAGGGGTCAAATGTATGGTTAATTAGGAGACATTTTTAATGGGCATCATATTGATTAGTAAGTAAATTTACTTTGTGAGTCATGATAGAGAATTATAAAATAAAAAACTACTAATTTCAATGGTTTTGTGTGACAAACACGTAATTTTCTTTGTCGTTGTTGTTGTAATAGAAAGATGTCTTTTCTATAAAGTAAACAATATTAGGTATTTTATAATCATTTTAGATAGATTTCTAACTTGCCGGCCTATATTTTCCGATGATTGGACATGAGGCGTAATTCTGTTGCGGCTTGTCATTTCATCTTTACAATTATGGAACTCTCCTTAAATCATCGTTGATTAACTTTGTGGGGTCCATTTATTTTATAAAAATTGAATTATTTACAAAAAATTTCCAAAACAAGATCATTTGCATAATTTGAAATAATTAGCCAATTAAAAATATTTTCATTATTATCAACAATTTATGAAAATATATTTTATTTATTCATTTTTGTAAGTGATTCAAGCTTTTTTTATATAATTTATTTTTTACTTAACAAAAGAATTCATAATTTTCAGAAAATTTTCTTTTTGTGGGTGTGCATAGTTTTGAATTTGATAATGGGCGTCATAGTCTGTCAGCACAAAAACCACTCCTTAAATGATATACTCCATCCGACCAAAAAAAAAATAAAAAATGATATACTCCATGTCGGTCCTCCTTTCAATCTTTCCCACTAGCATTAATGCTCTCTATCTTTCAATTATTACGCTATGCTAGCTTTCACTTTTCAATGATCTAGGATGTCCTTTATAATTCAAAATAAGTATATATATGATTGATCTCTTCAAGGGCTCCTCTGCAGAAAAAATGAAGCATGAAAATAAGCAATTTCTACCTTGAACGCGTCGAATCCTCAACCCCCGTGTGCAATTCTGATTTCCGTGATGTTCCCTACCTCACTAACCATCGCGTCCATCGTAATTATCTTGACCTCAAATAGTAATCACGGACTCCGAATTTCGTGTAGACACCATGAAAACTTTCTCCTATCACAAGCTGGTCTATATCGATCCGGATCGAAATCCTCTAAGTTTGATGGAAACGACGATTGTTTTTTGAACCATCAAGCTGGGATTTTTCAAATGCTTGACTTAGGGCATTACTCAACCACGGTGCGACTTCATTAGCCCTAGTCCGAGTTTCTCCCCATAATCGAGTCGCTCTATAAACATATATTGCTTGAAATGTACTATGACAATGAAAAGCCGTCAATAAAGCTTGTGTCCCATGATCTTCATAACTATTATAATATTTAAATAATAAATTACGTATTCATTTAACAATTTAAATTTTTATAATAGTTGACAATGGTCTTACAATATTTCACATAGTATCATAGCAACATTTTTGCTTACCAACTGCATATTTCCGCATTAAACCATGCATTCATCCAACGGTTTAAATTTTTAGAATAATCAACAATAATCTCACTAGACATAACTATATTCTCTAGTAATCTTACCAGCTTTGAAAGTGTGATAAACACCGTTAAATTTGCAACACATGCACTCAAGACGCTCAAAGGCAAAAGTTTAGAGAAAACTTTCTTCCGAGTATGAACGAAAATAATCATCAAAATTCTCTGAAAACATCGACAAGAATAAATATATAGATAGCAAACCCTAGGCGACATGGGAATGCTCCAAAATTAACCCTAATCATAGTAAAGTATTTCAAGAAAATAGACAAATATCTTATATAATGGGAAAAATGGACACAAATACAGAAAAACTACCCCGAAACACAATTAAACGATGGATTTTGAGGCCCAAAACGATTACGTGCAAGCTTTTCGAACTTGCATTGTGGGGTCCGTAACTCATCTGCGATCAAAAGTTGCGGGCATTGTCTCACGCATTGCGCATCTTGTCCCAGTCTCGCTCGTTGAATTTCCGCTTTTCGAATGCTTCAGAAATCCACCAGCATTGTGTCTGCACCACCAAAGGCCAAACTTAGTTGGTGCACGGGACTCGCGAAGGCTCTTCATAGACCTCTTCCGGTGGAGTTTCCACAAAAAAGGTCAAAACAAAAGAATTCATTAACAAAGTATTTGGCATCTGTCCTTTCAGCATTAAAGCCAAGATGCACGCTAAACGTGAAAAAGTTGTTTTGTCCAAACTGTTCGCTAAGGTTTAAATTACTCGATAAAAAGTCAACTCCAATTTTTATTTTTTTTCAAAAGTAAAATGAGAAAATAGTGCAGAAGAGGCCTAAGACATGCCAACTTTAGGGATGAGAAGGCTAAGAATAGTGTAAATGCTATAATTTTTGTACGTTGTTTATTTAAATATTATAATTTTTTTCTCACTTGAATATCATAAATTCAAAAAACTCAATCACTTAAATGCCATTGGCCATTTGCCTTGCCGGTCATTCTACGTGGTTTCGCCGGTGCTAATGTGGATAAATTTTTAAATTTTTTAAATAATTTTTATTTTGCAATTATTATTTTAGAATTTTTATTTTGTTTTTTTCCTTTTCTCGGGGCAGGCGAAGGTGACCCTCGCCGGCCTTGAAAAATAAGGGAAAACAAAAAAAAAATTTAACAAAATAAATGAAATATTCAATATTCAAAAAATTCAAAAAAAAATAAAAATAAAAAATCCACGTCAAATGGGAAAATTAATGAATGATTTGCCTGAAATAGCACTCAAATAATTGATTTTGAAGGCAAGTTGAAAGCTAAAAGCCAGCCTCAAAGTTGAACCAAATGGTCTAGCATTTCCCCAATGGACTTTCAGGGTTGAAAGCCCATTGGAAATGCTGAACCAAACACACCCTTAATAGATTCATTCATTCTCCTCTATAAAGAAAAGAAAATTTTCACTTTTTTTCCCTTAAATCACAACTTAATCTGGTGGTTTTCCATAGTATCAACCATAAGAGAACCAATGATAACTAGATCACCACATTAGATTGTAAGAATTCATTGGCGAATCATCAAAATATTTAAAATTAAATCGACAAAATTAAAAATTTAAGACTAGATTGACATCCTTACAATAGATTTAAGGACTAATTGGGTGATTCTCTCATAAGGAAAAAATGTCGTTTTTTAGGATAAAAAATATGGAATTTGTTCCGTATTTCATTAGCTCTTGAGAAAATGACTCTTCACGTACGTATCCATGAATAAAATAAAATAAAATAAAATAAACAAAAAGGTCAGGCGTTTTATAAGAGTTAAGACTAAGAAAAGATAAACAAGACGGGTCATTAAAAACTTGCTCGTGCAATCTAGATCTGCATCATGTTAATCCCACCCAAATGTCCTTAGACAGCCTGGAGATCCGTACGGTTGAGCTCAATCGTACAGCTCGGGAATTAAGAATTAGAGCCAATCTCGTGAATGGATTTCTCTAGTCAAAGACCCTAATTTGGATTTAGATTCATTTTGACCAAATCTCATTCGAGATTGCTACTTTGCTTTTAGATAATCGACCCTCGGCCGTGAGAATTAAATACAGGTTATTGGACTCTAAATCACTCGTCTCTATCAAATTTGAGTCCGCGAAGAAAACGCAATCTAAGTTAAAATTTCAATCACGAAGAAGACCCGTGGCTTAACGTACGAACAAACAAGAAAATGTCGGAATACTTCTCACGTAGGAGTTCGATTCATAGTTATAGTCAGTTAAAAGGGATTTCCTAGTTAGTTTTTTTTTTTTTTTTTTGGGTCGAAGAAGCATTTCATCCATTCATTCATCAGTAGAAATACTACAAGCGACACTAAAAGAAGATTCTGAACATAAAATGTCCCACAGAGGTTGGGGAGGCGAAGATTTCCACCCTAAAGGAAGAGTTTTTGTGCGGTGTGCTTTCGCAATCCAATCGGCTACTTGGTTGGACTCCCTTGGAATATGCGTAATACTCTTTAAAGGTAATTGGGCCAGCAATTCCTAGTTCAAGAGGCGGATTTTGTTGGTGTTTGCCCGATTAGCTTGCAAAGGAGCTTCTAACTGTAAATATCAATCGTGCAATGTGTCCATGAATTACATTTAGTGAAAATCAAGTGTTTTGGAGCTGCAACGGAATCTTTTGATAAGATTCATTTATTCTTTTGCAAGATTGAGAATTAATTTCGTGAGAAATTGTGAAGGTTAATTATTGTATAAGTTTTTATGTATAATTGAAGTTGGGAAATCCTTAAAGTATCTGAATAACTCAAATGTATTTATAATTTCAGTTCCGTCACTTGATATCTATAGTTGAAGCTTGTCCTACTCTCCCCATGGGATAAGTCATAACGATTGAACCATATAATTATGTTATTTAATTTATTTGCTTGTCTTGTTTTTATTACTATTCAATTGCCTACTTTTCACGTCAATTGGTGATTGTCATTACCACCAAAAGCTCCTCTGCTTACTAATGGGCGAAAGCCAACAAAATCCACCTCTTAAATCTATCATCAAGTAACCCACTGGGCATGTGACTTAGTAGTAAGGAAATTAGGTGGGGTGGGGATATTTAGGTTCGGGTGTAGGGTTTGACTCCCACGTTCTTTAAAGAGCCAGAGAGAGAGAGAGAGAGAGAAAAGGAAGACGGACCATAAATAAATTCTCTCATCGAGTAAGGATATAAGGAAAAGAAAATTTTTATCTTTTCCCCTTCAATAATAGCTATATGTATTCATATATATATATCCAAAATAAGATGTCTCTCTTAGCCGACTCAAAATTAGAGATCCAACTCCAACATGAAAAGTATTTAAATAAAGTCCTACTTGTCCAAACATCAAACCATAATTTCCCATCAGATTTGGAATTTCTACTTGGATCGGACTTCTTTCATGGGTTCAAACTCAAGACTTATCTCAACAAGATCCACCTTGGCATAACTTTGAGTCAAGGCACAATTGCGTCGGTTGATGGGGCTTTTCAATCATCACAGATATTTTTCAAGTCTAAGTCATGCTTGAACTTTAATAATCGCAAACCTCATTAAAATGTCAACTCTACCTACACCTTTACCTGCTCTACAAAAATTCTTGGACAAAACCTCATTTACTACAAATAAAGTACAACCACCGTTTTATCCATATCTATCAGGAAATCCAACAAGCATGTTGTCAAACTCAACAGCTATAGCAATTGTTGACTCTATAGGCTTTACATAATTACAATCACTATTTGTGTCTATTACCACCCTAGTACTTGCTGCCTCAAGATATATATCAACATCCAAAACAGGAAACACCTTCAGTCGACTCAAGCCAGGAATATGAATCTTATGTGAAAAGTATTTCAATAATTTCTTACTTTTTCAAGCCCAAATCACAAATTCTATTCGAATTTAGAAATTCTACTTCTAGTTTCTTTCGTTGGCTTAATCTCAATAGTTTATATCACTAGGGAAAAGGCATGCACCATTGATTCTTAAGCTTTTCTTCAATGTTCTACTAATCAGTACATGAATTTTATTTTATTTTTTGGGTCAAATGAATTTCCTAATTATGGTCATTTTCATTCATATTGGTTCGTGAGAACCAAATATGTATAGATACACTTGTGCGAACACCTATGTCCACGTTGACTAAACAAAGATGGAGATGAATACAACAAAAGCACATCAAGGTCACAAGGCCCTACCTCATCTGGTTTGGGGTGGGGAAGGTGAAAACCCTCACTTAGGCATGGTAGCCAGGTCAAGATCAGACTATAGTTTTCGATATGTGGCTGTAATCCATGCCAAGATCTAGACTCTGAACAGTGGTGTCAACCATCACTAACCCCACTTCCCTCTCTTATAAAGGGTCGGTGGAGGGTCGTTAACAAGGACTGCCATCCTTCGCTAGAGATTAAACAAGGGTGGAGGTTGTAACCTTCATGTCGCGCCCCCTCGCCTCATAGGGGAGGCAAAGCAAAGGGATGCGACCATGGAACCGTGCTCAACTAGGGTGGCCATCGTAACCTGATTGGATGCAGGAAATATATCCTAATTATCTCTAGCTCTTTATTTTATCACCGGAAATTTCCTTCCTTCATGTCTGCGTATGTGTCTTGTGCTTTTAAGTAGAGACTTAATTTCTCTTAACTTACCTAGGTGGAAAGGTGCATAACCTATCTATGACTTGATTAATATATTATTCCAAATATAATAATAATGCTTTTCTATATGTAGTGCATGATAATACGTGTATGGGGCTCCCGGTGGATCCCAATACTAATGCAATAGCTGGGCGTGAGGATCTAGGCCAGTGTCAAACCCTAATTAGCTTTTCCTAATTAAAAAGTATCCAATAAATCGCGATCCATGACAAGGTGCATATTTTAACTTTTGGATTCGTGACTCTATTGGCTGATCCAGCGGGATACAAGGGTTGTCATCTTATTGAGACAGCGGAGACAACCGTCAGACAAGCTCCACGAACCCAGCCTTTACCAGGCTTTGCTGTCTGAATTTTTAAAAATAATCCCTCCTGATTAGTAATTAAAAAGCACTAAAAAAGCAGTGCCCTAGAAATTCTTTAACGAAGATAAATGGACTAAGGGAGCCTATGCATGCGCTATTAGCGGAGCAACATTTTTTTCCATTACTCAATTCACTCGTGCAACCGAAAAAGGCGAATCTATAATTTCAAATGTATTGCTTTTTCGTATTATGCGTAGTTAGTGTTTTAAAAATTAAAAGCATTCATCACTTAATATGCTCAAAAAGTTGTCTTAAGGACACTCTTGCAAAGTACGCTTATTGTTATACACGCATGGAAAATATACTAATTTGTTATATGTGGATACGCATGGGCCTCGATTATCGGTCATGGCACATGCTTGACGCATGAATAACGCATTCGTTGTGAGTAGATTGAACGATCCATGTCAATTGCTGGCTTGTTTGATTCGAGGGCTTTAATCTTTTCATTGTAGTTATTAACTTGTGGCTTTGGTATGGTGATGCATTTCAATTATACGTTCTCAAGCTTGAAAATGCATTTGTACCTAAAAATGAATCGAAAAGGGGGTGAAAACAACAATAGAGACATATAAAAATCTCAAATCTTTCTTCGTTTTGTCCAAGAATGTTTTGTTATTGAGGAAGAGCATATCAAAGATCCACACTGCTTGTGGCATTCTGCCTACCCTCTCTATTTTTTTGCTTCGGACAATCTTTCCTCATGTGCTCTCCTTCTTGTGACATTCACAGCACTTCATGTGACTGTTGGATTTTCTATGACATGATTTTGACCTAATTTTTCCTTTCCTGCCAGACCCCTAATGTTCATCTCTACCTCAAATCACTAGTTTCTAAGTTACATCTTGTGCTAGACCCATCATGTCGCAACTTCACCTGACACTCCATAGAGAACAAGGTGAATTTACCTCTTTCAAGATAATTGTAGTATGCTCCTATAATAGTAATTCAGTAAAGTGCTCCCATGATTCCAGTAGACGTCAACAACATCATGCCCTATTTTATCAATTAAAGCCTTATTAATATTCTTCAAAACCATTATGAGTTTGTTAAACTCATTTGAGTGGACTCTAATAGGAGTACCTTTAGCAAATTAAAACCAAAATATAATCTTCAACACATATAGACAATTATTTAAAACTTCGTTATGTAAAGGAGTTGAAGTTTTGCCCACAACTTATGGCATCCTCCTTCTCGGTCTCTTCTATTAACACCGCATCTGATGGGTTCGATGAGTTTATACTCATTGTCCTCTCTATTAACTCATCCTTATTGGTCTCTTTCATTGTTGGCGGCCACATATCATTGGCATCCAATACTTGGCCAAATCTTGGGTTGTTAATAGTACACTCATCTTAATGCCCAATTCCTTCCATTAAACTTCTCAATTTCTATTTCCGCCCTAAACATAATTGCAGTGAAAGAATTTACATATAGTTATTAGAAAAACAAAAACCCCAAATCAAATTAAAAAAAACCCTAGCCATACCATTGACGCCAATTTTTGTGAAAAGAACTATGGAAATTAATTGATCTTGCAATTCAAGTCTAATGTGAGAAGAAGAAATTACTAAAGAATTCGTATGGGAACAATGAGATCACCATATATTTATGTGTTGCGGTTGGAGGATCAATACCTACCCCAGGGAAGAGTAGTCGCCAAGAATTCCACTATAAGTCTGAAAAATATAGAGTTCACAACCGCTCAATCCTTCAAGTGTTTCACATCCCTAGGTTACACCTAAAGTAAACCCAAAAGTGTTCTCACTATCTCTCACTGAGAACTCATTGAGAAAACTCATGAAAAAAAAAACCTAACACTCCCATGTTGTCTTTAGTGTGTAATAATCAAGTAAAATTTGATGTCCTATATATAATATTTGTGTTCAAAATATAAACCCTTTAGAAAACCTACTCAAACTAGAAAACTACTCAATCTAGAAAACCTTTTCAAATTAGAAGACCTACTTTGATTGAGTTTTCTTTACGTGCTTAAATTCAAAGACATATTCTAATAAGTGTCTTGAATCTTTTCATTATGGTTATTAGGATTAATACCCCGAAAAAAACCCAAAACTGGTACACCAATAATCAATTTATCCTCTGTTAGTTTTTATAAAATTTTACTGTTAAATTATTGAGTTGGATGACATGTGACAATTGATAGATGTAATAACTTGGGGTTTTACCCTTCGTGACAAGTTTTATGTTTTTTAGTGGTATTAATTCAATTTAACAGACATTAATAGAGGGTAAATTTATCACAAATGTACTTACTGGGATTTTTGGTGGTCAAAAAATAGTTTTGAATAAATTTGTTACGAGTATACTAATTTGGAGTTTTTGGTGGTAAAAAATTAATCTAAGATAAATTTATCATAGATGTACCGATTTGGATTTTTTTTTTTTTTTGGCATTAACCCTAGTTATTCATCCATGCCTTCAGTATGGGAACACATTTCAATTAAATTTTCTGAGCTTGAAAATTCATTTGTAATAACAAGTCGAAAAGGGAAAAAGAAAAGATAATAGATATAGATTATATATATATATATATATATATATATATTTATATTTATATTTATATTCGGATTTGTGTTCCTTTTGTCCAACAATGATTAATACTCGAGAAAAGCATATTAAAGATGCACACATTTCTTATTTATTCAGTAGGGTAGTTTGAAAAACACCATTTACCATTTTCAAACGCGTAGCAAAAAAGATCAACTATGAGTAAGTCAAATGGTACAAATGACCTATTTTTCTTGTACATACGCAAATATACATTTTTAATGAAGTATATCATACCTATTACTATCGATATATCAAGTGAGATGATATGATTTTGACACAAATACACTTACTATAGATCCAGCTTCTCTAAAATTGCGTAATAACGATGTGTTCTCATGCCGTTCAAGAAACTGCTAAAAAGACCTACATGAATGGGACATTAATGAAGTATATAAAAACCAAAAAAAAAACAAGAGATTAGAGTTGAGATAGCGTTGGAATCTCCTCCCACCCATGGATTGATATATGAAAGATGTGGAGACCAGCAAGAAACACGATCCCTAGTCGACACTTATCATTCCTTCATCATAGTCAACACGTTCGCACATGTTTTCTTTCAATCCCCCAATAATCGATTTCCACAATAGGTTCCCACTGTCAGATTCAATGATGTAAAGACACTGTTGGGTAGGGTTGGGTAGTGCATGAAAGACTGAGATGAGGCATGTGTGCGTAAGTTGAAAGAGGGCTTGTACCGTGGCAAAGTACCCCATGTGGATCCATGCGGTCATGCGAATAGACCTTCTCGACATTACTTGTCAAATTGGGATTCTCAAATAGGGTCTCACATAAACAAGAGGAAATCAGTAGATGATATGAACTTTTTCGAAGGATGCGTACTTAAATAAGGTCATGTTGTTTGCCACATTTTTTGTAAGCGAAAGGTTTAGTTGTTGTCAGATATTAAGATGTGATTCATACTCTCCATCAACAGGAAGGCATGGGGATTCAACTATATATATATATAAAAGATCATATATACTGGGTATAAATTTTTTCAGCTTGTTAAGTTGAAATTCAATGGTGTGTTTGATAATTTTATTAAAGATCGAATATTAAGCTTTTCGGCAATTAATATTATCAAATGTGTTTGATAACTTTAATTATAGACAACTTAATCGATTGTTTTAAGTCAAAAGCCACTCAATGGGGGTTAAGTAAGGAATGGCTTACTTAGTTAGTTAAGTTATAAAATACCCAATAAATATTAAAATATCATCAATCATGCTGTCAAAACCTTTCGATAATCTGCACTATTCCATGCTTATCGAGAATATAATAAAATTCATCATTCAGTATTGAATTCGTTTGGGTTGGGTTGAGGATGGGCCTTAAGTTCAGCCCAATATAAACAAAATAGTAGGCCCATCAGCGTATACTGTTTGACCATGTTCTAACATGGCCGCCGAATGCTGCATGAGGTCAAGGGCGGAGGAGCTCGGGGAGGTAGTCGAACGCTCATTTTTTTTTTTTTTGAGCGGCCCGACGAGGGCGAGCGGTCGATCTGCCGGGGCAACGGAGAAAGGGAGGAAATTGTCCGTCAACATCAAACCAACACTCCATCAGAAGTTCATCGATTACTTTTAACTGTATATTCATTCCATTGTGAAATAGAAATCATATTTATGTGTTTTGAAAAATCGCAATTAGGTCAAATTAATTGTCCATAATTCTATATCGATGTAGAAAATTTATCAACAATGACCGATTTGATGAATAAATACCGATAATTTAAATAAATATAATTTACTTTGTTAGGCTAACTGCAATGTTTATTAGTTCATAAAGGAACAAATTTATCGATTTGAAGTGGTTCCAACGATTTACAAACTTATAAAACAAACGTTGAATTGTTTAGCGATAATATAAAAAACTTAAGGAAAATTGTACAAATGATCCAAAAATATTGGGCCTAACGAGCAATAAAGTCCTAAACATTTAAATCTGGACAGTCAAAGCTTAAACACTTTTCAGTTCAAAACAATATTAAACCTTCTAATGCCCGCTCAAACAAATTTGCTGATGTTACACGTTCGAATTCAACATGGCATTTGTGGCCCTGGCATGGGTTACGTCAGAATAGTCAATTTTTTTAATAAAAGTGAATAATAAAAAAGGCCCATAATTTTTGTAAAAAATAATATGAAGAAGAAGAAAAATGAACTAATCCTAGGCTAGGGTTTTTCCGGTTTTTTATTTGATTTTTTATTAATTTTTGACTTCACATATGTTAAAAAATATTTAAAAAACACCGGACCGCATTCTCGTCTGCGGTGTCAGCAAATTTATTTGGGAGCTCGCAAGAAGGATTAAATTGCAGCCAAACAAAAACATTAATGACCCAATTGCACAAATTCAAGCATCTAAAACTTGATTGCGCATTTGGCCAATTATTTAGGACTATCTATGCAAATTTTTCTCAAAGCTCAATATGTCGAAACCAAACAGATAAACTGATAAGCCGAACTTATCAATCTGGCTTATCGATTATCTACTCTGTTTTTTCACCCTGATCATGAATGGCATTTATATAAATGAAAAGTATAGAAAGTTTATTATGTGCTGGAGATAAGTTGCCAATTTGCATTTGTGAGTGAATAGAGAGAATATTATTCATATTCAACGTCAATGACATGTGATGTAATGTGTAATTGATGAAATTGCGTGGACAAAGGTAGCGAGTGATAATCGTTGGTAACTTATCTTATTGAAGTGTATGGAGAAATAGTACAAGGATATAGTGTTCATATGATCTTCAGATAAAACAATGAGGAGTTTTTATTGGACAATTATATAAGCAACCCTAGGTAAGATTGTAATTAAGCTCAAATCAACTAGCTATACCCCCTATTATGTTTCTCGATTACATTGAATATAAAGGGCTTTTCATAATATCTCGAGAGTCGATCCATAATCTTGAAAGCATTTTATCTCAATATACTTTCCTTTTTCGTACTTTGGATACAAATATCGTACCACCTGAATACTTTCAAAATTCTCATGATGGATAGAGATTTATTCATTTACGATCACATGGTCATATATACATGTATATATGTATATATGTATAAGAATAGGGTCCTTAATTATTCATAGAAACGCTCATATTTTGACCGATGTCAATTTTTATAAATAGTAAGTTGAGAAAGGGACACCACCGACCAGTAGTGCCCAATGGTGAATGGGTTACATCGTCTCACGTTATCTGTCTCGCACGCCGATGGAAACGCGGGGACCAGTTCCTGCACTTAGTAACGTCCGGGGGAGGTCGTTGAGCCGGTCATTGCTCCCGCCCTTTTCACGAAAAGAAACAAAAATTAGAGATAAAGATGGTGTAGTGATAATAACCATGTGACGGTAGTTACAGTAAAAAGGTCTCATGAGAACTTTCAACATACTGATTAATCATATATAGTATGAAATTTTATAGGATTATTACCAACTATTCTAAAAACTTAAATTATTAGATACAGACATGATTTAATATTTAATTATTCTAACACTCTCCCTCACGATTAATCGAGTCTTTTTTATAATGAAACCTAGTAAGATTTGAATTCAAATTTTCTAATTCTGATATTATATGAGATTTTATAAGATCACTACCAACTGTTTTAAAAACTTTAATTATTAAATGAAGATGTGATTTAATATTTAAATATTCAAATATATAGCATTTTCATTTTCAATCATCAATTACAAATAGTATGAGAAAAATAATGATTGTCCTTGGAAATAAACAATGGCGACAACCTAGACACCTATGTAGACACACAATTGTCACATTGTCCTTGTAGTTTGCATAACACGTCCATCTCTCAAATGACTCATTGTACATATGAGCGTACTTCCTCTCAATCACTAAATTATGTGACAGTTGTGACATTGCCATTCTAGTTTCCAAGACATATTCATGTCCCAAATGTCTCATTATACATGCCAACATACCTCATCTCAAACATCAAATTATGTAAGAATGTCAACGGGTCGGATTGAATCGTGTTTTCATGAAACCCATATCCGATCATTATCATATGGAAGTACGTACGTTTAAACCCGAATCGAGACTCATCCCGAATATGACCCGAATTGAGACCCGTCACAAATTATAGGCTTACATGCTCTGTGCCGGGTTATCTCACTCAGGAACAAGTAGGGAAACTCTCACGATTTCTTTCGTCTGAGACCGAGCTCTTCGGTTCTGAATCTGAATCTGAATCTGAGAGATTCGATTCCCGACCCGCCGGAAAACCCGACCCGCCGATCTCGCTGGCGCCCGTATTCTGACCAGATCTTATCTGATTCCCTCAGATCTCTTTCCTTCCTTTCCTCTCTCTCTCTCCCCGTCGCGCATCTGCAACATCAATCCATCCGCGCACCCGAATTCCGTCCGCCGCAAATTTATCTCGAGCCTGCCCACTTCATCTTTCGATCCGGCAGTAACCTGGGCGTCGTAAATTTCGCGTCTTGCTGCGCGATCGATCCGTTTCGGTTGATGCTTTGGCTCGGGTTGGAATCGGAGTAGCTGCTGCCGGCGGGATCGATGGGATCCTCTCACTCGGTTCAGGAAGCGAGGGACGAGGAGGAGAGCCAAGATGGGGAGGACGACGAGGAGGAAGAGGACGAGGAGGAAGACGGGAATGCGGTGCTCAGTAGGAACGAATTGAGCAATACCCACCTGGTCAAGAAGGTGCTGGAGCAGGAGCCGGAGATGTTGCCGTGCTACGCGTCGGCGTCGCCGCTCTCTCCGCAGCTCTCCACCCTCGGGACGCCGCGGATGGGGCCGTCGATCAAGGTCTGGGACCCCTACAACGTCCTCGCGCCGCCGCCGCCGCCGCCGCCCCCGCCGGTGTTCTCCCGGAGCTTCTCCTCGAGCACGATGGAGGAGGACCGGGGCGCGGCCGCGACGGAGGTGTTCTTGATCAGCCACGGCGAGTGCGAGGCCGGCTTGAGGCCGGATTTGGTCGGCGGGCGGTGTGCCGCCGCGGGGCTTACGACCAATGGGAAGCGGCAGGCCAGGGCCTTGGCCGTGCTGCTGAATTCGCATGGTGTCCGGTTTGGCGCCGTATATTCTTCGCCGCTGGATCGAGCAAGGTCAATGGCAGCTTTGGTTTGCCAGGTAAAAATTGGATCATATATTGATGAGCCTTAAATTGGTTTGCTTGCTACTTTAACCGAGTTGGTTCTTTTTGTGCAATTAGAGAATGTGGATTAAAGTTGTGTTTGCTTCTTTGGAATCATGAAGTGTCAATTCTCAATTGTAGTAAATGTTGTCGAATTGGAAGCATCAAGAACTTGAATTTTGTTAGGATCGATAAAATGAGTTGGGGGAACTAAGCAGAATATACTAGCAATGAGAATGCAAACAACGTTGCTGATTACTGTTGCAAATTTTATGTGCTAACTCTTGATATTCAACTTGTGCAAGACAGTATTATATCAGTTTCGAGTCGGAAGCACCAAGCTTGACTGCTTGAAATGTGAGTTTTAACTCGGCTTGAAAATGACATGAGTTAGATTGCCACATATATGATGGGTCATATTGAGTGGATTGGATTTCCAGCATTAATTTAGATGGTGTATAAATAACTAATTATAGGAAGGGACCTTGTCTTCATTTGACCTATCAGAATATTCAGTTGCTTCAATTAGTGAGTGCCAATGAGCTTTGGTAGAACTGCAAATAGCCCTTCGTGATCCTAGTATATGGAGGAAGACCAAGCACAAGCATTTAGGACCCGTTGTCAAGTGATGCACGTCGAATTTTGCCTACACACATTCACATAGAATTGTTTACCACGCACCTTCGTGTAAGGGATAACTGGCTCTAATACCATATTAGAAAGCCCAACTCAAAAGTTTAAGTTGATAGGTGGAGAGAGACCACATGAATATAAAGAATACTTAGGACTCGTTGTCAAGCGATGTGGAATAATATTTCAACATGAAAGAAAGTAAATTTGAGCAGTTGGGTCAAGTTCATAGGCCCTAGAAACTGCTGAGTAGATATAAGAGGTGGATGAGAAGCATGACAGGGGTTGAGAGTCGTAGACAACATTTTCTTCATTAAGTCGGTGAGTAATTAAGCTAACCATGTCAAGATAATGTGGGCACCACCAAATTATGTCTAAGAAGCTTAGCTAGTGAGAAAATTTTGTGGTGGCTTGTCATCTGGTGAGTATCAGCAATCCCACATTACAAAGAAAGGGTCTTGTTGAAGCTGACCGACGCCAATGCAGTTTGCTGTCTTCTTTGGTTACGCCAACAAACATTTTGTAGACATCCCATACCCAGAGCTAGTGTCATATTTACTTAGTTGAGAGAATGTTATGTGATATAAGAATGTTTCCATCCTGTCTTTGACGTATATAATTTGAACTGACCACTCATTTTGTTAACGATTCTGTCTAGGAAATGAATTTTTCCTCAGAACAGATTCAGTTGTCAGATGCGCTTACAGAGATGAGCCAAGGTCAATGGGAGGGATGTCCTGTGTCAGAAGTATATACGCCTGAAATTTTGGGTGTAATGGAGAGACTTCAGCCTGATTTTTCTGCACCTGGTGGAGAGTCTCTTAGGGAGGTGGAGTTCCGAATGGTTCGCTTCTTAAATGGAACCGTGCTTGGTCTGCCTGAGAAGTTGCGCTCGGATTTCTCTATCCACAGTGCAAATGAGAACCATCGATTCTCCCACCAGAATGCATACGCTTCATCCAATTTTATAGGCGACCGAGATGGGACTTCCCTCCCATCGCCCCGCTCCGATTTGCTTCACAGACACAGGCAGGGATTGGTAAAGAAAAAATCTGGTAAGAGCAGGCTTCAGTATGTAAATACTACTGGAAATCATGATACCGAAGATGATAATTCTCCTCAGGAAGTGCATTCCCAGAACACACTGCATGATCTAAGTGAAAGGAGCTCTCTTTCCAGTATTTCCTCTTGTGTCGGTATATTTACGCATCCAACTGCGATAAAGTGTCTAATCACGGGGATTATGGGATGCAGTCCTCTAATGTCTCATAAGATCTATGTGGAAGATTCCTCGGTGACAGTCTTACAACATTCCTGGAAAACGGGGTGGCAGATAAAAAGATTAAATGACACCTCGCACCTGAGGCTCCTTTAGATGGAGAACTCAAGAGACACAAAGCTCAGTATCGAGAACATTGAGGATTGATTATCGAGTTAAACCCCACGACGTTCTGGTTTATGTTTGGATTTGTATGTTTGAGTGATTCTTTTTTCCTCTGCAAACACTTGCAATGATGTTGTAACCTATCATATATTTATTCCTCCATGTTCATGAACTCCGAGCAGAAAGAGAAACCAGAACAGTCGCCGGAGTTTGACCTTTTTGTATTTGCGATTCTTTGTAGGGTTCTTGTCAAAGAGTGACATCTGATAATCCAATGTCTGGAATTGTTGATCTAAAACTGACTGTGGGGCAGAAAGAATCATGTCCTGATTACATTTGGCATTGTATTCAATTTCTTATGTATGATCTGATTGAAGGTAAACTAGGAATCGACAGACAATTATTACTAGAAGTTAAAAGTTGATGGGAAATTCGAAGGAGAAGATTCCTATCAGTCTGTAGTTTCGCAAGAATGTTTCTGCACCCTACGTATGCACAAGCAAAGCAGCATGGGTTCACTCTATGTTCGCTTGCGATTTTAAGGTGAGTCGCGTGCTGCCTGTGGCATGACCAGAGAATTTAACTTTATTAGCTGAAGTGATTCGTTTCCGTTGAGCGTGGCAATGCAGTGGCTTGTGATCTCCCCAACACCGTCAATGAGTACTTCTTCCGAAAATTCTACTCAAGACTAGGCCTTTCAATCCCATCATCCGAAACTGGTTGCCCTTCTTAACGGCCTTAGAGCAGACGAGACTGTCCTGCAGCGCCTTGTTCTCGGCCATCAAGCCATTCAGATGCGACTTGAGGCCCCTAATGATTCCCCTCTTCTCTTCATTTCTTTTCACCAGCTCTGCTTGCTTCTGCAGGTTCTCCTCCATCAGCTTAGTGACCTGGAGCTTCAGCTCATTCCACTTCATCTCCCACCCTAAATGTGCAGTCCAGTGATCACCAATCACTTCCCAATCGGTCTCAGAACCGTGGATCCCAGGAGTGATTTCTTCTTTGGTGGGTATGTCAGGATGTTTTTCGTGAATTTCCCCACCAATTGGTTTTGTCAGATTCGGATTGGCACTGGTAGGTTCATCCAGGACTATCTCATCAGCCAAATCATCCAGGATATCGAAGCGGAAGTTGTCAAACTCCACATCAGGATCTATGACGGCAGACTCTGGTGGGGAATCAAGACTGTCCATTTTGGGGCTCTCAGAGACTCCCGACACATCCTCATTGTTGACGCCTTTGATGAGAATCTTGGGGTCGAAGGGGGATGTTGAAGTTCTTGCATTTTGGAGGTGACTGAACTTGGACCTCAACTGATCATGCCCCTCTGCTAGAGCGCAGTAAGACTTTCTCAGTTCTTCAAGGATATGAACGATTGGTGATCTATCACCATCATCTTCCACAAGTGCTCTAATGGCACCCACTTTTTTGTCCACATCTGCAATGAAAAATGGAATGATTTGAGTTCATAGAAACAATTCTAGTACCAAGTTTTTGTTCTTTTTTCTTCTTGTGCAGGTTTGTGTTGAAAAATTTGGAAGGACACAACAAGAATTGTTCAACTTGAAGATAGGAATATTGCTTGCTTCCATCTTCTACATCATAACCCAGATTTAGTATACAATGTTGAACCCTCACTAAGAAATTCATAGCTGCGTAGTAAACAGTGGAGTAGATTGAGATACATCCATGGAAGAACTAGAGCGCCAGAAATCATGACAAATCCTTATGAGAAAGAGGAGACGATATAATCTCCGGGAAGTGTTCATGCTTACTGGTTATACGAGCTTGAAATCGATATCGAAAGAGATCAAGGAGAACTTTGTCCGAATCAAGAACAAATGTGGCTTTAAGATGTCCAAAGTTCATACTCAGGGAAAATCAAGTTAGTTTTTTTTTCTTTTTTGTTTGCCAGAGACAGAAAAACAAATGTTAAAGAACAAGCCAGCACTTGGATTCCTTTCTGATCAATTGCAAATATACTGAGAAGGGAAATGAAGTCAGTCAACACACATCTAACATGTTGTACTTCTGTATCCTCAGCACGACCGCACAGTAAATCTAACGTCCTGCCTTCATCGAGATCGCAGGAGCTCTCCTGTTCGATTCCCAGTCTCCCTCTCTCTCCACACTCACCGATCAAACCACGTACCAAAGACATATGTTGCACATCGGATATCGACAAGCTGAGCATGCAAGCACGAGGTCCCCCGACACAACAGCAACGCAAAACACGCGCTCATGTAGAGAGAGAGAGAGAGAGAGAGAGAGAGAGAGAGATCTGACAGGAGAGAGTTTCCTGGAGCCACTGGGACTGGTGGGGCTTGGAGGTGAAATCTGCAAGTGCAACCCATGTACAGCAGAACTTCTCGTTGGCCATCGTTTGGGGATCACTCAGGAGGAACGAAGTTCGGACTGATTAACCAAAGATTCAAGAAGAAGGCTTGGAGACTCTGCTGAGAATCTCTCAGCAGGACAAGAACAAAAGAGGCACGTCAAGAATTTCCCCCAGAGCCCTCCTTAACGTCCCCCACCAGACAAGGCATTCCGAATTTCAAACTGCGGCCCCATTCAATTGCAGCCTAATTAATAGCCCATTCCTTTCATGGAAGTTTCAATTGCTCGTAGTCTCCGTTTACAAATCTTTCCCTAATTAAATTCTCTTCATAACAAGATGGTGACATTGCACTCAAGGTATTTTTGAGCAAACGTGTCGAGACCAAATTTTCGGTGCACCACCTAAGATTTGCGAATGGATTCTTAGCTGAAACTTAACTGGGCTCTCCTGCCCCATACCAATTCGCGACTTAGGTTTAAATTCTTAACATGCAAATGATTTTCAGTCAGGAGTTGCCACTAATTTATTTTTGGTGGGTCGATTAGAAATCCCAAGTAGATTTACTTTATTTCTACGAACCAGAAATTTGTGAGTTCGAGGACTTAATTACGCTAGATTTCTCTAACGCCCTTTCGGTACCTTTCTATTTTTTTCGAAAAATATTTTGCAGGCAGCTTGAATTAATTTTAATTCACTTCCCTAATATGTGAGGTTATCATACGTGTGCTCAAACCACCAATTTAACTTCCAAGTAAAGCAGTTAATAAATTGCAAGACTTACTTCATGACAATGAAAGCATCTGCAGTGTTAAATCAGAATTCACATCAACAGTCCTAGATATGATTTCTAATTAACACGCAATCACTCAATTTTTGTTTTCACTTATTTAATGAGAATCATGCAATGCATGCTACTAGTCTAACATGAAATGATATGACATGGCAACATGACCTAAACTACATTATAGGAGTAAAGTAATTTTTTTTTGTGTTTTCTTCATGAAATTCGAAATTAAAGAAATGCAAGAATTAAATGTGCAATCTAAACTAACCAAATGACCTAATTCTAATGACGAGCAATTTCTAACTAAATGAACCTAGCAACAATTACTAGATGACGGGCATTTTATGAACTTAATCATACATGACATGTTGATTGATTTTTTTGTATTTTTTATAAAAATTCGTAATTAAAAATGCTAAAATATAAAAATCTAACTAAAGTGACATATTATATATTTTAAGGTAGGAATAGACTACTCTGAATCCTATCTTAACTTAGAAAATTATCTCGTCATGCAATTTAATTCAAAAGATATTATCTAACCTAGATGCCATCTAAACATGCATTCTAACATAATTAGAAAGGGATCCAACTATTCTATCATGCAATTTTATCTAGGAAAATCAATATAATCTACATGATATGCAAATGCAATTTTTTTTGTATTTTTGGGATAAACAAAACAATTAAAAGATAAGCAATAAATCATCCACGGTCAGCAAACATATTATCCATTGTTCGAATTTGGAAACGATATCTAATCAAGCTTGATTATTTTGCTAATAAAATCGATAAATTGATCTTAAGCCTTAAAGATCAAAATATCAATTGTATTCCCGTGTGATTAATTATTCAATCTAAAGCCTTATAGATGGAATAAAAAATTGGCGTGCGGTCGGAAAGATACCGATCATTCAAATATGCACGTAAGATATTGAAAGGCATGTATTAGGCAATAAAATATCCAAATCAAATTTAGATAAGATAATTACCTAATTTCACAAATAATATTACCAAATTTAAACTGAATGGAATTCACTTAACAAGTGATCGGCGGTTTGTGGTGGTGCTCGGTAGCGTCAACGGTGATGGTTCACCGTTGATGATGCTCCGAGGTGGCTCGGCAACGGCGAGGAGTGTTGGTTCTCTCGACAAGGCAGTGAAGGGCGCCAAGGAAACGTTGACCAATGTCAAACTTTGCTAACTCCCAAACTCTTTGTCCGCATCATCCAAGTCTTGTGACCATGGTCTCTGATTTTCAAACTTTGACCCTCTAAACCCCACGATCAAAGTTTCCACTGGTCTTTCCTTGATGGCTCCATGTGTATCACGCCGTGTCCGTGTGTCGTGAAGTCAAGGAGGAGGACCACCTGCATAGGTGAGAGCGTGCTGTTGATGTGACTTGAAGAACAGGAGCACACCATGTACGTTTCTTCGCGTATCACTCACGAACAGTTACGACAGAAAGTGCACGGCGATCTTCAGCGAGGCAGCAACTTCTCAGCTTCGTAAGGCAGCACTGATTTGCAGCGAGGATTCTAATGACGGTGGTGCGGATCGGTGGAGGCACGGCCTTGAGTTGTTTCCCCTTTTATTTGCCTTTCTCCTCTTTTAAGTCTTTTCGAGAGATCATAGCCCAGAATATCTGTGTGGGCATGCCAGATGCCTCGGTGCCCCAATTTTCTCTGACATTATGCATGAGATGAGAACGCCATCTGCTCGTTGGACGTAGCCACCGAAAATTGGATAGATGAAGATGCTGGATGAGGACCACGAGCAACAGGGATTCAGATAGATGACGACCGGAGCTTGGTGGACACGGCTGCAGTCTTGGACAGGGAGCAAAACAACCGGCGAAACCAGATTGCCCAGGAATACGGGAAAAGGTTTGAGCTTGCTAGATGGATGCCGGGGATTGCTAAGCTGCGATGAGGGCTGCCGTTAAGTCACGGAGGAGCATCGGACGGGGCCTTGCCGGTGCCGCTAGAATCTCCTTTGACTGTTCTTCAGGTAAGCTGGCGAGAAAGCGAGGGGGTGGTGCGAGGCCACGGTAGCCGGGGGGAGATTACTTCCTTTTTCCTCTTCTCAAGCGTGTTCTTCTCCTCTCTGTTCAGGGTGTTCAACCCAAGACCACTCCTTATACTCTCACTAACGATTTTGCTGTGGTGGCCATGAATCTCTCTCTTTTCACGTATGTGTTCCATGCATTGTCGGGTTTTTTCACTGTGAGGATCTAATTGTCCCCCTCTTGTGTGGCCGTATATTCAATGTGTGGCCTCCCTCCAAAACCCTAAGCGAATAAATCTATTTATAGGCCACCGATTAGGTTTTTAATTTTTCCAAACTGATATCCACGAAGATTCTTTTTTTTTTCAAACACAATATTCATTTTGCCGAATGCAATATTTGTTTTTCCACTTCCTCTATTTGAATTAATCATATCCTGGAAAATTTTCAAATTCCTATTTTCACGAGATGACATTTGATCATTAAAAGAAAAAATAGGCTTGGGTCAATTTGCTTACTTTATGGGCTTAATCTGGCCTGTGTGGTTAAAGCTCAAAACCATTAATTCGAATCCATCCGTCACCGGTCCAAATACAAAACATGTAAATTAAAAATAAATGCACATACATCTAATGCTATGCAATTAATATTTTTTCGAGGATAAAATTAATCTCTAATTTTCTATGTAATAAATAAATGACCAGATCCCCAAAATTTTGGTGTTAACAAAACATAGTCGTCCCTCGTAAATTATATATGTTCTCGATTCATATTCTATTCAATTTCGATATACAACGTGCTTATTTGGACGAATTCCTAAAGTACTGAATCATATAATAATCCATATTTAGCGTTGAATCTATCGACTCGACATATATCTTTCTCCTTTATCCATTCATAGTTTTACAGAACTTTACCACTTTGGTTATGTATTTTCTTGTCATATTTCATCATGTATTTTATATTTGTTAAAACCTCACCAAAGTCCCTATCTCTACTATCCATTAGGAATGATAGCACAAATGATCCCTGCATTTTTTTATCTCTAAACTTTTAAATTATACATTATGGTATTTGAACTTTGATGGAACAAGAACAATATAAGTGCTATAACTTTTATACACCTTTCACTTGAATGACATAACCCTTTTTTTCAATCACTTGAGTACTATATTAGTAAAAAAATTGATCACTTCAATGTCATCGGAAACTACTGAGTAGCCACCCTTCCAATATGGAAGGGGGAGGTGGGGGTTCGAATCCCCACCTTCTCAGGGGAGGTGTGGTAGGGACAAATTAGTTTCAAGAGTGGGTTTCGACTCCCATGCCCTACAATGAGATAGGCTAAAAGTCTAAGAGTGAGAGTTAGAATAGGAGTAAAGTAGGACCGACAAAAAAAAAAAATCATCGGATATTTATGTGGCGAAAAATCTGATGTGACATTAATTTATTATAAATTGACCGACGTGGCTCACCAGATAAATCCAATAAGCAAAAACCATAGGAAACGTGGTCATTTTGGCTCAATCATTGGAGAGAGAGGGAAAAAAAAAAACGTAAACTTAACAAAGCAGCCATGGGAGAACAAGAGAACCGAGCAGCCAAGGAAGCACAAATGTTAGTTGATGTGCGCTCGTCTCTCTATGGAATACCATGCCTTCTCATAGCTCAAGAGAGAAGCAGTCGGCCTCACATGCTCCTCTCTTCTTCTCAAAACTTCCCCTTTTTATATTAAAGCTCCATTTCCAAATCGTCGAAACCCTAATTCCCTAATTTTTGGCAAAATAACCCTTTAAGTCATTTGGGCAATAGAGAGAATATCATTAATACCACAAAAATTCCCAAGTTAGTACACATATAACAAATATATTCCAAACTAATTTTTTCACCAAAAAAAAACTTTAAATTGGTATTTTTTTTGGTCTGATTCAAATTGGTATACCTATTAATAAAAATCTCAAACTGATTCACTTATGATAAATTTATCATTTGTTAGTTTCCGTTAAATTTTACTAGTCAAATTACTGAGTTAGATGACATGTAATAATTGATTGGTGTGTTAATTTGGGATTTTACCTTCCATTTATAATAAGAATATCTATTTTGTAATTTTTCGGTGATATTAATGCAATTTAACGAAAAGTATATTATTACAAACATCAGTTTGAGGTTTTTAGAGGTTCAAAAATTAGTTTTTGGTAAATTTGTAACAATTGTACCAATTTGAATTTTTTCATGATTAAAAAATTAATGTTGGATAAATTTGTTACAAATGTATGAGTTTGGAGTTTTTCATGGTCGAAAAATTAGTTTGAGGTAAATTTGTCGCATAGGTACCAATTTAGAATTTTTCGTAATATTAACCCAAAGAATAAGAAGTGGAAAACAATGATTTTGTTCTCTTGTTGAAAGTCCTTCTCCGATTGTCTGTGAATATGATTTCCAGAATCGAACACCTGATCGAACTGACAAGTGTGGCTTCGATACTTCTCGTTCGTCCACTGCTTCGTCTTCTCACTTAAAGGCAAACTGAAGAATGAGTTTTTCGCCCAATGTCTTGGATTGCGCACGACGAAGCCAAGCGAGTTGGAAACTCGGATTGCCTTGGACTAATCGGGAGAGCTACAGAGCTCGGCAAGCTCGACTCGCTCTGATGTCACTGCGGCCATTCCATCGCCATCGCGAAAGCAACAGATTTATAGTGAATGGATCGACGAAGAGAGAGAGAGAGAGAGAGAGAGAGAGAGAGAGAGAGGGCCGTGTGTTTTGGTTTCCTCTTCATCCCAGGTCACCAGCGAAGAAGATGAACATGAAGACGATGAGAAGGAGAAGAGACGATGTGGCACGTCGAACTCAAAATTTGGACTTGAAATTTGTTTCATTTTCCACTTTGGACATGAAATTCTTTTTAAAAAGCCACATTATACCCAAAATTTATTCTTAAAGGTCACGTAAGACAAATCGCCAAAATAGATAATCAAGTGAACAACTTTTCGCCGGTATGGCATTCAAGTGATCGAAAAAAAAAAAAAAAAAGAATTATGACATTCAAATGAGCGCAGTACGAAAATTATGACAATTGTGATGTACTTATCTCGAATTTTGACCTAATGTCCAATGTTATTCCTACTCTTTTAATTTGTGCAATGTGCCTCTTGAACTATTAGTAAATGTTTATTATAATCCCAAAACTATATGAAAATATTTAAAATTTAAGGGACCATATTAAACATTGAATCAAAATTCAAGAAACGCATTAAAGAAATTAAAAATCCAAGGATAACATTGCACATTAGACCAAAGTTGAAGCACCACATCGAACAATCTAAAAATGTAATCACGAACCAAAATTCATGGATTATTTGTTATTTTCTTCATCAATTATACAAATCCATGGGACAAAGTGTTAGACAATTCCATTAAATTTCACCAATTGTGCTTCATTCTTAAAATAAATAAGTACATTAGAAATCCTAAAATTTATTACAAATATATAATTGAGTTCTAAAATTTTCAAAAAATACAATTAAATCCTAAAACTTATCACAAAAGTACAATCAAGTCCTAAAATTTTCAAAATGTGCAATCAAATTCTAAAACTATCGAAAAGTGCTATCAAATAAATGACTTGTTTTGATCGATTTGACAAGTTTTAAAACTTAATTATACTTTCTAAAAATTTTAGAACTCAATTGTACTTCCGCAATAAATTTTAGGATTTAATTGTACTTTTGGAGAGTTTTATGACTAAATTACACTTTTTTAATAAGTTTTAGGACTTCCAATACAGTTATCACTTCTTAAAATTTACCTTTGTGGGTAGACAGTCGTGTAATTATTTCAAGTATTTCAACCGATTTCAAGAACAGTAGGAGTCCTACTGATCAGAAAGCAAGAAATGGCTCTCTTTCTCCCTTGTCGCCTTTGCCCACTTGTAGCTTGTTGTCCTCCACCGTGGCCTCATCAAGACCGGCGTCACTGGCTCGCCGCCTTGTAGAGGTGATCAACGGGCCTTTCAGGCTCAAAAGGAAAATGGGTGGGCTTGAACAATTTCTTTGTATGGGAAAAGTCCAACCAAACATGTACATTTAAAGATAAATTCTATTTTACAAGTGCATTCGGTAATAATGGTGTACAAAAGAATCGGGAACCATCCGAACTACCCGAAACAGAATCAGACCGATTCTAGATCTAGAGCTACCCACCCACCCACCCATCCAAACTAAATCGATAATATACAAATACAAATCTAATTTTTAAGAAAAATTTTCGACCAAAAGAAATTTAAAAAAATGAAAATCCTAAAATCTCTAATCTGAAACTCAACATCCATTAACTAAGTGCCCGTCTTGTCTCACTCTCATCTCGTATGAGTCTTCTCTCTATTTCTCACTCACGGCCTTGACTCTCAAGTTCAATGCCCATCAACGTCAGCTCTCAATTTTTAATGTGAACCCAATCCATTTACTAATCCTTTAATTAAGAATAGGGAAGTTCTTTATTTTTTACTTTATTTTGGTTTGTTGGAAAATGTTGCATTGAATGTGTGAAGTTTGATGGAATCAGTTCCTTGGACCCACCCGGTCACAACCTGATTCTCAAGTGAATTCATGGAATCAACGGGCGGTTCTCAATTCTAGGATGGAAACCGCTCTCCTAGACCATACTCATCCCTATTTGGCAATATATTAAATCGACTTGTCGACACATCTAACGATCAGTCTTCACCACCACCTCCGCCGCCTCCATCTTGGCTGCCGCTCCGCTCATCTCTTCCCCCTCCCTCTCTATAACCCGTTGCCATTCCCATCCAGACAACGCCCATCATCCCATATTCAAGCGCAGGTGTTCGTGCCATGCTCAAGGCTATTTCCCGGGGAAGTGGCTCTTGAACTTTCCGTGCATCGTACACCCATGAAATTGGAACCTCAATCATAAACAAAAATTCCGAATCCATGAACCGTGAATTAAAAATTAAATCAAAATGCAACATCCGATGAGAGTCAAGCTTCAAGGGCAGAATTATACTAAAGCTGAATTTGAAAATTCAAAACTAACGAAAATACGAAAGTTTTCCGATCCAAGGAAGCTGGACGAAAGAATTACCGAAAAATGAAATGCTATGGAATAAGATGCGATCCTCACAAAAGCTTTTCCCGAAGCGTCGGAGACACGATTGCGTACCTTGATCAGAATCATTCGCAATTTAAGCCAAAAAAATCTTGACATTATATGATAAATCTTGACATTCCTTGAGTGAGATTAATTATTCGTAATTAATTCCTTCAATATCGTGGAAATATTACGTCAAAAATGTTCTGGCTCTGTAAATTAGGTGTAGATTTTATTCTCGTTTCACTTCTTTTTTTTGAATTTTCTTCAACTTTTTAGAGCTCGGAACCATCTTTTAGAGGGAAAAAGAAAACCAGAAATTTCTATTATTTTAACAGAGAACTAGAATAGCATTTTCATTTCACGAGCCGAACAAATCGTCCGCTTAATTAAATTAATCGAGGTCGGCTTGCTTGTTGGCGTCTTCTGATGAAACGGGGAGACAATCAAATGTGCGACTATCAAAAAGGAAAAGGCCGATCATTAAAGAGGAATTAATGCGATTCGAATTCGACATAAATCACGTTGCCGGATTAATTTTAAGGGTCATGCCCGGAGCGCCGTTAGATCGAGCCCTAAGCTCCCGTGATTTTGGTCAGAAGTGTGAAACGGAGGGTCGATATCGATTTGATTATTCCAAAAACATAGGGAGGAATATGCCATTGGGCTCTTCTCCAAAGACTCGCCTTTCTTTTAATATTTAAACGCACTATGGTTATCGACCCTTTAATCCCGCGCAAATCACGGTTTTACCCCCCGTGGAGATGCACGTTTATCGTAAGCAATTAGGTAATATGCTTGAATCATTCCACCTCTTTTTCATCGTTATTCGTTACCACCTTTCTACAAACATCTCAATTAGGTAAGCATATCATAAGTTCTAAAATTTATATAAAAGGTATAATTGATTCCTAAAACTTTCAAAAAAGTGAAATTAAATCTTAAGATTTCATAGAATCTGTACGATCAAGTTGACTTTTCTTCAATTTGGTTAAAGAAAATGCTGACATGTCTTTTTCTCTCCTTTTTACACGTGGTGTCGATATGGCATCCCCACCATATGAAAGAAAATTGAGATCTTTTTAAAATAAAAAAGGATAAAAAAAATACTATAAAGAGGGGTGAAAAGTGAAAACAATTAGTTCATCAAAATCAAAGGTTGTTTTTTTTTGTTTTCTTCAGCTCTTTAACTAAATAAATTTGCATCGTTATGATCATTCATCAATCAAATGTTAAGTAAACAATTATCGTTAGTCTTCTTCAGTTAAATGTTAAATAAAACTAACTCCTTTCAAAAAGTTCATCTTCTAGTTTTGTTAACTAGATCTAATTATTTGTTGTTAAAAATTCTTATTTGCATAGAAGATATGAGCTTACTATTCATCTTCTTCTTTCGTTTTTCATTTAAGTTCATCGGTTACATACCTAAGTTGTTGGGAGCATTGACCGCATGTGCGCGCGGGCACAGATGAGGAGAGATAGAGAGGGGGGGCTTACCATGGGAGCAATATAGAGGTAACGGCAGTGATTTGGAGGCGGTAACTAGCAGAAATGCTCAAGCTTGAAAAAGCCTTGAAGCTAAGGTAGCGATGGCCGAGTTCAATGAAACTCGAGCAGCTATGACAAATAGCTCAAAGAGAAGTATTCCATAATTGTTTAAGAAGAACCGAAAAAACTCTTTTATTTTAACACCGAACTAGAATATCATTTCAATTTAATGAGCCAAATAAATGGCTTGCCTAATTAACCGAGCTTAGCTTGATTGTTCGTGTCTTTTGATTAAATGAAACAGAGAAAATCAACGTGTTGAATTTCCAAAAAAAGAAAAAAAAATTCGACCATTAAAAGAATAGCTATAGAGATCGAATGTTTGATTTGAATTCAAATTCAATTTAAGTAATCTCAGGGGTCACGTCCATACCATTTTTTTTTTTTGTCAGTCCTACTCTAATCCTACTCTAACACTCACCCTCAGACTTTTGTCCTGCCTCCTTGCAGAGCATGGGAGTGGAAACCCACTCCTAAAATGAAATCGTCCCCACCCCAATCCCCCCTGAGAAGGTAGGGAAGGGGGAATTAGAACCCCCCACCTCCCCTTTCCAAATAGGAAGGGTGGCCACTGAGGCGAACCCCCAGTGGTTACGTCCATACCAATTGTCAAGCCTAAACTCCATGATTTGGTGAAAGTTTGTAATGGACGGTCAATATGGATTTATTTTTCCAATAACATAGGCAGGAATAAGCCTTTAGGACTCTTCCCCATAGTTTCGTCTTTCTTTTAATAATTTTTATATACCATAGTTGACGACCCTTTTCCCTCGCTTTAATCACGGTTTTACCCCTCGCTGGCACGCACTTTTATCGTAAGCAATTAGGTAATATGCAAATTGGCTTGAACGGCACCCTTTTCATCATGACCACGTTACTAAGAAGATATTAATTAGGTAGTACGCGTGGGCTTTCTTTTAATCCAATTAGAAAAAGAGCAAAAGTTACCAAACAGTCTAATATTTATCGTAAAAGTATAATCGATTCCTAAAAAAAAGTACCAAACGGCTTACCATGATTACGCCGAAGAGGACACGACGGCGATTCAGAGGCAACAACGAGCAAAAAAGCTCAAGCTTCATCGAGCTTGAAGAACCTTGGAAGCTGAGGAGACCATGGTCGAGCTGGATGAAACTCGAGCAGCCATGACCGTGAGCTCATAGAGCTCTAGCAGCTATGGCCAAGCTTCACTAAACTCGAGTAGATACTGCCACGAGCATCTCTTGGCATTCTCGTATATCATGCTCTACACGAGAAAATATTTCGCCTATTCCTCATATCACGTAGCAATGACATAGTTAAAAAGCAAGATAATTTAGAACTTAAATTTAAAATCAATGGAGATGCACATCACATGAGCTAAATGGGGAATATCACACCAACCATGTAACCACTAACCATATCCATATATTCGAACCCCTGAGAATTAGTTAGTCCATAATAAGAGTGATCAGTTTTAGAGTAGGTCGATTCCTAGTACGTAGAATTGAGAACCAGCCCACCCAATCAATTAGGATTTTTTTTTCTTCTTTTTGGTTTCTTCTATTCCTTACAAGTGGGATCTTCCCAACATTAAAAGAAAAATTACTAATTTGAGCTTACTTCAAAGTAAAATAAATTTTAAAAATATTTAGGCTCCATTTGTTTCATGAAAAATAACTTCTAGAAAAATATTTTCCGGATTTTCCGACATTTGTTTCACAAAAAATGAATTAGTCACGAAAAATGTTTTCTACTATAAGAAAAAACACCTTTAAAAGTGGGAGAAATATTTTTCACTTTTGAAAAGTGGAAAAAATTTTACATGACTTCTTCTACCTCACTTTCTTTCACCAAACATATTTTCATTTTAGTTTTATGTTTTCCTTTTCTTTTTTAAAAATTCAGTTTTAATTTTTCTTTTCTTTTCTTTCCTTCTCTTCTTCTTCTTTGGCCTTGGCTGATCGCCGGCCATGATGGTAGCCAGCAACCAACCATTGGGGAGCTCGGCTTCAATCGGCCATAAGCCAGGTCAGTGAGGCTCGAGCTTGATTTGGCCGCCGCCATGGCCGGCCACTAGCTCAAGTTGAAGAAGAAGAGAATTAAAGAAAAAAGACAAAAAAGGAAAAAGGAAAGGAAAAAATTAAAAAATTAAAAATGAGTGCATGCAAGAAAAGATTTTCTTATCGAATGACAACAAACATTTTCTAGTTCATTTTCAAATTTTAGCCAAACATTGGAAAATTTGATTATTTTTCTAAAAAGTAGCTTCCTCGAAAATAATTTCTAGAAATATTACATTTTCTACGAAATGAATGGAAACCTAAAAAATTTTGGCAAATTCTTTAGTCCGGTTCCGTATAAGTAATCGGAATCAGAGATCGGACTGGCCCCAAAATAGTCAGTTTGGTCCGGTCCGGTTCGCTTGCTGGAATTGAACCGGGACGGACGCAGACGCCCCAGGGCCCAAGTCCGTAAATACTCTTTCCATTTTTCCTTTTCTTTTTTATTCTTCCCAGCTTGCGTTGACCGACGGGAGGGGGCAGGCCTCCGGGGAGAGTGGCAACACCGCAAATAACGCGAGAACCGAGGGCCGATGCCCAGGGGGGGCCCCTCCCCGTGGTAGACATCACGCGAGGGTTTCGCCCAATAAAATCGCCACCCCCTTCGCCCCCTTCACTGTCTTTCTCTCTCTAACACAGAAAAGGCCTCCTCCTCGCGAGAGATTGTTGGAAACGAAGAACCTTCATTTCCCTCAATCTCTCTAGCTCCTTCTCTCTCTAGCGCAGAGCGTTCCGCAGATCTCATCCATGGCGTTCGCCGACGGCTCCAGCTCGCGGCAGTCGCTGATCCCCAGCTTCCTCTACGCCTCCTCCGCCTCCTCCTCCAGGTCCCTCTACCTCGAGAAGATGCTCAGCTCCGGCTCCTCCGGCCCTCGCGCCTCCTCCCCCGCCGCGGCGGCGTCCCCGGCGGCGGCGGCGGCGGATCGGAGCGGCTTCCTGATCCCGGCGCCCCAGGAGCCGTCGAAGAAGATCGCGATGTACTCCCCGGAGTTCTACGCCGCCTGCACCTTCGGCGGCATCCTCAGCTGCGGCCTCACTCACATGGCCGTCACCCCGCTCGACCTCGTCAAGTGTAATATGCAGGTCTGGAGCTCCGACTTCTTCGGGGGGGAGATCTCGCCGCGTTTCCGGGATCTTCCTCTCCTTTCGTTTCCTCCTTTGTTTGCGCGCGCGTGTCGTGATCTGATTCGTCTGGGAGACTAGATCCTTCGCTTTCGTGTTCGTCAGATGTCTTGTGCGTACGCGTGTATCGGTAGCTGTTTAACTGATCTTTCGTTAGTTCGATTGTATCTCTGATTCTAATCGCGTAAGACTTTGGAAGGATTGCGGCTGGCGTTGTTTGATTGTGCCTTATGCTATTCGCTGCTGTATTTCTGGTCCGCTCGCGTAGAAAAGGCGGTCATATATGCATAGAGAGCTCGGATTTTGCTTAACTCGTGTATGTTGGTGCCTTGAGCGCGTTCGGTGATTACTCGGGCCTGCGCATATTAGATCTGGCCGTGTATAGAGTATCTATGGATGTGACGGGATGCGATTTTTGTTTCCTTCTTGTGCTTTTGAGAATTTGGCCGAGTATTGACTGTTCTTATGTAGATTTACGGTTTGAATTGCTTTTCCAAGAAGGTGGATGTTCATTTTGGTGTTGAAATGTAGTAATTGACATCTTATGAATCGTGTCTTGTGATGTTTCAGATCGACCCTGCAAAATACAAGAGCATTTCATCTGGTTTTGGAATTCTGCTAAAAGAGCAGGGCGTCAAGGGATTTTTCAGGGGCTGGGTGCCCACTCTGCTTGGTTACAGTGCCCAAGGTGCCTGCAAGTTTGGCTTCTACGAGTTCTTCAAGAAATATTACTCTGACATTGCTGGACCTGAGTTTGCCACCAAGTACAAGACATTGATCTACCTAGCCGGCTCTGCATCTGCTGAGGTCATAGCCGATGTTGCCCTTTGCCCCTTCGAAGCAGTGAAGGTCAGAGTGCAAACTCAGCCTGGATTTGCAAGAGGTCTGTCAGATGGAATGCCCAAGTTTGTAAAATCTGAGGGCGCTCTTGGGTATGTGTCCAACACATGCATTATTTTGTTGTTTCAACCAAGTCATAGTCTTGTTTGTGTTGTAACTTGTGTTGTAACTTTCTGCTGCCTATTAATGCAGGTTATACAAGGGCCTTGTTCCTCTCTGGGGTCGTCAAATACCATGTAAGTTTGGCAAATTACCACTGTTTTTCTTAAGATATATAGTTCTACCAAAAGTATATTCACGATATTATCCTCCTCATATTCAATTTCAAAGAGAGCTGTTTTTGTTTGCTTGTTTTACCACAACATTTGGAGAAGTAAATAAACCACAACAGCGGCCCCATGCTTGTGGAGTTTTCTACCAATATATACATTTAGTGGTCCATTGAAGCCACCCATTACTGAAGTTGATCTTCTTGCAGTGGCTATTTACTTCTCCTTTTTTCTGCTTTGATATCGTATAAAGCTCATCACATTTGGGGATCTCGCTTGATACTTACTCATGTTTTACTTCTCATGGCGTTAGGTCTTCAAATTTGTTGACTCTTGCATGCAATAACAAACTTTCTTTATGATGCTTGAGAACTTGTCAACATCACTTGTACCTTATGAATAAGTAATGTCTGCAATCATGTCCCTGGCAAATAGCTTAAGCTGGCAAAGCATTTAAGGGCCTGTCTGCAATCACGTCCCCTTCCAATTTGTTGACTCTTGCACTTTGACTCTTTTTTTTCCCTTTAAAATCCAAAAGTTTTGAAACTTTCACAACACTCCAATGTTGACACTTGGATTCACGAACAATTTTTTTCATAATTTTCTGAAATTTGAATACTATTTTAGATTTTGGTAGGCTTTTTGCTTTTATTCAGATTCAAACATATAGGCCCTAAGATAGTTTGGCTTGGGACTTTCTGTGCAGTTGTGCGGATCAGTCCCCTCATCTACTTATTTACTAGCTATTGCATAGGCTGGCTTCTCTTCCATTTTGAAATTTTAACAGCACTATCTGCAGGAACTTAATTAACTAACATGCATTTTCTTGCAGATACCATGATGAAGTTTGCATCTTTTGAGTACATTGTTGAGATGATCTACAAATACGCCATTCCCCAACCAAAAGATCAGTGCAGTAAAGGTTTGCAGCTTGGTGTCAGTTTCGCTGGTGGTTATGTGGCAGGTGTTTTCTGTGCCATCGTGTCTCATCCTGCCGACAATCTTGTCTCTTTCCTCAACAATGCTAAGGGAGCAACCGTCGGTGATGTGAGTGCTCCACTTGCTGAACTTCCCTGTCATTCATCTCTTGGCTTGGATCTGATATCTGCTTTACTGACTACTGTTTGTTTTCTCATTGTGCAGGCTGTGAACAAACTAGGTCTGTGGGGTCTCTTCACCCGTGGTCTTCCTCTCCGTATAGTCATGATTGGTACTCTTACTGGAGCCCAATGGGGTATCTACGACGCATTCAAAGTCTTTGTGGGACTGTAAGTTTTCTCCATAAATTTCAAGTCTCTTAAACTTAGTCTCTCCATATATTGTTCAAATACTAATGGCAACTTATTACTAATTCTAGGCCAACAACGGGTGGTGTCACTCCGGCTCCTGCCCCTGCTACTGAGCTTGCCAAGGTTTAGAACATCTTAGTGACCGAGGGACCGGCATTTGTCTCAGACATCAAGACTCATCTGCATTGGGAAGTAATAATAGTAGATTTGCTGGAGCTGGTTCAATGGCTCTCGAAGTGATTTGACTATTCTTTCGTATTCGGAACTCAAGTGTTCAATTTTTACTCAACTGATTTTTCTTTTGGGGAGGATGGCTAGGTCCTGTCCTTGGATCTCTATTAAATCTTTTTGTAGCTAGGTCGCATGTTTTAAAGTTCGGTTGAAACTAAGATTTTGAATCCCCCCCCCCATTAAGGGTGACAGAGGCATGGAAACTAAATAAACAGACAGTTTGGGGGCCATAGCATGAGGTATACTTTTGGAGACTCGAGATCTTTCCATCTTATATTAACCATCCTCTGTCATTTATTTTTCTTGCTATCTCTTTGCCTTATTCATCTAAAACCGTGCTGTTATTTCGATTTCAATGCCACTAACTATCCTTCACTCCCTGAACTCTGCTGAGCTAAAAAAATTATGTAAGTCTCGATCGTTGTTGCATATGACCTACTGCTTGAATGGATCGGCCCTTTGGCGAGGACTATATATTTCCCCGATGCCTTTTACTTTTTGGCTATATTGCTTACATGCTCTTTGAGGGTACCTCCGGTTTTTATCCCCGGAGCATTGCGAAATTGGTAGTACTGCGGTGAGCCTTATTCAGTGACGAATTTGTCGTCCGCAAACCATGGGTTCCGGTTCATAGCTTGGGAGTATTTTTCAGTGTTTCATGATGCGTTGCCAGCGATGATGTCGTGAATTGGTCTAGCGGAATATGCAATAAGCTTTCCTCATATGAGGACCAGCAAAATTTGGCGTTAAAATAAGTGGATCGGCGAACTTAAAAGCGACGCATTATCGTACTAATGATAAAAGTTTCGCTACCAAAGGATGGAGCTAGTGTCTAATTTCAGCTCATGTGCGTTCCACTGAGTAGTCCAGTTAGACAGTGTCTTTTTCACAACCGGCTATAACAAGAACTAAAATTATGCAAAGAGGTGGCTGGTTTAACAAAATTACTTAATAGTGGTGGAGAGAGTTGACAAGGATCTTCCGGTGCGCTACGAGATTATTCCTCCAACATTCCTCCCACAGTAGATTCAGTGTGCTTGGAATCAATGCTGAAGACACCGAACCTTCCACTTTTGTTTTGCTTGGAATAAATCCATCATTCTATCCCTCTCTTTTCAGCTAGTTTTGCGGTTTTAACCCTTGAGTCAGATTCGTGGTCGGCAATTTTTTCTTGTGCTGGTGTGGAATATAAATTGCTAAATCCCCTCAGCAGGCAAATCGCGCGTATACCTTATCTCAAGTTCATCCCCAAAACTCAGAAGGCTCATTCACCAGCACAACTAAAGATCTCATCCGTAATTATTAAATGGAAAATGATGTTCAAATAGATCTTAGTACCACAATATAGGTAGCCACAGGATACCCACAAAAACCATCACTCATATTCAATAAATATTAAAAAGAAAAAACCCCACTTGAACTCCAGAACGCTAAAATTACAGAGAAGTAACCAAAGAATAAGTTTATTGACGCTATAATACAATATCTCCGCTGATACCTGTCCTCTGTTATTACTTAAACAGATGAATTCCCGGGACTCGGACCATCTTAAACAGTCATCAAGCAACGTTGATCGTGAAGGAAACATACGGATGAGAATCCGCGTCACCTCCCAGCCCGGCCATCCCTCCTGCATCTTCTTCAGGTTTCCAGTATGCACTGTAATAAATAAGACAGATGGGATCGATGAGTCCAGAATCATTTATTCAGGAAAAGCTGCATGTTTAGCACTTAATAACCTAATATGAAACCATGTTTTGCGGAAAAAGATGGATAATGTGCGACTAATTAGATGTTGAGACCAAACATCGGCCAGTGACTGTGCAAGCACCTGTGTGTGTGCGTGCGTGCGTGCATGTGAGAGAGAGAGAGAGAGAGATCAAGCTCGCAGTTACATCATCTTCTTTACAGAATCTTCTTTACAGATCTGATCAAACAAATTTATACACATCATCAGATGAAAAGGATAACAAAAAGATTTCCCCCAGAAGTTACAGAAATAGCCTGCCTTTGTGGCCTTTTTGCTTGTGGTTGCTCTTCAAATGATTCAAACTCATGGTCACAGATGCAAGGCATGGAGAGAGAGAGAGAGAGAGAGGGGGGGAGAAGGTGGAGAAGAACATACGGACACCAACAGAAGTAACAGAAATTGACAAAGCAGCATCAGCTATGACAAGTGAAGACCTAGAAATTTGAGTTTAGGGGAAGAAAGTTAAAAAGTTCGCCTACAATCAACAAATTCTGGCAGAAGTGGGGTGCCATGTCCATTACCAAGGTCCACAAATTGATTAGCAAGATCAAAATTCCACAGAAAATTGCTCTTGGAAGCAGTTTTATAGTGACTCCCACATTAAGGTGAAAAGAGGGAAACTCATATAGGTCTTGCCAGAAGTCAATTGTGAATAGCACCACAATCACTTCAGCCTAAACTTTACAGACCAGCAGTATGATATCCATCATTGACGATGCAATAGTCCACACTTTTCTTTTTTAGCCATGAATGCAGTCTACGCTTTTGATCATAGCAAAGGCTAGGCACTAGATTTCATCGGCCAAAGTACTCGAAGGAAACATGATACAATAGGAATTTAATCATGTGTCTGAAATTAAGTAAAGCTTTGATGTTTGACTTGCCTGTGTGTATTGTCGCACAAGCCTTCAAGAATTGAACGCACTTTTTTCTCACCTTTCACTGATGGAGCAAGAACACATGCCTGAAACCACAAAAAACATTACACTAAATAAGTCAACTATAAATGAAGAAAGAAATAGCACTAAGGGACAGAGTATGGCATCAAGCTCACCAAGAAAGATGGCGGCAAACCGTATCGCAAAATACTCTCTGCAAAGACACGTACAGCACAAAAGTGCATCCACGAACTGAAAACCTACAGTTAAGCAACCCACAGAATAACAAGCATGCCGAAGCAAAATAGAGCAACTATAATAGTTCAATGCACTCGTTATTGCAATTAACAGACAAATACGAAAGCAACATAATGTAATTTCTGCAACATAAACGAGAAAAGAAAAGGAATCAAGAGATGCTTTATCATTATTGTCACGGTAAAGGTCCAATGCTACTTCCCTCAATATAGAGGGCATATAACACTGGTAACCTCTCATCACTCACTTTTCAAGCAAATACTGAATGATAATGACTGTAAGAAATCTCCAATCAGGAACCTCATCCAGAACTCATAAGTTATCTCATTAGAGTTATCAGTCTATGTGCCTACCCAGGCTTTAATAGTGCACAAGGAGATAACCACAGCCTGATGCTTTGCATGATGGACGGCAGATATACATCACCTTTCAAGATTAGCATCCTAGGGTCAAGATCAAGATTAACAAAAAAGATACCTCTCCATAACTGGTATAGCACCATTGCAAAAGAGAATTTCTAAAATTCTCTTGATCCCGCATCAACCTCTCCAACTCTTGCTTCCTGCCCTCTTGTGCCTCTGAATTGTATTCGAAGTCACGAATCTACATGGCAACCAAAAACTATCAATTAGATCTCCGATCCACACAGACAATTTGGATATCTTTGTTAAATGTACCTAAATGCTTTGGAAGAACAAAGCATGACTAGAATACAACAATCTTTAGCTGAAAGAAATTACAAAAAGTAATACAAAAAAATTCTCGAAATATGCAAGTTGAGGCCAGCTGTTGTTGAGTTTTGTCACTTTTTAGTACTCATGCATCAGGAAAAGCCAGTGCAACTAATTGGGAGGCACACCTGAAAACCTCTGTCCCGAGCACTTGTCCGAAAGTTATCAGCAACTCGGTTAAAGAGCGTTACAGTGTAAAGAGCATATTCGTTATCCTCATGTAACTGCTTTGAGGATCTGGGGACCTGACAGAATAGAAAATTAGTAAGACATGGCAAGAAGAAAGTAGGCCAGAAAGTTGTAGATACTATCCTGGCAACACATCATATGCAACAAAGGTAGCACTCATTATAATAGCAAGGCAGTGCCAACGGTCATGAAAATAGCACATGGAGTGAGGATGTAGAGATAAAAGAAACACTTACCACATAGCTTGTCAAAGTTTCATAGCTTGACAACCAATCCTTCTGTGAATATTTAGGTACTACTGCGAGGAGAGTTGTCAGGTTTTCTGAAATGACAATATCCTCAGGTTTGACCAGATTTGAAAGATCACGGACAGCTAAGCTGAAGTATAGAGAGAAGTAACCAAGCAATGAGTAATAAAAACACTCTTGCCGTAGCTCAATCAGAACCGGTATAGTAGTTTTACCTTCCACTCTGCTTTCTGTTGATAGCATTCAGCTGACTTCGCACATTGTTATACTCAGCAACACGAACCTAAAATACAAGATCAATACATGCCTCAATTTGAAAAAGATTCGATGAACTAACAGGCAATGGTCATAAGAGTATGTATGAGCTTTGCACGGAAGAGGTGCTCAATTTGATGTCTAATAACATATACTTGCTAAGCTGAACTCTTGCAGCAACAACAACATCACCATCATCATCAACCGACAAAGCTTTACCTGCTAAGCTGAGTTCATCACACGAATGCTGTCATGCCTAATTCTTACTCCCTTTGCTACTAGACTATCAAATAAGATTTTCTATGAGCAAACAGAAGTAACACTATGTCTCTCCCTCACACAGACCAACTACCTCATTTAGCTAAGGAAGGCATCAACGGATAACATGTACATACACTTAACATGAAAAAAAAAAGGAAGGTTTTTACCTTCAGATCATCTTCGATCTTCGCGACTTGTCCCTGAATTGTGTCGACAGTCTCCCTCAAGGGAGCCATGGTAGGGTACTTGGCATCATCCCAGACAAACCTTCCATGCAAGATCATGGCTCAGTTCCCAACACAAAGATTACTTCTACATGCTAAAAGGTAAAGAAAAAAAACCCAAAAAAATTTCACGGAAGCAGTTCTAAACTGTCGCAAGTCCCTCCATTTCGACAAAAGGCCCGAAATCGAATTCGCAACCCGAAACACGGGCACCTAATTTCCCAGAAAGAGCGACACAATCAAGAACTAATCACATACCTCGTGAGGTAAGAATCAACTGGCACGCCATCCACCGTAAGAGAACCGCTCTCCACTCCCGACACCCTCTGCAGCTCCTCGATCTGGCGCCTGATCTTTTGCGACACGCCTTCCACGAAGGTGTTCGACTGCACAATTACCCACACGTATCCCAATTACCCACTCCACCCGAAGAAAATCAGACATCGAATCCCCAAACTAGACGGAGAGGAATCGAAATCACCTTTTGGAGATCGTCGCTGAGGGCGAGGAGGGAGTCCAGGGTTCCGACGCGGAGATTGGGGATGTTGAACTGCAGAATCGGGCGAGGATCGTCAGCTCCCGAGGATTTCGACAAAGATCGGAGGAAGCGAGCACGGTCCCGAAGTCGGATCTCGAAGGGAGAGAAGGAACGAAGGAGGAGGAGGAGGAAGATGTACCCGGTAGAGAGGGGTGTCGAAGGAGTGCCTGGAGATCTGCTCCTGGAGGCGGTTCCAGAGGGAAGCGGCGGACGCGGAGCCCTGCTGCACCGGGAGCGACACCACCCAGTATCGGCTCGCCATTGTCTTCCCGAGCTCGCTGGCGGCGGCGGCGGCGGAGAGGGCGGCGATCGGCGATCGGCGGCGGCGGAGATCGGAGGAGGAGGTGGTGGTCGGGGGGAGTGCGGCCCTTCGAGAGTGGAGCGATGCGGTGGCGAAGCTCCTTTCCTTCTTTGCCTTCGTTTTTGCCGGACGTCGCTCCTCTTTCCTTTTTGTATTTTTCCCCTTAATTAGACATTGGTGTGGAGACACGTAGGCAGTACCCGCGAGGTGCGATCCTATTTCATAATCATAGATGAAGAGTAGGTTGTTTAATCGAATGGACATGCAGGGTGCGTTTGTCTATAACCAATTGCTTGGGTCTTTCGTAAAAAATAAGATAAAATTTCAAATGAGGATATGTAGCATCATTATTTTCTCAAATAAGGATTTAAAATGAAATTAATGTCAAATAGGAGTTTGAGCATTTCCTCCAAAGCCTTTTAGGCTAAACTGCTTTACATTTTCCTAATAAGCCTTTCCAAAATCTTTGAACCAAACGCACTCGAAATGGATTTTGAGTCAAAGAAGAAGTTGAAGTGGCCATGGTTGTTATTGGTTGCCGGTCGGCTAAATATTCTGACCGGCCAAAAGGCATTTTTGTTTAAATACAATTTTAATTTTATATTCTTTTATATTCTTTTTCTTCTTCTTTTTTCTTTTTGAAAAGGCATATGCAACTAGGGGCATGTAACTGGACTGGGTATACCTGGTTCTCGGACTGGCCCACCCGGAAAACGGGGTTGAGAACCGATTCCCATTGAAATCGGTCCGGAAATAGGTTCCTAAAATTCAGAACCGGTTTAAACTAGTCCGGGAACAGATTCCGAGTGATTACCCACTCGGAAACCGATTCCTGGATCGGTTTTGGAACTTGTTCCCGGACTGGTTTTGTAAATAGAGATCCAAAACCTTTTTTTTCTCCCGATTTCTATTCGTACTCACGCAATCATACGATATTTTTCCTCTTGGCTCTCTCAAACATGCATGGCACTCCTCCTTTGTCATTCCTCTTCCTCACTTGCTTCCCTCCATCACCGGCTCCCTCTCGCACCGTCTGATGGACAGACGGTGTTCGTCGCCGCCAAATTCTTGTGTATCACATGGATTGGCTTGCCTAATTTCTTTTTTATAGGAGGAGTTATGCTTGTATAAATGAGTAGCTTCATATAGTAGTTGTAGAAATAAGACTAATATTACACCCATATTTGTCACTAATTCTTTGCCTTATGATTTTATTTGTTATGATTAGCCTTATGGATCCTTAATTTTTCGTTTAGTCAAAACGTTCATGTATTAATTTATTACCATTGCTTAATGTTTCAATATAAATTTAGAGGATTACGTTATTTTCTCGCTTATTAATATAAAATTAAAAGTCGTATAGGATATCGGGAGATTGCAAAACAGGTTCCAGTGGTAACATGGTTGACCTTGGAACTGGATCAAAAAAACAGGGTGAGCCGGGTACAGGGTCGGGTAAAATAGGAACCGGTTATAATAGAGTCGGGTACAGGGTCCGGGTCTAGACCTACCCACCCTGGACTCGATCACCCCTACATGCGACCGTTGGCAAGGGCTAATGAAGGCTTGGCTACCCTTGCTAGCCATTGCCAGAGGGCAATGGGACTCGTGCCCAAACCTAGCAAGGATAGCCTTCCTTAAGGTGAGGGTTGCCTTGCCTAGGCGAGGCCATCTCTTGCTAGATTGAGTGAGGGAAACCCTCATCTAGCCTTTTCTGGGCATTGTCGGTGCTCAGCGAAACATTGGTGAAGAAGAAAGAAAAACTAGAAAAAGGAAAAATTTCAAAAAAAAATGTGAATAACGAAAATGTTATTGATCAACCATAAAGTTAGATCCTTATTTGAAACAAACATAACCACTTCGAGCCTTTATTTGAAATAAGACATACTTAAGGTCCTTATTTGATAAAATAATTGCACTTTAGGCCATTGTTTGAAATAATGTCCGCTTTAGGTTTTTATATAAGAAAATGAAAGTACTCCATTCCTTTATTTGAAATTTTCTCTAAGAACTAATGAATTGACGGAAAATGTTGTCATCATTTACGAAAATTTTTAGGCATAATTTCTTGTTGATAATAATAATATTGTCCCTTAACTAATTTTTGTAAGCGATATAACCAATTAGTTTTATGAAAACGATTTTTAAATCATTCATTTTTTTTATGAAACAAACAAACCCTTAAAATGTGTTTGTTTAAAAAAAAAATTCATAACAAAAGGAAAATGCTTTTCCAGAAATAAATTTTTCAAAAAATGTTTTGCTTTTTTTCAAATTAGGGAATTCGTTTTTATAATTTTAACCATACATATTTTCTTTGACTATAAATAGTTATTCTTTGACCAATTATGTATAACAAACCAAACTAATGAAAGTCCAAAAATCTAGTTCTCGAAAAATCCTTTCATCGAAACACACTTCTAATGTGTGATTATTAAAATGAGTGAATCATTTAATTACTTAATGTAAAGATAATTTTGAAAAGTTAAAAGTGAGATAAAAAGGAATTTTCAATTTATATAAATGGATTTGCTAATTCTTAATATTTTTTTGTATGCTCAACTTTTAGTTCGGAAAGCCCCTAGGTAAATTTTTTTTTTTAAAAAGAGTGGGTCTCATTAGACACATTTTAGAAATTCTTCGGATATTACTTCAAAAAGGAATGTTATGATATTAAAGTTTCATTATACTTTAGAAAGTGCTGAAAAGTGGCACGACAATAATCAGTATAACGAAATAGAAATGAAAATATAAAAAAAAAACAACAGGAGAATGAAATGACGCCCACCGTGGGGCTCGAACCCACGACCACAAGGTTAAGAGCCTTGCGCTCTACCAACTGAGCTAGACGGGCTTTTGTTGATGCGTCTGTGATTTTTTAATATAAAATATTGTATAGACCGGTCATCTCTCTCTGTTTTTTTTTTTTTTTTAATTGCTTTGAGGGATGACAAGCGGTTGTAATTATTCAATATGAAATTACATAGACGGACACGAGCACGCATTTACGAAGGGACCGATTAAGAAGTTTAGCCGAAATATAGTGACCCCAACCTGACTTATTTCCCAAAAGATAATATTACGGTAGCATAATCATTGAATCCCGAGTTCATCCTTCGTTCTTTTTTGGCCTTTTCGATGGAGGTGAAGTTTAATTAGATGATAATTTGTAAGAGAATTACCGGCAGAATAAGTGAGAACCCATGAAAGTTCGTTGGGTGACTTTTTCTTTTTTTTTTTTTTTTTTTTTTTTTTTTTTTTTTTTTTTTTAACTTAGGTTCCATTTGTTTCGTGAAAATTGAATGATTCAGAAAGTACTATCTCCAAAAAATGATTGTTTATAAAAATAAATGAATGAAAAATATTTTTATTATCCATGAAGATGTTTAGATATAAAATCGTTATCGGTAATGAAAACATCTTTTATTAGTTAATTATTTTAAATAATACAAGCAATCATTTTCAAAAACGTATTTTGTTAATTATTCACTTTTCACGAAATGAATATAGCGTTATAGTTTCGTCTCAAAACTTTCGATTGGTACAATTTTATTTTTAGTTATTTTGTTTGATTGAGTCTCACACCTGGCCCTAGATTCTTAGGAGTTATACGATCCGGTCTATTGTGTTTTTTTTTTTTAATACTAATTTCTTTCTTATTATTCTTCTTTGTTTTTGTATGAGATCTTTTTGTTTTTGGTCAGTTTTTTTTCTATGAGATCTTAGAGAGAACTAAAACAGCCTTAATTTAGGGAAAGAAAAAGTTTGGTTGCATCTAATAAGGGGAAAAAGGAAAGTAGCAAAAGATAATAATTATTGTGTTTTAGATAAAGGTATCAAAATGGATTGAAAACCCACTTTGAAGCCATACTCAATGAGATGGGTCATATATGGGTTAGTTAAGTTTTAATAAATGGATTATTAATGGGTTTGGGTTGTATGTAAGTCTAATCATAGATGATTGCAAATGGATTTGTCTTTAAACCCATTTACAACCTATTTAACTTATAAAGGTTATTAGTTATTAGTTAAGTCAACCCATCAAGGATCCATCATCCTCTTTGAATAGTTTTCATAATTTTTATTTTTTAAAAACTTCTATTTTTTAATTATTTTATTTTATTTTATTTATCTTTTTATCGTCTTTTTTCTTTTACACTTTGTCCCCTATGAAGTTCGGTGGCCAACTCTCGCTAGTTGTGGGCGAGGGCCGCGAAGCCCTAGCCAATAGGGTGAGGTTTGCGACCCCTACCCAATTGCATCAGCAAGCCTCGAGCTCATTGATCGAGCAACGCTGATGCCTTGTTAGATTGAGGCGATATTGACTCACCAGATTTGAGCTCGCCAGCCTCGGCATTGGAGAGGCTCGAGCCTCCCCAATCTAGCAAGACTCGAGCTTCCCGAATTGGGCAAGGCTGAGGCTTGAGCCTCGCCAATCTAGGGAGACTTGAGCTCGTCAGCATTGAGACAAGCTTGACCTCATCGGATTTGCCGAGGTGGAGCCTCACCGACCTGTGGCGAGGCTGGGGCTCACCTATTGCTAGTCACCGCGACCTTGGCCGGCGACTGGGTGAATTAAAAGGAGTGCACAAAAATCAAATAAGATTTTCTATACCAAGCAGGAAATATTTTTTAATTCGTTTTTAAGTTTTAATCAAATATTGGAAAATATTATCATTTTTAGAAATATCATGCTTTGCATGAAATAAATAAAGCCTCAATTTAAAAAAAAAATTAGAAAATTTATCCATTAATTTTGTAATTGTACTAAAGTGTTTTATCAATATAATTTTTATAATTATAAGAAACATTTTTTTCTAGATTTGGTTAACAGTGGAAGTGTTTTAGCAATATGGGTCGAGTCAAGTATGAATTAGGTACGAATTAGGTCAGGTGTGAGTAAATAAATTTACATTAATAAAAAATAGATGATAGACGAGTTAATGGATCAATTTGGGTCAGACAATTTATAATCTGATCCAAACCTGACTAGATCTACCCATTTGACAGGTTTAGTTTTAGATAACATTAGAGATGTAAGAAGTTCAAAAAAGAATAAAACTATCGATCTTGCAACAAATTCTTATTAAGTGCTCGAATGTGATCCACATGAAAAATTCTACTCACAATACTTATCACAAAGTATTGTCACATTACTTGATACACACCAAACATCCAACTTTATAGTAATAATGAAAGCATGCCAGAGGGTTTGACATACACTTGTTATTTCTTATTGAAAGCTACATAGATAAGCATATATATATATATATATGGATTCAAAAGATTGATAGATCCATCTTGGCCCAAACATAAGTCACCCCCCGCTCAAATTTTTTCAAGTTCTAGCAAAAGGCAGCTTTAATTCGGTTTGATCAAGACCATGACCTTAGCAGAAGTCATCGAAGCACCAGTTCTCAACCGTACCGAAATTTTCCGGCGGAGAGATTCTAGCATAGTTGGTCATGGATCCGCCCAAAAAATCGAGTGGAGAGTCATTGGAGAAGCTGGTGTCATAGACGAATGACATCTCCACGTCGTGATCGATGGTAGGGTAAGTCTCTTCAAAGGAGTTGATGTTATTGTTCATCTCGTCGTGGTCTTGAAGAGGTAGGTCGCTGATGGTGCTCTTGGCGATGTCTGTATAAACATCTTCTTCAGAAGCTTTTTTGGCCTGAATCACCTGCCAAAATGTAGAGAGCTAGCGCAATCACCTGCTGTCAATAATCAAGATAGCTGTGTGCTACGAAATTGCCCCAATCTCATTCAAGCATTAGAATAGCATTTAACTTACATAGTTGTGATTTTGACAGTCTTGGTACACCATGATGAAATCTCCTACTTGTAACCCATGCGTGGTCACAAAATCCCCTAGGACATAAAACAGACCAATAAATTCCCATCTAGTACCGCAAAAGCAAAATATAAACAAAGTCAAAAAGTGAATCTTACTCAACTAAACAATGACGTGCATACCGGTGTTCTCAAGGACATACATTCGACTGTTGTTATTAGGCCAAAATCTGCAGGAAGAGAGATATCGATTCAAATTTGTCACTTCATCAGTGAGAAAAGCGCAAAAAAGAAAACATAGTTCCATCTTAATCACCCTTAGCCAAAACTTTCTTAGATGAGCTCAATTGGTCACTACAAGCATGGACCAATGCGGTACCATTGTGATTTAGGTTAAAATTGAAGCATACTCAAACCTGTATTTGAAGCTCCACGTATGTTGACCATCCAGATCATACATGTTTATGAAAATACCCTCCTTGGATTCTAGCGCAGGAAGATGAGCCTCTGCTGCTTTCTGAAATAATTTGTGTGCTTACCAATTTTGAATTAGTAGTAATAATTACTACTTGTTAACACTAGCAAATAGCCAAAAGTTGAGATTTTTTTTTATAGTAATGACCAACTAAGTTAAGTATATGTAGAAAGATAAGCAAGTACCTTTGGGAGTATCATTCTTCTCAGGGTGCTCACATCACTGTTCTTGAGCTCCTTTTGGAAGAGGAAACTTAGACTCCGTGGATTGAATTCCTATAATCAAATCCGAGTCATCAAACCTTTACCGAGATTATTACAAAGAGGATACTTAGAACACGTACCATGGCTCTGCAGCAAAGTGAAGTGAAGAGCATAATTCATAATTCAAGTAAGCTAGGATATCCCTTGTGGAAAAGACAAAAAGAGAGCAGAAATCTACAAGCTAAACCAATTGACAAATCGTAAACTAATACCAACGAGATAACTTACTGTATAAAGGACTATCATTACGTTACGGTTACTGTCACCCAAATGACATACATTGTGCTTTTGTGGATCCAAAAAACTTACTAGATGTGGTGAACTCGAAACACCTAAACTGACCATTGTACACAAGAACCGTTGGTGTTAGCCGCTATCCATTAGGAAAGTATCCAGCCATTAAACAGAAAAAGCTGATAAACAACCAGAAGAAGAAGTTCTAAATCTGACCAATCAAACCCAAGTCTCCAGAAGAAGCCATCCAAGAAAATTCCCCATATGTATATGATTACAATCTAGTAAATCTCTATATGAAGATTGGACTGAATGAGACCGATGGCTAAATCATAAGATGTATTTTGACTTTTTTTCCCTCTTTCGAATCAGATATCGTAGAAACGTTACGGATGTAAATATTGATTACATACATTTATTTGGCAATATTTAGAGCTCTACCCCACTTTTAGATTCTGCGAAGGCCCTCGGGCATTCTTGAAGTCTCACATCCCCTGTTCAGCTTATATCAGCTCGGTACCTTAACCAGATCGAAACGTTCTTGGGTTCTCTTTATCTTGTCCCCGACTTTTCCCCCTTATTTCGCCATCTTTCTTTGATGATTTATCTTTATGTATAGCTTCACTTCATGGTCAAATTCATCAACATAAACAAAACTAATCAACTACCCACCGCACGATCTTCTTCTTCTTTTTAATCCAAGTTATTGATAAATGGGGTCGATCCACTATAATTAGTTCAGAGAAAATTATGCTTCAAATTCACTGCTCTTTGCATAAAAGCCCTGTTAAAAAGACACCAAACCCTAGACGGTAACTAAAAATCGAAAAAGAAAGAAGAAAGATATGGTATTAATTAGCAGACAAGAGATTCACGACGATCGATATTAACAGAGAAAGATCGATCTTGAAAAAGAGGGGGATCATCAGTGACCCATTTGACCAACCCAAGTTATGCAGAACATGACATCGATCTTTATTAACGAGGGATTCAATGAGAGAGAGAACCGCTAGTTGATAAAGAAAAAGAAAAAGGGAAACGGGGGTTTTACTGAGTGGGGGGAGCTCACACGTGCACGGGGCTGGAGGAGGAGGGGGCAATCCGGCACGTGCGAGGCGGAGACGCGGGGGAAGGTGAGGAAGCTGACGTGAGGTCGCCTGAGCCTGGCCATCCTCTTCCTCCGCCGGACCGCCCCGAAGGTGGCCAAGGCCGCGACCAGGTCTGGCCTGTCGCGGAGCGACCCGGCATTGTGGTTGTCGCCCGCCTTCTTCTTGAGCCCGCGATCCTCATCGTGATCCACCACCACCATCATCATTTTTTTCCTCGGCGAGCGAGCGGGTGGTCGTGGCTTCTGGGTTTCAGTGTAAAAAGGGAGAGAGAAAGGACTGAGAGTTTGTTGCAGATGGAGGAGCTACAGGTGGTGGTGGTGGTGGTGGTGAGGTGGGTGTTAAAAAGAGGCCGAAGGAGAAAATATCGATAATCTCTCTCTCTCTGCTCTCTACTTTCTCTCTCTACGTGATGAGTGGTGGGTGTTCTTTACATTTCCGTTTTCGGGCTTTCTTCTTTTCACTCTTCTTTTTTGGGACTTTTATGTGCACTGTTGACTACGCAGCGAGGCCATGGTGACATGTGTGCATGCTGCGTTCAGGCCATCGTGGGGTTTCATTTTTCGTTTTCTTTTTCTCTATTTCTTTGCGGAAGCTAGGGTTTGGTTTTTGGAGAGCAGAGGAGGGGGGTGAGGGAGTGTGGAGACAGGTGGGCGATGTGCATTCATTCATGGAGGGTTGGCTTTAGATCTTTTTTTTTTTCCCTGTTTGGGTTCACAGCGACACACATGAATGTTCATGCGCATAAAGACATGTGATGCGCAGAGTTAGAAAAGAGAAACGTAAACTCGAGAGAATGGTGATGACTGACGAGGGGTTGAACTGGGGTTGGGTTTGGGTTGGAGTTCAGCGGTTAGCATTGAGAGACGGGAAGAAAAACAATGGGGGCTAGAGAGAGAGAGAGAGAGAGAGAGAGAGAGAGAGAGGTGGTGCGGTGGTGGAGGGAGGAGGGGAGGTGTTGGAGGTTTGGCCAAGAGGAGGAGGACGAATGGAGGACGTCGGGGCTCCAGGTGTTGCAAAAGTTCTGTGCTGTTCTTCCTCATTTTCCTCTTTCTTATTTTTGGCATCTCTCTCTCTCTCTCTCTCTCTCTCTCTCTCTCTCTCTCTAGTTTCATTAGTTGCTTCACCACCAACCCAGAAACCAATGGCGCTTTCTTGGGCAGATTCTTGGAGGTTTCGTCCTCTTTTACTGCATAATCTACGCTCTCTCTCTCTGTCTCTATCTCTCTCTGTCTCATTTAAAGATTCAATATGGGTTTTGATATTCCTGCAACTCGAAATTCAGAGAACACACGGTGTTTTCTTTTCTTTTTTTCTTTTTTTCTTTTTTTTTTTTTTGTTTTTTTGTTTTTTTTTGTATTTTTTGCTTTTTTTTGCATGAGGGCCATAATTTGCTGCGAAAGGTTTTGAGTTTTAAGTTGAGGTGAGAAAATATGTCGGTTTACTCATAATAAATATGGGCAAGTTTGTAAAAACTCTTAAAATTGTACTCATGTGCCGTTATATATAAGTATTATATTGCCTCAGGTCTAGCTGCTTAATTATATGTCAAAAATATGCTCCCAAAAAAAAAAAATTACTTCAAACTTTCGCAAAATGATTAATCTCACTCGTGTCAAATTGTATTAGAACTCAATTATAAGAGCCATTGAATTTTAATACATAAAACTATATGATTCGATCCAAAGTTTTGAAAAATAACCATCATGTATTGGGTGGGAGCATTATGTATGTTTTATTAGTTTATCTTATAATATAAGAATAGGGATGAGAATACCATAAATATAAAAACTTGTCATGAAAGTATAATTGAGTCTCGAAACTTTCGAATATTATGATGAAGTCTAACAACTTATCATATTGGTGTAAAGTAATTAATTCTGTCTGACTCGATAAAGTAAAAATCCGATATACTTTTTTATTATAGTTTCTCTGTTTTGCCTAAGGAAAGTAAAAGATGCTGAATGCAAACCGCCAAGTTCGGTGTCAAACCATTCAAACTCTCTCCTTGAGAAACAGAAACCATACGACAAGCAAATAACACGGAAGAGAAACCATATTCAAGAAAGTGGGAAAAATTTCTGACATTTTTATGGCCTAAAGTTTTAGGCTGCAGCTCTGTCGCCCCTAATTCCGCCGATGAAGGCCCTCGCGACAGGCGGGGCGAGGGCTAGCATGCACTCTCCATATCACGCGGTGGTGGCAATCAAAAGAATAAAGATGACTTAACTTTTCGTCGCCTATAGTGTTAAGGACTGTCTAGCGACAAAGGAACAATCTGGTTTTTCGGCAAGACAAATTGGGTTTATGAATTACAGTTGTTAGAGCTCTTTCAATCTACAACTCCTTCAAGTAGCTACAACATAAAAGTATCCCTTTAGCACTTGGTGAGATAATCGAATGGCGGATACGGAGATAAGGGTACTTCAAGTATCATAATTTTCATACGGTATTCATTTAAATGTGATAACTTGTTTTTTCGACTACTTGAGTACCATAATTTAAAATATATATATATATATATATATATATATATATATATTATATATATTTGAGTGCCATAACTTTCAATTCTTCACTAAATTTCTAATTTTTTTTTTAAATATTCACCCAAGTGTCGGAAATCTGATGGAGCGCGGCATTTGTGGTGAATTTTCTTAAAGTTGTGGCATTTAAATAATCAATTGAAAAGTTAGATGATACTCAAGTGATTTCAAAAAAAAAAAAAAATTATAACACTCAAATGAGCACTGTACATAAATCATGCCACTCAAATGATTGAAAAAAAAAAGGGTTATGGTATTCAAATGAGCGCCTTAGAAAGAAGATAGCACCTATGTCATTTTCCCTCAATATAAATAGCTCCTCTTATTAACGCTTTAAAGGTGAATATTACTAGGGCTTTGTTTTAATGATGATCATGTATAGAAGATAGATAAAAGAAGAGAAAATAGACATTCAATAATTAACGTGGTTTAGACAACCAAGAGAATAGTCCCCTTTAGCTTACATCCACAGCGGTAAATCTCCAATTCATCTAATTTTCTTTGGGAAGAATTCATTATCCTTTAATAGCAATATAATGAGTTACAATCATTAATTTGGTAATTACAGCTATCACACGATCCAACCAAATCTCCAACCATATTGAAATTAGGACGATTTGACATGCTCATTGTTCCAACATCCTATCCCCCACCAAAAAAAAAGAACTGGAGCCAAAACGTCATCGAAGGTCAACTTGGATACCATATGTTGGAAAACACCCTTAGAGAGAGCCTCAATGAATACGTCTGCAAGTTGCTCATCACTACAGACGTAGGAAGTTTCAATTGTCTTGTCTTGAACCGCAAATAAAGTGACGGTCGACTTCTATATATTTCGTTCATTCATGAATAACTGGATTTGAAGCAACATGGATTGTGACTTGATTATCACAAAATAACTTTATGGAAGACTTAGAGGTTCCAAACCCCAATTTTGACAAATAATTGAAGCCAAACCATTTCACTTGTAGTTGACTTCATGGCTTTGTATTTGGCCTTTGCATTGGACCTTGCCACAATAGTTTGTTTTTTCACTTTTCCAAGTGACTAAGGCCCTATTCGGCAAAAAGTGTTTCTGTTCTCCGGAACAAAAATTTCTGTTTTTTTGTTCCGGGAAATAAAAAAAGAACAGAAACATGTTTAGTAAAACTTTTGTTCTCGGGAATAAATTTGGAATAGAAACAAGAAGTAGAAAAAAGTTACTTCTTATTCCCGGAAACAATTCCGAGAAACAATTTTTCTCTCTCTTCTTTTTTCTTTCCTTCTTCTTCCTTTTGGCCGGTCGCCGGCCTCAGCCATGGCCAGCAACCGGCCGATGAGGGCCGGCGACGCCGAGCCTCACCGTGGCTGGGCAAGGTTCGACCTCGCCTTGGCTGGGGGAACTCAAGCTCGCCTAGATCTAGCGAGGCTGAGCTGGCCTAGCCACCGAAGAGGCTTGGCCACCGCTAGGTCGGCATTACCCAACGATGGCTCGACGAGGCCGAGCTTTGCTAGTGGCTAGGTGAGGCCAAGCCTCATCAATGGCTAGGAGAGCTCGGCCTCGCCAAATCTGAGCGAGCTTAAGCTCACCTAGCCAAGGCGAGGCCGAGGCTCACTGGCCGGCACAAGGCTCGGCCTCGCCAGGCTAGGGCGAGGCCAACCTCGCGCCGCCTGGGCGAGGTCAAGCCTTGCCGATGGCCGAGCGAGGCTCGCCTAGCCACCAAGGGCACCGACAAGCTCGCTAAACCTCCCCTAGCGGGTCATCGGCTGCCACCGTGGCCGGCGACCAACCACAAAGGAGAAAGAAGGAAAAAAAAAGAAAAATATAATAAAATATTGAAAAATTAAAATAAACAACAAAATTATACAAATTTACCAAACGTATTTCTATTCCTGGAATAGAAATTTTTTGCAATTACCAAACACTTCTTATGTTCAGAAATTGTTCTCGGGAACAAAAATAGAAAAAACTATTTATGTTAAAAAATTGTTCCCCGGAACAAAAACGTTACTAAACGCGCCCTAAGTTGCCGACAACAAAGGTGCAGAAGCCTGTAGTTGATTTTTGTTCGTAGGACTCCTAGCTCAATCCGCATCAATTTAGCCTACAATACCAATATGACCATTTCTTCATTAAAATACCCTGACTTGCACCAGACTTTAGGTACCAAAGTTTGTGATCCACAAGTGCCATTTGTCCTTCAATAGGAGCATGTATGAATTGGCTTACATAACTGACGGCATAAGCAATATTTGGACGGTTAATGGTTAAGTAGATCAATTGTCCAACCAACCTTTGAAATCGACCACTACTAGAATAGCTCTAAGTTTCTCAGTCTCTTTGAACAAGTCAAGATTGTATTTCCTTTGAAATACAAATAATCATTTACTAGAGCAAGCCACCTTTATACCAAGAAAATAGCGCAGATGTCCCAAATCCTGATGTCAAATTTCACATTCAAGTGCCCCTAAGAGCCTCGATTTGGTGAAGATTATCACTGGTAATAACTATATCATCTACGTAGATAAGAAGAGTCACCGTTCCTTTGGCACTCAGCTTCACAAACAAGGAGGAATTCAAATCACATTGTTTAAATCCCACACTTTCAAGAGCGGAACTTAATTTCCATGTCAAGCATGTGGCGACTATTTGAGATTACACATTGCTTTATTAAGCTTGCATACTGCATTAGGTTGAGTGTTCATGTAAACTTTTTCTTCCAATTTTGTAAGAACGCACTTTTAACATTCATTTGAAAGAGTGGTGAATTATAATTTGCTGTTACAAACATCAATACCCTTACTGTGTTCATTTGTGCTATGGGAGCAAACATATATTTATAGTCTTCACCATATGTTTGAGTGTAGCCCTTGACAATAAGTCTCGCCTTATAACGCTCAATAGAACCACCACTCTTGTATTTAATTTTATACACCCATCTACAACCAACGGAACGCTTTCCTTCGGGTAAGGTATCGATATCCAATTGCGAAATTTTATCAAGTACTTCTAGCTCTTCTTTCATAACATCTCACGACACTTGACAACTTCTGGCTTGGAGAAAGATAGTAGATTCTTTTTTAGCATCAACAGCTGATTAAAAATCATGGAAGCAGGCAAAATTTTATTGTAGCAAATATGATCCTGTACAGGAAGTCGAACAAGTAATGAGTGGTGAAGTCATGAAGTCTGGTAGATGGCCGTGAAATCCTAGTGGTCCTATGAATAGGAGTCGAAGCAGCGGAAGCAGGTGTGAGCTATTCTATCCCAACAATTACATCCACTTGCTCTGGAGTAAGAACAGGATCACTTGTGATCATTCATAATCAGCAAGGGAGCAACTTCAACATCGAACCCGTTATAGTCTAATTTAGTACCACTATTCTCCCCCTACAAGTGTTCTTTGCCAGAAAAAAAACATGCGAGTCTCATCGAAGATAACATTACGGGTTATAAACCTTCTTAGTAGATGGATCGAAACATTTATACCCCTAACATTGGAGTAACCAATAAAACACATTTTGGAGCATGAGAATCAAGTTTTCCCAATAGAGAGTGAACAAAACAAACACTTCCAAATATTCGTAGATGTTGAATATTCACAAGTTACCTAATAAGTACCTCCATTGGACATTGGATACTTGTATCATAAAATCTTATTGGGGAGACAATTAATCAAGTAACAACTAGCAATCACGGCATCTGACCAATATGTATTGAGAAAGTTACCATGAAATAACAAAGCTCTTGTCATTTTAAGTAAGTGATGATTATTCCATTCAGCTACCCCATTTTGTTGAGGGGTGCCAACACGAGAGGTTTGATGAACAATTCCAAAGACTTAAGAAATGAATAAAAAATTGATTTGTTTATATAATTCCATTATTAGTTCAGAGAATCTTGATATGACGACCATATCAAGTGTGAACCATATTACAATATTTTTGAAACACTTCCAACACTTTACTCTTAAAGGTCAACAAAGAAAGCCAAGTGGTGTTGGACTTATTATTAATAAAAGTAACAAAATATCTAAGACCATCACGAGAGTCCATAAGAGTATTACTCCAAATATCATAGAGTATTAATTTAGATCGATCTTGTGAAACCAAGGAATTACTAAATTGAACTAGATTCTTAGAATCTAAAATGGAAGGTCTTATGCAATCGGATCGGATGACATGTTGTAGTTAAAGAGCGAGTTTACCCAGAGAGGTTTGAAAGCAAGATGTCGAACCTTGAGTTGATCTACAACCTTGGCATCACCCCTTTTATCCTTATTAGGCCGAAGATGAAGATACAGTTCCCACTAACGATCCTTAATGCGATCGTCCTTATCGTAATAATCACAATGAAAATTATTATTGCGGCCTTGCATTTACCTTTACCCGAACCAAAACTACCCCCATCAGAACCAGAGTAACCGCTATAACTAGTTTTAGCAACATGGGCAGACCTCTCAACCGAATTTCCCCCTTTCTTGGAATCAGAAGGCATCACGCGACAACGAGTTTTCTCCCTTTTAACCATAGCACAAACAATAGCAAAGTTGGGAAGAGTAGAACTCGTTAGGATCTGTCTCTTAAGGTCTTCACATTCAAGTCTAAGATTGACCAGAAGTTGGAAAATCTTGTCCTTCTCTTCACGTTGGGCATGAATCTCAACCGTATGAGCTGGTGGTCAATACTGTCACGGTTCATCCCACTTCTTTTTTAGATTACCAGGATGTTTGGTGAATGTTTGATTAGGTGCTCGGTCATATGAGCAAGCTCCTGTTGCAACTCAAATACACGGGATGCATTATCAACTTTGCCATACACATCCTGCAAAGAATCCTACAGGGACTTGCAGTCTCTAAATAAGCAAATATCTTAAAGATTTGAGACTCTATTGAATTAAACAACCAAGACATGATCATATCATCATTTGCTTACAATTCAAGGAATTTTGCATTTGTAGATGCAGGTGCTCTGGTAAGACCATTTGCATGACTCAATTTCAATCTACCCCAAGAACTATAGAGACAACTTTAGACCAAGGCAAATAATTACGCCTATTTGACATCGTAATTGTAAGTTTATTGGACCACTATGAAACAGATTTATTGTTATCAGCCATAGTGTTAGATAGAAAAAGAGCACAAAATTCAGTAAACTTATCTGAGACCGATCGAATCTAATGACAGATTGTCATTTGCGCAAACCAAAAACACCATAGCAAAAATAGATCCATAAATAGGAGAACATGTCATGGACCGGAAGAAACTCCAAAACAGATTAGTCCAAAGAATAAGATTGCAAGAACAATTCTCAATAGGCCGCTGGTCGTCCATTATTGTAACAACAATACTCGGATTCTCAATCACCAACGGACAAGCGGAAACATTGACAATGGAGCCAACCTTAAGATCGTGTTTCACTATGATACCATGTTTTAATGATGATCATGTATAGAAGAGAGATGAAAGAAGAGAAGAGGGTCCTTACCAAAAAAAAAAAAGAAGAGAAGAGGGACACTCAATAGTTAACGCGGTTCAGACGACTAAGAGTACAATCCCTTGAAAGTTTATATCCATGGTAGTAACTTCCTATTATATCTTATTTTCTTTGGGGATGGTTCATTAACCTTTAATAGAGAGCAATACAATGAGTTACAAACATTAATTTGGCAACTACAGAAATTGCATAATGCAACTAGATCTCTTATTATATGGAGATTAGGATGATCTAGTATCCTCATCATTCCAATAGGCTCGTTTTGAGAGAAGCTTCACTAGGGGCCAGGGCCATTGGGGTTATTTGTAAAGACAATCGTGGCATTCTCGTGGACGGATTCGTGATGACAATAACTGGTTCTTCAGCTACTATGATTGAAACCCTAGCTTTAATCGAAATGCTTTATACCTTGAAGTATATAAGAGATAAAGAGATCGTGGGAATATGTTTCTTTCATATTTTATACTCTCTTTCTTTTTTCCTTTTCTTCTTTTCAAACTTTGAAGATTTTTTAGATGTAACACTCGACAAGCGCCACATTGGTGCCACGTGTCCTGAAAAGTAATAAAAAAGTCATATTGACGTTTTCCTTTAGCTAGATTGGACAACGTTAATCAAAAGAATACACTGCATCAACTTAAGAAGTCTTAAAATTCGATTATATAATTTAAAATTTTAAAAATTCAATTACGCTTTTGCAACAAGTATTGAGACTTCCGGTGTACTTATTTCCTTAATAATGGTGTAAACTTCTGTTTCTGGGCATTTGATTACTTGGTAAAGGGCCGAGCTGAACCAAAAAAGTCGACTTGTGTAAATTCTGGATATTTCAAATTAGCCGATCTCTCTCTGTCTCGTTCTCTCTCTCTCTAAATTTGATTCATGAGCAAGACCCACGTTTTCAAAAAACAAAATTCTCGTTTAAATAGGAATTGCGATTTCGAACATTCCAAGCCACCTAAATGCCACGCACGGGTCCTTCAGTTGGGGAAATCAACTTCTTTTAGGCTCAACTTTGCTTCCCTTGGAAGATGACAAATACCAAACGTCTGAATAGTAGCAGCAAAAGCATACCACAGAGTTTGACATACACTTTTTATTTCTTATTGCAAGCTACATAGATAAGCATATATATATAATATATGGATTCAAAAGATCAATGCAAAAAAAAGGAAAAAAGTTTCCAATCTTGGCCAAAGCATGTCACCCCACCCAACATTTTTCAAGATCTAGCGTAAGTCGGCTTTAATTCGGCTAAACCAAGATCGTGAACCTAGCAAAAGTCATCAAGGCACAAGTTCTCGACAGAGCCGAAGCTTTCCGGTGGGGAAATCCTGGCATAGGTGGTCATAGATCCGCCCAAAAAATCGAGTGGAGAGTCATTCGAGAAGCTGGTGTCATAGACAAATGACATCTCTGCATCTTGATCGATTGCAGGGTAACTCTCATCGAAGGAGCTGATGTTATTATTCATCTCATAGTGGTCTTGAAGAGCCAAGTCGCTGATGGTGCTCTGAGCAATATCCGTATAAACATCTTCTTCAGAAGCTTTTTTGGCCTGAATCACCTATCAAAATGTAGATATTTATATGAATCCCTGTTGTCAATGATCAGAATAGCTATGAATTCGGAAATTTTCTCAAGCTCATTCATCTATTAGCATTGGTGTGTAGCATAACATTTAGCTTACATAATTGTGATTTTGACAGTCTTCGTACACCATGATGAAGTCTCCAAGTTGTAACCCATGAGTGGTGACAAAATTCCCTGGGACATAATAAAGACCATATAAGTTCCTATTGAATATCGGGAGAGTGAAAGATAAAATGGTCGAAAAGTGAATCTTGATCAACTAAACAATGATGTGCATACCGGTGTTCTCGAGGACATACATCCGACTGTTGTTATTAGGCCAAAATCTAGAAAGATAGATGTCAATTCAGCAATGTCACTACATTAAAATAGAAAAGCAATGAAAAAACACATTGTTCCATCTTAATTATACTAGGCCAAAACTATCCTAGATGAGCTAATTGGTTACTATAGGCATGGCCAATGTGCAACCGTTGTAATTTAGGTTAATATAGAAGTATACTTGAACCTGTATTTAAAATTCCATGTGTGCTGACCATCCAAATCGTACATGTTTACAAGAATGCCCTCCTTGGATTCGAGCGTGGGAAGATGAGTCTCTGCCGCTTTCTGAAATAACGTGTAGTTACCAATTTAAAATAGTTGGCAATAATTACTACTTGTTAACATCAGCTATCGGCCTCAAGTTAAGATCTTCATGTGGTAACGACTGAAAGTTTTTTAGATGTAGACATAAGCATATACCTTTGGGAGTATCATTCTTCTCAAGGAGCTCACATCACTGTTCTTCAGTTCCTTTTGGAAGAGGAATCTCAGTCTCCGTGGATCGATTTCCTATAATCAAATTTCAGTCATCGCAATTATTACAATGTTATTACAAAGAGGATACTCAGAACACGTATCAATGCTTGCAGCAAATTGAAGTAAAGAACATAATTCATCATTCAAGCAAGCTAAAAATATCTATTATAAAATAAATAAATAAATAAAATCTACCACCAAAGCTAATTGACAAATCAGTGTCCAAGCATAGACTAATACCAACAAGAGAACTTACTATGTAAAGGACCATCTTTACATTACGCTTGTTGTCACCGAAATGACACACGTAATGCTTTTCCCGATCCAAACAATTCCTAGATATAGTGGACTCAAAACACCTGAGCTGGCTTTTGTTCAGAAGATCCATTGCCGTCACCCATTATTCATCAGGAAAGTTAACACTAGCGGTCAAATGGAACGAGCTAATTCTGACCGATCAACTCCAAGTCTCCAGACGAAGCCATTCAAGAAATTTCTCTAGATATACGTACACTTTATTTTTTGTAGAAATGGCAATATATTCTCTTGCAGTCCATGGAGTCATCATGTTAGATAGAAAATCTGGTAAATCTCATATACGAAGATTGAACTAAATGACACCTAGAGATATTAATGCCAAGCCCTCGGGACATTATTGAAATTTCATGTCCACTGTTCTGCTTATAATAGCTTGGGAACTTAAAGTAGATCAAAGCGTTCTTCGGTCCTCTTTGCTTTTTTTCCCCGACTTATCCCCTCTTTACTTGCTATCGCCAGAAATTATAAGCTTTTTATTTTCCTTTGCTAATTTATCTAGGAGATAGCTTCCCTTGATCGTCAAATTCATTGACAGAAACAAAGATAATCAATTACTCACCGTACGATTTTCTTTTTCTGTCTCTCTGTCGCAAATTATTATTATATTATTATATTATTATATGGGGTTGATCCACTATAATCAGTTCAGAGAAAATTACCTCGAATTTTCTTCGTTTTACAGTATGAACCCAATATTTAGTTTATTAATTAGCGGACAAGAAATTCTTGACGATCTATATGGTAACAGCGATAGATCGTTCTTGAAAATGAGAGGATCATCAGCGACCCATTTGACCAACCCAACTAGTGCGGAAGACGACATAGATCTTCATTAACAAGCGATTAAATGAAGAAGAGAACCAGTAATAACTACAGAAAAGAAAAAGAAAAAAAAAAGAGGGGGGTGTTATATCGAAACGAGGGGGCTCACACGTGCGTGGGGCTTGGGGAGGAGGGGGCAATGCGGCACGTGCGAGGCGGAGGCGCGAGGGAAGGTGAGGAAGCTGACGTGAGGGCGCCTGAGCCTGGCCATCCTCTTCCTCCTCTGGACCGCCCCGAGGGTGGCCACGGCCGAGACCAGGCCCGACCCGTCCCGACCCGACCCGGCATTGTGGCCATCGCCCGCCTTCTTCTCGAGCCCACGATCCTCATCGTGATCCGCCACCATCATCATTTTTCCCTCGGCGAGTGAGTGGGTGGTGGCCGTGGCTTCTGGGTTTCAGTGTAAAGGGGAGGGGGGGAGAGAGACAAGGGGGGACTGAGAGTCTGTTGCAGATGGAGGAGCTACAGGTGGTGGTGGTGGTGGTGAGGTGGGTGTTAAGAAGAGGCCGAAGTCTAAAAATCTGTCTCCCTCTCTCTTTCGTCTCTCTCTGCTCTCTACTTTCTCTCTCTATGCGATGAGTGGTGGGTTCTCTTTATATTTCCGTTTTGGGGAAGGCCTTTCTTTTTCCTCTCTTTTTTGTTTTGAACTTCCATGTGCGTTGTTGATTACACAGCGAGGCTATGGCGACATGTGTGCCTGCTGCATTCAGGCTAATGTGGGTTCATCGGGGTTAGTGTGATAATCGGGTACTCATTACTACTATTTTCTTTTGTTTTGTTTTCTTTGTTTGGCTTGTTTTTTGGGAAGCTAGGGTTTGGTTTGGCGAGTGCAAGAGTGGGCGAGGGAGTGGAGACAGGTGGGCTATGCGCCTTCATTCATGGAGGGTTGCATTTACATCTTCTTTCTAGGGTTCACAGCGACACACATGGATGTCTATGGTGCATAAAGACATGTGATGGATAGTGATAAAAGGAGCGCAAACTCGAGAGGATGGTTGAACTGGGGTTGGGTTTGGGTTGGAGTTCAGCGGTTAGCATTGAGAAACGGGCACAGAAACAATGGGGGTTAGAGAGAGAGAGAGAGAGAGAGAGAGAGAGAGAGAGAGAGAGAAGAAGGGGAGCGGAAGTGGTTGGGGTTTGGCCAAGAGGAGGAGGACGAATGGTGTACGTTAGGGCTCCAGGTGTTGCAAAAGTTCTGCGTTTTCCTTCAGTTTTTCCCCTCTTTTCACTTTTTCCCTCTCTCTTTCTTTGGTTTCAGTTGTTGCTTCACCACCAACCCAGAAATCAATGGCATCTCTCTCTCTCTCTCTCTTCCAGATTCGATATGGCGGATATTTCTTCTGCACCTGGAAACTCAGAGAACACATGGTGCTTTCTGTGCTCGTCGACATGAGTTGCCATCATTTGCTGCGAAGGGTTTTGAGTTCAACGTGGGGATGAGAAAACATAAGTGTTCTAATGTTTACTCATAACATGGACGATGATGTTGCGTCAACTGTATAATGTTTGTAATTGCCTCAGGTCTACTTTCTTAATCATATGAAGAATAAATCTTGTTTCTTTTTCCAAATTTCACGAAAAGTAATCTAGACTTTCGTAAAAGATTACAAAGATGATTAATCTGCCTGGATCAATTGGTAATAAATATTTAATTGTAAAAGCCACTGAATTTTGAAAGATAAAGAGAATATACCTCGCTCCGAATAGACTTTTTCTTCTGGACATTTGATTATTTGTAAATGGAGTGTAAATAAGGAGTTGAACAAAAAAGTGAATTGAGTAAATTCGGGATACTTCAAAAGTGGTGGGCTATTTCTACCCCTATGTGATCAAATCCATTCCTCTTTTACTAGATAGGCAAAAACCAGCTTTTATGATTTCCATATTTGCATAGTTTCTTTAACATAGTTATATTCCTTTTATGATTTTCTGTCAAAGTAAAACTTATTGTTATATAGAAAATAAAAATTAGCCTTTTCTTCATCATCACTCTTATAACAACTCATCTATTCTTTATCCCTCCTTCTCAAAGATCACTTTCACAAATTGATTCATTAATTTCATTAATCTAAAAAGATTAAGTTTCTCTCTTTACTGTATCTAAGAATTTGTGTTTTTTCATTCCTATTGGCAAGACTTTTCAAACAAAATATGTAAGACATTATAAGACTATTTAGAAATACACTAAAACATCGACATGAAAAAAGTTAGCATATAGAGGTATATTGATATTTTTCCGTAAACTCTCCACAAATGATGCTAATCAATCAACAATACATAGCATATTACTGGCATTCCAATAAAATCTTATTTTATGATTTGATTAATTTCATCTTTTAAAGTTTCACGTTGAGATTGTAACTGTGATCTTTGTCTTACTTTTAAAGGGGGTTTAATTTTCATTTTTTGCGCTTCACTTGATCATCCCATTATATGTATATATGTAAAAAAAAGACAGAAGATAAGAAAAAGTTTAATGGTGATATGCAAAACAATAAATGAAAATTTATAAACATGTGACCGTGTTAAATAGTTAGTTATGTTAAAATTTGTATACATTTTACTGGACAATTAATCATAAATCTGCTCGACTATGTAGAAGTGTTCTACAAATTTATCTTCAACAAAGCTAATTTCGACAAAAATAAAGTGAAAAAAAAATAAACATAATGCCTCTTAATTATGACCGTACCTTGGATACATGGCCAAAATGGCTTTTTACACAGCCTAATGGGATTAAATGACTACAATGCTCTTATTGAATAAGGAGAGTTTGAGGCTTTTCTTTGCAGGACCAATTGCGTCAGTCCTACGGAATACTTAATCGCCGTATCAGAATCCAAATCCTAAAACTCGAGATTCATTTTTCCCTCACCAATTCCCCCATACACAACCGCAGCATGAAACGCCGAGGTAGAAGAGTTCATCCTGTGGAGCTGGGACTGGGATTCAGATTCTTTACGAAAGAAAAAGGGACGGAAGGTACTTTTCAGGACTTTAGATTCGCCGAAGGAGCCACTGTGCAAACTCCTGGAGGCGCAGCAGATCGTAGAAGAGAGGGTACAGAATATCAAAGCAGAATTTTGTTTCAGATGGAACCCAAGCTGCATAACCTACTTCTGTATATTTTGGTTGGAAATTAGCAAGCTGATCTCCTTCGTGGTAAGAGTCGTCTCAGTTAACGGACGGCAGTTCCGCAATGAACTGCAGCAGCAGTTGTCGTGCCATCGCCATCTACCCCTGCGAGGACAACATCAACGACGTCCGCCATGATTCTTGCAGTAAGAGATTCACGCGTGCGGATGGGAGGGAAAAGCCCGTTCGGGGACCCTTTCCCTTGAAGGCAACTGGCGTGCAGGGGCAGCATGTCCTTCTCCCCCTGCGCCACCGTCGAGACAGGCGAGCCACCGCGCGTTGCCGGACTATAAGTTTTAGAGGGAGAGAAGAAAGTGAAAATGGCGGTTTCTCTTGAGCGGGGGATGGTTTTCAAAAGCTTTTCTCGTTTTCCTTTGGTAAATACGAGTCGGGCCATTCCAAGCCACGTAAACGCCATGCATTGGCTCTTCATGGTCCCCGCTTGGTTGGATTTTCACAAGATACAAAATACAAGAGAGAGAGAGAGAGAGAGAGAGAATTATGTTCAAAAGCTTTTATATATGAATTCTATTGAAGAGCACTCCGGATACCTGTTAAACATATTTTAGTGAGCAAATATCGGATTTTCGAAACATTAGTTGTGCATATCACATAATAATCGGTATATTGAAGATTGCGATGTTTCTTTGTTTGGATACTTAGTAATAAGTGTCCTAAATGCACTTTTTGACATAATTCCTTGTGTATGCATTTTGTGTATGCATTCGATTTCGCTCACATAGATTGAAAAGCCCTCGGCTAGAGATTTCAATATTAGTAACCCTCAAGGTTGGCTCAGTGCAAATAATTAGAGTGTCGGGAATTTACCATTTAAAAATTAGAGATTATCGTTCAACTCTCATCAACTGCATATAAATTGCTCTGGGTCAGAGTCTTTTGCATAGATCAAAGATCTCGACTTAATCGGTTTATGAAAATTAAAGGCTAGTCTATAAGTGTCTAGATAGCTCAATTTCCATTCTTGTGTCCCTAAATTATAAAAAAACAAATCAATCTATGTGAGCAAAAAGTTGTATGATCGGGCCGGTCTGTTTATGCTTATTTAAGGGGGAAAAAAGGAAAAAAAAAATAACATTTCGCTTTCCCGTCGACATTGAGACGCGCTTTTTGAAAAATAATGGGATGACCACTTCCATCTAAAAAAGCATGATATTCTTAAGAAAGGAGTTTTCTCAATAGCGTGGTGTTTTCAAAACTCTTTTTTTTTCACTCTCTTTCCTTTTCTTTCTCGTTGGATAAGAATACTGGCATAAGAAATCTTCAGAATTTCTCTTATTTTGGACAACAAGTCACATTTGTGACAATGGCTTATTGAGAAGTTTCAATATTTGGAAGAAATATTGTCCATTTTTTCAATTGTTCCCATGATTACTTTAATTTGTTTGTATTATTTGTAAGTATGCAGTCATCCACTTAGTTTAGTTTTATTTCTGTTAATATCATTTCATTGTTTTTTAATCTGTGCTGATATATTAAGCAAAGAAAAAATCCTACTTTGACCGCCCCCAAAAAAAGAAAAGAAAAGAAAACGTCCTATTTTAACGAATATCTTCTTTTTCTTGCCCAAATTGGCATATTTTAAAAATTATAAATCCATGAGAAAATGCATAAGATAATAATTCTATTTAATCACCCACGTGTTTCATATCAAAATTTGAATTTCTTCTATCCTAAAAATTCATTCTTGCAAAGAGTTTAAATCTTGAAATTTTTTCTTTTATCTTTTCATAGAAGGGATAAAAGGCACCAATAATCTTTAAATTTTGCAAAATATGTAATAAGATCACTGAACTTTTTTTATGCAATTGAGTTTTTGAACCATGTTGCTATTGTCTATGATAGTTCTTCCATCAGCACATAGATGGGAATGATCATGCCACCGCCAGGACATTACCAACTAGTTTAATTGTTGAGGGAAGATTCTAAAAAGGGCCAATGTGTCCTCATTTTCTCAAATAAAAGTCCGAAGTAGACTTTATTTCAAATCAGGGCCTGAAGTGCGATCACTTTCCTGAATAAGGACCTGAAGTAAATCTTATTTCAAATAAAGGTCTGACGTAGTTATATCTGTTTCAAATAAGAGTTTGAAGTGGCTATGTCGGTTTCAAATAAAGGCCTGACTTTTCAATGGTCAAGGGCATTTTCGTCATTTGCCATTTCCCTTTTGTTCTTCCTTTTTTTTTCTTTTTTCTTTCCTTTTTTTTTTGGTTCTTCTTCTTCCTCTTCGCAGATGGTCGGCCGGCCACCGACAATGCCCACAGAGGACTGGGTGAGGGTCGCCTTTGCCGTCGAGGGTCACCCATGCCGGCCACAACCGAGGGACAGCCTCACCTGGGGGATGCCGCCCCTTGCGACCATTCGCGAGATCGGCCCTTGCCAAATCTGATGAGGATGGCCTCACCAACCATTGCTAATGCCTGCTGGCCAATGCTGAAAAAGAAAAAAGAAAAGAAAATTTTGACAAAAACATCCTTGATCGATCGAAAAATTTAGCCAACCAGCAACTAACGAGGCCAGGCCCTTATTTGAAATAACCAATGTCACTTCAGGCCCTTATTTGAAACAACTAATGTCACTCTAGGTCCTTATTTAAAATAAAGTCCACTTCGAACCCTTATTCAAAAAAATGAGAATACTTCAGGTCATTTTTTGAATTTTTCCCAATTGTTGATGTGAAATAAAAAATGGGAAGAAAATTAAGATAATAAATGAGAAACTCTAGAGACCAAAAGAAAAGGAGAGAGTGCGATAGAAAGACTGGCTACGTTCCACATCGAGCGTCCCACACTAAGCTTGGGTGAATCGACGCAACAGTCTCCGAGTCGAACCATTTTTTTTGCCAAAAAAAAAAAGGAAGAAGAAGAAGAAAATGGTCTTTTCAATTGACGGGGTTAAGTATGGTATTTGGAGAAGTTCAAAATTTGGGAATGTTACATTAATTTGCTGCTTCTTTGTTCCTTGTTTCTTATGAACATCGAAGTACCTAGAATTCGAAAGTTGATTTTGAGGTCAAGGATGGTAGATCGTCATGTTGATCGGGAGAACTTGATCTACGTCCAATTCTTGCTGGACTTTCTTTATTGATTTTCTCATCTGCCGCATTTTGCACTTCATCAAATACAAATGACGGTCGTCGGGTCGTGTAGACTGTATATATGGGTTTGCTTATGTTCGGGGAAGCGGTGGCGAGGGCGCCATTGTTCGCATGACTCCAACGAAAGGCTGATGCCCCTCTCCGGCGCTTGGACGACGGCAGCCGTCCTGGCCATGATGAGGAGGGCTCCCACCTGTGCTCGTTTCTCAATTTTTACTTGGCACAATTTCCTTTTTGTTTTGTCGAAAGATTTCCTTTTTTTTTTTATGTGGAAAAATGTGTAATTTTTTTTCTATATATCTAAAGGCTTTTTATTGCCACATGAGATGTCACGTGGATGCCAGCCAGGCATGTAATGGCAAATTAATTCCCCCCTTCGACATTTCCAATCACTATTTTAACGGAAGGCTCTTACAGAAAAAATATATAGTTTAAGGAGCTAGTAGATCCGATCTACTTGTACCAAAAGAAAAGACTAAGAACCCAATGGAACATTCAAAAAAAAATTCAAAAACCTCTAATGCCTTTGTCGCTTTCATATTTAGAGATACTTTTTTATTTATATTGTGTACTTTTATAATTGGTCTCCACTATTTTGACAATTTAAGCCACGCCATGAATTTATAGGAGTTGTCATTTCTCTTGTCCCGATAGCTTTTGACAACCAAATTGTTGTTCGCTAGAGATACATTCCAGTAAGTTGCTGTAATTTGGCCGCGACATAAATTTATAGCAACCAAATGTGGAAATTTGATCGCTACATAGTTTTATCAAATGCCGGTCTTGTTGATTTCGAATTCTAGTCTTGTAAAACCTGTTTCACACCATTAATTGTAGTAGAATTTGCAATCTCACAACGCTCTGTTCGTCAAATCTTTGGACATTGATCATCCAAGTTCATAACTTGTTCCATCACATTGAAGTAGAAATCCAGTACAACATATTTCTAGCCATCACAAATTGGATCATCATTCCAAAAAGAGATGAACAAATGTCCAAGATGAGAGTGTCACCATCTCTCTTATTGTCGATGTCCAATATCAAGATCATATTTACCCACGCCCATGTTCGAGCCCAACCCCAGCCCCAGCCCCACCCAACTTCGACCCTAACTTCATGTCCTAATTCAACCTTAAACTCAAATTCATCTCTACTTCAACCCAAGCCTCAACTTCAACTTCACCCTGGAATCTCGAGCCCTATATTCAAGCCCAGCCCCAAGCCCAGCCTCAAGCCCAGACCTCACTCGAGACCTAATTTCCTCCCAACTCAATCCGAAGTGGATATTTCGTCTCCTATTTCAACCAGAGTCTCAATTTTAACCCCAACTTCATCTACTAATTCAACACCAACATTATTTATCAATTCTCCCTCGACATAAGCATCCAATGTATCCAATCCTAATGCTAGACCCCACCAGTTGAAACCCTTGATCATTGTTGTAAACTCGCATAGTCTCGTTCTTCGAGGTATAACTAGGAAATTTCATAGCATAGTTTTAGCATATACTCGTAAGCATAGCATATACCTTGACTTTGGAACTTTATAGCATAGTTTTAGCATATACTCGTAAGCATAGCATAATCTACAAACTCATGCTTCAACCCCCAAGGTAGCATTTGACAATACCCGAACATGTCGCCTTTTCTCCAAATTCCATGCAGCCACCCACGTGAAGAGCGCAATTGAGAAATGGTGTTCCATCTAGAATAAAATAGCAATGCACCTGCCTATATTTCGCCCACTCTTCATACTCGATACAAAATCGCTAGCTTCGGATCACAGAACCCTACCGCATGCACATAAATAAGAAGTCGCAAGTAGGCTTTCCAGGATATTAGACATTGAGTAGATCATCACTATCGTCGATTCTCACGACAAAAACCCCAGCACTTTATCACTGCCAGGAAAAGGCCCAAAATGTCGATCCAATCGACGAATCGAACGTCTTGAACCTAAAAATCAAGATCTCTGTCAAACGGAGGCCTTTACTTCGATAAATCTTGGTCCCTCAAGCACGAGTTTAGTAAGGAGACAGATTCATGCTTTCACTAGAGGAAATACCTTAAAACAAAAAACTATCCATTTGCCAATTTGGCCTAATTTCATCCTCTAGAGAGATAAAGAGTGTGGTGCCATACCGTTTTGAGCATACTAGAGAGATACGTATAACCACGTTAGATCCGTTTGCTTAGGAGTGTACAAAAGAATCAGGAACCGCCTGAATCGCCCGGAATTGGACCAGACCGAAACTGGCAGTTCTCATGGGGGCCAATCCAATTCCCAGTTCCAATTTAGTGGAATCAGTGAGTACCATGGAACTAGTGAGTACCGATCCAGTCTCCGGTTCTAAACGTGGAAACACCCCCCACCCACCCTATATATATATATATATATATAATATAAAGAAAATTTCATCATAATTACTTAATTATCTTGTAGTTTTTTGATCAAATATATATGTACATATATGTATATTTGTAGTTTTTGGACATTGCTAACTAATTTTATCTCTCGGGTGTGTAATAAGATTAATCATCTACTTTGCTTTTTCATTTTAATAATCCATTTACTTACTTTCTCAATCAAAACAAAATAAACAAATGTAGAGGAATGAGAGAACCGATTGGAAATGTTCATAAGAGCCAATGCCTCATTTTAAAAGTATAATTAGGTATTTCTTTATCCATCCCATGATTAAATTAGATTGACATTAAAAAAAAGATGAATCAAGTAATTAGTGTTTTAACTTTTGTGAGGTTAGGACTTTTAACGCGAAATCTAATTCTCCACTTGTTTCCAGCGTTAAGAAACCTTAAGAGGACCACCCTATGACCTTTGAATAAATTAAATTCTTAGCTAACAAGTATAATCTATTCATTTTGCCTTATAATTTTCAATTCTTAATCAAAATAAATGGCTTACAATTAGACCCGCATATAAGGCCAGACAAGCTTTGTAGGAATTGGGGGTCAATTTTATAGACCGGCCTAGGAATCGAACCGGACCGGTGGTCTCGTTTCCGGATGGATTCATGGAACTAATAAGTGGGTCTTGGTTCCAATTTTTTAAAACCGGTCCTTAGGACAATTTTCGATTCCAAAGTGAAAACCATCCATCTGAACTGTTTTTTTTTTTTTTTTGGTACTACGCTAATTCTATTCTAATACTCACTCTCAGACTTTGGCCTTGCCTCCTTGCAGGGCGTGGGAGTCGAAACTTACTCCTGAAATGAAATCGTCCTCACCCCAATCCCCCCCTGAAAAGGTGGAAATTTGAACCCCCAACCTCCCCCTTCAAAGATGGAAGGGTAACCACTGGGGCGAACCCTCAGTGGTTTCCAAACTGTGTTCACCCATATGTTTGCTTGATAAGTCCAGGCATGTTGTCATGATGAGGAAATGGTGACCGAAATACTTTTAGATTGCTAGTATAATTTCGGGATAATTTTTTAAAACTTTTTGTGGGATTTTTATAAGACGAAAAAGTACGGGTATTTCACGTGAAAAAAGTTGAGAATGTTTTATTTTTCAGATTTCGTCCCAAAAAAATTACGGCGTGCGAAGAAACGTTGGTCCGTCGACCCTCTTCTTAGCCCTAAAAACCGAAAAACGTGCGCCAAGCGGTGGCCGGTGTCCGCACACAAAACCAGCAGCAGCACCACCACCACCACAACTGCCACCAGTTTCGCTCAACTCCACTGCCTCCTCCTCCGCCTCGAACCCAACCTCGAAATCTCTCTCCTCCGCCGCCGCCGCCGCCGCCCGCAGCAGAGCTAATGGCGAACACCGAGAACCGCGAGGAATTCGCTTACCCCGCGAAGCGCAAGCCCGATCTCGCCCGCCCCGAAGCCGAAGCCGAAGCCGAAGCCGAAGCCGAAACCGAAGCCGAAGGAGGAGATCGCTCCAGCAAGAGCCTCAAGCTCGAGCCTTTGGACAGCCCCAACCACGCCGGCGGCGACGGGAATCACTCGGCGGAGGCCCCGGTTCGGGAGGAGAAACGGGCGGACGCGGAGGTCGAGGAGGAGGAGGAGGAAGAGGAGGACGACGATTACGACGACGACGACGACGACGACGATGAGGAGGAGGCGGAGGATGAGGATGGAGACGATGAAGGCGACGAGGTGGATGTGAAGGGGAAGGGGGTTATGAAGGACGATAAGGGGAAGGGCAAATTGATCGTCGAAGAAGGAGAAGAGGAGGGCAGCGGCGATAGCAGCAGCGACGATTACGGCAATGCCGGCGTCCCCTCGGAGAGCGACAGCGATCTGTCCGATGATCCGCTCGCCGAGGTCGACTTGGACAACATCCTCCCGTCCAGGACTCGGCGGCGGACCGCCCGGCCCGGGGTTTTTATCGCCGGGGACCGTAAGGACGGGGGAGACGACGATCGGTCGTAGAGATTCCGAAGGTTCATTTATATTGCTGGTTTCGAAGGTAGGGACTTCTATTGAATTGTTGTTGATGCGATCGAGGCTTCGAAGTTAGGAATTATATTTGATAGTTGTAGTTGATTGGCAAATGTGATATCGAGGAACTGGAACTTGGCAATGCTGCTGATGCATTTTGTATTGTGACATGGTCTTTTCCTCGGGCCAAATTTTGTCTGTCACATGCCATCGTTGGAAATTTCTTGGTTTTTTCTGGTATCTGATCACCTGATAAGTATGTTTAAGGTTGAAGTAAGGTCAGCTGGTTAAGGAAAGCTCGGTTTATGAAACCGCTTAGCCATTAAATTGATTGATATGACTAAGTAGTAGTGAAGGGCCGGTGTGGAGTGGACAACTACTTGCTTGTTTAGGCACCCGAAAATTTCGCTAGTTGATTCTTTTCCGGATACTTGGTGGCTGCTATCATATCGGGAGGTCGGCATGAAAGGAAAATACTGAACCTGGCTGAAAAATTTAATTTGGGGTCCACAATTGCAATGCGCTTGGCATTAATTGGTTCCAGATGAGTTTATGCTTTGAGTTGAAATCTCAAAAGCTTACATTTGACAATAGGGTTGTAGATGTGTTTAGGCTATACTTGTGAAGCTTATCGCGGTGTCGGACCTTTAATTCAGTTGCAGTTACTTGGGGTTGGATATTCGTCCTTTGGTTGAATTGTCTGCATTAAATCTCCATGGGATTACGTAAATTACAAGCATATGCTTTGATGTTGCCCAGATTATGGAAAGAAGTTTACTTTCATACTGAAATTCCTCGATGCTTGAAGCTGGGGGCTCCTTGTGCTAGTAGAGCCCGTAATACAAGATGCCCTGAGTGGCATTCTAGTAGCTTGAACCTCGGTTGCTGGTGAGATGACAGGATTTTAACCTTAGAAGCTCCCATTTCCTTCTTTTCCTTTTTGGTGAATATTCAGTGCTATAGTGGTTTGGGAAGTATGCAGTTGCTTTGACGAAGTAAAATTTTGTGTTTCTTCGAATTATTTGGAGATCAAGAGAAAATACTATACATGTATGGCAATGGGCATTGCCATTATCTCAAAGCTTGAGAATGATACCATACGTCGGACTGTGTCTGGAACCTGAAAAAGCGTGGACGCATGCAGTTACGACTTGCACATTAACAGCAGTCACTCGCCCTTGCAAGCGTGTGTGCTTGTCCACTAGTTTGTAACTGGTATTATGTGGGAGGAAGTATATTTAGGCCAGCTTGGTAATCAGCCCTTTCTTTAATGTTGGATCATCTGTAGTCGGTATATTTAGGCCAGCTTGGTAATTAGCCCTTTCTCTAATGTTGGATCATCTGTAATCGGTATAACTTAGCAAGTGCTCCTGCCAACCTTAGTTATATAGCAAAGTTTCCTAACTACCGTTGCATTGAAGCTCCTTACTTGACTATCTTCACCGGAGTGGATTTGATGATGTGCCTGGTGCCATTGCATGCAAATATTGCTGGTTGCCTAGGCATCAGACTAGTTATTGGAAGCTTGAGCTCGTGATATAGTTTCTCTTGAAGCCTTAACTTTTGTCCTCATAGTCTCCTTGAGACTTTTTATTAGGACTAGTGGGCAGCCCTTCTGGCAGTTGTAGATAATGGCATAGAGCACATGAATCATACTGGATTGGAGCCTCTACAGTTTTCGTGATTTTCATTCCCAATGAGAGTGCTTTTCTTTGAAAGGGCAGATATGGTAAAAGTAGCCCTTCCTATTGTTATAACTGGAAGAATCTGTGCTTCATGCCTCTGTTTTCTTCACTCTGCTATTTTTTGAACTACTAGTTTCGAATTCAGCACCCTGATAGTCCTCTCATATCTCCAGTGCTGCTGATGGTCTAAGCCTAGTGGCCGAGATACGGATTCCAGTCGAATCCTTGATCATTTCTTGGACTCTTCGTGCACGAGAGGAAATCCACTGTGAGGCCAAAGTTCGCAGAGGTAAACAGTTTGGACATTAAGAATCCTGTCCTTGTCTCTGAGCCTCTAAGATCCTCTAGCATCATTCTGTGTCGCAAAGTTTTTTGAAATATGCCTGTGTCATTATAACCTTCTTCCTCAGAAACTGTTTCCCTCCCCTTGGCACATTTAGTGATTTCCCTAGAGTTCTGCTATATTGCTGGCAGCAAAAAATATCCTCCCACTTTGGAGATGGTAGTTTTGTTCTTGTTTGTTATCTTTGGGGTAAACACCTGGCTGTTCGAACAGGCACTTCTATCTAAATGGGGGATTTTCAACTCTGGTACACATGGTGCCGACCGTCCATTCTCCGGGGAAAAGATAAAAGGACACTCCTATATATGGTATGATTAAGATGATCCTTTTGTCATGCCTTTCAAGATCATACCCGAAGCACTCTACTGAGCCTTCTCAGCCTGGGATCTAGAACATTTTCATATTTTCGGGTCATCCCAATAGCCATTCTTCTTACTGCATGGCTTGATGGCCGGAGGCGAGGAGGAGCTTGCGATGACTCGCTACAGAAAATTTCTGTAAGAACATGGACAAGTCGAAATGACGTATCTTCTCGGGGCTTTTGGGCTCCCTTGCAAACCAGTTTCTTGGACTTGAGGAAGGCCGCAACCCACCTTGGCCTCGACCCTGTTCATGTCTGGGCTCTTAGATTTGCTTGTGATACGTTTTTACATTCGAAGGTCTCGTAACGCAAGAGGGTGCAGATAAGATCGTAATGGAACAGTGAACGACAGTGGACACACCCCCCAAGTTGTCGAGGCATGGATTCACTCTGGCAAAACCACATATGTTGAACATCAACATGGTGGGCCTGCAACATTTATTCCTCCCCTCTTTAATAAAGGGAGGAGGAGGAGGAGAGGAGGGGAGGGGAGAGGAGGGAGGCTGACATCAACGAACCCAATCATGTGGTCCTCTCTCTCCCTATCTCGCTTTCCCTTTTTCGTCGTTTTATTTTCAGGGTCGTCTGTGCTTGATTGGAGACCACCAACGCCAGCACCACCACCACCACCACCACCAGCAACAAGACGCCAAACCCTCTGCAGCTGTTGCTGCTGTTGTCGTACCTTCCTCGTCTTCTGCTCGCCCTCGCCCTCTGCCTCTTTTGCTTTGCTTGCCCCCCCTTCCCTCCTTCCCCCCTTAGAACGAGTCCCTTTCGTGCTTTCCTTTTGGACGGTACGAGGACCACTCCAAAGAGTGTCGTAAATGTGGACATTCACGTTCGATGTTTCACCTCATCAATGTCCCGAAGCACCACCCACCCCCCAAAAAAAAAAAAAAATCACGTGTCCGACACGGAGGGCGGTTGGACCGCAGCGCATGCGGCGCCGTGCGTTATGATGTGGCGTGGCTCTAGCGTTATGTTAGTGTGTATGGATTCACTGCACGGTTTTTTTCGAGGTCCCCCAGCTTTAAATCTGTTGGAAGAGGGCGTTCATGGGCGCCCGGCAAATGAGATACCGTGTCGGTGTCCGGTCATGTGAAGCCCTAAATTCTGGCTCTCTCGCCTGTCGCCGGGCGATGTCTTATCGCTGCGGGAGCCAGTGCTAGCGATCCGGGGTTGGGACACGACGCGCTTTTTGGGAGATGCTTACGGGAAAAAACTCTTAGCACTATGCTAATCACATGACTGCAAATGATGGGAGATTGCATTCTCAAGTTGGAAATGATCATGAACCCATTAAAAGGAATTTCTCTTTTCTTTTTTCCCTTCTTTGCCTCTATCGCTTTCAATCATCCCTTTTTTCCTCTCTTCTGCTTGTAATTATAGGCAAGTGGGGCTATAATTGGATTTGATTAATCTCCCTTTTGGCTTAACCACTCCCCTTTTAAATGCATCTTCCTCTCTCTCCATTGGCTCAAGGCTTGTACCCATTGCTTCAACTCACGTCATTCCTTACCACGTATTTCATTTTTGCTTTATTTTTTAATTCATTTTTTTTTAGCTTTTTTTATTGTTTTCTGTGTGATTAGGCCTCATGTCAGACAAAATTTGCCAGGCTAGAAAACCCCCCATACACTAATCTTTAGTTTAATCCATAATCAAGAGGGCATTAATCTTGGCGCACATGGACCTTGAGTCTTAATCAAAGGGGGGAAGAGGGGGAGACTTTTCCACGTGCTTTTCGATTAACTTAGGCCTCTAGGACAAGTAATGTAAAGGCTTATCGGCAGCTTCCAAAGAGTCATCTAGTTGGCTTCTACAAAGTACCCAAATTCAACACTTTATAAAAAGGAGATTATCATTATTGACACTTATTGGCTATGTAAAGACAAAAGATATACCTAGGTTTTTCACAAACGATGTTAATTGGACATCAGTGTTGTATCAGGATTAATTGAGGAAAAGATGAGAAATTCATGATTTCATAGATACTGACGGTACGATTATATCTTAACATAACACCCATCCTCATTCAATTGCTTTTAGAATGAAGAAAGCCTAAGTCATGCGAGCTCAGCACATGTCGATGAAAGAAGAATGGTTCAAACCTTCATATTACAAAGGAGAATGCGCAAATTGGTGAAAGAGAAAGTCGGGCGAATACCCGTCCATTCTAATACTCAGTCATTGATTATCTTTCATATCAATTTCGTGTCCGACTATTCATAGTCATGGAAGAGGTGATCTTGAAGATCATCGTGTTTCGATACTTCAAATCACAGAGTCCGAATTTTCACATCTACCGCCGTGTCAAACTTTACTAAGATGAGAAGATTGTCTTTCAAGATCAAGGTCTCGTAATCAATCAACACGTCTTGTCAATCACATAAATAGTGAACCACTCAACCCACTCGAAGCCTAAAATCCTCCGTCGGTGAATCTCCCATGAAATTGAACTTACCACTCTCCGGCATGAAAACAACAGTCGGAGCATGTAGACACATAGCTACTCTACCAGTCACAACAAAAGCAAAGATCAAGGAAAGACGAGAAAGATTATCTTCAACGGGAGTTAGATTATGATGTGCATCTTTATCAAGATGTAATACTGATCACGATCTGACGGATTGGATGGAAGAGACGTGAGTTGCTTCAAAGTGTGGAAATTGGGGCAGATGAATCCAAACGCAAGTGCCTTGGACTTGGGGTTTAGTCAATTAAGAAAAACGTCTTTTGGGGAAAAAGAGAGACGAGAAAGGCACAGATGGATGGGAAAAGAATGGCGTGATTGGAAGTGAAAAATGCCAAAGGTTGAAAAAGCAAATGCATCATGTGACAAAATTGCCTGGGGAGGGGCGGTGCTCAGCTTGTGATGAAACTGCAATTTTTGACTTTGCAAAGAGCGTTGTTGAAGAGTGGTGGCCTGCATAGAAGCTGTTTCCAGGAAGGCAAGGAGAGAGAGTATAGAAAGCAATTTCTTAATTAAATACCAAATAATTGGTTGCATAATTGGCAATTCACGCAGAAGAAGACGAGAATCCTCCCCTTCAGTCGAACATGTTTTGGTCATTCAAAATCTCTTCTCTCCTCCTATAGCTTAGAAACTTAATCCAACATTGGTTTATTGTCTTCTTTTTTTTTTTTCATCTACAAGCGAAACGGGTGGGAGGGGCCCAATCAGTGCAGCTACGCATGACAAAATTTCTGGCCAGAAATTGATTTCTCAATTTCTATTTCATAAATTGAGAAGTTAAAAATTTTAGTTTCTAATTTCTTTTTCAAATCAATTTCTAGAATAGAAATCTATTTTAGAAATAGAAAAATCAAATTGCGTTACCAAACGGATTTCTATTCTAAACATATTCCGAGGAGCAGAGAAATAAAGAAATAGAGAAGTAGCGCAGCCTAAAAATTCGAACTTGCAGCCTTATGAAAGATAGCTCAACATTGCCTATCTTGTTTATGTTATTGTGATCTCGACAAAAAACTAATATTTCTTGAAAAAATTTCATTTTGTGCCCCTCAATTTTTTGGGTTTATGGGTGTTCAACTTCGAACTCTAAAAATTTACAATGGATCCCCATGAGCTGGGTTTTTTTCTTTCCTATATATTAAGAGCATTGACTTTTTCCCTTAGCACGTGCCACCGTGCATAAAAATTTACTTTATTTAATGTGAAAAATTAAGAAAAGAACTACTTTAAATGAAATTAAGAAAAACGAAAAGTTTAAGAGACTTAAAAATCGATACTTAAGTTAAGATTATGGCTTGCATAATTTGTCATCTTCTTTTTTTAAAAATTCCCTAGTGGTAAAGTTCTTCTTTAATTCTACACATTAAATTAATAGAATATATGGTTTAGCAATGATAATGAGCTAAATTCGACGACTAATGACCATTTCAAATGGTTGAGAAATTTTGTATGTTTTTCTTTTTCTTTTTTTATATCTACTTATTTTTCTAGTAACCCTTTCAAATATTTCATAAGTTTTCCACATTAAATATACTAAGCTGGTAATTTTGAGGTTTAGTGGTGTCAATTTTTCCTTTTTTATGTATATAGTATAGCTTGAATTGAAGGAAAAAATTGCATCTGACCTGCTTTTTCCTAAAAAGCAAAAAAAGTTTATATGTGCAACAAAAAGCAAGTTCTGGGATGTTGAACGAAAGGTGCAATCAAAACAGAAATACTCTCATCCTCAACTCTTCCTAATCCTTTTTGTCCTTCTATATATATAGGAAGGAAATTAAATGGGGCAGAAATTCTCCTCAGTCAAGTCCCTATCAGATAGGTACGGTCTCATTATATCATTCGTAAAAAGGATTCGCTCCTAAAATGGTCATATGACCTTATGTAGTAACTAAGAGTACTTGTTTTTTGGAACTTGACCCATGCGGAAATAATTAGGTCATTACATTCTATTTTTTACATATTTCCTAATACAGATGTTCACACGGTTCTATCCAACTTACATGCTTACATAGTCGGACTTTTCTCCGGGTGCTAATATCTATTACCAATGAGGGCATCCATATATATTCAATCCAGTATTGTTCTTTCACTAATCAAAACCGGAAGCTCAAGAGAAACAAGCAGTAAGCGTCGTTCACATGCCATCGAAGTTGAAACATGCGTTCGAAACCATAGAGTAAGAACTAAAAAACACAATTGACTTATGGAACGAGCAATGTCATGCCATCAAAGCCTAAAGTGCACAGAATATAGAACGCGTTAGGCAACTTCCCTGAGAAGATGGAGGAACTCAGAACTTCTCTACCCAACAACCCTAGTCTCCATCTCATCCGTAGACCAAAGCTTCCCCCCAACTCCTTTGGATATCGGGTCGTGACATGATTGAAGAGTAAAAGAATCGAATCGAATCCTATGCATCAGTGTCACCGGGACATCGTCATTTGATTAGCGACGGGAGAGGCGAGGAGAGCGGCCCAACCTCGAGACGAAGGGGGGGGCCATGATTAGGCGACGGACCGTGGGAGGAAGTTGACTCGCGCGGGCGTCGCGAACCGGATGAGGATTATGGGGAGGGGACGAGGGGAGGGGAGGAACGAGGGGGGGCGACGATAGCAATCATGTGGTTCTGCTCCAAAGTGCTTTGCGGAATCTCGAGTACTCTCTCCTACTCCCCCGCCTCATCATCATCATCATCTCCTTCTTCTTCTTCCCTCTCGTCTCGGGCTTCTCTCCGTCGCGAAATTTCCTATATTTTAACTTCGATTTTTTCCCACCTCGGTTATCGCCCACCCGTTCGAATTCCCAAATAAAATAAAGAGGAGGCCACATGAAAATGCGTGGGGGTTCGTGGCTTGGGAGGTGGAATAATAATCTAAGTCATAATTTCCAAAAAAAAAAAAAATTGTCTTCTTTTCTTCTTGGGCTCGGATTCGTTTTGATTGGGTTTTTTTTTTTTTTTTTTTGGATTTGAGTGATGTTGAGGTGGTTTTGGTGGTCATGTCTTGAAATTTGAGACTTTAGGGTTTGAATAAAATAAAACCCATCATTTGTTTTGTCTTGACTATTTATGATTTGGTATGATAGCCATCCAAAAGAAAGAAAGAGTAAAAACGATTGCAATCGATTTTTTTTTTCTGAATTTGTTAATTCGAATGCGAAATATGTACACTCGGAATTGTTATTTAGAGATAAGCAACACATGTTCACTAATAAGTCTAGGGATTTTTTCGGGTAATATATGAATTTTATTTCTTACCTAGAAATATTAATTAGCCTAGAACTAGAGGTGTTTAAACGTGGACGTGGAAAGAGGAGCCTGCTATGGCTCCTAATATGTAGAGAGAACTACTCCATCTCCTCTATTTTCCTTTTTGCATGGAATTCTCTATCAATCAGCTCGATAAACCAAGTAAGACATAAATTGAAGTTTGAACGGTCCGTAGACGGCGCGAATGCGGAGAATAAATTAAAGATAGAAATCATAACAAGTTAAGGACGGTCCAAAGAAGGATTAACCGTCGTATAAAATTAACACTTGAAAATGCCTATTGATGCGGTATATACTTGTTGAGGTTGCAAGAAGGTCAATACATTGGATTTCTCCGTGATTCCGAAAGATTTAAGTATGACTTTTTATTCTGAAATATACAAAATTCCCATGATGACTTCATCTCATGCTGATGATGTGAGATCCAAGTCACTATTTCAAGAGAAAATTGAAGTCTGAAGTCGACCTTGTATCCAATAATACAGTGGCTTGACAAAGACTGGGGTGAGTTCTTGACGTCGATAAGCAAATCGCAATTTTCAAAGAGAAAATCAAGGGCAACTGAAATAGCATCATTCCACCAAAATGGAGTGGAATGTCAATTTCAAAGGAGAAAGTCTTGGCAAATTAGGGTGTAGAGTAGTAATCAGCCTTCCTTCCTTTCCTTTCTTTCTTCCTTTTTATTGATAAATCTATGAGGACTTCCCGATGTGATTATGTCTTTTCTTGAGCCCAAAGAGAAATAAATCATTATTACCGACACGGCACGAATGATAAATACGAGTCACTATTCATTGTCACACTGGCTCATAAAGAGAAACTCTCGATTTTTTCTATATTTTGCCTAATCCCTACGGGTCCAAATGAAAGTCTTAGATGGTATGAAAATGATACAAATGAAATAGTGGAAATAATAATAATAATAATAATAATAATAATAATAATAAAACTGGATAATAATAATAATAATAATAATAATAATAAGAAATGGAAGTAGTAAATAGTTTTGATAAGATTAAAACTGGATAAAGAATTGCTTAATTTGCCATAACATTGTAAACAATGAACCTTGAAGGTACAAGATTGCAAGTCAAATGAATTTGAATTATTTCAATAGTTTTTTGATTTTTTTTTATTTCAATAATCACTAGTCAAAGAACTCACAAGATAGGTACGTTCATTGCTATTATTATTGTTATTATAGTTATTATTATTGTTGCTATTATTATTTTTTATTATTATTGTCGGTATCTTATGCCATACAAATATGCTTCTTGACTACCGATGGAAAACGAATTTCCGACAGCGCCAACGTTCACCACACGAGAGAAAATAATAACGACAACAATAAAAATCCGAAAAAAAAGAAAAATTCAGAAAAAAATTCGCTTTTTCACTATTTACCCCGGCGCATTTATTGCAGTCCTAGATTTTCTGAAGATCGATTTTTTTTTTCATTTTTTCACGAGTCACCTAATCATTAAAATGCCCATGATTCACTTATCCTCAGAAAAAGGCGAAAAAAAAAAAGAAGACAAAACAGGGAAAAGGAAAAAAAAAGGAGCGATAATTTGTTTTTCTGACACAACAATGCCGAGCCCCACAAGCAACCGGGCGAATCTCCTCCGCGCGCGTACGGAACGACGCGCCCACTCGCCCCTCCCGGCGGTCCGAGCCGGGGGGACCACGCGCCCCGGCCCGGCGAGTGTCGCCCGCGCGCGGGGGCGGGGCGCGTGGGCGGGGCCCGGCCCCGGGTGGTCTTATCTGCAGGAGTGGCACGGGGCCGTAATTTCGGGCGAGACCGAGTGTCATTTTCGGCAAGCGGGACACGACTGAAGACTTTTCTTGCCCCCAATCCTCTCTCTATCTTTCTCTCTCTACTCCCGCCCAGGACAGAGAGAGATAAGGACACATGCATGTTACATCGCTGGTCCACCCACGGACGGCCCGGATCTCGTCCCGTCCCCTCCCCCACACGCCTCCGCCGCCGTCCGATCTAACCATGGTTAAAGCCTGCCCGCTCGCTCGCGGGGGAGTACGTAAACCATGATTACTTGGGGAGGGGGGTGGTCAAGCTCACGCCTTTCCTCTCTCTCTCTCTTCGTTCGCTTCCCTGCCCCTCTCTCTCTCTCTCTCGAGCTGAGCTCAACTCGAACGAGAGCATTGCGGTTCACACAGAGGAGGCAGAGGAGAGAGAAAGATAGATAGAAAGAGAGAGAGGAGGAGGAGGAGGAGAGAGAGAGCTCTGTATATTCAGGGTCATTGAGGAGATTTGCATCTACTTATGGAGATTGTAGATTCTGCGATCTGAGAAATTCGGGAGCTCTGCTTATCTTTTTCTCTTTCTTCTCTTTCTCTTCCTGTCTTGTCTTTTTTGTTTTTTGTTTTTTGTTTTTTTGGTCTCCCTCTTCTCGGCTGCTGCTGCTTGCTGCAGCTGCTGCTGCTGCAATCATCATCATGACTCCTTGATTCGTAGATGATAGGTGAAGAAGAAGAAGAAAGGGGGGGTTTTTCTCTTTCTCTTCTCTCTTTCCTAGCTCTCCGCTCCATACCCAGAAAGCCGTTCGTTCTCTCTCTCGGGCCGGAATTTGCTTAGCGTCTGTCTTTTCCGAGCCTCTCTCCGTTCAGATCTAATCGGATTCGGGAAGATATGTGAGGGGGGGTCTTCTGGGTTTTGTCCGTCGCCATTTCCTCTCGAGCCTCGCGCGGTTTTAAGCGTTTAGATCTGGGTTTTTTTTAGCTGGGTAGTTTCGGATTCAGTTCGCAGGTTGTAGTAGCTTAATCTCTGTACATTTGTTTTTTTTTTTGTCTCCGAGCTATTTGGTTCTTTTGGGGCGAAGGGTTGTGTTGGGATTAGGTTGTTTTTGCCCCCCCGGCTGTTTTTTTCGTTAGGGTTTCTGTTCTTTTTTCTTCTTTTTTCCTGCGGGAGGGATGGATTGAGGGCTCTTTTCGTTTGAAAGTTGGGATTTTTTTTTCCTGGGCAGTCGTGGGAATTGGATTTGTCACTTGGGTAAGGGAAGATGAATTATTTTCCGGATGAAGTTATCGAGCACGTGTTTGACTTTGTGACGTCGAACAGGGACCGCAACGCGATCTCTTTAGTGTGTAAATCTTGGTATAGGATCGAGAGGCTTAGCAGGCAGAGAGTGTTTATCGGGAACTGCTACGCGATAAGTCCCGAGAGATTGGTCGCGAGATTCCCGGGGGTAAGGTCGCTCACTTTGAAGGGGAAGCCCCATTTCGCTGACTTCAATCTAGTGCCACATGACTGGGGAGGGTTCGTGTACCCTTGGATCGATGCATTGGCTAGGAGTAAGGTTAATTTGGAGGAGCTCAGGTTGAAGAGGATGGTGGTTACAGATGATGGTCTTGAGCTGATTTCGAGATCGTTTGTAAATTTCAAGTCTTTGGTTCTTGTTAGCTGCGAAGGTTTCACTACTGATGGCCTTGCTGCTATAGCAGCCAACTGTAGGTGAGGACTTCGAGTAGTTCCATATTGTTTATTAACTCTGATGTTTCAATGTCGTGCCCTGAACAATCTGCAATTTGCTTTTCACAGTCCTAGGGGTGTATACATTTTAGCATGTAGTCTCTTTATATAATCTTATTTTTGTATATGCTGGTTGTGTCCTTGTATATCTGCCGTACTTTGCTGATTGTTTAGTTGGTTACTAGTTTGCTCTGTAACCTGATTGCGCATAGAAAACTTGGGTGGATTCAAGTACAGGAATGTGGTGCACGCTTGCAGGTCATGCTGACTGATTTGTAAGCTGCAACTAGAATGTAGTATACATGCACCATGTCGTGAGAGAGCTATGCCAGTGTCACGCATTTCATTGATGGGGACTGTAAGCATAGCCGCGTGAAGAACCAAAATGGGATGAATACGCCGATGGCTGTGCGTCACATGATTTAGAAGGCCCTATGCTGTTCAATACCTGTCACTAGCAATTTCTCATTGGTTGGTTATATTCCTCTGCATGCGCTCGTGCTGCCTTAATCCAATGCTTGTTGTACAGCCTTATGTGGCTGGAACCTGTGGTCTCTAATGTAGATATTGGGCAGCTGTAGTTTTCTCTTTGAGGCTGATGGTTATGATATGCTAGTACAATTCTGGGAGAGTGCTATCCGTTATATTTATTTTTTGTGGTTCATGCCAGCTAGCATTATATTGCCTAGACATAAGAATGAATAAATTTGCACGGCTAATTTTCTAGCAGCATTGCGAGTTGACCCTTCTGGATGCTAGCATTGCATGGCAGCATATGTTTGGTTTTTTATGTTTTACCAATCTCCTAGTTTCTGTTTTGTTTTCTGTTTTAAGAATTAAATGAAGGTAGACTTAGTTGGTCTTGTTCTTTCTTGAGCAAAACTAAAATGCTTTCATAGTGTTCAAGTTTATCATGGCCTGTGGATGGTGCAACATATCCAATAGTTCATACTGTGCTGTTGTGGGAAGGATTCTCATAAAATGAGGTTCTATGCAATAAAAAAGAATGGATTTGATGATGGGGATCAGCATGCATAATTGGACTTGATTTGAATTTGGCTTCTATTCTTCCCTAATCTGCTTCTTTGAACTTGGAACATTTTAGGTTTCTTAGGGAGCTGGACTTGCAAGAAAATGAAGTTGAGGATCATAGAGGCCAGTGGCTAAACTGCTTTCCTGATAGCTGCACCTCTCTTGTCTCCCTAAATTTTGCATGCTTAAAAGGAGATATAAATTTAGCAGCACTTGAGAGGCTTGTGGCAAGATCTCCAAATCTCAAGAGCTTGAGGTTAAGCCGTGCTGTCCCTCTTGACACGCTGCAGAAGATCCTGGTCCGAGCACCTCAGTTGGTGGACTTAGGCGTGGGCTCTTTTGTCCATGACCCAGATTCTGAAACCTACAACAAGTTGGTGACAGCAATTGAAAAATGCAAATCTATGAGGAGCTTATCCGGATTCTTGGAGGTTTCTGCTTACTGCCTACCAGCCATATATCCAATATGTTCAGGCCTGACCTCCTTGAATCTTAGTTATGCTCCTGGGATCCCTGGAAGTGAGCTAACTAAGTTAATCCGTCATTGCAGGAAGCTGCAGCGCTTATGGGTGTGATATCTTAGCCCTTAGCTGAATATCAAATTAATTTTCATATTTATGTTGCTGGGAGTAAAATTCGTCTTCATATCAATCTGTGGCAAAATTTTGCAGATACTTGACTGCATAGGAGATAAAGGGCTGGGAGTTGTGGCTTCAAGCTGCAAAGAACTACAGGAGTTGAGGGTTTTTCCATCTGATCCTTATGGAGTTGGAAATGCTGCAGTGACTGAAGAAGGGTTGGTTGCTATTTCCAGAGGTTGTCCAATGCTTAACTCAATTCTGTACTTCTGCCAGCAGATGACAAATGTTGCCCTGAAAATTGTAGCCCAGAACTGCCCTAATTTCATAAGGTTCAGGTTGTGCATCCTCGAGCCCACAAAACCGGATTCTTCAACCAATCAGCCTCTTGATGAAGGATTCGGGGCTATTGTTCAGTCATGCAAGGGTCTCAGGCGCTTGTCACTTTCTGGCCTTCTTACTGACCAGGTCTTCAATTATATTGGCACATTCGCTGAACAGCTTGAGATGCTTTCTATTGCATTTGCTGGGGACAACGACAAGGGAATGCTTTATGTGTTAAATGGGTGCAAGAAGATGAGGAAATTGGAAATCAGGGATTGCCCCTTCGGTAACATCGCACTTCTGATGGACGTGGGAAAGTATGAAACAATGCGATCCCTTTGGATGTCGTCGTGCGATATTACCCTTGGAGGCTGCAAAACCCTGGCAAAGAAGATGCCGAGGCTGAATGTGGAGATTATCAATGAAAACAATGAGATGGAGGATTGCATTGATGATGAGCAGAAAGTAGAAAGGATGTACCTCTACAGAACCTTGGTGGGGCCGAGGAAGGATGCACCAGAGCATGTTTGGACATTGTAGGGTTCCCCGGAGGTTCATTGCCGTGGCTTTGCCTCGAAATCTCCTGTTGTACCATCATTGTACCTCGTTTAGGCTCGTAATTTGTGGATTTTTAGTTGTATGGTGATTTTTTATTTTATTCAGAAGAGATTCTATTGTGCTTCTAGTTATAAATAGATTTTTCTTTAGCACGATAAATTCAAAGATGCTGAGTCTTCATGCTGGTTGGTGAGGCAGGGTGCAGTTTTCTGTGATATTACAGGTTTGGAATAAGCTTTTAGACCATTGTTTTAGGTGTAATGAAAGTTCAGTGGAAACTTGTTCTAGTATAAAGGGAAATGCAGTGCACGGTGCTGATTGATTTCGTTATGCTAATTATATGACATACCGCCCCCTCTATGTCTTAGCTACGCTGGCACAGGGCGTTCTGCCTCCAATTATAATCTCTTGTAACGTGGAAAGACCAGGAAGTCAACTGTGAACTGACGTGGCCTATTATGAATGCTTTTGCAGTGATTTTAGGAGCTTCTTGATGTCTCCAGAACTATTCATTTCATCGACTGAGGAAAAATTTCTAGTTTTTGCGTTACTTAGTTGTCCTGTCAGACATTTTCTTCGCTTTTGCTAAGCAGTAGTAAGAATTGGTTCTGATCCTGCTGAAGTAGATCACAGTTGAATGTATGCTCCCCAATTCGAAGGCATTCACGATTGAATCACCACCAAAATGGCTGATAGAAAGTTACAAGAAAGATGCCTATGTTAAGATCGGCAAGGAGGCAAGAATTCCCATTAACGAGAGTGGACGAGCACAAGGAAGAAGACGGATCCCATTAGTTCATGTGAAGTAGTCTCCAAACATTTGAGCTGTGAAAATGAGCCACGGCGCAGAACCACGTTTGAGGATTGCAATTTTTCCACACTGCCTAGACTCCTACGGGAGGCAGGAGCGGCGGATTTTCTGTAATGGGCGAAAGCCTGACGAAGCATTGCTACGTGGAGATAGAAGGCTCACAGCTCGTAAACTTCTTTTTCCGGAGAAGAAAAACAATGACGATATTTGGGAAATAAGCATTGGCTAAATTTGTGCCAGCAAATATGGTAATACAGAGGAGGCAAGCGTTATCCGGAATGATTGAGCGTAAAGTGTGTGTGGGTGGCTTTTTAAGTCCACCATCAAATCTCAAGTCTGAACCTTGGACAGGCGATAGAAAGTTGAAACTACCAAAGCTGGAGTATGCTAGGGGCAAAGGGAATTTTCGGTGGAGTGGTGAAATGCATAGAGATTGGAAAGAATACCAACGGTGAAAGCACATTGCTGGGCCGACACTGATACTGAAAGGCAAAATTAGGGGGGCGAATGGGATTAGATACCGTAGTAGTCCTAACCTTAAACGATGGATACTGGGTATTGTGCGTATTGACCCGTTCAATGCTGTAGCTAACGCATTAAGTATCCTGTTGGGGAGTACGTTCGCAATAATGAAACTTGAAGGAATTGATAGGGGCCTGCAATAGCAGTGGAGCATGTGATTTAATTCGATAAGCGAAAACCTTACTAGGGCTTGTGAATCCTCTTGAAAGAGAGGTGTGCCTTTGAGAATGTGGACACAGGTGATGCATGGCTGCTGACTTGTAAGGTGTTGTATGCCCATGATTGTCTGGCATTTTCATGCAACGCCAGTTAAAATCGAGGATTCGAGGTAAGGAGAGCCAAAAAGATCACCCAGAGAGGCTTCAAGGCCAAACCACACTTGCTCATTCGAGCAGAAAGGAGCAAGAAATTAAGCAACCGCATTGAGACTGTCCCAGAAGGGCATAGTTTACATACAGAATCTTTCTCATGTACATTGATGGGGAAACACTGCAGTTAATTCCGCTGGCGAATAAGCACGAAACACTGTTTCTTTATCAGCAAACGGATATGACAAAGATATTCTAGATTCAACAACATTCTTCGATAATAGCAATCCATAGGCAGTGTATCGAACGTCACAATTCATCTGTCTTCAGCGAAAAAAGCAGCAGCATTCCTCCATCATACAGCAGCAGCATTCCTCCAACATACAGCAGCAGCAGAGCGCAGCCCAGCTGCACAACACATAAACCTCACAGTTAGCAACTCATTTCTTAATTCTCCAGAAAAAAAAGGTCAAAAGCTTGAGTATCAATTCCCGCCACATAATGGATAGCTTTTCAGAAAGCCTCACAAAGGAAAGCAAGAGCGTAAGAGTTTCTCGAGCTATGACTATTAAGAATTATCGTTTCTCTTCAATACTGGAACAGTGACAACTAAACCGCAACTATGGCGTGAGAGAAAGCTTGTTGACGACAACTGAGCATCCCTCGCAAACAAAAAAGATCATTGTCTATGATAATGCTACAGCTGAAAACACGGTTCACATAAATGTAACAGGGGTAAATCTCTGCATGCCTCACAGCAGCATCTTGATATTGTGAAATTCATTACAAGGACACAAAAGAGAGGGTGGAAACAGCTGTTCTCTACCGGCATGTGGTCAGCAATACCTAATTGAGCTCAATAACATGCCGTATTATTCAAAAACAGGGTTCTAGCAGGACAATTGACAAGCAGAATTGATGCAACTCAAACTGGACACGTGAAACCTTGCTCCAACACCACTCACACCAGCAGGTTGTAAATGTTAATCGTATTAATCTCAGACCAAACTCTCTCCATCCTAATATCCCTTTCTCATCTCGGAAAGAATCTTCCTTGTGCCTAGATTCGAATTCATTGCGAAAACCAAATGTCCCCATTGACATTATAAGAAAATTGAACATAGACCAAACAGACCCCGACTAAACAGAAAAATCAACGAACTCTGCATTGGTTTTCCTTCTCTTCAATAAGTAATACACGAGAAGCCCTTGACTAATGAAGAGCAGCAACCGTATCAACAACCGGAAAGGCACATTTCTCTCCACTCCTCATACAAGTTCTCAAGAACTGAGTCGATAACATGCAATAATTTTCCATTAAATTACCAAAAGAAACATGCATCTGAAGGTACAAAAAGAAAAGGGAAAAACGACCAAAACCGCCCAAAGAGAGTAATCATACCAGCAATGCAAAAGGGGAGCACAACCCGACTGATCATTATAGTAAAAATCATCACATTGTTGGTGATGGTGGTAATGAGGAGGCGGCTGCGGCTGCGGCGGCGGCTGCGGATGCCCTCCGGCGAAATACCGTTGATACCCCTCGAAGGGAGGCTGAGTCGGCGGCCCCACCGTCGGAGGGTACGGATAGGCCTCCGGCGGCGGATGGGGAGCAGGTGGGCACCCTGCGAAAAGGGCGAGATTAAAGAACAAGAAGAAGATCGACCAGGGTCATCAGCTAAAGAAACTACATTTCGCCATCAAGAAAGAAGAGTTCGCGGTGGAAAAGAAGGGGGGGTGCGGTGGGTTTGAGATCTCGCCTGGAGGCGGGTAAGCTTCCTGAGGAGCTATCTGGGAGTAGCTCATCTTCTCTTGCTCCTCCTCCCGCGACGACGACGACGACAGGATTCAAACCGCCATCGATTCTTTTGTTTTACGTTAGTAAATGGCGAGAGATGAGAGAGAGAGAGAGAGAGAGAGAGAGATGAAGTCGTGTTCTGTCCTGTCGGGTGGCATTCTTAACTGCCACGCCGGTATACAACTGTCTGTCGTGCTCGCCGTTGGTTTCATTAACGAGCATTTTTAGTACACTATTAATAACACTTAACCACAAAAAAAAGAAAAAAAGAAAAAAATGATCCAGAATTTCGAAATGTTGATTGCGCATATTGCAAGAATAATCGATGTAAAGAGTTGGCAAACTTCCCTATTCATCTTTTTAATGAAAAATCCCGAAAGGGTTTTTATGAAATTTCATAATCAACTCCATTTTGAGCTATTCCCAAAAAAAGGTCGAAAAAAATTTAAAAAAGTCATAGACTCGACCCCAATTCATATGGGGATCTGGAGAAACTGTTGTTTAAACTTGCATTCATTGATCATGCTATGCAGAGTTCGTGTTTGACGGATTTTGGGAAGCCTCTCGGAACGTCGGAGTTGACCTTAATTCCTCCGATCCGTATTACTCGCACGATCCTTGACCAGCTAGATTCGACTTGTTTCACGATGGGGCCGTAGTTCTTTACCGCACGAGGCGAGAAGCAGAGGGAACGTGAAGATTGTCCTCCGAAAATTTTAATCCACTTGCAATGTCCGGCAAAGGGTGTTGCCGTCGATCACGAGTCGTGGCCGATGATTACACCGTTTGCAACGATTTTTTTCACGCCCAAGGAACCGGAATTCTCATCGGGTTGGAAAAGATTGGCCCAAAGAATTGGGCGGGCCTGGAGTGGCATGGGTCTTGCCGGTCATCTGATGGTCGGCCCTGGCCCCAAAAGCTAGTCCTAAACCGGACAGGACCTGCACTACAATTTCAGGGCCTAGCTGGATGGGCTAGACCAATGAACACATTCGGCCCAGCGTGATTGTTCTGGGCCTATTCAGTTCAAGCGGGCCGAACATGCCCAAGGAAATTCGACGATGCTAGGTGCCGTGTAAGCCAAGCCCGTCATTCGACATGAATCCTATTCCGAACGACTTGCGCTATTTGATTCCTAAGAAAAGCAAGCACTATAGAAAGAATAGCTTTGTAGCCGACTCTATAATGGGATTCCAACTTAGTACATTTTGAGAAGAATTGCTCTTTGAAGAGCACAATCCGATGCAAGTTGGTTGCTGTAGGAACAAGAAATGTTCATAGACATATTCTTTATAAAAGATATAAGTTCATATCGGTGGAAGTCTTGAAACTTGTTTTAGTTAATCACTTTAGTCTTAAAACTCCTTTTCATTCGATCAAATCTTTAAACCTATCTACAGCATGCACTTTGGGATTTTCGTTACATCCGTTAACCTTTTATAGACGGAAAATTTCCTGCGTTGAAATTTTTTTTATGCTTTTTTTCAAACCCATAGCTGCTATTAACGTGATGGTGAAGCTTCTTCAAGCACAAAACGACGTCATTTCACTATTATTAATATTAAAAAAAATAGAAAAATTTAGAGAAAAACTCAAATTAGGAGAATAAACAAATCTAAAATTAGAAAATGAAGAATCACTAAAAATTTCAAATATTAAGAGTAAAGAGTAATTGTAGGGCAATGTAACCCGTTCATGTTGTCAGCACAAGGGCGATCAACCCTCATCGATCCACAAATGAGTGTCATCACCACGGAGGAATGTCACAGTATTTAGTCTTGTAAAGTTACAATGTTTTTGAAAAAACATAGTGATATGATTGAAATGCCTTTTAGGTATCTTAATAGCTACTTTATAGCTTTCCAATAATTTATTCCTAGAGTAGTTATGTATCTGCTCACGACACCCAAAATGTCTTGGGTAATCCTGCACGTATCATCATACTTCTTGCATGCTCATTTATAGTTCCTTTCATCCTCTCAATAACTCGATTTTGTTGCTATTTGTTGGGAATTGTTCTTATTATCCCGATTTCATTGTCCGCATAAAACTGCTTGAACCCCTTTCTATCTTACTTGCTACAATTATCAAACCTTAGACATTTAATCTTTAGATCAATTTCATTCTCCACTTTAATTTTTCATCTTTTAAAAGTGGTAAACACATCGGATTTATTTTTTCAGAAAATAAACCGATATCTTTCTAATGAAGTCATCAATGAATATTACGTAGTAGCACGAACATCCAAGTGAATGCACAAGGGTTGGCCTCCCAAATCTCTACACATCAACTCTAATTTTCCAATATGGAAGGGGGAGGTGAGGGGTTCAAATCCCCACCTTCTCAGGGGGATGGGGTGAGGACGCGTAAGTTTCAAGAGTGGGTTTCGACTCCCACGCCCTGCAAGAGGCAGGGCAAAAGTCTGAGAGTGAGTGTAGAATAGGAATCTAGTAGGACTGACAAAAAAAAAAAACTCTAATTTTCCTTTTTTATTTTTATTTTTTGGTTCCCTCTCAATTTTCAAAAAATTGACACACTTTTACTTGCCCAGAACATAATCCTCACACAAACCAATATCGTGGACTTCAAATTAGAAAGTTTTCCCTTTGATGTTAACATATTCATTCCCTTTTCACTCGTGTTCAAGTCTACGGTGCCACAATTTCAAATAAGCTTTCGACTCAGTAATGTTGGTGTATCTCTAATGCTTTCGGTCCTATATGGTGTTGATAACTTTGTTCCTCATGCTACGACTAACCTTTAACAATTTTCAAGGAATAGTCCGCAAAAATAGTCTTGTGTGAGATGCTCTCTAATTGACAAAGAAAGATCAAATTTCTCCTAATGTTAGAAATAAATTTGACATTTTGCAACTTTCACTGATATCTGCTATTGTCTTTTTATGACCATCAACCTTCCCAATACCATATTAACAAGACAAACCTTTCTAAACTTTCTAGCAACAAAATTGCCGCTCACAGATTATCTGCTATTGTCTTTTTATGACCATCAACCTTCCCAATAACATATTAACAAGACAAACCTTTCTAAACTTTCTACCAACAAAATTGCCGCTCACAGATCCCCCCCAATTTCAATCTCTCAATACTTAATTTTCTTCTTCGAGGCTCTATAATCTTGTCTCAAATAGCCTTTCTTTTCATAATTCCAACAAATTATTTCACCATGAGATCTCAATTTGCTTTCCCTCTAGACTTTGATTTACCATGGTATTTCTTCCAGCCTTGTTAATTGCTTCTTCCTCTACCTTCGGTATTTTAGGCAATGCTAGAAAATTCACCCAATTCTCTTCTATGAGTATACTCACTAAGAATCAAATCTCGTGTTACTTGAAGTTTTAACCTTTTTGGGGTAAACAAATTGTTTAGTCACAGTTGCACTCTAGCTTTCAAATAGAGAGGATAACAAAACTACAACTTTTCTCTTGTTATCGAATTTGATTTTTACTCAACTCAACTGACTCGTGATCACATAAAATTCATTGATATGATCTTTCACAAAATTACCTTCATCCATCTTTAGATTGAAAAACAAATGCAACATATATACCTCATTTGACACAAATGGCTTATTGTAGATGTTTGACAAAGCCCTCATCAATTCCGTCATTGTTTTCTCATTGGTGATGTTGAAGGCATTGTTTTACACCAAAGTGAGACGATTCGCACCCAATTTTTGTCAATTTAACCATTGCAGCAGAGAAGCTAATGAGGCCGCCAACTGGGCTGCCAAAGCCCATGAGTCCCGAAGCCTACCTCCGAACTAGCCCTCTTCTATTCCCCCCTCCCTTTTGGATATTATCTGTACTGACTTGGCAAACGGCGTAACTCATCGTTAAATTTATAAATTATGCCCCTTTTCGACCCAAAAAAAAAAAAAATTATCAATTTTCAAACCCGATCGAATCTAGTTTATCATACAACACATTCTAAATTTGCATTTTCTAGATCCCAAAGTCCTTATTATCTTCTCTTTGTCCATATTCATTGCATCCATTATTTCACCAAACTCTAATACTAGTTGTTAGGAACGCGAACTATTGAAAAATAAAAATCAAAATAAAAAACGACATGCAAATTTTCACATGAAAAATTCCTTCAAATCAGAATGGGAAAACTGCAGTACCATGCTAACCAATCTCTCCACTATTAGTATCAGTTTTTGGAGTAACAAGTTTCAAAGATTACAATAGATATGCCCCAATATACATTAGGTGTTTAAGACATATATATTTATGATGGAAATTATATGTATGCCATTAGCAAAATACTCTTTCCTTGCTTTGATATGAAAATTACATATATACTATTAACAGTAAAAAGCCTGTCAGCTTTCAGACTCCACAAATCTTTAATAAACATGGAACAACGTTTCTTTCTCAGCAAACAGCCATAACAGAGAGATATCAGATTCAACAACATTCTTCAATAATAGCAGTTCATGGACAATTTCACGAACAGTAACCACCAAGCGCATCGGGTATTATAATTCATCCATCTTCAGCGAAGAAAGAAGCAGCATTCCTCCATCATACAGCAGCAGCAGAGCGCAGCCAAGCTGCACAACACAAAAACCACACAGTTACCAACTCATTTCCTATTTCGCCAGAGTAAAAGTCAAAGCTTGTGCATCAATTTCTACCACATAATAAAAAGCTTTTTAAAGAGCTTTCACAAAGGAAACTGAGAGTGGAGAAGTTTCTCCAGCAATGACTACAAGAATTATCATTTCTTTTCATGACTGGAACAGTAGCAACTAAACAGCAACTAAGGACAAAAGAAAGCTCGTTGATGACAACCGACCATCCCTCACAAACTAAAATGATCCTCGTCAATGATATTGCCACTGCCCAAAAACATGGTTCACATAAAGGTGTCATGCCTCACTGCAGCATCTTGATATTGTGAAAATTCATTATGAGGAGACAAACAGATAGGATGGATACGGCTTAACTTTAACACTATCCTTTGGGTCCTCAACCAGCACATAGTCAGCAATTCCCAGTTGAGCTTCAAACATGCTGTTCTCATCCAAAAACAAGGGTGCTAGCAAAACAAATAAAGACCTCATTGATCTAACTCAAGTCAGACATTTGAAACCTTATTGCTCACACCAGCATCTTGTAAATGCTAATCATGTTAATTTAGATCGAACTCTCTCGATTCTCAACTCCTCTCCATCCTAAGAAATCTTTCCAATCTCAGGAAGAATACTTCCAGGTGCCCAGATTCAAATTTATTGTGAAAACCAAGTGTCCCAGTTAACATACAGGAAATATGAACATTGACGAAACAAACCCAACTGAACAAAAACATCAATGAACTCTGCATCTCTTTTCCTTCTCCCCAATAAAGATTAAAACAGAAGCCCATAACTATTAAAAAGCAGCAACCATATCCATAATCAAAAACACATTTCTCTCCGCTCCTCATGCAATTCTCAAGAACTAAGTCGATAACATCACCATAATTCACCTACCACGACCAAAAGAATAAAAATAAAAGCTGAAGGCACAAAAAGGAAAGGGAAAAAATTAAACAGAACTGCCCAAAGAGAGTCATCATACCAGCCCTGCAAAAAGGAGGCACAACCCGGCTGATCATTGTAGTGGTGATGATCGTAGTGTTGTTGATGATCATAGTGGTGATGGTGGTAATGAGGCAGCGACGGGGGCGGCGGCGGCGGAGGATACCCTCCGGCGAAATACCCCTGGTACCCCTCGAAGGGAGGCCGAGGCGGGGCCGGCCCCGGCGGAGGGTACGGATAGCCCTCGAACGGCGGGGCCGAAGGGTAACCCGGAGGCGGAGGCGGAGCAGATGGGTACCCTGCGAAGAATTTCAAGCCAAAAAGCTCAAGCAGATTATCAGGGAAAGGAAGTTTGCCTTTTGCCCAACAAATCAAAAAGCGATTTTGATCGAGAAAAAAGCGATCATCGATCTCACCTGGTGGAGGGTAAGGGTCCTGAGGAGCTCTCTGGTAGCTCATCTTCCCTCTCCCTGAGTTTGCTTTTCTGCGACGATGAAGAAATTCAAGCTGTCATAGATTTTCTCGTTTTATGTTAGTAATTGTAGAGAGAGAGAGAGAGAGAGAGAGAGAGAGATGAAGTCGTGCCCTGTCCTATTCTCGTGGTTTTCTTAATCGCTACGGCCAAAACACGCCTTGTCGATAAATTTTTAGTCACGGTTGTCTTAAAGGTTATCCAGACAAAATGACATAAATAGTTCACCGACTTTACCTGAAGGAATAATTTGATTCATGAACGTTTAATATATTCAATACAGATCCTTTAAATTCAATTTAATTGCAATATGGGCATTAAATTTTTAGTTTGTTCAATTTAATCCCTAAACTAGATAATCTAAAGGTAGATTGAATTCGGAAATGTAATAATTAAAAGACTATATTGAACATTTATCAAAAATTTAGAAATCACGAGATATATTGAGTTAGGGCTATATTGAACAAATTAAAAGTTTAAGAACTGAATTGCATGTTTGTAATTATCTCGATTCCCTATAAAGCACTTATCATATTACTTAGATTTTAAAATATTAATCACATGTATCATGATCAATTTTTCTATGGTTATTTAATAAATGCCTCGTACGATCGATTAGTGTTGAGTTATTCTTAATAAAAAAGGAGGAAAAATTACAAATTTAACTTATCAAATATTAATTAGGGCACGTGATGATACTTATGGATTTTAGTGGTTAGAACGAAATCGACTTGGTTGCAACGCAATCCGAAGAAACTCTTAATTGAACTGGGGTTTATGATTACCGCTTCCATTGGTCATGTGAGACTTGTGTCGATGGACTCGATCCATGCGAACCTGAACCTGGGCCATGGTTTGCCCATAATCAAGTCGGAAACAATATTTTTTCGAGAACAGATAATATTTTCTCCATCAAAGGAAACTTCGTCCAGCTGAATGTGTCCACCTTGCGTTTTTGGCAGCTTCTTCCTTCTCTGTTGCACAATGCACCGCGCAAAGTCATCAAGATGGGCAATGGAACAGATTTAGGGCAGTTTGGTAAATATTACGTTAGGGAATAAATTTTGATAAAAATTATTCTTTTTTATTATTTTCCCGAACGATTCTGAGAGTAAAAGAACGTGTTTGGAAACTGTCCAAAATTTCGATTCTTGAATAAAATTGCGTTTGGTACCGTGTTCATTGATTATATTCCAAATCAATTTCTTTTAATTTTTAAATATTTTTTCCTTTTTTTTTTCCTTTTTTCTTTTTTTCTTTTTTTCTTTTTCTCCTATTCTTCTTCTTCTTCGGCGTCGCCAGGGCTAGTCTTTTTTTTTTTATTCTTGATTCCACTTCAAATTTGTTCCCGGAAACAAAAATTTTACCAAATGCGATTCTGTTCCAAAATTACTCCCGAAAACAAAAAATTAGAATCGGGTATTATTTGGCACGTTACCAAACAGCCCCTTAATTTTCCTAAAATCCATGGACCATGCTAACTTGAGCCACTGGCTACTAAAATAATAGTTCCCAATTTTGCCAAAAGCCTCTCGTCTCATCAGAGTTGACCTTTTTGTGAGGAGGTCATAGTTCGTGATCGCAAGCTGTTGCCGATGGTTATACCGGAAGCGAAGATTAAGTTACACCAGACGTCGGAATGAAAATGTTGGCATGGGCAAGCGCACCTCCTATTTTGGTTCCCATTGCATCCGGAGCTCCGGCTCAAGATCCATACTTCTGGTTAAATGGTATGGATGCATATATACCGGTGTGGTACTTATGAACCGACTCCCGCGCACCTCCTATTTTGGTTGCCATTGCATCTGGAGCTTCGGCCCAAGATCCATACTTCTGGTTTAAAGCACTTCGCGCACAAACATGCAATTGTCATGGTCTCAAAGTTTGCGTGACCAAAGGAGTGAGCTTGATTAAAGAAGACCGCAGTTGCCTACGGTTTCTAGAACATCCTTAGGGACCGGCGAGACGGTAATTGTACCTAATTCTAGAGCATTCTTGATAGATAGGGAGATGCAATCTCGTCTGTTAGATTGAATGTTGATCAACGGTCATAATGGGGGACTTCATGTATAAAAGGGGAGCTATGTCCATCATTTGTAACTATCCAAACATTCAATAATAGAAAGCATTCTTTCCAAGAACTTCTCTCTTTAAAACTTTATCTCTCTGCGATTCGGGTGAGCGAGTTCTTGACTAGCTTTCATGTTACTCTATCTAAATTTAATCTATTCATAATCTAACTAAATGGTTTGATGAATTGCTTGATCGTACAACAGGGTAAAAATCTAAGCAGAAACGAGCCTACGCATTGTCTTGCAACCTTTGGCAACATCAAGTATACAAAGAGAACCACAATGGAAATTATAGAAACTAGGGAACCAATAGGGGTGTGCAAAAGAACCAAGATCCGCTCGGACCGTCCGAAATCGGACCAAAACCGCCTGGAACCGGTGGTTCTTGAGGGAACCGGTGGGTACCGGTCAGATTCCCAGTTCCATGGGTGGATCCGTCCACCCATCCACCCGGACCGAACTGATTAATTTTTAATATTAAAAAAAAAAATTGAAATAACTTATTAACAAACCCAGCATCAAAAGCAAGCAGTGCACGAACCAAAATTAGTCCCGATCTTTGCACACAGAAGAAAGTCCCGATCCTCCTGAGGCGCCGCTCAACCCCTGACCTTCCGAGACCGCCAGAGGGACGGTAAGCCCGAACTTGACTCCCGTTTTGGGGTAGCGTAGCCTTTGTCTTCTAGGTATCTTTCTGGAGTGGGATCTCATCTCTCTTGATCTGCTGCTGCACAAGTACTCGGTGCGTCGGCGGCTTGCGTCAACTTGTATGTTTTGTCTCGTTAGTGATCAGATGCGAGTGTTTGAGCTTATTTGAGCTGATCTTGATATGGGTTTTACGTCAAGTTCGTTCTTTGGCTTGCAATTTTCTTGACAAAACGCCGAGCAAATGGAGACATCCAGAAGTTAAAAAGTCTAAAGTGGACCTTGACAAAACAGCTAGCAGTTAGTGGGCAAAACTCAAAAGGCCAACACGCGAAGAAGCAGGGTGGGATTGGGAAAGTGATATTATTATTATTGTGAGACCGGTTCCATGGATCCACCCAAGAACCGGACCAAATCGGCGGTCCAGTTCCCGAGTGAATCTATGCAACAAATGGGTGGATCCCGATTCCAATTTTTCGAAACCGGTCCTTAGCGGGCGGTTCCCAATTCTAGGTCGAGACCGCCCGCTCGGACCATGCACACCCCTAGGAACCAATGCCAGCAACCAATGCATAGAGAATAATTGAATTAGTGGCGAGAGAAAAAGAAGTTACACCCTCTACCTAATATAATCATCAAGTTGTTCAAAAAGCTAAGGGAGTGAGCCAAGATTCGAGAGAATGAACAGCAGAATCACATAATCCACTTATAATCATTGTTGATGCACAATTTAATGTCACCATTCGAGAGTGGGAGATAAAGTTCGAGTACACATGGGGAAAGCAGCCTCAACTATGAAGGACCTGATCGGCGGGCACAGGACAGGTCCAACTTATGGTTGAATTTCGCACATTTGAAGAATTTGAATAGTGAAAGTTACCATGGTTAAGTTTCGCACATATGAAGAAGATGAATCCTCAGAGTTAATAATATCATTATGTAAACTTTTTTACATCAGTTAGAATCAAACCTTTTGCCCTGGGGAGAGACGTGGGTGATGGGTTCATCATCCCAAGAATCAAGAAAATCCCATACACATGCACATGCCGTGTGCGTCCCCTTCCCGACCCAAGGCCATATCAACCCCATGATGCAGCCCTTCATGCTCGCGGGGTCTTCGTCACGTTCATCAACACCTAGTTCAACCACCGCCGCCTCCTCCGGTCTAAGGGACCTGACTGTCATATACAGGGGATATCAAGATAGCAAACAAATGGTATACTTTTGATACGTCCTTTGCTGGCTAAACATAGTGTGAAAACACAAAAGTTGCAGATCCGTGTTAGTCTCCTCTCTTGATTTTCTATCGCTAATTTTTCGTGAAAATTGTCTTACTATTCAGTCTAAAATATGTGGAATTGTATAGTGTTTAGGTGTGATTAGGATGGGTTTATTTCACCAAAAAGAGAATTTTTAAAAGTGAGCATAATATAAAATCCTAATTTCTCGTGAATCTAATATGCAAAGCCTCTGCCATAATCCGTGCGTGGTCTCAGGAAATGACGTGAATTTTGCTCAACAAGAGACAGAAACATCAGCTTCCAAGAGTTTCAATACTGCAAATTACCAATTATTGAGAATTCCTACATTTTTCGGCAATTGGTCCCCTAAAGTACTTCCTTGGAGGATTTTTATCATTTTCTGTCGACACCATAATAATTTTGTTAATTTCTAGATCATTACCACGTCCTTATATTTTACTAATTATGTATGATATGAAGTCAGAACTCTGGTTTTTTATTGCTCAAAAATGGCAAATCCATATGAAACATGATGTAATTCAACGGATAATTCATATTCAAATGAGCATTCCTATCTTATTTAGATAAATATATTTATGCCCTTGTAACTCGGTACAATTTTGAATGACGATGAATCTGTGTCATCTTGTTTGAATGTGTGGACAAGGCTCTTAGACGATGATGATGTATGTCGTCAGTCCTGAAAATCATTCAATTAGCAGCACACCCCTGAAATTATTCGATGTACATTTTAGGTAACATAGGTGATCTCGCACAACGAGGTAAAATCCGGTTGAAAAATCAACCTCTGCAGACTAAAGCTAATCTAGAGTGTTGTGCCGCACCGAGAAATGCCCATGACGAGATGATTATAAGGTTTAAATAAGGAAAATCAAACATAAAAGCAAATATTGCCAGGCATCGTAACTCCTTTATTGCTGCGGATATGGATTCATATCCTTTTTCCCTTTAAACTCACCGCTTGATAAGATCATATACATCCAGAAACAGACGAGAAAGTGATGCTAGAACACAAAAGCAAGACATTCATGACAGCCAGTTAAGCTGAAACTGAAAGATTAGAAGCAAGGTCACAACTACTCGCACCTTAACCTGCAACGATTCCGTCCAAGAAGAAGATAATTCCATGAAAGACAAGAAAATGGATCAGTCATCAAAGAAAAATGCATTTGCTCATTTCGAACATACAAAGACATAGTGCAATAGCTTACCCAGTCAATCTTTGCTGTGGTGGTCTATCTGCGAGGATATCCAGAGGCAGTATACGAGTAGAATAGGCCTCCTTAAAACCAAAAACCGATGAGTAAAGCCACAGATCAACGAGAGATATTATGTCACATTAGAGTAGATGTTGCACCTGAAGAGCAGCTTTAGTGCGAATTCGGAATGTGATTATTGCAGGCGCCTTTTTCTTATGAACAATTCGAAAGAGTGTGATACAAGACCACCACTGCAATCCACATATATGGACCTCCACACTTCCAGCAGAACATAGAACAAGCAAATCAAGGAGCAAACAAACAAGAAAAAGAAGACTCAGCCGTCAATCCTTTCCCATGTCCTAGATGTGTTACCAGTTACCACCAACAATAGCAGAAACATCCGATGGCCAGCTGTTATCCGCAGGACTCGCATCATAGGCAGACCTGTAGACATAATGGAAGGAAAAGGAAATGCTAAATTTTGCCACCACAACGAAGTACTCTCAGCTTAATGCGAAGGAGAACATTGATGCATGCCAAAAATGAGCTATATAGCCTAAGAGACACACAACAAGCATAGGACTAATAGGATCCCAAACATGGTCCGAACCATACTGGGAAGAAAGGTGAACATTTCACACTCCATGAGGACTGAGCAATGCTGAGAAGTGCTGTAAGAAATCCTTACATCCCAGGGGAAGTATACAGAGCTACAATCTGATCATACAAACAGTCCACTCATACACCACTTGTATAACACACTAGGCAAATGCACGCCACAGCTCTACAGTCAGAAATGTTCGTGGAATTTTGCATGTCACGTCTAGTCTGTGTCCTTTGTTTTTCAACTCATCCTTGAGATCCCAATAATGCTAAGACGAACATAACAGCGAATCCATGGGACGGTGTCATCCGGCATTCATACTCTTTTGCAATGAGAGAGCAATGAAAATGTCGCAATCAAATGACATACAATGTGCACGCTACTGTTGCTTAGAACATTACCAGAACCACTAATTCCCTGCTAAAGAAAATGACGCACACGCAGCTCGAAAGGACGACGATTAAAGCAAAACCAATCGAGCTAATCCTCAGGTCAACCAAACAAATGGGCCGTGCATGAGCTCAATTAGATCCGCAAAAAGCACATCGAAGCTGGATCCGATAAGCAGAATGCCCTGAAAAACCTCCAGACACGAACCAACTTGACCTACAAAGTCCCACGATTGTAGATGCCGATGGTGACGGAGACACGCTTGCCGCCGAATCTGAGCCGGTTGAGAGAGGCCTTTTTAGGGGTGTGCAAAATGCACCGGAATCGGGAACCGCCCTTACCGGACCAAATCGGCTAGTTTCGTCTCGTTCTCAAGAGTGTTGATTCAATTCCCAATTTATAAAAGTGAAACCGGTGTCTGAGCGATCCAATTCAATCGGACTGAACCAACTATATATTATTTTTTTAATTATTTCTTCAAAAAAATTACAGTAACTAGCTTAATTAATTTATTTATTTATTCATAATATATAACATCAAGTAGTGGAAAAAAAATGACCGGTTTCATTGTATAGGATCGAGAATCAATCACCCCTACTTCTTGTGAGTGACGATGAAAGACATGGCGTCCTGATCGGCGAGGGCTGACAAGACCAGGACCGGAGCAACGAGTGTAGAGATCACCAACTGCACGATCAATTTCGCCATTTCTTTTGTCCATGAAGAAGCAGACATTTCAAGAAGCATACTCGAGTTTTTCCAATTTAGTGATATAAAGCAATAGTAGAGTGAGAGAAAAATGTTTGGGATTGAATTTTGGCTGTGAAAAATAAATAATTTGAAAAATATTATGATTGTCATATTTAAAATAATTAATAAAAATATTTTTATTATTAAAAATAATTAATACTTGAGTATCTTTCATGGAAGATGATTTTTTTTTTTTATTCGTTCATCATTGCTTTTAAGAAAATATTTTTAAATCATTCTGTTCTAGTGGAACTAATAGAGCCTGAAAAGGAATTTTGATTTCAGAAAAACAATGGTGGACATGTTATAATTGATCTACACAATTGGCATACCGAGCGATTTTACACATTACCCAAGAAAATTTAAATAAACGGGTCACATCCAACGTCCAATGAGTGGCTAAATCACTTATTCCATTGATTTTTTTTTAATCAATTCAAGTATATATGTCATCCTCTTTTCATAACCCAAGAAACCGAAGTTTCATTTCTTTTTACTTCAATAAAAAATCCGACCAACCTTTTGAGAACATGCTAATGTCACGGGTCGGTCGATTCCAAACAATCACACACCCGTGCAGCCTTAAGATTACAATCCCAAATCAGCCTTATACAACTGAAGGGAGAAGGTCCCTTATTTACACATGGACGAGTCTAATCTCAGTTGTTGGTCCCTTCTCCAATCCAACAATGGTATTTAAATCTATACCATCATTACAAGTTTGTACATTAGGCTACTTGATGGCTCTAGGCCTGGGGAAGGCCCAAGGGGCGTATGTCAGAAGAAATTGCAAGGCCGCCTAACATGGGCAGGCAAACGGTCACGGGCTTGGTTCTCGTGTTGCACATGGGCCAACCTCGTTTTGATCATGGGTCTTTCACGGATCATTCGTGAGCAGCTTATTGGCTAGTCCTTATTTGGATGTGGCCCCATCACTTGGATGGTCTTGGACCATGCTTGTCCTTGGGCCGTGTCAATTTCCTCCACCTATTCGAGCGATGCCCTCATCGCGTCTGCAACATGAAAGGCATCAATGTGTTTCTGGAATTGCCACGGGGCCTCGAAGGGTTCCCAACTCGCTTCACTCTTCGAAAGACCCTTCCATCGGACCAAATATTCCTTCTTTAGCTCGCGGTACCTCTTCTGAATGACTCGGTCCATTATGATGCACCTGACATCCCGATCATACGAGGATTTGGCCCTAAGGAGTGCCTATTGAGTTACACCTCGATTCAGGTCCTCGTTGTCTGCATAGAAAGGTTTGAACATACTTACGTGGAACACGGGATGTATCTTGAGTTTCGTCGACAAGTCCATCTTGTATGCAAGCTTCTCTACTCACTGCAATACTCGGAAGAGGCCTTCATAGCGACGGATCAATTCTTTGTGCATGTCGCAGTACCAAAGGACTAAGTGTAGCTTGCCAACACTAGGTCCCCAACCTGAAATTCAACATGCCATCACTTCTCATTGGCCCACTTCTTCATGCATTCCACGGCCTTGTGTAGGCACGCCCGCGCCAAGTCCGCATGTTCGTTCCATTCCTTTACAAACTTGTACACGGATGGACTACTCTTTCGGTAGCCCGAGGCAATCGCGCTTGGTGTGAGCAGCTATTGCCCCCATCACGATCTCGAATGGGCTTTGGTTTGTGGACTCACTCCACTGCAAGTTGTATGAGAATTGGGCCACATTGATCAACCGCGCCTAGTTCACTTTTGTGTTGCTCACATAGTGCTAGAGGTTTATTTCTATGAGTGCATTCACCCTCTCCGTTTGACCATCAATTTGGGGATGCAGACTCATGGAGAAGTTGAGGTTCGATCCCAGCAACTTGAAGAGTTCGGTCCAAAATTGACCGATGGATCGAGGATCGCGATCACTCATGATCATGCATGGTACGCCCTAGTATTTGACGGCATGCTTGAGAAATAGCTTGGCCGCCTCCTCGGCCGAACAATCCTTGATTGCTAGCACGAACGTCGCGTACTTAGAAAATCGATCCATGACAACCATGAGGGTTTGACATTCTTCGAACTTTGGCAAGTTCATGATGAAGTCTATGGAGACATTCTCCCATGGAAATTCCGGGATGGGCAATGGCTCGAGGAGCCTTGGCGATGACCATTGCTCAATCTTGTCTTGTTGGCACACAAAACATGTCTGCACATAAGCTTCAACATCATCCCGCATATGAGGCCAATAGTATTGGTCATCGACGAGTGCCATGGTGCGGTGGATTTCCGGATGGCCCGCCCATTTGGAATCATGGCGCTCATGCAACAATTCCTTCCTTAGTTTCCCATGGAGTGGCACATAAAGTCTTCATCCTTTGGTGTAGAGAGGTCGTCTTCACATCGTCTTCACACCGGAATCGCCTCATCTTGCCTTCTCGTGCGTATTGAATGAGAGCTTGGGCAATTCAATCATGCTTGAGCCCTCCTTGATACGATCAATCCATGGGCAGTTGGGTCAACTCGTCATGCCGGCTAGCTCTAGCTTTTGACTTAGGGCATCGGCCACGGAGTTGGACTTCTTGGGCTTATATTCCAACACATTGTCGAACTCGGCCAAGAAAATAACTCATGACCACATTATCTATCCTCACAACGAACTGGGATCCCGAAAGGTAATGCCTCCACGTATGAAGGTAGTGCACCACTACGGTCATCTCTTTCTCTTGAATTGTGTATCGCCGCTCGGTATCGTTTAATTTCCGAGACTTGAAGGTAATCGGGTGCCCATCCTGCATAACGACACTACTGATAGCAAAACAAGAGGTATTAGTTTCTACCTCATATGGCTTGGCATGGTTAGGCAATGCGAGCACCAGCTCTTCGGTCATGGCCCGCTTCAACCGATTGAACGCCTCTTGACATTGGTTCGTCCACTTCCACGGCCTTTCTTTCTTCAACATGTCCGTGAGTGGCACGATGAGGCTTGAATACCCCCGGATGAAGCACCGATAATAATTCCTGAGACCAAGGAATAATCTCAGCTCCCTCACCTTGGTTGGTGGTTCCCATTCAACTATGGCACGGATCTTGGCCACGTTCATCCGCACTCATCCGCCCTCGACAATGTGTTCGAGGAAGGAGACTTCATTTTGCGTGAAGGTGCACTTCTCGCACTTCACGTATAGGTCATTTTCCCACAAGACTTGAAAATCTTGCCTTAAGTGTTCGATGTATTCCTCGAGTGTCCGGCTATACACGACAATATCATCAAGGTAGACTACAACGAATCGGTCAAGGAATTAGTGGAATACCTTATTCATCAAAGTGTAGAATGTGGCTAGCATGTTAGTCAGGCCAAATGGCATGACGAGGAACTCGTATGACCAGTAACGTGTCGCGCATACGGTCTTCGGCTCATCCCTTTCAACAATTTGAACTTGGTAGAGATCAAGCTTGGTGAACCATCGTGCATCTCCAAGCTAATCAAACAAGTCTACAATGAGAGGGATCGAGTACTCGTTCTTGATGGCGAGCTTGTTCAATGCCCGATAGTCAATGCACATCCGAAGAGACCCATTGTGCTTCTTTTGGAATAGGACCGGGGCATTGAACGGAGCTTTGGATGGTCGGATGTAGCCCGTGTCGAGTAACTCCTTGAGTTGTTTCCTCAATTCCTCCATTTCGAGAGGCGCCATGCGATAGGGTGCCATGACAGGTAGTCGAGCATTTGGCAGGAGCTCGATCCAATGGTCCACCTCCCTTCGAGGCGGCAGCTTTTTTGGCAACTCGCGAGGCATCACATCCTTGAACGCATCGAGAACTTGGTCTACCTCCTTTGGGATGACACTCCTTCACCTCGAGCGTCCTCGGCTTTCAAGGCTGCTAGGAAGGTCACCTCTCCCTTCCTGGCTCCTTTAGAGAGCTGCATGGCCGATAGCATCTTTTTATCTTGTGCCGACTCGTGATAGATCGAAACCATGCATTGGCATTGGTTGTCCAAGATGCATATACAATATGCAAAGAACGTAACACCTGCATTGGTCCTTTCGAGGAATGCAAAACCTAACATAAAAACATAGTCGTCAAGGGGGATTACCTCGACTTCTTTTTTGCTAGTCCACGGACTAAGGTGGAGCTCCACATCCTTAGTCATGCTGTTAGTCGGTACTTTCTTGGAGTTCACCATCTTGAGCCAACCGACTCTTCCATTTTTGATTGAAAGGTTCAACTTTTTCACGGCCTCTTGAGATATGAAGAGGTCGAACGCCCCAGTATCCACAAGCGCACCCATCGTGATACTTTCGATCTTCACATCCACGAACATCATACCTTTATGTTCTTCACCTTCTTGGTTTTGATCGAGCCAAGAATATGCAGCAAACCCAACCGTGCCTCCTCTCACGGTTTATACTCCTTACATAGGACTACTCATTTGCCCATTTTGGGACAATTGCCGGCCATGTGAGGACCATCACAGAAGAAATATTAATACATGCTTATCTTTCTTTGTCCCCATCCACTCAATTCCGATTGGGTCCTAGAGGTTGCTGCCGATGGTTTGCCTCCATTTGGGTGATTAAATCTTCCCCGATCTCCCCCACCATTGGCCTTGTCCTTCAGATGAGAACCGGATTTCACCATGGATGGCAACTTGTACTCCACAAGGGACTCGGCCACGGATGTAGCCGTCATGAGATCCATCGCATGGCATCTCTTTAGCTCTTGCTGGACCCATGGCTTGAATCCGTTCATGAATTGGTGATATGCCTCCATCTTACTCATGGATGGGATTTGGAGTAGTAGCTCCGAAAATCGTTTCACATAGTCTCAGACTCCGCCCTTTTGCTCTAGGCGCTTGAGTTCATCGTGAGCTTACTCCTCCGTGTATTCTTCAACGAACCAAGCGCATGTCATAATAAGGTCGCCACACCTATCATTCGACCGATGACGTCACCACAGCAACGCATTATCAACTAAATACATTGATGCAATGTTTACCTGAGATGCGTCATCGTTGATATTGAGAATCAATCCCTTGCCACCACATGTTATGGGCAAGCTTTCCACAAGAATAGGATGTTTTGTAGGCATTTACTTAAATAAGGATAGATTATTAAGTTAAAATCACGAAAAATTCAAACTAATACATATGTAATAAATTAATTTCAATCTAATTTTTTTATCACAAAAAACCTCAAATTTATACACTTGTGACAGATTTACCCTCCGTTAATTTTTATTAAATTTTACCGTCAAATTGCTGAGTTAGATAATATGTGTTAATTGACTGATATACCAATTTGAGATTTTTCCCTTAATTTGTCACTAGTGTATCAGTTGTGATTTTCGTGGTGTTGATCCAACCAGTTTGAAGTTTTTTTTATGATTAAAAAATTAATTTTTGATAAATTTATCATAAGTGTATCAGTTTAAGGTTTTTGGATGTCAAAAAATTAGTTTTGGATAACTTTGCCACGGATGTAAGAATTTGAGGCTTTTTATTATATTAATCCTAGATTATTACCCAATTTAGTGTCCATTCCCATATGAAATATTCCTTTTACTAGTAAAAAGGAAGAGGAGGGAAGAATTGTACAACTACCCTTTTGAATGCTATCATAATAGTTCTTCATCCATTACAGAACATTCACTTTAAGTCATGATTACTCGGCTTACCCACAAGCATGCGAGCCCATCATACACACATCCTAGAAGTTAAGAAGTCGCTGCACGAGATAGCATATGCCCAGCATGCAACATCGCGTTCATCGCGGAATCAAGATGATCATCCATCGCTTCACGCACGCAACGTAAACTTCACACAAGATGACTTTATTGAATTGGGAGCTGATGTATCTAAAATCATGTCCGAAAATGCCACGTAATTTAAACGGGCTTGTTGGGTCTAGGAAAAGAAGAGGGAGAGGGAGATTCGTTTCAAATCGATTAGGTCATGTGAATGTCATCACCGTCTTACCAAAAACGAAAACAAGCATTTTAAAAATGGCCTATAGTTCCCCGTGAACTAACGAAGGAGTGCTCAATCAAACAAAAGATTAGGCATCCGATTCCATTACCACTTGACTCACGGCTCACTTCCCCGAGTCGTAAAGGCAATCCTCACTAAACGCGTTTCTCTAGAACTAGGGAGGACTTCCTTCCTTCTCTTCTCCGCTTCTCTCCTCCTGTCCCATCGCTCGTCGCCATCTTTTCACCTAAAACCTGCGAAATGAACGTGTCGAGAGCTGGGTCGTCTCAATGGCTGCAGAGGACGCGTTCTGCATCCTTGCTCCTTCCAGGAAAGACCGCAACGAGGGGGGGTCCTACACGTCATGACTTTTAGGCGTAACTGCGAAAGCATCACCTAACTCAACGATGGTGGCGACTGGTGAAGTAGTCGTGGAAAGCTCGACCACGTTGTTCAGCTGCGTGGGTTCGGTTGGCAGGCGTTATTCCATGAGCATCGTCGTTCTTTTTTACCTGAAAAGGGGGATGATTTTACGAATACTCCGCGCTCCGCACGTCTTTTGTAGTTTCCCGAAATCCCGTCTCCGTGCTACGTCGGAGATACGAGCCTCTCCTCCCTTTGCTTTTGTCGTTCTTCTTTTCATTGATTCGGATAACATCTTTTTTCAATTACGGACATGTGAAACGAGAAAACCCTCGCTAGTGCTCGTCCTCCTGCTTTTGCTGATGCAAGTGTATGCTTAAAATGAATACTCACTCAACGAATAACGACCGACATTTCTTTTTATACATAACCAACCTAGTTGGACACATCCTTTCTATAGGGATAATTATAGAAAAAAGTTTTAAACATATTATATGGATGTTAATATAGTTATAAAGTTTTTAATTTGATCAATTGAATCCTAAATCTCTAGATGATTTACTAGTGTAGTCCTTACGGCCAACTTTGACAAACAATCAATGACGTGAACGCCGATTATATTATGTGGCACAACAATGGTTGGTTCTAACGTGGACTTTTTTAAAATTTTTACTTTTCTCTATTTTCTTTTTCTTTCTTCCTCCACTGGTTGTCGGGCCTCAGCAATTGTTAACAATTGGCCTCAAGCGAGGGAGAGGCTAGTTGACGGCCATGGAAGAAGGGGAAAAAAAAGAAGGAAAAAAACTATAACAAATTCAGACAAATTTAAAAAGAATTTTAAGAAAATCGTCTACATCAGTGGTGGCTGTCCACGAATACAATTGCCAACTAGAATTATCGAAATAACTATATTGACAAATCGTCAAAAGATTCAAAATTTAATTAGACACATTGAAAAGTTTATAATTGAATTAGTATTGGCAAAATAAATTTATGATTCTTTTGATTATTTTCCCCCTTTGCATGAATCAATCGTAATCTTAATCAAAAGGTCAAGAAAGGTAGATTCCACAGCAAAATAGCCAAGGTACAGAGATTAACGTCCAAATGTGCACCACATATCCACTCTCTCCCCCTTACTGACTAGACTTACTTTTGTGACTTAGGCCAGATATTCACCAAGATACTCATAATAAACTTATTTCTTTATAAGCAATTTTAGATGACGTCTTAGCCAGTTTAGAATAATATATTAGATGATTTATTTCCATCTTTATAGTTGTCTTTGAATTAACTTCTTTAGAGTTTATTGGGGTTTAAAATTCATATATCGATTCTATTAACATTATAAAGACAACTTTTTGACGTTAAATTTTGATGATAATACTAAAGTTTACTCTTTGTGCTTCGAGCATATTGCGCCTCCCGGTATGTTTCCGAGTGTTTACTCGCTTGCGAACTGCCATTCGATGCTAATTCAAATTTAATACTAAACTAAATTTATTGCGATTGTGTTAATTCAGTTCTAAATTTTTTTTTCAATTAAATCATAAACCTTTTATAATTTTGCTAATTCAAATTTAGCTGGCCGGCACTGATGTAATACAACTAGTGCTGACAGGCATGATCGACACTAACATAATAAAATTTTAATAATATTTAATATTTTTTTCTAATTTCTCAATTCTTTTTTTCATTTTACTTTTTGCTCTTTCTTTCTCTTTATTTTCTTTTTCCTATTTCTCCTTCCTTGTTCACGAGACATTCAAATTAAACGGATAGATTCATAAAGATGATATATAGGAATTGTATAGCATATACTATACATGTGACCCTCAAATCGAACAAATAATTACGTATATTCACGAAACTAAGAAAGAGAGAGAGTAAGGACGTACATACGACCCAGACAGATATGATTGAAGCAAAACACGAGGCTAATACTCCAGCTACTCCCAACATCATCCAGCTAACCCATGAGTCGCATCCAAAAAAAAAAAAGAAGCCAAAAATAGGACAAGGACAAGAACGTGTCCCTCCCCATCCAACATGTCTGATGGTGGACACGTGGCCGATCTTTCGGACACAACATTATCCGGATGCAAATGGGTCGGGTCTGGAAAGCTGGACTTTTATTAAAAAATGGGTTCGGCCGAACATTGGGGCCTAGAATTTCCAGGCCTAGTTGGCTGGCCTAGACTAAATGAACACGATCACCAGCGTGATTGTTCTGGGACCTATTCGGTTAAGGCGGGCCGGACAAACAATTTATTTTTTTAGAATATATAGGGTCCATGATAGGGAAAGTCCTAAAACTTTTTTTTGATTAATCACTTTAGTCCTGAAACTCATTTTCATACAATCAAATCTTAAAACTTGTCTATAACATGCACTTGAGGACTTTTGTTACATCCGTCCTTTTTCTATAGACAGAAAACTTCACATGGAAATATTTTCCAATCTCCCATAATTATTAACGTGATGATGAAACTTCTTCAGGCATAAAATGAGGTTATTTCACTTCCGTCACACTAGAAAAATTGAAATTTAAAAGAAAAAAATTACAATTACAAAATAAATCTAAAATTAGAGAACAATAAAAAAAAAAAAAAGCCACAAATTTTAAATAGTAAAAATAAAGACCAACCGCAGCACTATGCCACCCCTTCATGTTATTAGGGCGAGGGCGATCGGCCCTCACCCATCCACTGATGACTATCATGGCCTCCCCAAGCAAGTAGGGGGATTCAACCCTCTGACCCCGACCAGGGGGGCTTGCCAACCCTTGCTGGCACAAAAAGAATAACTAATAAAGTGCTTCATTTTCACACCATTTAATCAGGCTAATGGAAATTATGTATACTATTAAAATTGGACACATGTCAGCATTGTGTGACGCTTGTGGATGACTCAATAAGGATATTTGTTCATATATCAATTGAAATATCTTTTGTCGTCATGTGGCAACATATGGAGAACACTTTCTACTCCCTACAACTATGGAAGAAAGTTTTTTGAATAATCATCAAATCAATATGGGAAGAAAAATATTCTTCATGTTCTCTACCAAAAATATTCAAAATAAATATTAGACCCAAGCAGGTCTTTAAAAGGCAAAGGTGGGAGATTCGTCTTGGGGTGGAAGATCCCACAATGTCACCTCTCCTATTATCACTCATATGGGAAGAAAAGCTTGGGTGAAAATCGAGAGGCTTGGGGTGGAAGATCCCACAATGTCAATACTAGCTACCATTGAGTAGGGAAGTGTAGTAATTCTCCGCGCCTGGAATGAAGTAATATGACTTCAAAATCATTGCAGGGTAAGCTTGAGCGGAGGTTGAGCTCCGCTCAAGCTTATCAACTGGCTGAAGAAGGTTTTTGAATAATCATCAAGTCAATTTCGAAGAAGAATATTCTTCTATATTCTCTATATATATATATATAAAAAATATAACGTCGTTTTCCAGGATGAACCGAAAGCGGAACTTCCATGCCAATTTCATAGGCGGCCACGTCGCCCAAAAAGAGTTGACCTAACTCCAATATATTAAAGGTAAAGAAAAGAACGGTTCTAACTAACTATTTGTATTGACTTTGTTTAGAAAAAATGCAGAATTAAAAAAAATAAAGGCAAAATGAAATTTGGGATCTGCTTATTTTGTGAAAGATTTACAATTTGGAAAGTATATTTTCCTAAAAATAATTACTTATATCACTTGCAAAAATATATATATACGAAAAATATTTTTTCCATCAATAGAAATTTTTTATTGGCTAATTATTCCAAGCGATATAACAAATCATTGTTAAGAAAAAAAGTCTTTGAAACAAATAGACCCTCACTAGCAAAATTCAAAGTTGGCCACCTCACCAAGAACTACAAACAACCGTAATATGTTGTTTCACCTTTTTTCTTCTTCATTTTCTGTTTGTATAACATAATTTATCAAAAAAAAAAAAACTAAACTTATTACATTTGTACTAATTCAGTCATAAACCTTTCAATTAGATCAATTTAGTCATAAATATTTTAATTTGGCCAATTTAGGCCAAAATAAACTATGTAAATGTCTGTCGTCTTACATGGCACGACCAATACTAACGTAAGCAATTTTTTAAAATACTTTTTTAGAATTTTTTTATTAATTTTCTTTTTTTTTTTCCCTTCTCCAATGGGAAAAAAAGAAAAGAAAAGGAAAAAGAATAAAAAATATCGATAGAAAGTCTAAATTTAAAAGAAATTTATTAAAAAATTATTTAAAACATGTTTATGTCAACGCCAACTGTATTGAATAGGTGGGAGATCCGTCTTGAGGTAGGAGATCCCACAATGTCACCTCCCCTATTATCACTCATCTGGGGAGAAAAGTTTGGGTGAGAATCGATAGGCTTGATGGTGGTGAAAGTAGACACCACATCAGTATTTCAATACTAACTATTGTTGGGTAAGTAGTATGGTAGTTCTCCGTGTCTGAAATGAAGTAATATGATTTCAAAACTACTATAGGGTAAGTTGAGCTCCGCTCAAGCTTATCAACTGGCTGAAGAAGGTTTTTGAATAATCATCAAGTCAATTTCGAAGAAGAATATTCTTCTAATATTCTCTGCCAACACATAATTAAAAAAATATTACGTCGTCTTCCGGGATGAACCGAAAGCAGAACTTCCATGCCAATTTCATAGGCGGAGACGTCGCCCAAAAAGGGTTGACCTAACTCCAATATATTAAAGGTAAAGAAAAGAACGGTTCTAACTAACCATTTGGATTGACTTTGTTTAGAAAATGCAGAATTAAAACGAAAGCAAAATGAAATTTGGGTCCGCTTATTTCACGAAATATTTACATTTTGGAAAGCATATTTTCCTAAAAATAATTACTTATATCACTTGCAAAAATATATAAACAAAAAATATTTTTTTCGTTAACGGAAATTTTTTATTGACTAATTATTCCAAGCTATATAACTAATAATGAGAAAAAAAAAAGTCTGCAAAACAAACATATCCTCACTCGCAAAATTCAAAGTTGGCCACCTCACCAAGAATTACAAACAACACCTTTTTTCTTCTTCCTTTTTTGTTCTTATAACGTAATCATCGGTGAAGAATCAAAGTCGGCCTTATCGCAAGTGGAAAGGAAGAGGCCAAGACGGATTTGAGTCTATGTATAGGGGAAAAGTACCCAAAAAAAAAAAAAAAAAAAACTAAACTTATTTTATTTGTATTAATTCAATCATAAACCTTTCAATTTAACTAATTTAGTACTAAACATTTTCATATTTTGTCAATTTAGTTAATCTAGCCAATTTAGGCCAAAATAAACTACGTAAATGTCTGTCGTCTTACATGGCACAATCGGCACTAATGTAGGCAATTTTTTAAAATAATTTTTTAGAATTTTTTTATTAATTTTTATTTTTCCTTTTTCTTTTTTTTCCCCTTCTCCAATGGGAAAAATAAAAAGAAAATGAAAAAGAATAAAAAATATAGATAGAAAGTTTAAATTTAAAAGAAAGTTATTAAAAAATTATTTAAAACATGTTTATGTCAATGCCAACCGTGCCAAATAAGATGGTTGGCTTTCATGTAAGTAATTTTCGACCTAAATTAGTTTGAATAACTCAATTGTCAGAACTTAAAAAATTTTATGACTAAATTAATCCAATTGCAAGTTTTAAAATTGAATCGGTACCAATATAATAAATTTATAAATTTTTTTGTACTTCTTCCCTTGTGTATAGGAGGGTGGGTGTCTTCCCGTAAAATTTATATTTCTTATTCATGGCTTCAAGGGATGATTCATGGTCTGTGGGATAATGGGAGAAGTTCAAAAAAGTCATAACCTTTTGTTTTTATGCCGATTTAGTCCTAAACATTTTTACGTTGTGCCAATTTAGTCATTTCCGGCCAATTTTGGTTGGATTTTGCTGACTAGACGCCGGTTGGCTGACGTGGCCTAATCGGCGCTAACTAGGAGAACTTTTAATAATATTTTAATATTTTCGATTTTTTTCTTTTTCTTTTTTTCTTTTTTCTTTTTTCTATTCCTGTTTTCTTTTTTTCTTCCTCCAGTCGATCGCCGAGCTCCAGCGACCGGCTAGAGGCGACAACCGACGAGGTCGAGGTTGACCTCGTCGGCCACCTCACCAGTGGCCACGAGGGTGGCCTCGCACTAGGCGGTGAGGCTCACCCTCATCGGATCTAGCGAGGGTCAAGCCTCGCCCATGGCCGGCGAGGGCAAGCCTCGCCAGCTCGACGTGAGGCTAGCTCGACAACGACGGCAGGCGGCCGGATTAGCTCTGGCGGACGGCGAGTAGGGCGCGGGTGACAAGCGCAAGAGGGGAAGATGCACGGATAGGCGCGCAAGCAGGGGACATTGCGACTACAGTGAGGGCGCCTCCTCGCCCTTGCCCTTGCTAGCCATGGGCAAGGCTCGAGCCTCGCCAGATCTGGCAAGGGCGAGCCTCGCCGCCCTGCATGAGGCCGCCCTTGTGGCCACTGGCGAGGTGGTCAAAGAAAAAAAGAAAAAAGAAAAACAGAAAAAAAAAAAAAAATCAAAAAAAAAATATTATTAAAAGTTGTCCACATCATTGTCAATCGCATCATGTCGGCCAACCGACGTCCAGTCAGCAAAATCTGACCAAAATTAGCCGGAAATGACTGAATTGGCACAACGTAAAAAGGTTTAAGACTAAATTGGCACAAAAACAAAAGATTTAAGACTTTTTTGGCACTTCTCCCGTGGGATAACATATCTTCAGCTGCTGTTTCACCACCGAACTCTTGTCATTGTTAGAACTGGTGTCTTTGCTTGAGCTCTTTCCCTCGATGTCTGTTTGATCTCGGCTTCGCTGGTCTTTTTCCGTGTCTTGAACCGTGGGGCTCATCTCCTCCGGCTTCTTTTGGGTTTCTCTCGCGCGGGATTGCATTCGTTGCCCCAAGGCCTTCGTCCGGTCATCCTCTTTCGAGACTCCACCGCTTGAGCGAGGCTCTGATACCATTTTGTAAGGGCTACTCAGAGCGTCGGAGTTAGACGAGAATTGAAGGGGGATGAGAGGAGGTGTGAGGGGAAGTGCATAGAGATGAGAATGAGAAAGTCTTCGCATTGATCTGCATGATTTACCATTATGGCTATTACATTTTCGCAACCCCAAGACAAAAATATCAAAGAGAATATTGTAATGGATTACAAATAAATGAGTATGGACGGGCCACTGTGATGGACGACCTCAGTTAGGTTCATCTTATATTGAAGTCTCGGCCCACGATGGACAATCTTGATCTAACGTCATCCATGGCTTGAATGAGGCAGGCAACCTTAGATCGAGGTCAGGGACGCCTAGCACAATCTAAACAAAGGTAGACGAGGGGGCGATAGAGAGATATATGCAAGCAGCAAGGCAATCAACGGCATACAACGAGCTAAGGGAAGATCAGCATGGAGGCGGTAGCGGCTTGTGATATTTAACAACGCCGTTGATGATCTATTTTGCAAAGGGATAATAACACAAATAATACTTGAATTTTGGTCCAATGTACAATGCGATCTCTGAACCTTAAATTTGTTCAATATAGTTCCTGAATTTTTTTTGTACATGTTTAATTTAGTTTTTGAACTATATAAAAATGTTCAATATTGTCATTTCATTAATTCAAATTCAAGAATAACATTAAATATATTCATATAGTGTATGGACTACACAATAAATGTATCAAAAATTCAGGAATCACATTAAAAAAAATCGAAAATTCAAAAGCCAAATTGCACAATAAATTACAGTTCATTGACCATAATTTGGAGATCACATTATATATTGGGCTAAAGTATGGGGAGCAATTGTATTTTCCATAAAGCCACAAAAGCAATGGATGTTAGGTGCAAAGTGGCGTCTAAACACGAATGAATAGAGTGAAAATACAAGTATGTATTTTGTATTTTTCCTTGAAACAATTGTTGAGTTTCATTCATTGAACTAACAGGCTTAAAGCAATTTGGGCTAAAAAAGAGAACGGCTTATTTTCGCTCAATGATGATGAGAATCATTTCCTTACCATCACATGTGATTCGCAAACTTTTCACAACAATAAGATGCTTAAATAGGTAATATCTTAAATAAGGATAGATTTTTACCCATTTTAGTCTCCATTCCCTTATGAAATATTCCTTTAACCAGCAAAAGGAAGAGGAGGGGAGCCTCGTACGACTGCCCTGTTGAACTCTATCCTACTAATTCTTCATCCATTACATAACATTCGTTTCGAGCTATTTGACTTAGACATGACGTAGACACATGAGCCCGTCAACACAGTTAGATGGGCATTCTAGAAGCCGAGAAGTCTTTGCATGAGTAACAAATGTCCAAGATGGGCGCGATGTTCATCGCGGTCTTTTCGAGACAAAATCATGGAAATCGATACGATACTTCACGCGCGTAACCTGAAAGGGTCATGGAATTTAAACATGCTTGTTGGGTCTAGGAGAGAGAGAGAGAGAGGGGCAGATTCCCTTCAAATCAATTAGATCATGTGAATTACATCACCAATTTACCAAAAGCGAAAACAAACATTTTAAAATGGCCTATAGTTCCCCGTGAACTAAGGAAGGAGTGCTCAATTAAACAAAAGATTAGGCAAATCCGATTCCATTATCACTCGACTCACGCCTCACTTCCGTGAGTCGTAAAAGTCAGACCTCGCTAAACACGTTTCTTAGAACTACTAAGTAGGGGGAACTTCTCCTTCCTTCTCTTCTTTCTCTCGTCCCATCGCTCGTCGCCATCTTTTCACCTAAAATCTGCGAAATAAACGTGTCGAGAGCTGGGTCGTCTCGTTGGCTGCAGAAGACGCGTCCCGCGTCCTTTGCTCCTTCCAGGAAAGACCGCAACGAGGGTCCCACACGTCACGATTTTAGGTGCAGCTAACTCGACGATGATGGCTGAAAGAAGACAAAGCGAAACGAGGAAGGCAAAAATAGTTCGCGATTGAAGACGATAGAATTTGGGAAGATTTCTCCGTATTCTTTCTTCAATAGCTTCTAATGTACAGTGTTATGTAGATATAGCACAAGATGTCCATAATAAATGGAAATAAAGTATTCTATGAATCAATCTAAAATCTCTGTAACGACCCGAGCCCCACTTTACTTTGGACACTGAGTTCGATGTTTTAAAATATGTCACACAAATTAAATGGGCGCATAAACATTATAAATAGAGAAATGCCTTTAGCCTCGTCCCGGGTCCCTAAGCGATGTAGGACGGGAGAAATGCCTTTAGCCTCGTCCCGGGTCTGGGTCGTCACATTCTCCCTCCCTTAAGGGAGGGGGCCCTCGTTGTGGGGCTATATGCGGTCAGAAGTCGACTCTAATACCATTTGTAACGACCCAAATCCCACTGCGTAATATTGTCTGCTTTGGACGCTGAGTTCTTACGGTTTTAAAACGCGTCGATTAGAAGGGCCAAGCCATTATAAACTAGTACATGACTCCCTCCTAAGCGATGTGGGATAGGAGAAATGCCACTAGCCTCGCCTGCATACTGTCGAGGCGATCTCAATCCATCCTTTCGTACTGCCCCGGGTTGGGGTCATCACAATCTCAGTCTAATCCTTCAATGACGACCGGTGAAGTAATCGTGGAGAGATTGACCACATTGTTCAGCTCGACCACGATTCTTCTCGGGATCCCGTGTCTGCGCTCCGTGGGAGACACGAGCCTCTCCTCCTTTGCTTTTGTCGGTCTTCTTTTTGAATGACTCGGGATGGCATCTTTATTCGATTAGGGACAACTGAAATGAGATAACTCCAGCCGGTGCTCTCCCCCGCTTTTGCCGACGCGGATGTATGCTTAATGTGAAAGTGCCGTTTCTCTCGCTGTAACTTTTTTCAGAACCAACTGCTTTATCGTATAACACTTACTGAACCAACAACCGACAATTCTTTCTGTACATAGCAACCTGATTGGTAGCAACCTGATTGGACACGTTCTTTCTATGGAGATGATGACTCAACGATATCAATTGATTTTTTGATCTTGTGAAAATTTGCTGATTCAGTCTTTTCTATTAATTTTGATGGGCAATTGCCAACGTACGTTTCCGCCGTTCCATGTGACAAGGCACTAACATGAATAAATTTTTTATTATTAATAATTTTTTTATATTGATAAATTATCGAAAAATTTATGATTCAATTGATCAAAATTAAAATATTTAAAATTGAATTAGTATTGTGCAATAACTAAAGTGAAGAGATTAGCATCCAAAGTGCGCACCACACACACCCCTCTCTCTCTCTCTCTCTCTCTCTCTCTCTTATTGAGAACGCTACTTTTGTCACTCGGGCTAGGTATTCGTCGAGATTCTTATAAAATTTTATTTTTCTCTCTCTCTTATTGAGAACGCTACTTTTGTCACTTGGGCTAGGTATTCGTCGAGATTCTTATAAAATTTTATTTTTTTATTTATAATTTCAAATGACATCTTAGGCAGTTTAGAATAATATCTTGGATGATTTATTTCCACTTTGGGAAAAACGACCAAAAACTCTAAATTTTGTCTAAAGTAACAAATTTATCTCAAACTTTTTTTTTTTTTTGTGATATGAAAAACTCTGAATTTTACCAACTATGACGTATTTATCCAAATTTTTTTTTTTTGTAATACGAAAAATCCTGAACTTTTATTCATGTGAGACATTTACCCAAAATTATAAGACATTTTAGTCTTTTTACTTTTTAAATTTTTTCCTTTTTTTTTTCTTCCCTTCGCTACTGGCCATGGCAAAGGGAAGCCGGCGTTTGACGAGAGTTGCCCTTGTCGACGTCAGGCGAGAGTCACCCTCGCTTGGGCTGGCTAGGGCCGTCCTTGCCCAACGCAAGCGAGGGCGGCCCTCGTCGGTGTCGAGTGAGGGCACCCCTCGCCCAACATCGATGATGGCACCCTTTGCTCGACATTTGGCAAGGGAGGCCCTCGCCCGACGCTGGCTTACCTTTGCTGGCTCCGCCATGGCTGGTGGAGGGAAGAGAAAAGAAAAAGAAAAAAGACAAAAACACCTTTGGTGGGGTAAATATGTTACAGTTTACAAAGTTTTGGGTTTTCATGTCACAAAAAAAAAGTTTTGATAAATTTATTGGACAAAATTTGAGATTTTTTGTGGTATTTTTCCTTCCACGACTTCCTTTGGAGTTTGTTAAAGTTCCAACATTGATTCTATTAACGTTATAAAGCCAACTTTTTTACGTTGAATTTTGATGGTAATACTAAAGCTTATCTTTGTATGCCTCCAGCATGTTGCATCTTCCTGTATGTTTGCAAATTGCGGTTCGCGTTATTCTCATTTTCACAGCATCGAGTGATAACGGTGTGGGTTAGTTGTGGCAACGCAAGGCTCGACACCAACTAATCTGGGGACAACCGTCTCGTTAACGAGATTGGAAGGGATAGGCTATTTAGGGGCTGCATGAGAACATTTCTATTCTTAAGAATTTATGTTTTTTTGTTTCCTAGAACAAAAAAAGAACAGAAAGCCGTTTGGTAATGCCAAGTTGTTTTTTTATTCCCCGAAATAGAAAAGTTAGCCCGGGAATAGAAACGAGAAACAAAAAAAAATTACTTCTTGTTCCGGGAACAATTTTTAGAAATAAGCAAATTTTCATTTTTATTTTTGTTTTATTTCTCTCTTGTCGCAGCCACCTCCAATCGCCCGGAGCCATCGCCGACCGTCGCCTGCCACCACTGCCGTTGGTCGCCGCCGACGATCCATGAGCAAGAATAAAAAACGAATAAATACAAAAAATAATCGTTGCGTTACCAAACACATTTCTATTTTTTTTCTATTTCAAAAGTATAAATTTTGTGTAGCTACCAAACGGATTCTTTTATTTAGAAATTATTCACTGAAATAAAAATAAAAAAGAATTATTTAAAAAAAAATTATTCCTCAATCAAAAAATGTTGTCATGCGCGCCTCAACGGTAGTCTCAACTCTTGAGTATGTTGACAAACTATAAAACGACGATTGAGTGCAATTATTATTATTCGGTTGGAAGATCTTGGCTTGAAGAGAAAATCAGATCAGGGTAACAGAGTGGATGCCGTGGGGAATAACGACAATGGCCAACCGTCCGGATTACCTGCTGGGATGTACATAATTAATCGCCGTCCAACCTATCCCGAGAAATTCAACCCGTACAGGGATAGGCTCAGTAGCAGGAGAAATTTTTCACGGTGACCGTGACATGACGCGGAGATCGTCAGGACCATCGCATTTATGACGGCTTCGGGGCTTGTGAAAGCTAATGGAGGTCAGGATTATAATGGAAGACACGATGATCAGATGTGACAGAGATCATTTTGGAGATCGAAATTACATTGCGACATGGAGGATTCGCTGAATTCGGCTTTGAGGTGCAAGTTCCTCGTTTCGACGGATGATCGGCTAGTGATAAAATTCTTAGATAGATTTGCGGAGATAGATCGTGTTGTCTTTATCTCAACTTCGGGAGCACAGTATCGATTATATTTTGAGGGAGACTGGCCCAGTAACCCGACACCCAAGCCCTCCACTTAAATCACGAAACTACTATGAGAATCATGATGATTTAAAAAGTCGAACCCCTAACCTGATGCAAAATCGGGGATATGCCTCAACCAGTGTAGCCTTGCGTGAGTGGGTATCGAAAAAAAGAAAATATTTTTGTCCCTAAATTCTCATTAAAAAAAAGTTTAGGAGGATTTGTATTTAGAATTTTTTATATCAAGATGATGTAAAATATTATTTCTGATAAACAATCACCGAGCATGTCGAGATCCAAGGTTGAATATTTTCAGGTTGGGGCACATTCACCAAAATCATGATGTATTTGATTTCCTTTGTTTATGATCTGACATCTTTCAGAGTTATCTAGGGTCTGTACTTTTAATATCGGTTCATTTCTCCTTGTCAAAACGGCTTTTTGACTTTGACTTTTGAGACAAATTTTGGAAATTTACCTGTGCACACTCCAAGCGTGCTGCGATTCGTGTCATCCTCGCAATCACCACGTCATTTTGGCATGCCACTTTCGGCGACGGGGCTATCTTATGGCGTGCCGCATTCGGCAATGGTCATGTACGTAACAGCAATTGTCGTAACTTCGGTCTTAACAAGAAATAAGTCATTATTGTGAACTGACCATTGTGAAATAACACGGAACTTAACAGATCTTACTTCGAGTTCAACGGGAGAGGAAAAATTTATCAAAGAAACGATAAAAAAAAAAAATAAATATTTGTATAGATCGATTTGTCTATTGGGTACCTTCTCCAACAAAAAGAGCCAATCACAAATAGATCCACCATGAATCTAGATAATTGCATAATACAATTGTTCGATTGCTTAAGTGTTTCCCAAATCCCAACCCTAGATCATATTCAAAACTAACTCACTAATATTTTCCCTTAATTTTTTATTGTCGAAAAGATAAAAACGAAATATTCAATGTCGCACATAAGAGGTTGGAGTGACACTTGAGCGACAACATTATAGTAGCCACAAGCTACCGGCACTCTAGATTAAAAGCCCCGCCAGGCCAATCTCCTAGCTCCTCTCACCACGGGCACATCCTGACCCATCTCTGATTAGGGGTGTGCATGGTCCGAGCGGGCGGTTCCCGACCTAAAACTGGGAATCGCCCGTTAAGGATTGTTCCAAAAAATTGGAACCGGGATCCACACGGGAACCGGTCTCACAATAATAATTAGCCTCATAAGTCATACGCTAGTAATATGCAACCATATAATTACAAAATATTATGCCGAAAATAGAAAGAAGTGAACAGAACTTCAAATCTACAAACTAAAATGATATCTTTTCCTCAACTACTACAGCTCATAAGTAAGCAACACCATTCTCCTAGCAAAGAAACGGATTAGAGGAGTGAAAACTCTCGAACGGCACAATCGGAAAAATTATCACGCATGTGAAACCAAATTCATTCCCCCACCTAGCTTCCTATTCTTCCACCAACAAAAATCAGGAGAACGGCCGCTCACGAAAAGGAAATTCAGACATCAGAAGGCTCATTTCAGCAGAGCTCTTCAATTAAGAAGACGAAAAAAGAGAGGCGCTTTGAGCTCAATCAATCCTTGGGACTGTTCAACTCACTTTCGTCCGTTCGACTCAACAAGAACGGAGCTCGCGCGCTCTTCTTCAGGCCATCGCGATCAAGCTAGGGTTTCGCGCGAGATATTTTGGGGTGGAAAAAGGAGGACCTCGGAGTATTTGGGGTTGAAGATGATGATGGAGGAGAAGAAGAAGGAGAACCGTCTAAGGGGGTTCGTGCACCGCTTGCATTTTGATGCTGGGTTAATTTCAATTTTTTTTAATATTAAAAATTAATCAATTCGGTCAAGGTGGACGAGTGGATAGATCCGCTCATGGAATCGGAAGCCGGACCGATTCCCTTAAGAACCACTATTTCTGGACAATTTCGGTTTGGTTCCGGGTGGTCTGGGCGGATCTCGATTTTTTTGCACACTCCTATCTTCGACCTATCTCACTTCATTTCAAGGGACTCTGCCCACACATTATATCATCCTCGCTTTTTATAAGTAATAAGAGGTCACACACAAATAAAGATCAAGATCACGGATCTTGAAACAAACAGAGGCACCGAAAGTATTCTATCGGAATTATTCGCACGGTATGAATAGTGACAGTGAATAGTAATCTTCCTAACCTACTGCTACAGTAAAAATGAATAGTAACTTACTAAATGATCCAAAAATTCACCTAAATTCAACACAAAACAACTTTATAACATAGCATATTTCTCAAAAAAAAAAAAAAAAAACCTAACCTACTAACAAAATCACATAACACAGTATACAGCAGCCAAATCCGCCGTCCCCAAATCCAAATGCGCGGCGCCGTCGGTAACGGCGCGAATTCCTCGTACATTGTGCCCTGCCGTCACGCATGAGAGCACAAGAAAGAGAGAGAGAGAGAGAGTAAAGAAAAAGGAAACGTGGTCGGTTCGGCGGACGGGGGGCCACTATCTCGAATTCAAGCACGGGGGCACAGCGAGGGCCGAGGAGCGTTCGCTTCGATTCAACCACGTGCTGCGTTCGTTCGAGGTTTCGACGTGCGCGTCACGCCACGGTACGCTACAGACCCCCCTGGCTCGACACGACACGACAGCCGCACCTCTCCCCACCCTTGCTTTGCCTGCTGACTTTCTGGCGGTCTTTTGAAGGCGGCCCCGAACGGCAGCAACGTGAGGAGAGGAATCGACACGATTTCCATGTTCCAGCAGACCTCGCGGGTCGCGCACAATGATGGCTCCCCCCGGATTTCCAACAATCCACGCGACGGGACGAACGCGGTAACTTTATGCGCGAATCGTCTTGGGGATTTGCTTTCGGTCCTCATGTTGACAAATTCTTTATTTCGGTTCGATGGTTTTCCCTTTGTTCATGAGTGGACTCTTTTCGATAACCGGGGGCACGGGAAATTTTTGACTAACCGGATGGCCAATGCGAACATCGTGGGAGTCCGAAGGAAAAGGTCTAGTTGGAGGCATCGCTTTTGGCGTCGAGAGAAGTGTAGACACGATTGATGTGTGAAAATCGTGTTTCGTCATTCATTCGTAATCGTACCCTCGTTTCTGCAACTGTAAAATCCAACCTAGGTGTGAAAGGAAATATTAAAATGTCTAAATATCAAGTCACGTTTTGTTTAAATTTTTAAAATAATTAACAGTAATTTTGTAAAATCTCATGATACAACTCATGCATCTTAATTTTCCATTTTTTTGACTTAAATTGCCTAAATTCAATTATTTTTTTGTCTAGTCCCATCCTACATAGATTGCGAAACTTCATTACTCATGTGGCCTCACCTCAAGTCTCCGAAGGTGAATTGACTTTGAATTTTTGTGTAAATCTCTTAAGCTTTGAGTGTTTAAATAAATATATATATAGGGATCTTATTAACGAAAATGCTCGAAACACTCGTTAATCATACATAATAAGAAAATATTCTAACGCATTGGTTACACATAATACGAGAAAGACAATGGATTGACAATTGACAAGCATTCTCTAAATCGGACACTGGTTAACAAAATTCATATATTTATTTTAATAGTATAAAATTTTGAAAGGCAAATCCTAATGGGCTGCTTGAGATATAAAAGTTAATTTGTAAAGTAATGCGACAGACTCTTGTTACACGTCATGAGTAAGACTCACTCGACATGCTTGTATACAACCAGAGACATCACTAGTAACAGTTTCGTTTAAGTAAAGTTACTCAAGGCAATAATCATCACATCTCTAGAAAATAATCAATAAGTAACGTTACTCAAGGCAATAATCATCACATGTCGGAAGAATAATCAATTTGGCAATTGTTCGAGCCGGGATTTCTTAGTCCAAGCTTGTTAGAAAAAAAATTGGTATCGATTATTTTATTGGCTAAGAAGGGTAGTTTTTGCCATAAAAAAAAAGGGTGTGCTTTGATCACTGAAAGAAAAAAACACGCACCATCTGATTTTTCTAATTAGATGTCTGTATAATGCTAAAACCCCAATATATTAACACAACCTTAGTATATCACATAATACTTCTCTGACCAACCATCATAAAATTCGTTTTTTTGAGATATGATGCTCGTGGGTGGACCTAGTGAAATGGGTTAGAGACCCATTTTTTAACCTATATTTGATAGGTTGAATTATTCCGTGATGAATTGTTTTCAATAGATGGGTTATAAATGGGTTTAAATAATAAAACTCAAAATAAATAGGGCATAAATTAGCTATTCAAACTCTCTTTTCATTTCTTTCGCCTTTACTTAATTTTGGACTCGCTCACTCCATGCTCCCATCTCAATTTGGATATGACTTTTTTTTAAATTGAGTTAATATAGAAGTGTTTTAGTACTATAAGTCAGATATAAATCACTCGATTTATATTGTATGAAAATTGATCAAAACTTCTTTTACCATAAAAAAAAAAAATTGATCAAAATGGGTTATGGATCATTATTGACCTGATATAATTCCGACTTGACTCTCTTGTATGATGGGTCTTATCCGCAGGGCATCACCTAACTAGTTTTTTTTTTTGTAGTTTGAGTAGAATCCAAGAGAAGAATTGCCTTTCTAAAAAATCACGTGTCCTCATCCAAACTCGTTTAACTGGCTCTACAATGCCCGCCAACAGATCCTCAACTCACTAGGGTTTCTGTGGACCGAAAGCTGATGAAATTTCCGCGCGGGATATCGTGGCATCGGCTTGATTTTCTAAAAGAGCTAACCGATTAATCGCTTCTAGAGCGTACTGTCCCATTTTGGTACGTCACGTCTTTAGAACAACGTTTTAAACATTGTTTCCTCATCCAAGACAAGCAAGCGACTGTTTCAAAAGAGAAATAATATAGAAAGAAAAGAGAGAAAAGATCTGGCCAGCACCACGACCACACCCCCACTTGAAAAGATTGGACAAGGGCATACTCAATTGTCAGTCCAACCTAGAAGAATGGTACACGAGTCTTCTGTACTCAGATTTGAATTTTCAAGGCATTTTACTGTGCCATGCAAAATTTATGAATTCACATATCATTTGTATTTAGTTTCGAATTGTGACGTTTCATGTATGTTTAGGTTCGTGCAAATGAGTTCACAACGAGTCGATTTCGATTGGAGATCGATAGCTAAACATGGTTGAAGTGTTAAGAGTTCATCTTTTGAGTAATCCTATGTATGTTTATTGGCCAAATTTGATCTTTCAGCTATCCAATAATCACCGATTTCAAGATCGGATTCTTGGGGATTTGTAGAAATCCTCTTCGTACCTCGTTTTGATGTAGTTCATTTTGGAAGAATCCACTCAAAGCCCTTCTAAAGTATATCTAGCAAGGTAGAGATAAATAAAGGATGGTCCATGCTATAACCAATTTGAAAACACATGGAGTTTAGAGTATTTTTGTCCGCGCTTAAAAATGTCCCTTTTCCTAACAGTTGAAAATATCAAATGCAAATTCTCATGTCGACTTTTATAATATTGAAAATTTTATAGTGTTTCTTTTGGAATAAAAGTCAAATCATGAGTGCACGAGATTTAGAAAGAAATGTTCAAAGAACGTAGACATTCTAAGTGGATCCTCGGTCGGCAAAATTTGTAACGCCACGTTTAATGGACCGAATGTGAGTTCATACACGACAGGTTGTCCTGTTTGGTGCTTGAGGATGTCTCTAGCCACGTACACATCGAGATATAATATCACATGTGGAGGCGACAAAAAAGTTTAAATAAATATTTACGTTATTTCTAAAAAAAGAAAATCGAAGGAAGAGAGAGAGTGAATGCCATTTTCGATATGAGTGCCCCATCCCCATCCCCCACCTTTCCCCTCTTTCTTCGAAACGGCAACCTCGCGGCGGTCGTAATCGGCCATTAAATGGCGGTGGTCGGCTCTTCGTGACCGTCTCCAAACACCTCCACCTCCGCGCGAATTCCCTTTTTTTTTTTTTTTTTTTATCAGACACGTCCTCGTATTCCGTCGACGGGCAAACCAACGAGTCACAAGGCGGCCGGAATCTAAATAGCATCCCATTTCCGTAGCATCTAATCCGGCCAAGCCGTTTCGACCCACATGCGCGCCAAACCCATTTATTATTTCCTATTCCAAACATTATATCACGAGCAATGCTAGACTCACCAATAGCGAGTTGACGGATCGTTTTATCAAGTGAGATATCTGGTTACGATTCGCCCTTTTGACATAAACAAGCCACTTTATAGAACCGATGATGGCCTAACATATAAATCAATAAATCAAAGGGCAAAAATCACAAAAAAAATTCTTAATTTATGCATATTGTGATACATTTGCTTTAGACTTCTTTTCATGACACTAAAATTTTAAATTTGTACCTGTGTGATACATTAACTTTTGTCAAAGTACACCGCAGAACAAATAATGTTGACCTGACCCTTACAACATAGTTTTGATTAAAAAATAATCTAACAAAATTCAGATAGAGGATGATAAACATGTCATATAAGTATAAGTTTATGGTGTTTTATAGTATAAAAAAAAGTTTATATTGAATGTGTTACAGAATGCATACTTAGGATTTTTGATATCACCAACAAAGGCTCGTGGGTATAATTTAGGTTTTTTTTAAATAACTTCTCCCCTCAATATTTGTCAATCAACGAAAGTCAAACGAATATAATATTTCCCTCGAACCAAAAATAAAAGAGAAAACGAAAGGGAAAGGAAGGAGAGCGAAGCGACGAGTCACGAGGTTGGACTGAAGACCTAACCTCCACTGGCCATCCGCCAATGCCCTATTCTTTTCCTGCTTTTGCGTAGTTACGTTGGACCTGCCTCCTCTTAAAGACATCCTCGTGGAATACGTGCGCCCGTTTATTTACGATCTTGCCATCACCTCCCTTCTCTATCTACAGTATTCCTCATATGTAACTCGTGCCCTCCATTCCTTCTCCTCCACCACCACCTCCCTCTCTCTCTCTCTCTCTCTCTCTACCTCGATCTCTATAATTCTCGCTCAAGCTCGCGCCTTTTCACCGGCACTCCACCCCTCGCATCCTCACCTCCCGACCCATCTGAAAAAAAGAAGAAGAAAGGAGTAGGAGAAAGATGGCTAGGAGCGCCGTCGAGCTCGACTTCCTCGGCGTGGCGGAGAAGGGGGTCGCCTCCCCCTCCGGCCCTCGCCCCCAGCGGCGGCCTCTCGACCGCCTCTCCAGCTTCCGAGGTCGGTCTCCGCCGCCGCCCCGCCGGCCTCTCTGGCTTCTCGTCTTTCGACCGCGGTTACCTTTCTCATCTTGCGGTCCGCGTTTCTCGTGCAGGCATCCAGAGCGCCATCTCGCGGATCAACCCGGAGCTCCTCAGGTCGGTCATAGCCGCCCCCGGCGCGGCCCACTCGAGGTCGCCGCCCTTCTCGGCGCCCGCGACGCCGAAGCCGGACCAGAATGCTGCTCCCGCCTTGCCTGTTTACTCCCCTCTTGTCAGGTCAGTGTCTCGAGATTTCGCAGATAATTTTTTGCAGCTTTAAGATGATGTGATTTGACATAAAGTTGAAATATCGTTCGAATTTCGAAATTTAAAAATAAGTTATCATAACTGTCCAACGCGATCTCCGCAAATTTAGTTTTTTTTTCTTTTTTTTTTTTTTGGGATTCGGTGGTGGTTCCAAGACTTGAAATCTCGTGAAAAAAATTCGCTTGCAGGCCGAGCTCGGAGACCCACGGCGGAGAAGTGGCTCCACTGACGATCTTCTACGGCGGGACCGTCGTCGTCTTCGACCTCCCTCCCAGCAAGGTTTGCTCAGCCCGTCCCCCTCGAGCTTTTCAACTTGAATTAAATGCCGTTCCGTTTCGCCGCCCGCCGGCGACTCGGCTTTTTCTTCGTGGTTCTGATGGGTGGCGGCTCTTGTGTTTCGTTTAGGCGGAGAACATTCTGAAGCTTGCGGTCCAAGGAATCTCCAAAGCCACCGGACCCGAGAGCCCGGAGGCCGCGGCGGCTACGAGCGGCCAGGAACAGCTGCTCGGCATGGGAGGTAAGAATCAACCGGTCGGTCGGTCGATCCGCCCTTGTAAATGCGTTACATTGTTCATCAGTCCTATGCATAGTGTCAGTATCACTTTAACTATCAAATATTTGCCAATGAACAAACGAAAATTCTAGATCTATTAATTTGCGATATAATGGTGTTTCGTTTGTTTTAGATTAAATTAAATCTATTTTATTTTATATTTGCAGATCTGCCGCTCACGAGGAGGAAGTCGCTGGAGAGATTCTTTGAGAAGCGGAAGGAGAGGTAACGCCCCCTCCTCAACCTTCGAATTTTTTTTTTATTTTTTAATTTATGATGCTTTTCTTTCGCTTTTTGCTAGTTAATTTTCACGTGGTATAAAAGAAAATATAAATATCGTTTAAATTGACTCGTTCAAAAGAAAAAAAAAAGAACCTGGCAAATTTCGGAATTGTTTGTTTTTTCTATCCTTTCCATTTGTCTTGTCCGGTGGAATCGGATGGACGGCCGAGATCTCCAACGTCCGGCATTTCGTCCTCTTTTCCGACTCTGCTCTGCAGTTATATTATAAGGAATTTTTTTTTTAAAAAAAAAATTGAAAACAATTGGTTCGTCAAACCTATCTCTAGCTTAATTCCCGGAGAGAAAAAAAATTAAGAAGATTGTGGTTAAGTATCTGAGCTATAATTAAACGGAGGGAGCCGGCGGCATCGTTGCTACGAGGAGTAAAACTATTAGGTACTTCTAGATATGGGAGAGAAGATTTTAGAAGTCTTATGCGCCAGATAGCTCATGTGGGTCGAGATGGGTAGTCTGGAAATTAGTTTTAGGGCAGTGGCAAAGCCTAAATTTCCGCTTGCTAGCCAAAAAATAATCGAGAAACTGGGTCGGCTTAATCTAAGCAAAAGTACATTTATTCGTCACCAGTCAATTTTCGTGGTGGGTCTTTACTTACGGCAAAATGGGGAAAGGGAAAAATCATGTGAACGGTCCTAAAAACAGGCGAAGGGGGGACACACAAAGAAGGAGATAAAAAAGTACAGAGATTCCTAAAGGCAAAAGAAATCGAGGACGACGACGGTCGGTCCTCCCCGAATTCGAACATCGAAACCCCCCGCCCATGAAAAACACGAGCCGATATTCGGACGGGACCGTCGCCGTTCGGCCTTTTGTCTGAGAAGAATTTGTAAGGGCGCGCCTCGGTCCCATCCGCCTCCCGCGACTCGGTCGGTCGCAGAGCCAGTTGGGCTATTCCAGTTTTCCTTTCGTGTGCGCGACGTCGTTTTCTTTTGGAGAACCGCGTGCGGTCGTTGGGGGTCATTAATGAATAATCAACCGTCGACTAATCGAAAGACGCGCGTGTTTAATGTGGTGGCAGGTTGACTTTCGCCTCGCCGTACTCCCGCGACAAATGAGGCGGGCGCCTTAGCGGAAGGCGACTCGGTCTCTCTCCGCCGAGCACGTGGAAAATGTGAAGGAAGGAAGGAAGGAGGACAGGTCAAGGGACGTATACGGCGTCGTCGTAGCCTTTTGGAGGAGGACGCTTTTTTTTTTTTTAATCTTTTTAGTTTCCTCCTTCTTTGTTTTTGCTCTTTCCCTTAGGGGAGGAGTTGATGAACTGTTTAGTGTTGTGATATGCCTAAGTGGGGGCCACTGACACAATTGCACGCAAGCCTTTTTCCTTTTTTTTTTCCTCTCATCTCTTCGTGGGATGCGGGGCGATCGGGGCTTACGGTGTACGATTGTAGTTTGGCAGGAACCCACGTGTTGATCGGAGGATGTCGGAAGTAGTTTTAGTATCAGCCTCGTGCTTTTTTACTTAGATCTTATCTACTTGTGTTGTATGTGCACCATCTTTCTCTCTCTTTGATGGTTCGTGAAGATACTACCATTTGTTTCATTTGAGGGTCGAATGTATGACATAAGCTACCCAATTACTGTATATCATCTTCACGAATTTATCTGTTCAATTTCTCTTTCTCTCATAAATTTTCGATGAAGAACTCCTAGCTAGCAGTATTTTTAAGATGTTCTAAAGAATGATCATATTTGTTGAGATGAAAGATGAATGGCTACAGCATCGAAATCTTTTCCTTTTTATAGGATATACTTATTTGCCGTATTGTATCGAATGATGATAGAGTATGATGATTGATGTGTACATTGGTTTTTATTAAGATGAAAGATAAATGACTTTAGACAAAATTAAATAAAAAGGCATGCTCACATGAAAAAGAGTCTGCTATGAGTTTATAAAATATTATGATAAACTAATTTTGTCGAGAGTAATTTCTTTGTTAGACTTTCTTTTTACCTTAGTTTGCTAAAGTGAACCAATTAAGAGCCTAACTGACAGAATAATATAATATATATATTATATATAAATGCGTGAATAGTATTAGTAATGGGGGGCTATGACAAACAAAACATATGGGGATCCTCTTCTACACTAGTGGAATGCAGATTAAATTACATAAAGGTTATTGGTATTAATGTTACCATTTGACAATAGTATCTTAGAATTCCAATTTCTCACCCTAAATTTGATATTCATATGACAACTACATTTAGAAAAAATGGAATGAATCACTTAAATTTGTAATTAATCATGTACTACTTTCCAAGGCTAATCAGGTAATCACGTTATGTGCATATTCGTACCCCTTCACACGAGGACGCTCTTTTTCTTTTTCCTTTTTTCCCTTTTTGTTTTTGCTCTTCCCTTAGAGAGGAGTTAATTTAGGGTCGTGATATTTAAGCGGGGGCCACTGGCATGGTTGCATGCCGTCCTTTTGGCATCCTATTTTTGGATATGGTGGGGTCGGGGCTATGGCGTGTGATTGTAGTTTGGCGGGTCTGAAGACGAGGGGGCCGACGGCGACCCACATGTTAACCGGAGGATGTCGGAAGTAGTTTGTAGTATTAGTCTCATGCTTTTGCTTTGATTGTATCTGACCGTGTCGCGTGTGCACCATCTCTCTCTTTCTCTCTTCGATGTTTTGCGAAGATGCTTATCCCATTCGTTTGGTTTGAGGGTCGAATGTATAATATATGCTATACGATCACTATATATCATCTTCACGAACTTATCTATTTCATTTGTGTCTCTCTCTAACTTAACGTTTCCCATTTATAGGAAATACTTATATTTTGTCCTGTACCAGATGATGACAAAGTATGACGATTCACGTGTACATTGGCTTTTATTACTACGATAGAAAGATGAATGACTAGACAAAATTAAATAAAAAGACGCATAAAAAAGAATCTTTTGAGTTGATAAAAAATTACGATAAACTAAATTTTGTCAACAGAGTAATTTTTTTGTTAGATTTTGCTTTTACCTTAAATTGCTAAAGTGAACTAATTTATTTTAAGAAAAAACAAGTTATAACGCATGCGTGAGTAATATTATTAGTGGCACAATGACAAACAAAACATAAGAGGAGAATTACCAAAAAAATCTTAAACCTATTGTAATTGTGCCAATTTAGTCATAAAATTTTTATATTTATATCATTTCAGTCAATTCGGCCAATTTTGGCTGGTTCGGTGTTGATGTTGTATTTTATAAATAATATTTTAATTCTTTATTTTTATTTTTTTCTTTAATTTTTCCCTCTTCCCTTAGCGTCGGTAAGGGTCGCCAACCACAAGGAAGCCTGGGACACCCTCGTTCACCTTAGTTGAGGGTGGTGACTGCCTCACTCACCTGGTTTGGGCAAGGGGCCGTGTGTGTACACTCCAGCTGGTAAGGGCATTGCCACCCTTGCCTAGAGTTGGTGAAGGTCAGTGGTGACCATCGCTGGTCTTAAGGGAAGGGAGAAAAAAAAATAAAGAAAAGAAAAAAAAATTAAAAAAAAAATCAAAAAATATTATTTTAAAATGTTGCATCAACATCGGTGGTATCGCGTCAAGGTTGCCTAGTCAAAATTGACTAGATAAACTAAATTTGCATGAATGCAAAATGTTTAAGAATGAATTGGTAAAAAAAAGTTTAGGCTTGAATTGACACAATAGCACTAGATTTATCACTTTTTGATAAGTTTTCCCAACTATATATGGAACCTCTTCTACATACATCACACTAATGCAATCCAGAATACCATCTGATTTCAATTTCTCACCCTAAATTTGATATTCACATAGCAACTAGATTTAGAAAAAGTGGAATGAATCACTTAAATTTGCAGTTAATCACGTACTACTTTCCAAGGCTAATCAAATGAAGTTTAAAACTAGAGAAAAGAATAAGATCACAAAAGATGCATTAATGGATTGATTTAGAAGTATAACGCAATCAAAGTATCAATTCCATGCTTAAAAGATAAGTTGATGAACAAAAGTATTATTATAAAAATGAATAAAAAATAAAAGAATGAAATACATAAGGAAAGAATTCCATGCTTAAGTTACAAAAGAAATTGAAATGTCTAAAATCTTATGTTTGTTTCGGAAAAAAGGAAAGGGAATATCTTTGGAAAAAATGAAAAATAACATGAAAAAAAGAAAGGAGTGGTAGAAACTAGAAAGCACTAGAGCTCTGAGTTGAACCCTCGTCGTGGCAGTCCTAAAAAGAACGCTAGTACCACTTACTTTATGGACGACCAAAAAGATTGAAACGTGGTGTCCTATGGTGAACACTTTAGGCTCATCTTCTACCATGCCACCATTTAAAATTTTAAAACTTATCTTATGAAATTGATGCAATCAAATCATTAATTTGGCTATTTGAAAAATGTTGATGCGGCATTTCTTATTATTTTCTCTATCAAACGTGACAGTGACATAATTAAAACGAGGTCTTTGATGGAAATTAGAATTTAATACGATTTTTATTTAAATTAAATTAAAAAAGCCAAAATTTAAAAGAAGAAGGGGAGGATGAGGAGGTTAGAATCAAGTGGCTCTCATCCCACCGGGGAATGGTCAGCGGGGCTATTGCAAAGGAAGTCAAAAGTATGAGATAAATTCTCTCATCCAACACAAAATCTACAAGTAGGAAAGGGTGGAGAACATTCGAAACCCAGCTGATCGCGATAGGAAATAAGAACAATTCAGTCGTCATAAGTATGGAATGAAACTTTAATCAAAGTTCAAACACGAGAATCTACACAAGGCGGTCCGAACCCGAGCCCTTGACCAAGATGGTCCAAATACCTAAGCCCTAGCGAAATGAATTTCTCAAGTCCCCCACTTTTTTTCCCACGCCATCCGCAGGACCCGCTTTCCACGAAGGTTCTTTCGGTGTCGCCTACGTTGATGCCACCGGAGATGGAAGCGTGATCTCGAGACTAGGCACTAGGCAGGGCCAGAGCCTACGAATAGGTCCAAAGCTCGGTCGGGCTTGCCTCCAAAACGTCTGATTTTTTGTGGCGAACGTTGCTGTCGGCGAGCCACGTGATTTTTGATCCGATCGAAGTAGCGTGAGGAAAGGACGTGCGCTTCGCAGAGAATCTTGGAAACGGCTAAAAGTAGGAAACCCACTCTTCTAGCAAAGGCAAACGATTCCCCCCCTCTCCCACGAGTTCCCATTTCCCGGTTCACACGCTTCGCCAACGGCATAATTCCACATTTAGTCTCTGTGACATTTCTTGTCCTAGCTTTGCCAAATATTCGATGCACAAGATAAGCTCTCTTGGTAAGCAGGTGATGGTTTACGTAAGTAATGAATTTACAACTGGCCTATTGCTCTAGAGAGTCCAATAAAATGACGGCTTGAGTTGCAAAAGTCCAAACGAACAAAAACCTATGAAAAATTGAACTACTTATATCTACCTCAAAATCTTTGGACTTAAGTCTTATTTGGTTTAGCATTTGGAAGGGATTTTGGGACTCTAAAAGGCTTTGGTCAAATGTAACTGGCATTCAGTTCATTTTTTGAAGGACATTGGGGTGATGTAATTAGCATCTCCAAAGTACTCCAAAGACCTTTAAGGGAATGGAGGGTTGGAGGTGCCTTGAAAATATTACTTCCCTTATTTAATAAAAATATGTCACATGTACCCTCTTTCCCTATGCTAGACTTTCATTTAACAACTCTTCATCTAGTAGTATTTTTAATATCACTATAAACAATGATTTTATTTGTTGAGATTTTGTCATATATCGACCATTGGAGATCTTAACCATTTCTGAGACATTTTGATGATAGCATCAAAATCTTTCCCATTTATAGGAAATACTTATTTTCCATACTGTATTGGACGATGACAAAGTATGATGATTCATGTGTACATTGTTTTTTATTACGAAGAAAGATGAATGACTATAGACAATATTAAATAAAAAGACACTCACATGAAAAAGAATCTTTTACGAGTCGATTACGATAAACTAATTCTATCAACAGAGTAATTTCTTCGTCAGACTTTCTTTATACCTTAGTTTGCTAAAGTGAACTAATTTATTACAAGAAAAAACAATTTATAATGAAAAACCAATTAGGAGCCTAATTGACAAAATAATTTGTATATACATGAATAATATTATTAGTGGGGGTTATGACAAACAAAACATATGTGGAGAATTATCAAAAAAGTCTTAAATCTATTACAATTGTGTCAATTTAGTAATAAAATTTTTACATTTGTGCCAGTTTAATCCAATTTTGCCAATTTTTGCCAATCGACGCTGATGTGGCGTCTTTATTATCTTTTTTTTTTTTAATTATTTTTTTCTCTCATTCTTTAGCGTTGGTGAGGGTCAGTGGCCACAGATGAGGATTGCGATTACCTCACTCACTTGGTATGGGTGAGGGGCCACGTGCCCACACCTTGGTTGGCGAGGGCTTTTTGGCTCTTGGGAAGAGAGAAAAAATTAAAGAAGAAAAGAGAAAAAAGAAAAAAAAAATATAAAAAAATTAAAATATTTTATTTTTAAAATGCCACGTCAATGTTGGTAGTGTTATGTTAATACTGTCTGGCAAAATTAGTTGAATGAATTGAATTTGCATAAATAAAAAAGGTTTAAGATTAAATTGACAAAAAGAAAAAACTTAATGGTTGAATCAGTACAATCCCAATAAGTGCATGAATTTTTTTTGGTAATTTTCCCAAAGTATATGAGGAACCTCTTCTAGATACACCACACTAATGGAATGTAGAATACCATTTGACAATAGTGTCATAGAATTCCAATTTCTCACCCTAAATTTGATATTCATATGATGACTAGATTTAGAAAAAAAATGGAATGAGTCACTTAAATTTGCAGTGTACTACTTTCCAAGGCTAATCAAATGAAGTTTAAAACTAAAGAAAAGAATAAGATCATAAAATATGCATTAATGGATTTATTTGGAAGTATAACACAATCAAAGTGTCAATTCCACGCTTAAAAGTTGAAGAACAAAAATATAATTACAAAAATGAATAAAAACTAATAAAAGAATAAAATAACACAAGAAAAGAAATCCGTGATTAATTAGATTGTTACAAAAGAAAATGAAATGTGTAAAATCCTATGTTTGTTTTGGAAAAAAGGAAAGGGAATATCTTTGGAAAAAGTTAAAAATAACATGAAAAAGGAAAAAGAATACTCGAAGCGCTAGAGCTATGAGTTGAACCCTTATCCTGGCAGTTCAAAAGATAACATTAGTACCACTATCTTTTTGGCCAGCCAATCAAAGATTGAAACGTTTCGACCAAAAAAAAAAAAAAAAAATCAAAGATTGAAACGTGGCGCCTTACGGTGGACGCTTTCGGCTCAACATCTGCTCCGGCGCTCCGCCACCGTGATGTTTCAAAGGTATTTAAAATTCGTCATAAAAATATAATTAATTTTTAAAATTAACAAAAAATAATTCATCATTACTTTCGTCAAACTTGACTATTAAAAAATGTTGACATGACTTTCTTCTTATTATTTTTTTTATCATATGTAGACGTGTTTAAAATGACGTTATTTCAATAAAAAATTGATTTTCAATATGAATTGTACTTAAATTAAATTAAAAAATAAAGTAAAATTAGAAAAAGAAGAAGAAGTTAGAACTAGGTGGCCGCCACCCGACCATCATCGGGCGATGGTGGGGGAATGGTCGGCGGGGCTATCGGAGATGAAGTCATTGGTATGAGGTAAATTCTCTCATCCAACACGTAATCTACAAGTAGGAAAGGGTGGGGAACATGCGAAACTTGGCCGATCGCGATAGGAAATAAGATTAATTTGGTCGTCGTAAGTACGAACTGGAACTCTAATTGAACACGAGAATCCATACAAGGCGGATCCAACCTGAGCCCTGGCTGAGGTCACTACTTTTTAGGCCAAGATGGTCCAAGTACCTAGTCCTAGTGAAATGAATTTCTCATTTCCCGCATGCATCCGCAAGACCCACTTTCCATGAAGGTTCTTTCGATGTTGCCGACGCTGACGCCACCAGGGATGGCAGCATGAATCAGGAGACGAGCTGGGGCCAGAGCCTACGAATAGGTCCAAAGCTTGGTTGGGCCTCTGCCTACAAAACGTTTTGATTTTGCTGGCTAATGTTGCGGTTGGCAAACCGCGTGTTTCTTGATCTTGATCGAAGAAGCACGAGGAAAGGAAAGGACCGAAACAGCTAGAAGTGAAAGACCCGTTTTTCCCAATTCACGCGCTTTGCCGATGGCATTATTCCATGTTAGAGGTGTTAAATGGGTCCACAAACCCATTTATAGACCCATGTTTACTTAAATGGGTCGTTAATGGGTCGCATTTATTTCTTAAGGCACTCGTTAGTGGGTTTTGAAAATAGAAGAGCTAAATTACGTGGGTCTTAAATGGGTCTATTTTGTACCCATTTAAAACCCATTCCCCAACCCACTGAAGATGAACCAGTAACCCACGATTCCTTTTCACTTTCGATTCGCCTCCACTCGCCAGTGCGCCACCTCCATCGCTCGTCGCCGCCGCCTATCATCGCCTCGTCGCCGCTCGCTGCCGCCCAACGTCGCCGCCCAACGTCACCTCGTCGCCGCTCGCCACCGCCCATCGTCGCCTCGTTGTCGCTCGCCGCCGCCCATCGTCGCCGCTCGCCGCCGCCCATCGTCGCCTCGTCGCCACGATCAGTCTCGTGGATCAGCTGGACTAAAACCCTAAAAGCAGCACTCGTCTGCTCACCGCGAACATCTCGCGGAACCATCGTTGGAGGACGGAGCCGCTTGGTTCAGGTAATCTGTCTGAACACTTATTCGTGGATTTCATTTTGAGTTCGGGCTTGTTGTTTTACGTAATCGAGCGCGCACGTGTGGCGGGATGGTCCCGACGACATGTTTGATTGATCACTGGTTGCTTAGTGTCGTCAATTTGTTTGCGAAAGTGGTGATTTTGCTCGAGTCGAATCGACGGTGGAAGTGGTTTGTTCTGTGCTAGGTTGATGTGTGTTGAGCTGTCGTCGTTGAAGAGGGTGTGCGGGTATATAGATGTTCTTGATCGCGGTCTGCCTCGTGGGTTTATGACTAGGGAGCATTTAACTGAAATGGTATTTGGGTTTTGCGGGAATCTGGATTTGGAACAGAGCACGGTTTAAGAGCATTGCTGATTAGCTAACCTTTGTGCTTATGTTTTATGGACATTGTGTTTCATGGTCGGTATGGTAGAAAGAGAAGATGGGTTTGTTGGGTAGGAGGACAAAATGATGCTGCCTACGTTTTGCCCAATTTTATTGAGATAATCTCGAGGTAGCCTTAGCGAGCAATGCTTAGAGATACTGAGCAGTCTTTCTCGCTTCTGCCTTGGCTTCCTCAATGAGATTTGCTTTTGATGCAAGGACTGATTCTTCTTTTCATGTTGTGGGATGGGTTTGTGTATATGTACTCTCAAATTCAATTTGTAGCTGAATTTTCCCTGTGGTTGAAACATAACCAAGACTATTCTTTTAGCTCATTGGTGACATAAGTCGATTCTTGCAGTGGTAAAATAGATCTTCTCATGTAGTGTCGGGGTGTTTGTTTTGCGAAGTTTGTGATGAACAGTGCAGTCTCCATGGCGGTGTCTGTGATAATGGCAAGTGTGAATTTCGTTGCTCAGACTATGCTGGATATACATGCCAGAATAGTTCCAAGCTTCTGTCCACTCTTTCAGTTTGCCAAGACGTGCTAGAGATAGGAAAGTCTGGGCAGCACTGTGCACCAAGTGAACCAAGTGTTCTGCAGCAGCTAGAAGAAGTTGTTGTCATGCCCAATTATCACCGTCTGTTTCAGGTGGTGCTCGAAAGCTAATAAATAATCTGTTTAACAAACAAGTATGATCGATGCAGCTTGCTAAAAAGCTAGCCTGCTTTGGGTGAGTATGGCTCTTTAAACCTTTGACTGGAGTTTTTTCAAACTTGCCCTAGTTATAAATCTTTAGGAAGAGCATTTCTCTTATGAACATTAGAAGTCCATTCAAACTGTTTTCGTGGCCATGGTACATGCAAATGTGGGAACATAATTTCTATCTGTCTAATGCTAATTGATCCCTATCGAGTGACGGAACTTAATAACTTATCTAGGAGTGGTTCCAGGATGAATATCCTGCTACTTCATGAACCATGTTATCCCTTGACTGCGCAGACCTAACCCTTTTCAGTGGTGAGACTGAACATGGAAGTCAATGCACAGGTTCTGATGAAACTGCTCATATAAAAGGATTGGCCATGCAGGGAAGAAGCTCAAAAGCCCTGGAAGCCTTAAAACAAATGTTTGTATTGTACAGGTAGCTCGGAATTTTCTTTTTTGTAGCGTCACAATTCGGCTTGTAATTTTATCCTAGGGTCTAATTGTAGGAAAGGGCAGCACGCGGTGCACATGTCTGAGATGTAGGTCATTTTTCCCCTCATTTTTAATTTTTGACTCAGCCCAACTGCGTTTGAGGAAAGTTGGGTGAGGCATCTTGTGATATTGCTACCTGCTGTTACTGGTCAGGCATGGTTTCTCTTAAGAGAGGATGAATTCATTCTTTTCTTTCCTTTGTAAAGAGTTAAGAGGTTATCTTCCAGATGGTCTCACATCAGTGCCTTGGAGATAGACAGCAAATACTTGTCTGTCATCAAGTTGATAATGGCAACAATTGATCTATGGGAAGAGTTCGACAGTATTAGGAATAGTCACTATGAAAGAGAGCTTATATTTATGGTGCACCATTAGAGCAAAACTTAATTAGGTATGCCATGTCCAATGCAAATTCCAGCACTCCCAGTCACCACCGACAAAACTAAGAACGAAGGAAGAGTATGCATAACAGGCAACATGTGCATTGGGCACATTTTACTAGGATGTATTAACCTCTTTGGACTGTATTGAAGGGAATATGGTTCCACATAGCGACTTATCTTAATTTTGTTTTTTGGGACTTCTGTCAAGGATTAGGTGCTGTGGATCCAGACGTGTTGGGTATTGTGTATCATCAAATGTGGACTCCACACACATTATGCCACATTTATTTTAAAAACAAGTTTAAATGGGTCATAAATGGGTTGCTTAGCATTTTTTTTTTTTTGGTCGGTGGATGCTTAATGATTTAATGGGGGGTTTTAAATAGGTTGGCGGCGAACCTCTCTGGATGCAGAAGAAAAAAAGGAAAAGAAAGGAAAAGAAAAAAGAAAAAAATAATTTTTTTTGAAAAAGTATAAAAAATTGAAAAATTATTTATTAGATTTGTATTGCTTGGAAATATTTTAGTAATATAATCTTTAAAAAAAAAACATAAGAATAAGTTTTCCTAAATTTGGTTAAATATGAAAATATTTTATTAATATGGGTCGGATCGGGTATGGGTTGGGTCGGGTATGGGTCGAAAAATATTGTATTAGGCATAAATGGGTTAATGGGTCAATTTGGGTCGGACCATTAATGACCCGATCCAAACCCGACCCAACCCACCCATTTATCACCTCTATTCCATGTGTATGTTGAGCGTCGTGCTATTTGAACGAATATTATTTTCTTTTTTTTGTCGGTCATATTCTACTCTTACTTTAAATCTCACTTTCAGACTTTTATTCTGTTTCTTTACAGAGTGGGAGTCGAAACCCATACTTAAAACTAAATCGTTCTCAATTTGTACGAATATTCATATCTGAGCTCAATTAAACTTCAGCTCACTCCATGAGGCGATTAACATTCTCAACTTTACACTTTACTCGACTTGATTGTAGAGTGCAGCGCCATGGTTGTAGGTTTAGGTGGATTTGAACTCAATCTAATGATGACTAAATTAAGTGCTTGGACTCTAGACGATTACATCAGCTCGCAAACGCAAGAGAAGACCTCGAGGGGGCACTTCGTGAACTTTACGTCTGTTCGACATCCCGTGTCTTTAGCTTTGCCAAATAATCAGCGCACATGACAGCTCTCTTGGTATGCATGTGAAGGTTTTAATGAAGAGGGTCGCTCGTGTTTTTTAGATTTAAAATCGGCCCATTGGTTTAACGAGTCCAACACAATTGCAGATTATACTGCAAAAGCCCAAATCGAACAAAAACCTATGAGAAAATCAAAATACTTATCCACCTCAAACCCATTTTCCCTCCTCATCATGAACTACATACATAGGCTATGCCATTCCAAAGGAGAAGACTCCAATATGGTATTTAAAAATTTAGAAATTCTGCAGAGCATTAGTTCCGAACTTTTTATCCAGTGTGAAATTAAGTCTAAAAAGAAAGTACAGTCAAGTCCTTGAATGTGTCCTGAAACCCCCTCAGTTTGCAAGTCTGGTTCCATTAAAATTAAGCAACAAACAAAACGATTTGGTATTTTCTTTTCAATTGCTCCCAGTTAATTTCTAATATGTTTGCACAGAACTTACGTGGTTTAATTCCCCGACATTGAATGAGAGAGCAAGGCGTAGAGCCCCCTTTCCCTAGGGACCTTCACGATTCTTTTCGACATTATCAAATTTGCCCCGTGTATCAACTGAGGTATAAAACGAAAACAAAAAAATAAAAGAATTTTTCATGAGAAGGAAGAGAAGAAATTATGTAATTTTCTTTTTTCAAATTGCTCTCTTTCTTTTCTTTTTCCCACAGAGTACCGGAGCGAAAACCGATCTTGGAAAACGGGAGAGAGTCGGGGAGCCAGAGCATCAGTTTTAAAAAGCTCGATTTTGGTGAAACTTCATGGAGAGATCCAATCAGAATTCAATCACATCGTTTCTCATCATCTGCTCGGCCCCCCAGCCAGACCCGCGATTCAAAGGAGAGAAAACGCCCGAAAAAACAATCGAAATCGAAGGCGACGCAGGGACAGGCCCGAACGAAACGGCAGAGCAGAGGCCAGCCGAGAAGAAGAAGAAGAAGGAAAAGAAGCTGCAGGAAGCGTCGGCGGATGGAATGGAGATTTGAGGTGAGGCATGGAGGAATAACGATGGTGGGCACGTTTATATAGAGTCTTCAAGAAGATGGTCTGCCTCAGAAACCCTAATTGCTCCCACCCGGAAACGCCGTCGCATACTTCGGGTCTCTGATCTCGAGTTCCGAACTGCGTCGTTTTCGGCCACTGCCTAAACAGGCCCCAAGGGGACCTAATGTCGGTAAGTCCGAGCCCGAGCCCACAAAGGAAATTCGTTTCCAAGATGAACCCAATTTGCGCTTTGAGCCTGGGAGGCGCGAGCCGGGCTAAAGAGCCACCAAGCTCATGATCAGGTCTATGTAAATCCGTGTTATTAGCACAATGGAAAAAAGGTTATGAGTTGAAATCGGGCCATTTTCACCCTCTAAATGGCTTTATTGAGTCGACAATGACAATCTCAAGAGAATTGATTAATCCAAATAACAAATGGAAAGGATGAAGGTCACTATTATTAAGAATGCAAAAGTCGCACATCATCATGAAAATACAAGATTGTTTTTTTTTTTTTTGATGATCGAGGGACCGTCGGAAATCACTATTTGGGGATCACACGATTCTTTGGTGCTCGAGCACCGGTAGGGCCTCGCCGCAAGTTCTATTTAAACACAAACCCTCAGGGGCTGGCCCAGTAAACCATTCCTAGGACCCCCATTTAAGTCGCAAGCATTCGGAAATTCGAATTTGTTCCCTCGGTGATGAGGTAATAAAACCCAACCATCATAGCTACCTACGGGTGAGTTAATACAAGATTGTTTGTCTTAATAAAAACAGTGATATTTTACTATACCACCTCATGTTTCATCTCAGCTTTTCTACTTACTAATGTGGTTAGGCTGATTTCTGTAAAGGATTTTCTTTTGTAATGATTATTAACCTTGTCGGTAGTCTTTGTTTATCAACATATCTTAACCAAAAAAATCCCATTAAAAAAACAAGAACTAAAGAATTGAATAGTGCAATGATTTACTAGAAATTGAGTTCTAGAGGCCTTGTAAATAAATGTACTTTATTAATAGTTTTTTAAATAGGAATCCAATCATCACGTTCATTAAATTACTTGAATCTTAGATGATTCTTGTAAAAAAGCAACGCATATGTAAACTTCTCCGAGTTGAGTATAAAAGATTTAAAAAAAAAAACTTTAGATTACTTTGGACCGATTAAATTTCAGATTGATAAAATTCCGATTGATAAAAAAAAAAGACTTTAGATTGATAAACATCACCAGATTGATTGATCTGCATTTAAGTTATATATTTTCTCCTTCATCAATCTTACAATTAATGAGTTCCAAGTGATTTGGACCAATTAAATTTTAGAGTGTGCGGGAAGTTATTTATGGGGTGGAAATACCATAAACAAAAAAAAAAAAACCCTTGTTAAATAATACTGGTAAAAAACGATCTCATGTCTTCACAAGGAGAGTAGCATGATGGAGGATTTGTTCCAACTTTACTTAATTGGGCATTTGAGAAAAGATAGATTTGAGCAAGATTCATGCAAAGTTTGTGTAAGGGTCATGAAGTGCCTAATTTTCTCTTGTACTTGAATGGATTTTGTTAGGATCTCATTTAAAAATACCTTGTGAAGATTGCAAGCAATATGTTATACAGCTTTGTGTTGTTGGCGAGTGGCATGGAGAGGCCATTCTTCGTACAATCGATGGGAGGCCGTCAAGGCAGGTCATTTAATTGGTCAATAGAATATAGACTCATTTCAATCTCCATTTTGGAGTCACAAGGTTTTACTAGGTCAAGGGTTTGACTCCCTGAGTCGTCACGACTCTCAGAGTAGTTCCGTGATTTAAGCGGGGTCCTGACGATGGGTTGCTCGACCAGTCCCCCCCGAGGTATAGTCGGTGCTGTGCTCCCGAAGGTGAGCTAGGCCGATGAACTAGGCCGGATCTTTGACATAAAAAAAAAATAAAAAATAAAAATTACACGATCCTTGCGCGAACTTGCTCAGATATATCTTTTCTCAAATGGTTAGTTGGATAATGTTGGAACTAATGCTCTATTGTGCTACTTTCCTTAGATGTGGGGGCAAGAGATAATTTTCGACAAGTCTGATTTAACTAGGGTTTGTTTTTTGTTCAGGTTATTTCCACCCCTTAAATAACTTCCTGCATGCTCTAAAATTTAGATGGTTCAAGGGCAAAAGTCTAAGAATGAGCGTTAGAATAGGCGTAGGATAGGATCGACCAAAAAAAAAAAAAGTAACCCTCACTTTGAGCTCATTGATGGTAACGTTGATGAAGGAGGAAAATTATACTTTTAGGCTGCATTTGGTTGATTGGTTTCTTAGCTAGGATATGATAAATAATTTATGGATTTTATTATATTCTATCCATTGTTTGGTGATTCATAATAATATAGTCGAATACTTTCGTATCATATCATATCCATTGTTTAGTATCAAAGACATATCAATGTATATAAACAAATAGATATGATAAGAATGTCTCATGATTCATTGCTAACGAAACCACAAATCCACAAACATATATAAACTCCATTAAAGAATTCATAATTATTGTACGATTTACATCTTAAGTAGAAAAAGAACTTATAATAACATTCTAGAGCCACGTGTTCAGCAATGACAGGAATTGTAAAGGGGCTACAGTAACATTTATAATGTAGATCAACCAGCAAACGTCAAATCTAGTAAAAAGAGAAAACATGATTATTCGTAGTCGTGATTTCGAAAAATATACTACTTTGACTCTCTAGCCACTTTTGTGAAATTTCAACAAGAATCAAATAGAGTTAGGGAAAAGATGTTTCAACTTTGACTTTTGATGTGAACTAAAGAATTACGGAGGAGAAGAAATTTCGACTCTCTAGTTGTTTTTGCGGAGCTTTAACATGGACAAAGAATTATGGAGGAGTCTTGACTCGTGAAGCTTCAACATGAACAAAAAATACGGAGAAGAAAGAGATAGAGTAAATTAGAAAGATCCATTTCAAGTTGGAGTTTGTTTCATAAAATCGAGATTCTTCTACTTCATTTTTATTTACTTTTTTTTTTGTTATTTTTCCTCTCTCTTTTTAATCTCTCCATAATTCCTTAATATAAAATTTATTAAAGATAAACTGTACCAATATACTTAAAATATTTAATAAAAATATAGACAATGAATATATATGCAAAATATATATTATAGAACAGAAAGAAATTCAGATGTATAAATAAAAAATGAAAATTTTCTATTATTTTTTTTGTTATTTTGAATTTTTTTCTTATATTAGAATCAAAATATTATTTTATATTTTTAGAAGTTTGTTATTCGAGAAATGTGGATAAATCAATTGATGAATTTTATCAATCTTTCCTAAACTACTGTTTTTTTTTTTTTCACTTTTTTTTTCCTTTTGTATTCAAATCGGAGAAGTTTGCATATTTGTTACATTTTTACGAGAATCAATTAAGATTCAAATATTCTAATAAATTTAACGAGTGGATGCTTATTTATAAAATATTAATAAAGCATATTTATGTACACTGCTCTATAATTCAAATTCTAATAACTCATTGTAATATGCAGTTCTTTAGTTCTAATAGTTTAAGGGGAATTCTTTGGTTATGATATGTTAATTAGCGAAGATTACAGATAAAGTTCATACTCATTTGAAATCCTTTATAGAAATTAGCCTGAGCACATTAGTAGGTAGAAGAGGGGAAAATGAAGTCTGTATAAAAATGAAAGGAAAGTAATATAAGGTGGTAGATTAAAAAATATTTTTTTTATCAATCAGAGAAAATATTATATTTTCATGACGATGTGTGGCTTTTGTATTTTCAATAAATAGCAACTTTCATCCTTCCCATTTGTTATTTTGGCTAATTAGTTCTCTTGAGGTCGCCCTTGTCAACTCAATAAATTAGGGAGTATTATAATCATTTAGAGGGTGAGCAAGTGCACCGTAACATCCTCAACTTTGTAATAATACGATTACTCGCAATATACCCATCCATCGCATAGACGTGAATTTTTACGTCTGTACAAAATCAGGACATGTATCTTAGTATAATCTGCTTAATTGTATCCCATTTTGTATGATCTCTTTGGAATAGATGCGAGATTTTTAGTTCATAGTATATGTTTTATAAAAATATAGAGACCCGATAATAGTTAAAAATTCTTTATCGTTGTGGGGAAGAAGTATACCCAAGTGCCAAAATTTGGCATGAAAGAATATTTAAGAGCCAAAAGTTAAGAAAGTAACATTAAGTATCATCTTCGATAAATCTCGCCGAAAATCCTACGCGGCAATTTTTATTTTTATTTTTCTTGCTTACATGGCTCGCTGAAGAGCTGACTCAGCAAATAAATGCAATTTTTTTTTTTTCGCAAATTTGAATTTCAATATAAAAATTAATTTAATTAATTTATAATAAATAAATAAATAAATAAATAATTTTTTTTTTCAAAAAAAGGAGGAAAGAGGAAGAAGGTGGCTAAGGGTTGAGCCCTCGCCGCTACTGCCTTCATGCTATCGCCGAAAAGGGTTGGCGGAGGTGGGCGCGGGGGGGAGGTTGGTCGGTGACCTTGGCCGACGCTCCCCCAACCATCGGCGGCGGCGGCGGCGGGGCTCGGCGCTCGGTCGCGTGGCTCCTCTCTCCCTATTTTTTTTTAAATTTTAAATGTTTTAAATAAATTTAGTTTTAAATTAAATTTAATTAATTTCATATTAATTATTTACCACGTCGAGACAAAATGATGTCTTTTTGCCTTTGTCTAGCCATATTTCATTGAAAAATTGCCACGTAAGTATTTTGACCGGATTTTCTTGCCGTTGTTATCAATTTTACTCCGATTTTAATACTCAAGTGTCATTTTCTTAACTTTTACCACCTAAGTGTCCCTTCGTGCCAAATTTCGGCATTCCAGGTGTCCCGCAATCATCATCATGGTTAAATGGCATGCAGAAATTTTGTATGTAATCAATATTATTGTAATATTGCGAGAAGTACGAGTGGCACTCATTAAGGACACAAATGGGGGATTACGTGATAATGTATGTGAGTCGACAAATAGATCGTGTCCTATAATATAAAGTCCAAGGTCGAAAGCCGTGCGGAAAAGAGGCGACGTGAACCAAAACATCAAACACCTCGCATGCGGGACTGGGTTTTTTCCCTGAGCAGAGGAGCACGGTCGCATGATCAGATTCTCGAGCAGGAGAGCGTTACGATGTGCGAGCGTTGCGACACCATGCGACGGTCGTGGATGCAGTAGTTTCCTTCAACCGTCAGCATGTGGGTTCTCGGCCCAAGCCGCCCGTCTGCCCGACCAATGTCGAAACGGCTCGGAGCTTCTTCCACCTCCGGGCTTCGACTCGCATTCCTACGCCAGTATGCTCCAAGCCTGCATCCACAGCGGCGACCCCATCTTGGCCAGGCCTCTCCACTGCGACGTCATCAAGAGGGGCGGTTGCCTGGACTTGTTTGCTTCCAACATCCTTCTCAATGCGTACGTGAAGTCCGAGCTCCTGGGGGATGCGCGCACACTGTTCGATGGATTGCCCGAGAGGAATACCATATCGTTCGTGACGTTGATCCAGGGCTTAGCGCAGGGCCTCCGGTTTGGCGAGGCTGTCGAGCTTTGCGGTAGGTTGCACAGGGAGGGGCACGAGCTGAACCCGTTTGCTTTTACTACTTTCTTGAAATTGCTTGTGAGTGTGGAGAGGGCAGACATGGCTGGGGCTGTTCATGCCTGCATATGTAAGTTGGGCCATGATACGAACGCTTTTGTTGGGACGGCTTTGATAGATGCTTACTCTGTGGGTGGCTCTGTTTCCTGCGCCAAGGATGTTTTTGGTGGGATTGTCTTCAAGGACATGGTTTCCTGGACTGGGATAATTTCCTGCTGTGCTGAGAATGGATGCTTCGAAGAGGCCATGGGGCTCTTCTCTCAAATGAGAATTGTTGGATTTAAGCCAAATAACTATACCTTTGTCAGTGTTTTGAAGGCTTGTCTTGGTATGGGGACTATACACTTGGGGAGAAGCGTTCATGGATGCACGCTGAAAACGCATTATGAGCTGGATGTACATGTAGGTGTGGGATTGCTGGAATTGTATAGTGGCTTGGCTGACATGGAGGGTGCTCGGAGGGTCTTTGAAGAGATCCCTAAGAAAGATGTGGTTCCTTGGAGCTTTATGATTGGGCGGTATGCTCAGATTAGCGAAAGTAGAAAAGCAGTGGAGCTTTTCTGTCAGATGAGGCGAGCTTTTGTCCTGCCCAATCAGTTTACATTTGCAAGTTTGTTGCAAGCATGTGCCACTATGGAGTCCTTACAATTGGGCGAGCAAGTGCACTGTAATGTCCTCAAGGTTGGTCTTGACTCGGATGTGTTTGTCTCAAATGCTCTAATGGATGTCTATTCTAAGAGTGGAAGGATTGACATTTCGGTTAAAATATTTGAGGAATCACAAGCTACAAATGATGTGACTTATAACACTCTGATTGTTGGCTTTGCACAAATAGGTGAGGGGCAGAAGGCATTGAATTTGTTCTCAAATATGCTTGATCATCAACTGACGGCAACTGAAGTGACATATTCTAGTGCTCTTCGTGCTTGTGCTGGCTTAGCATCTCTGGAACCAGGAAACCAGATCCATTCTCTGACCATCAAAACTACTTATTACAAGAACACTGTAGTTGGTAATTCTTTGATAGATATGTATGCCAAATGTGGGGCCATCAAAGAAGCTCGACTAGTGTTTGATCGGATGCACGCACGAGATGAAGTTTCGTGGAATACTATGATCTCAGCATATTCTATGCATGGTCTTGGTGGAGAGGCTCTAAACATATTTGAGATGATGAATGCCAGCAAATCTCGACCAAATAAGTTAACTTTTGTTGGCGTCTTATCAGCATGTAGCAATTCTGGACTAATGGATCAAGGTCAACGGTATTTTCATTCTATGGTGCATGACTATGGCATTGAACCTTGTGTAGAGCATTACACATGTATGGTTTGGCTTTGGGGAAGACTAGGCTATCTCGATAAGGCTATGAAACTGATTCAGGAGATGCCATTTGAACCTAGTGTCATGGTGTGGCGGGCTTTGCTTGGTGCTTGTGTTATCCATCATAATGTTGAGCTGGGAAAACTTTCAGCAGAGTGTGTGCTTGAGATGGAACCTCAAGATGAAGCAGCCTATGTTCTGTTGTCCAACATATATGCAAATGAAAGGAGGTGGGAGAATGTCGCTGCTGTGAGGAAAAAAATGAAGCGACAGGGCATCAAAAAGGAACCAGGGTTAAGTTGGTTTGAATATCAGGGAACAGGCCATTACTTCACTGTTGGGGATACTTCACATCCTGATATGAAGCTGATCAGTGGGATGTTGGAGTGGTTGAACATGAAAGCCAGGAAGGAAGGGTTTGTTCCTAATTGTAGTGCTATATTACTTGCTGTTGAAGATGAAGAAAAGGAGCGCTTGCTGTGGTTACACAGTGAAAGATTAGCTTTAGCATTTGCACTTATCAAAATGCCCTACGGAAACCCTATACGTATTATGAAAAACCTTCGAATATGCGTGGACTGCCATGCTGCAATAAAGCTGATATCAAAGGTTGTGCCGCGAGAAATCATCATCAGAGATATCAACCGCTTCCATCATTTTCACAATGGGGCATGTTCTTGTGCTGATTATTGGTGATTTGGAATTTGAAATTCGGCATAGGATCTATTGTGAAATTAACACAGAGACTAATGGATCTTGCAATTCAAGTCGTGTGAGAAGAAGAAATAATAAGAGAAATCAACGAGAACCGATAAGGACACTAGAGATCTACATGGTTCGGTCCGAGCGTCGGATGTCAAACCACAGGTCCTTTTTGGATTTGGAATTCTTACTTGGATCAGGTTTCTTTTATGGGCTTAAACTTGAGACAAAGTTGAACAGGATCATCACCTATCTCTTGTCCAGACCCTAGGATTCTGGAGGAGTAATTTTAGGACTTCTTAAGAAGTATGAGCTGTTTCACCATGAGTTGACAATGAAATTTCAACATCAGTTGAATACAACAATCTGGTACCTCGAATTTCAATTTGCATTTCATGAGCAAGAAAAGAGAAAAAAAGGCAGAGCCCAATTTTGCCCAAAGACTGAGGGTTGATTTCTACAGCTGTCTCACTTATTGAAGAGATTTATTTATAGACACCATGTCAAATCCCAGCGCATGACATCAACTGCTGGTAGGTTCATCATTAAATGTATTATTGAAGGGAATTATGTGCCAATGTCGTGACTAATTCAGTCATTCCCACCATTCAGTGTGGAGTGCAGAATGCTGGGGCTGGTCTGAATGCTAGACAGCATTTTAATGGGTGCAATATTGCAGGTACTTTCTAGCATATTTGTCTACCTACTTAGATATAGTCAGTTATCTTAAATATAATTTTTTGCTAAGTAGCATGACCATTGTAGATAATAATGGATGTGTTTTAAGTAAAGCAGTTCATGAGCCTTTAGCGGGGTTGGGGCTATAGTGGCTTATTCATGGTTTCTCCTTGCCCAACCTTGCTCAAGGGAAATGCATTTCCATACATGCCCTGCAAGAATTGCAATTATTAATTTGTCTTTGCACTGCCTTGCCTTTCTTCCTTGTGTTAGCTCATCATATTAAATGAATATATGTACCACTGATGACAATCTCATTTTAGGCCCTTTCAGCTCAGATGATACAAAGGCCAGAGTAATTTCCACAATACTTAAATACACAGAATCAGCAAGAGTAAAGTATTTCATTGGTCTATCATAGTTCAAGCAATAGCGAACCTTCCTTTATCATTCACAGAGAAAGGCACCTTTGAATGGACAAAACATTGTCTTATATGTTAATGCATGTTAATCGGACAGGAGATCATTCTTGTCTTGCAGATGTTGCATTTAATCCAAGTGTGAGAAGCATTTGAAACATGGGTATGATTTACAATGACAATGGTCTTTGTAGTTTGAAAACATACACATAGGTATAAGTACTCATGTATATATCTCTGATTTTGTGAAAGACATTATAGATATGTAGAATCTTTATCTACTCTACGCAAGCTCAAGTACATAATCTTCTATTTACTGGTATACAATCACATAAGGGTAAACTGTGCAATAGATGATGATAGGCGTTGTTACGTATATGCGTCATCTAATGATACTAACATTGTGATTGTGACTTTAGCATTTTGATATCCTTTCAAATTTCATCACCCTCTGATTTTAATTAAACCTGGTTGGTTGTGCTCCACGCCCCACCACTGCTGCTGTCCCATCTCTCTCTCTCTCTCTCTCTCATGTGCACACTGTTAGAGGTGGATATGAGGTTGCACCTTCAGACTTGGATGTTGCTAGGCTTAGGCAACCTCCACCATGCAAGCAATTAGCGCCATGGTCGTGAATCACCTGCACGAAGGTTGCAAGGAGAGGGAGTGGGGACAAAGCTGCTCCAGGATGTCCATGGGGAGCTGTTCAGAGCAAGGAGATGTGCAATGAGGCAGAGACAGAGGGGAGCAACATCACTGAGTGCAAACAATCTTATGATTTGGTCACCCACCCGTGTTTAAGAACATTGTTATTTGGTCAATGAGGTTAGCAGCATATTTCATGATTGGGGGTTTTCTATCTTAACCGAGCCTCCTCATCATATGAAAAGAAGAAGAAGGGCTCCCTACCTTGACTGACTTTTGCTCCTTTAGTGTGAGCAAATGGAAAGTTAATGATGTTTATCTTCATGAAAGGACATTTGCTGGATAGGAATCAATTCACTCTTCATTGGATTTGTATATTTGGCATGCAATTGAGACATACATGGCAATATTATGCTTTTTTGTTCAAGAAAGGTTGTTCCTGTGAATAGTCATTCTCCAAGGCCAAAACAACATTATTAATTGTTTCCAAATGAAAATTCGTTTTCCTTGAGTTACATTTTATCTTCTAATTCATTTCTAGTGGCTGGAGCTTTTTTTTGGCCTTTCTCCTCAAAATGTTCACACTCATTTTCTGAGGTGTGCCAATATCTCCAATGACTAGTACAGCTTCATGAAAGCAATATTTCAGCAGAAGAGCATGGCATTTGACTTGTTGCCCGTTGGTAGGATTACGCTTTAATGACAACTGACTTACTAGCAATGTCTTCTAGAGTTTCGACAGCACCTTGACCTTGTCCGCTCTTTCCAATCAACTCAACATGGATTTCTCCTACTGATAATATACATTTAGCCTTATAGTCCTGGGACGGCACATCTATTCATTTTTTCTACATGTGCCTCATTACCGGTAACGAGTGTATTGGCCAGAATCAAACAATCTAATGGATGCTTCTGCTTTTATGCAAACTCATATATTACAGTATCAGAGTTGATTCTTCAGGTCTGGTTTTTTGAAAGCTCGGTTTTCTTATCATGTCCATTTTCCTAGAAATTATTAATTTGTCATGATTCATAATGTAATTGGTATTCATTATTTCAGGTTGCTAGCCATCACTCGGTCAAACATTCTCATTTTAATGGAGTTTTATATGTACAGAATCCGGCTCCTGTGAATCTGGAAGGTCACTTTATTCTTGAGCATCATCTGATCACATGATGAGTCAGGTAATTCCAAAGTTTCCGCATCTAGCAGCTCAACTTTATCTGAGCTTGTTCACACTTTCACACATGAGATATCAGTGGTTCTGCAGAATCGTGAGAGGTATGCAAACTATTATGGCGATGATAAGATGCACCTGCAGTCATTGTTGCTTCTAAGAGATTACTCAGTTATATAAAGTCTGGATAATTGATGTTCTTGTATGTTTTCCAACGAATTAGATGAAAATCATTCCAGCAACCATTCAGCTGAAATGGCATTGATTCTCAGCTACACCAAGGGCAACTTTCATCTATTGTGACATGATTAGAGTGATATTTGGCTTGCTGTATTACTAACTCTACGACACTTCGTCCTAACGTTGTAAACCGTCTTCTGCTTTTTTCTTTTACGAACATCATAACCAAGCGCAATGCATTGTAAAGACACGATGCAGCATTGTATCATATAAAATATCAATGCAGCGCAGAGGTTGGCCGAAAGCGTGAAAATTCTTGTTCAAATTGGATTATGTAAACTCTGGATGTTTGCAGGAGGCTCTTCTTCATATTGCAGGCTTTGATATTTCAAAGGGCCTGGGCCTCTGTCTCTTATTGGGCCTCACGCTTCACGGTCCATGGATCCAAACTCTCCTGGCCTCTTATTTGATTTTTTTTTCCTTCTCTTTGGGTGAGCAAGGCTACTAGATTAAACGAGCGACGAGCGATCGATGGTCCGTTGTAACTCAACATGGTACGAACGTGGGCATCGTTTATGCATAACATGCACGCCTAAGTACCGGCTCGAGCTTTCGTTGCACTCAAGCATGCATTCCATCAAGCTTGATACGAGGACGGTGTTCCAAGCCCAAGTCTTTCATTGCCGGACAGTTTCGCGGACAGGAAGCACGTCGAATCAGTATTTCAAGGCCACAGCAGACTGGCCCAATCGCTTGAAAGGATTAGATCAACATCGAAAATCACTAACATGGCCGTGTCTTACATCCTTTTTCTTTTTTGGCTTTTTGGGATATGATTAGAGATACCGAGGCCCGATTGGTCCGCAAAACTTACTCAAATTGGACTTGATCCGTTGACTTTGCAAACCACTCTGGCATATCGATTTAGGTATCTCCTTTTCAGTCGTATGCCCGCGTTCTGAGTTCTGGACCATCGCTACCAATATTTTACTTCTTGTCGCCTATCAAATTGGCCATCGAACCGTCCAGCCAGCCACCAGATGATCCGTACACCTTCCTAGTTTTCAAATCGATTGATGGCAGGACGGTGGTTACTGCGCGCCTCTCCGGCCCCCCGGCTGATTCTACCATAGAGGCCAACGATAGACAATAACTCCCCCCGAACACAGCTTACAACTTTCATCGTACTGTGCGTTGCCCGTTGTCGCCATCGCTATGGCCGCGTGAACCTGTCTATCTTTTGACAATCACGCCCACCTATCATTCGTTTACCCACGGACCAAGGAGATGCAACGAGAATCAACGTGACAAATGTCTCCAACTCGAACGTGGGCCGGCCTTTCTCAAAGGTCTACTTACGACATATCATATCGATATCGCAGACCAATTTCCATAAGCCAGCATAATCTATACATTTGTTATATTCACAACACGACTTTAATTATTGAGAGTCGAAATGGACAGACATGTCCTGGGATCCTTTCTCCCTCCGTCTCTCTAAAATGCCCACACATGGCCGACTCCCTGACCTCAAAGTTGACTCACCACACACCCCAAGATGCATGCCATAAAAAAACTATAGAATAACAAAAAAGGTAGAGGAGACAAATAGAGGGGAAGAGAAAAGATGGGGGGCCAATTTGCAAATTCCATATTTGCTTTTTCTCGAGCTGCTTGCTGCTGCTGCTGTTGGAAAAGCTCGGGTTCGCCTTTTCTCACATCACATGACAAATCAAACGTCGACGTGACTCAACCATGACAAAACCCCTCTTCCTCTCTCTCTCTCTCTCTCTCTCTCTCTCTCTCTCTTTTCTTTCGACCTTCCCCATGATGTTCTTTCTTCCTCTTCTTTCTTAATATCTTCGCACTTAAAAAGGGAAAAGCCAAAGAGCTCTCATTCCAATCCACGACGTCCATGAACTATCATTCCACGGTTTGACAAAACGGCCAAAAAAAAAAAAAAAAAAAAAACACCCGGGGGACCCGCTCTCCATCGATCATCTATGACCTATACATATAATATATATATGTATATTATATATTGAAAGCAGCATCACAAGGGAAACAAAATTTGATCTTGTTAGGATTATGATGACGCGATTAGAATATGATTTTACATTACGTGCTAATTGACTCTTAAAATTGTAACGTGTGGCGTGTGGGGTACACCAATCAAGAAGGTGGATGGGCAAGTGAGTTGAAAAGCATGCGGTGATTATGGGGGCAGTAACGAAGGACGAGACGAAAGTCACGGGAATCAATTAACGTGGTACTACCGATCCAAGTTAAGTTTTGCAAGGCGTGTCACATCTTAAGGGCGTGTTTTCTAATCTTTTTGCGTGTTTGGACACTTAGAGAATGAATCGGTCAACGGGAGATGTTTTTCCCCGATCAAAATTGACGCGTGTTAAGACTTCGAAAAAATGAATTCCCATTCCAATAAAGATATACGTCAAATGCAACACCAGTAAGCACCTTCCTCTACTTACCTCACGTCTATATAGTATTATTGGAGCCCGATTTTGACTCGATTTATATGGCTCGTGGGGTCTCCCCCGTTCGTCGATTTCCTCGCGCCGTTCCTACTTGTACGTATATCCCTGCGTCACGACGTAGATGTACATCGTATGTACGAGTACATACGCTAAACCCTATCTACGGAATGCGCGGGTAGAGAGAGAAAGAATACGTGCGAGTAAGATAGACGAAAGGGGAGGGGGAGAGAGGGTGGTGGAGCCCACGAGGAGAGCCCCCCATGAACTCCGGCTTTGCACGCGCAGTCAGGGAGGTGGGCTCCACAAACCGAACAGCACCACGCACGTCCCATGCAAACATGATAAAATTTTTTTTTTTTTAGAAGAGAATCTTTTTTTAATTTCAGTTTTTTAATGAGAAAAGTGGAAACTGATTAATTAAGAGAAAGAGGGAAGAGAGAGAGAGAGAGAGAGAGAGAGAGAGAGAGAGAGAAAAGGAAAGGTGTGGAATTTTATGGCCCCGGGTCTCTCGGGAACAATGAGGGCCTGGAAATAAGACAGTCATCGTCTGCATGCGGGACTGGTCTCTCTCTCTCTCTCTTACCCGAACGAATGTTGAAATGTTCATACTCAATCCGGCAGGGACGACACGACAACACGGCACGAAATTAGTAAACTTAGGTAGGGGCTAATCTTGTTCGTGCATCATATCCGCCAGACATGAAATTGACCAGTATAATACGTCTGAATTAATGGGCTAGTGTTGAGTCAATATTGTCGACACAATATGTATGTAATTCTTCTGGGCACAATTAGCTAAACGAAAATTAAATGTTCAGTATGGTCCTTGCATTCAATAGAGTCTATGAATTATCTAGTCTATGGACCAAATTAAATATATATAAAAAAGTTATGAACTACATGGAACAATTGACCACATTGAATAAATTTAAAAGTTTAAGAAGAACATTACACATTAAATTAAAATTTGAGAATCATTTGTGTCTTTTTCCTTAAGTAATTGATTTGTCCAGCTTAAGTCACATCAACAGATTATTCGCCAAAATCTAATCCATCCACCTCTCTCCTTCCCCCTACCCCATTATTCTCCATCGTCACACTTGGAAGCTATTGCATCGACCATCATCATTGGTAGCACAAATACCTTCTATCATTAGCCTGTTTGCGTCTGAATGTATCTTTAGCAAACCATTGTAATGACCCGGTCCGATAAGGATGGAGAGTGATCTTTGGGGATGGAGAGTGATCTTTGGGGATAGAGAGTTCGGACAAGGAACAACTCCTGAGAAGCTTTTAGGATGACGAAATGAGCAGGATTGAACCGAATTATATAATGAATAGGCAGAAAGTGTTCTTGGGATATATTTATGTAAAAATTGCCTTTTAATGTAACGGCACCACTTAGTTTTGGAACTCCAAGTTAAGCATATTCAAGTGGAAACAACACTAAGACAAGTAACCTTTTGAAAAATTATGTCATTAAAAGCATGTAGAACCATGTCGTTTAAGCCTTTTCCTTACCCAAATTGATGATTTAGGGCTAAATTAGATTTCAATAAAAAACCCTAGACCCCATTTTCATTTTAAAATAAAAAAAATATAGGTCAATGAGAACTTGCTTTTGAATTGTGCAATGAAGAATAGAAACAAAAGAAGCAACTCACAATCGTCTCGACAAATCACTCAAATTTTCCCACTTGCAAGATTCCTCACTTGTAGCAAGAGAGAATGAGAGAGAATGAGATGGAGTGAATAATGTAACTACTAAACCACCATTAATTCATCTTCTTATGTCGTTGTTTAGGGTTGGCCTGCTGTGTCATTTGGTCGTTTTTCCACTCTAAATCTGAATCTCTTTAAAGCCACATTGGACATGCCATTATTATAATATATTGGGTAGCATTCGTTCTCGGAGAAATGTCATTGGAGCAACTCAAGTAGACATTTTTTCAAAGTAACGACACTTCCATGATCAATTGAAAAAATATGATATTAAAATGAAACCATATAAAAATCACGGCACTGATGGTGCCGGTTTTTCGAAATTAAGCTAATAAGCTATGCTATTGACTACTAAGACAAAAGACAAGTAAGTAAGCGCTTTCCAGGATGGGAACAATGCATCGGGGAGCACAACCTTAAAATTTAATCATGCATTTTGGAACTTGACGTGCCTAAGTTAATTAGGCAAACGAAAGTTACCAAAGATAACTGTTGTTGTCTCGGTAAAGCAGTAGTAAGACAACTTAACAAATAGGATGTACCACCAAATGATGATGCTCACTAACAATAGTTTTAGCTGTTGTGCGCTCGATTTCGGGGATGACGCACTGAAACCAAGATTAGACATGTGCTTAAGATTATATTAAAAAAAAGAATTTTGTTAACCGATGTCTCGGACTCTTGCTCAATATTTTATTTAAAATAATTCAATACGTAAGATACTAATTATATTAAATAATACGAGAACAATTAGTGCACTGAAAATTGTAAGATTTCTTTAATCTGTCACGATGATCCCATAAAATCTTATATAGTATCGTTCTAAGTCTTAAGTTAAAAAATTTTCAGACATCATTTGCCTCCCCAATTAAAATATGTTCATGCTTAGTACTATGCAAAAAGAGCAAACTAAACAACTTAAGCTTCCCAAAAAATTTCCCACTTATCAAGTGTTCATTCAAAAGAATATTCATAGTTTTGGCTCGGGGGCTCTGAAGAGAGGGTATGAGTAGGTTATGATTGATTGAAATCATGCCAGATTAGGTCGTATCGTTTACGGAAACCTAGCAATAGGAGGTCCGTGGTCATGATTTTAGACTACATTTATACATTGTACCACTTTATTAATGTGCATTATTAATTATTCTCTACGTACACTCTTTTCATGTTGCAGCACTAGGTTGATTTTATCACAAAACCGCACCTAAATCCGTATTTAGACATATATGCGCTGCTTTCTTTATTTTAGCGATCTGTACACTTTTTAGTGTAAAAGATATAACATATAACTATTAAGCTATATAAATCTTAATTTATTTTATCTCTGAAGTTTGACACTTCCCCATAATTAGTATATAATGCAAAGTGCCCTTCGGCGGTAGAAACTAATTATGATCACGCATGCATACGTTCAGGGGAAAATAGGGATCCTATGTGGAAAAGTGGTAGGTTTTGAAATGATCAATTCCAAAAGAAAGTTAGTTTTGATCCATAATTTTTCGTACTTTTCGAACTGTTTATTATGCAATCAAACCCGTTAGGTTTTTCCGATCGAGTCAAAACATTACTATAGAGCCGACATGACGGGAATGTATCATGCAGTTAATGAGACATTGACATGGGGCCTATGACCCCTAGCTCTAGTCACCGATGGTTTCAGCGCTTCGCTGGCTAAGCCAGGGCCGCTGAGCCCTTGTGGTGAAGGTACATAATCTCGCCTGATCTTGTTTATTCTATGCTGCCAATAAAATACATGACATCACCTATGACGTCATCTATATAATTGATGTTGCCGACAAGAGGCTCAATCGCCAAATCAAGTAAATTAGAAGATTTAATTCTGAAAGTAAAAGTTCACCTATCCGATTACGCGCTTCGCCTAAAACTAGGAGACTACACCAGAGAGGACTTGACCCTTGAATGAAGGAGAAACTCAAAGCCGATGCAGCCGTCCCAGCGAAGGAAATCGTAAGGGAAAAAAGATGATGAGGCTGTTGTGCGGGGATGAAGGCGAATTGGAATCACCAATCTAGGGGAAAAGAAATTACGAAAAGAAGGGGAATATATTAGGGTTTAATGACATGCAAAAATGCCCTCTCTCTCTCTCTCTCTCTCTCTCTCTCCCCCCCAACGCTTACGTGAGTCGAGACTATGATCTTCGAGTGACACTGTGTCTCCTGAACTTTTTAACATTGGATCAAGAAATAAAAAATCAAAATCGTCTAGGTTGAGATCCATTAAATGGCTAAAATCTGTTGTATTTCGATTTAAGAATGAAAGATTAGAAGGGCACAATATTTACTTTGTTCTTAAAATGAATAGCAGAGCAAAGGAAAAATCATAGCGGATTAGAATCGCCATTCATCATCATTACCAATTTTCTATTCTATTTTGCCTCCTATCCTAGCGAGTCTTGAGCAATCATGTAGGCGTTTGAAACGATTGCTTAAGAAAAAGAGAATCTTTATTTGTGATTTCTAGGAAATCTTATTATTATCATTCATTGAATATATTAACTTCTTGCGAAATTTTTCTCGTTGTCATGATATGTTTTCAAGAACTCTACGCTTTCATAGAGTATAGATAATAGCCCATTTATACAGAATGGTAAAGGGTCCCATGAATAAAATGAGACACTCATTAATAAATTTTCTTTGTTGCATAATTATGGTTAATTATCCTATATAAGAAGTAATTGATCAATATGACGTCGATGAGGTAAGTTTGTTAGTCCTCAAATCAGTTAACTTCTAGCAAGTTACTAATTTATTTATATTAAATTCCAGATAATTGGGAGAATCTTGTTCGACTCGCCTAATTAAATAAGCAGGGAAAATTGTTTAGAAAGTCCTAAACCTATTGTTATTTTGCCAATACAATCCTAAACCTTTCAATTTTGTCAAGTGAGTTTTAAACCTTTTTACTTCATGCCAATTCGGTCATAAAGCTTTTTATTTATTACTAATTGAGTCTATCCGGCGAATTTTGGTTGGAAATTACTAAAGTACATGGCCAGCACTGACGTTGTACTTTTTAAATAATATTTTGAAATTTAAATGGTTTTTCTTTTTCTTTTCTTTCTTTCTTTTTTTTTGGGTTTTTGAACTAGGGTTGGCAAGGGCTGCCGGCCACCTCTTGTCGGCCATAGGTGAGGGCCAGCAACCCTCACCAGCCATAGGATAGGGCCAGCTGACCCTCACTAGCTCTGGGTAAGGGCATCATGCCCCTCGCTAGCTGTTTGGTGAGGGTTGCAATGCCCTTGCTAGTGAAAGCAAGGGTGCATGTGCCCTCGCCCAAAAACGACGAGGGCCGTGACGCCCTTGCTAGATTTGGCCAGGTGAGGGCTTGGTAGCCCTCGCCTAGAGCCGGTGAGGGTTGGCTGGCTCTCGCTTATGGTTGGCAAGGGTCACTAGCCACTTGTCCAAAAACCCCAAAAGAAAAGTTAAAAAAGAAGAATAAAAATCAAAATTCAAAATATTATTAAAAAAGTGCAATGTTAGTGCCGACATTTTACGTTAGTAATTTTCAACCAAAATTGATTAGATGAAATTAATTGGCAAAAAATGAAAAATGTTTAGAATGGAGTTGGCAAAATTAAATGGTTTATGATTGAATTAGCAAAAGTGCAATATATTCGGGATTTTTTGGACAATTTTCCCTAAATAAGCATTGATACCATTTTGGTATTTGATTGATGAGATATGTGTAAAAATCATGTTTTTATGTGGCAGAATTTACTTGTGTCTTGGAAATTTAAAATAAAACAATTAAAATAAAAAATAAAAGTGATGATAAAATGAAAAAAAAAATGTTAATGTAAGATACCTTGAATAATGGTAGAGAATCTATTAATAGGGAATAAGATCAATAAGCAAATATTAATACAAGGTAAAAAATCAAAGTCCACTTGCATTAGTTCCCCACTCTAACTGCTCTTCCTCCTAATAGCTAGAAAAACCTGTTCTTTTATCCTTTTTTTTTTTTTTTTTCACTTTTATATAGATTTTGTCTACGAGTTACGGGTCTTGTTTTATGTACCTCTGTTTGCCCATACATCACTGTTTGTCCTCTCATCCCTGCAAGGAAAAAAATAATCACCAATAACATTTGGATATTTATTGACCCATTAAATCATGGGCTTTTCAAGATGTATCTTTTACAAGTAGGAAAAAAAAAACGAAAATTTACTTACGGATTGAGATCTTCTAAACTTATATGATACATTTACAATGTAAATTTTCTCTCTAGAGAAATTGACATGTCGGCATCAAGAAATATGGACGGCTCGTGTCTATTTCTCCTCTTTTTTTGCCCTTCCCTTTTCTCTTATCTTCCTTTACATTTTTGCCCTTCTCCTCCCACACAAGCACAAGCACAATCATAGCTTGGTAACCCCTGCACAAAGTCACCACCAACATCGGTGCCCCGTCGCTGTCGCCAAGCCGCGCGGCCCCACCGTGTGTTGTGTCGCCGTTAGGATCACCACAACCACCCCATGCGCGACCCTTCTCGCCCTCCATATCTCATCCTTGTCACACGCCCTTTTTCTTTGCTTAGGCATTGCTGTGGCGAAGGCCATGGTCTTTGATTCACAAGGGATTTACATAGCGATCACTGTTGAGCGAAGCTAGCCCCTATTTGTCGTAGAGGCGGAGAGGGTGAGATGGTGTAGTCAACGGTGGCGAGGACACAAAGGGGTGATGGGTAACGATCTAGTGAGCAACAGGGGTGGCTGAGTGGGCAAGATGGGTCGAGAGGAGAGAGTTTTTGAATATGTGCTTTAATTTGTTGGGTGACTATTCTCTAAACCTAAGGGCCCTTTGGTCTTCTCGGAGTCGCTACACACCATGTAGTTATACCTTAAGTTTAAATAACCTCTAAAAAGGAAAAATTCGATGTGCATGCTAAAATTGTTTTAGTATGTTAGTATTTAGGTGAAATCGTATGTCCTCTGGTACCACCACTAGGTGAAAAGGTGGAGAATATTTCCTTGGACGTGAGGATTACTTGCGTTGCATTCAAAGGGGGGGCATGCAACGCAATGAAAAGCCAATTCCAAACAAAAGTGGGACTTTCATAAAGGCGTTTCTCTGACCAAAAAAAAAGAAAGGTCTTTCTCTTTTTATTCTTATTTTTATCCTACACACTTTGGGTAGAATTTAGTTTACACAGATTCTCTTGTACAAGTCCAATCTAGATAATCGACTTTGTTTTCCGAGAGATCAATTTTTTTTTTATCCTCTTTAACTTTGGGAAGGCCACCCCCACAACCCACTTACGTGGAAGACATGACAAAACTATTAAAATGAGCCTACAGAAGGCATGTCCCTCCCGGAAATCCTTCTTTTATTCCCACTATCGAATTCAAAAATCACGCAGAGAACGTACCCAGCCATTTCTATCATAGTCATGTCTCCATCACAAGTATTGCAAAAGCAAGAATGTTTATGTGAGAGAGAGAGAGAGAGAGAGAGAGAGAGAGAGGTGCTTTGGGTACCTTATCATCCAAGGTATATCAAAGCAAAGAGTGGTGTGAAAGCAAAATGGTTTTGTGTCTCTTTCTCTTGTTTACACTAGAGGTTGGTCTAGTTCTATTCTGTCACTTTTAGGCAAAGACGATCAAGGGTGTCCATTACAACTTTGAATGCTGCCAAAGGAGCTTCTGTTGCTTGAATTGTCAATGATATTGGCCTTGGTCTTGCTATACCCAAAAAAGAAAAAAAGAAAAAAAGAAAAAAAGAAAAAATAATTGAATGCTTGTTCCATCAAATAGAAATACTGAATATTAAATACAAAGGGTGCATTCGATTGACATCTTCTGAATTTGAAGTGGTTAATTAATGTTTTACAACGCTTCCTGAAATGATTGACCCATCAAGAAGCAAATAATTGCATTTTCAGATTCAGCAAGATCACCCAAATAGAAAGCCGCTCAACGGGGGCAGCTGGCAATAGTGAAAAAGCGCATCCACACCGGTCGGACAGGCAACGGTGAGCAGCGATTCCATTGTCCAGTTGGAACATACCTTGTAGTCAGCGATTTTGAAATTTTGATATCTACTCGGAACTTATCCTATCATGTTTAGTTGTGCCGGTTCCATAGGTTTTCTTGCACAACCCCACTTTACATGTAATTGATGACATTTAAATGTGCGATCTTCGGTTCTTTGAGTTGGACATTCCTAACATTCTACCCAATTACTTTAAATATAGAATTATAACGACTATTACTTTACCAGTGAATCCTACTTAATTTAAAATATTTGAACATTGAAAGGTGCTCAGGATGGCTAACAAGAGCCCATTTGCTCACAAATGGAGTTTGTAATTGTCATGGTGTCACATGAGGGGCAGCTACTACATAACGCCATTGCTATTAAAGGAAGAATGGTGATGCCATTTGTGTGTGTCGCCTTTTAAAAAATTTTCAATCAATTTGTTGATGTGACGTTTTTTGAACAAGTTTGAGATGTGATTATACTATTTGAAAAATCGGTTTCACTTCCATTATAAATTTAGGAATTTTCGTGTTGGGGAATGCAACATATACACAAAGATACGTCATTAAAGATTTGATTACTAAATGACGTGATAACTTTTTTTTTATTAAATTTTTTTATGGAATGGATTATTCAACTCACGGATGTCACTTATTTCACACTCAATTAAAGCTTATCACATAGTTCTATACATTCTAATGACGCTTGTACCGCGTCAGGCGCTTTTCTCTGGCGAATTCGCGAAAAGAAATCGGTACAAAAGAAAAGAAATCACATAAAAACATGAAAGGGCTCAGAGCATGATAGCATGTTTGACTAAGTTGGGTTGACGGGGTTTTTTAGAGGGGGGGCAAAAAGAAGTAAAATGAAACAGGAAGCAAAGTACACACATGCACTCCAACCCCAAGAATCAAAGATGAAACCCTGACAAATTTACAGCAGCAGCAAGGGAGTCGCCATGCACTCTTCCCTCGATTTCAACACTTTAAACAAAAGCAAAAGCGAGACCAAGACGAATGCCCCACTTTGTTTACAATCCCCACAAATTCACATGCATGGACTGACACTGGCACTCATTATACCCACATGCACATGCAAAAAATGATAACCCTCTAAACCTCTCTCTCTCTCTCTCTCTCTCTCTCTCTCTCTCAAGCAATGTCGTTCTGATGGAGCATTGATGATGATCATGATGATGGTGTTGATGATGAATCGATGACGAGATGAAGACAATTTCCTCCTCCCTTTCTTTCCCATCCTCATCACCATTGCTTCGACCTGAGCTCCGACTATCTAGTGGACGAAAGGCAGTTAGCGAAAAAGAGGTCACTCTTTTTGGTCTCACGGGAATATGCAACAACATCAAAAAAGTTACATTGCTATGATATATATTGGTCCCCCTTACCCTCTCTTTCTCCCTTTCTCTAGAGAGGATCCCATGCATGATATTTACGTATACAGCAAAGCATGCTTTTCACATCTATCCATCCTCATTTTGTGGGGAAGCTCTCGAGTGATGGTTGAACTTGTGGCATTTACTACTCGATCACAGACCTCAGAATAAATGTATCTTTCGGGTCCACACACCCACAAGTGCACGCACAGATCGAGTTTCCCATTGATAAATGCACAAGGTTTTGAAGCGTCCTTGACATGCTTTACTTGGCATGTGATGTCCAATTATATATATGTATTCCTCAGAGTTAACATGGTTGGTTGCACATAAGGAATTTCCAACTTAGGAATTAGAGATCGCACGTGCAAGTCTTACAAACTCACCAGCCGCGTGCCGACTGCTCTTGCACAAGCTGAACTTTCAATTTAATTGGTTAATGGGACTTAGAGGGTGCTTTATAAGACTTCAAGTAACCTGAACTCACTATCTATTGCTTGTATTCATCGCTGTCTATATTGCGATCTAAGGTTGCTGACCATAGGAGATTCTAATGGGGCGCATGATAAAATTTATACTTCTCTATTTCTCTGTTCCCCGGAATAGATTTGGACAAAAATCCGTTTGGTAATGCAATTTGATTTTTCTATTTCTGGAACAGATTTTTATTCCAGAAATAGATTTGAAGAAGAAATCAGAAGCTAAAATTTTTAACTTTTCAATTTTTGAAACAGAAATTGATGCCAGAAATTAATTTCTGTTTCAGAAATTTTGTCATGCGCACCCTAAGTCGCCTAAGGTTGGGTCATCACTTGCTCATGACATCTGCGGTCATGACTTCATCTGTCTTTGCGGCGGGAGAGGGGCAAATTTGTCTAAACCTAAGGGTATTTGGCCATCTCGACTTCATAAGATCCACATCCTATGTAGTATTTATATGCCCTTATGTATAAATTAGTGAAAGAACGAAATTATTTTTAAATCTTGTAGTAAGATATGGGAAAAAGTACGGAAAAAGTGTAGAAAAAAAGAAGTCATAAACCTATTATATTGATACCAATTTAGTTTTATATTTTATAGTTCTTTTCATATTAGTAGCAATTGAGTTCACTAGTCAATTCAAATTGGAAATCATTGACGTGAATGCCAATCGTCTTACGTGACATAATTGACGTTGCTATAGACAAATTTTATAATTTTTAAATTTTTTTCTGAACTATTTTATTATTTTATGTTTTTTCTTTTCATTTTTATACACTTTGGGCTGGCAAGAGCCTTCGTGTCCTTGCCCAGACCAGGCGACTTTCTAGCCGAGGGCTTGATGCCCTCGCTTGTAGCCATTAAGGGTGCGGAGGCCCTTGCCCCACCCATTGGTCGTGTGTGGCTTGCGACCTTGCTAGCCCATGGTTGGATAAAAAAAAGAAAGGAAAGAAAAAGAAAACGAAAAAAAAAAAGTAACAAAATTCATGAACATTTAAAAATTGCTCACATCAGTGCCAATTGTGCAACATTTGATGGTCAGTGTCCATGTCATTTATTTTTGGCCTAAATTGGCCATATGAACTGAATTGTTACCAATGTCAAATGATTTATGATTAACTTAATATCAATGCAATAGGTTTATGACTTGTGAGATATGTGTTGAACGGTAGAAAAGGCAGTAAAATCAATTAGAAGGGGAGGGAGGGAGGAAGGGAGGGAGAGAGAGAGAGAGAGTTGCCAATTTAGTGGGCAAGAAGAAAAATCAAACTTCGCAATCTTGATAACCAAAATAATTCATCATTTAAAAAAAAATCTAATAGATCGATTGTATCGTCCTAGATTTGTAGGCAATATTTACAAAATTAAACGGGGAAAGTAAATCTAACTTGAAAGAAATAAGTCAAGATAAATATCACAAATCCCAGATAATTCCAAATTATCAAATTAAATAAGGAACCAAGTTAGTGAGGTGGTTGGAACATTTTACCTATTGGGTCGTTTAGGGTTTGTTTGTTAACTTGCTATTCTTTTGTCCCCGAGAACAAAAAAAGAACAGCAATCTGTTTGGTAAATTTTTGGTTTATAAGAATTTTGGAATAAGATTAAGAAGTAAAAAAAAAACTTGATTTTTTATTCCCGAGAACAATTCTAGAATTAAGCCCAATCTATTTTTCTTCTTTCCTCCTCCTCTCTTCTTCTTGCTCCCAGTTGGTCATTGGTCACTACTGGCTACCGCCATCGTCATCGATAGCCACCAACAGTTGGTTGGGCGAGGTTTGATGAGCTCGTTGGAGGCTCCCTTGGCCACCGTAAGCCTCAGCTTTGCATATCTGGGTGAATCTCGCTTGGCCACCAATGAGGCTTGACCTTGCTTAAGTGTTGCGAGGTTGACCTCACCCTGGCCTGCTTCGGCTCGCCTGGCCATCAACTCGCTTGGCCATCGGCGAGGTCGAGGCTTCGATGAGATTGCTAGACCTTGCTCACCAGGTGTCGACAATCGGCCACAAAGAACAAGGAAGAAGAAGAGAAAAGGAAAAAGGAAAATGAGAAAAATAAGCAAAATATAATAAAAATATTAAAAAATTTAAAAGATACAAAAAAATTTAAGAGTCTTACCAAATGCATTTCTATTTCTAAAATAAAAATTTTGGCCAGTTACCAAACACCCTCAAATGCTCAAAAATTGTTCTAGGAATAGAATAAAAAAGAATAATTACTAAGCGAAAATTGTTTCCGAAAATAGAATGATTACCAAGCACACCTTTAGTAAAAGCTTGATCTTTATAGAGAGAGATCTCAAGAAAGAGCACAATCGAACTCATCAACATATTCAGTTGGAACAATGTTCATTCAAAAGCTTAACATAATGAGTAGGGGTCGAGTAGAATATATGAACCGCTCAATCTTACATTGCATCCTTGATATTGAATTTCTTTCACCAAACATTTTTTCGCTGGCACCTCAACACTATGTATAAAATTAGGATAAGCTCAGTCAGTAAGCAACATTTTTTTCTCTCAAGAGAGCTAGAAAACGTGACAAAAATTAAATAATATCTATCCTGACATCCTCTTGATCCAATTATTATCCGCCTAATTAATTAGAATCGCTGTAATTAAGGAGGAAGAAGAGAGGAAAGCCAGTCACACATGTACCCTCTGCAAGAATCTTGAGGTTGAAATTTGAGTAGAAAAGTATCAGCATCAAAGTCCCCTTCTTTGCCATGCTTTATTTGCAAGCTTAAGTCATTCCATGCCCATGCACTGCCTTCATGGGCCACTCCCTCTCATTTTCAAACTCCTGCTCCTTTATCAGAAGAGCCATCACCCCATTTGTCACTTTCTTTTCTCCTTTTTCCCCCACTTTCCTCTTTTTTTCTCATCCACCATCAAGATTAGATAACAAAAGTGAAATATAATGCACTATGAGGTGAGAAGAAAATTGAACAATTCTCAGTAAAAGAAAGGAAAAAAACAAAAATCTTTTGCTACTTGAAAGATGGTGCAACATCACTAAAAACTACGAAAAATACATAAGAAACCCTAACCCCCATCTCAGCCAGGAGCACATCTTATATTATAAAAGAAATACAGGCCGTTGGACTTAGATTGCACGAAGCAAACAAAAAATCACAAAGCACGACAAGTGAAGTCTCCCTAAAGACTTGCTCAGTTGTTAAGATTATTCATCCACGTTATTCGAGGTTTGAGTTCGAATCACCATGCCTCACATCCTCTCGAGTCACTCCTAGTAGCATTGATAAAAGTACCTTCAACATGTTACTCAGAATGTGTCTCATAATGTGTGCGATGAGAGAATTACGACACTCGAACGCCCACCGAAATGAAAAAAAAGAAGATTTATTCATTTCCTTTGATCCAACTATAACTACACTAACGTTAATTTATGTAACAAATATATAGAATGAAGCGGTAAGCTAAACGCAAAGCTTTAAATAATTGGATTATATTCAAAACGAAATAAAACTCTAACCCCTTTCATTTAGTGTATTAAGTTTATTCAAATAAGTCGGCCCTCCCTAATAAAGATAATATATCTTAGTCTATACTCAGTGGCACATCATGGTCTAAACCTGTCTTAGACAAACTTTCAGATTTCGGTTGGAGAGTTCAGTGATTGACCTCTCCTTGAAAAGTCGCCTTGACGAGAGAGAGCGCATGTCTGGGATGGGCTGGAAAGAGGGTCAGCTTTTCAGGAAGTCATCAGTTTGTGGAATATCATTAATTCCCTCGACATTGTCAAATTTCTAACTGAAAAAAACGAATATTGTGTACACGACAGCGGAGATAGGCCAATGGAGACAATCGAAATATATAATACTCATAATAATTAGTAAATGTAAACATCGTCGCCTCTTGAAGTTGGTGGAACACCAGCTGCAGGATGAACATACACGCAAAGATACTCGACATAAATCTTCCGAATCATTTCATTTACTTATAATTATAGTCATTTTGATTGTATTCATAATTGGAAAAATTTAGAGCACAAATTGAGGTCCGTAACTTCGTTCTCTTCTCTCTATTAATTTTTTTTTTCTTTTTTATAATTCCTTTTCTATAGTTCAGAGGCATGGGCAATGGGTGCAATGAAACAACCTATTGCCTTTTCGATCAGTTAATTTAGACCTTTTTGGCATTTGCAAGTAGTTCTAATGCAGAGTAGTTCACATGCAATTGCTAATATTTGAACATGTGACCTACGGTTTTTGAATTGAAATTCTCTCATGCCAGACCAACTATCTCGACCTTAGAAGGCTAATTTTTCTATAATTTTCTGGAGAAAGAATGAGAGGACGGAGATTGAAGGGGGCATCATATACATTTCAATACCCATATAACCTATCCAAATATATATATGTACAGTTATATATTCATGTGTTTACATATATAAATATAAATATTAGACGATGCAGAGTCCGTATAGTTGTTGCAGGGAGGGTGGGAGGCACATGCTGTGGAAGCGAATGTGCAAAGAAGTCCCACGTCGCAGTGTTTCGGTTCTCGTAATTATGGGGAAACACCATCATGCATGCCAAATTTGTTTATAATCACCCAATTAAAATAACCTACATTGTTGTAAGTGCTTCCTTGAGTTCATTAATTAATTTATTAGTTAACCGTGTTAATGCCAGGCAAGTGTGTCATCTTGCAGAGGTCAGACATAAGGGCCCCGTCTTTTCCCAATGAATAGTATTAGTTGCGCAAAAAGTTTGATCTATATATATGAGTCTTGTTAATTAGTCTTTGCGACCCAAATTAAGACTTTTAAAATTGACAATAACCTCTATAAATACATTTTGAAATTTATAAGGGAATAAGTCTAAAAAAAGTAATGTGCATCGAATAAATATATAAACCTTTTGGTAGATGAGTTAATCCTTAGGGACGCTTTTTGAAGTTTTCCTTTATGAAATAGGTAGTCATGTTAGCAAGTGCCTCTCGAATGAGTATTAAGCATGGTCAATTTAATTTTGCTTAATTGATTGTTTGTCTGCGCATCTAGGCATTTATTAACAAAATCCTTACAAAACTAAAGGTATGTTTGGATTGACTTTTATAATTTTTTTTAACTTTTTATGATAAAAATCTTGCAATTCACATCCTTTTTCTTTTCTTTTCTTAAATCCAAACACTAAAAAATTTCACATAATGAAAATAATGACACAGATGTATATACGATGTTCTCATTATTCTATTATCTTTTTTTTTTTTTTCTCTTTTAGCTAAATTGAAGCCTAAATTTTACGTTAAATAATAAATTCTCATTAGATTTAGGTATGATTTTTTTTTTTTTTTTTTTGGGTAAAGCTCATTTATAACTTGTCATAGTATTACTCTCTTTAATTGAGAGCAGCCAAAAAATTTAATGGCCAAGATGCAAAGAGAAAGGCATGCCCATTTTCAAATGCTAAAAAAAATCCCCCTGTCAGTTGACTGTAATTCCTAAGGTTAACGCCCGTCCTTTATTCCCATTTTCATGTCATAAATAAAAGCAACTTTTCCTCTTTATCCAGACATCGTAACACGCGTACCAAAACATAAACACCCATTACCAACCAGGGCACGAGTGGAAAATGAGGAGAAGTCGAGAGGCCAGTTAGAAATCATGTCAAACTTTATTAAAATATCGAATTTATGCGGATGAAACTGTTTTTCCTTCTTAAAATATCCATTTCCCCTTGATGGTGCGATGTTGACTCGAATAGGAAGATCTTGAATGAAGACTTGACGGCTCAAAAGCTTTTGTGTTCTTGATGCTCATAGTTGAAGATCTCGATCCTTGGAAAGCTTCGAGTTCAGCAGATGGAGATTGATCGGGCCTGGAGCTTTCACCATGTACAGAGATTCAACTCAAGTCGGTGAAGATTGCTTGGGCCTTGGAGATATGGAGATCCGACAGAGCAATTTGATTTGAGTTGTGCAGCTTGGAGCTTAATCCTGAAAGACATTATCGATCGGTAATGTTCTCTCTATATATGAGACTTGAAGTAAAGAGCACCCCACGTTAACAGGACCCAATAAGGGGTTTCGGTACGAGGAAATTGCATTCCGTGAATTCACGAAATTTTCGTTATTGAAGAAATGGGTTCTTTTCTGTTGAGTACAACCAAAAAGAAAAAGTGGGAATGGACGAAAAGCAACACAACAATTTTATAGAAGTTCCAGATCCGCGGTCAAAATTTTTCTGTTGAGCCATAGCCGTTGCTCTATTTTGAGGGAGCTTGCTAGCATCTCACCACCGATTGCAATTCAAACTACTAAATTAACACCATTGAAGAACCATGATTTCCATAAATATAAGAATCACTTTAAGTCGCAGTATTCAAGCTTATAAATAAGCGAGGCTTCAAATTGTCTGAGAGTAAGTCTTGAAGAGGCCTATGCATCAAAGAAAGAGCTTGGCATAGAACATATGCATTGCAGAAGAGAAAAGGAATGTGTCCCCCTAGCTTCTTGAACTTGAAAGGCGCATACATGGAGATGTTATAGGGCGTGTCTTTTAGGTAAAAAAGCACGAGCTCTACTTCTCAAAAAAGGATTGTCGTTTAGGGCTAAAAGGGACCTTTTCGTGATATTCCAAAAGGCAAGAACCTCAAAAGGTAATTTTGATTCTTGGGATTTAGCCCTACACAAGCCATTAGCTGGAGCCTCCCCGGATATAGTTTTTTCCCCAATTTAATACAGGTGGAACATTTTATTTCCGTCTGAATAAAGTCAAGAACTTTATATTACTAGCCTTCGACCATCCTTTGGAACATATAAATGACAACGTACTTGTTAATTAATATTCAATTTAACTCACTGTCCACCATTCTCTCTCTCTCTCTCTCTCCCCCCTCTCCACAAACTTCCAAACCAAGAGAGAATTGATGGAAAGGGAGATTCATCGCAAGTTTTATTCTCTTTGTTGTCCTTTGATAAGTCCACGATGAAACAGCAAACAATCGCCCTTATCTGCTCCATCTGCCCTATTCTTGATCCCTCCTCTGATTTCGACAGTCCCAAGAAGACATGCTTTTGGTGAACCACAAACACATCCCTCCTTACCGTTTCCCAAAGTGCAGATTCAAGAATCCTCGGCCCCATGGCTGACCTTGAGATCAAGAACAGCGAGACGAAGTTCGCCCGTCACGGAACAGGCTCGCTTTCCACCGGGTCCCTCTCGGCTTCTCCAATATGACCATGGTTCCTGCTCAAAGCCTCTCTGATAAACACCACCGCCGTCATCGTCAAATTTGCAGCAGCTTCTTTGGTTATGCTGATAGTTGCGACACAATCGGTAGCAATTACACAGCTGGTTGTGGGGTTATGAGCCGAGTCGAAGCCGGGTCACATGATTATTCCGGCGAAATTACCTGCATAGGAGGATCTGATCTGGTGATTGGCCCGATAACAATGGCCGAGGACGAATCAAGAATCACAAGCAGTTTCAATGAAGCAGCAGCCTCCAGCTCAAAGGACGCGTCTCGTCATGACGAGCACAAGGACGATGAGGGTTGGCTACAGTTGAGTATAGGCGGCGGTCACGTCTCGACCACGATTGCCACACACGGCGAGAACCATGACCGGACAGATTTGAGAGTCAAAAGAGGCGCGGGACCCGTCGAGCTCGATCTGCTATCCAGCGGAAGTTTGCAACGAACGGGTCCATTGCCATTAGCTCCGGTCCTCGCTGTCCCAAAGGCCGAACTCAATCCATCTCCTAGAACACCGCCTTCGAATTTCGCGAGCGCCACGACTAGTTTTAGTGCGTCCTCATTTAGCTATTTTCACTACCCAGTTGGCGGAAGTAGCTCTACTAATTTCCCTCATCACCAAGAGATTAACTGGGCATTTAGGCCTCCATATTCGTACCCACAGAGCCTCACAGCTTCTCCGTCGTCCTTGCCGTTGCCGTCGTCCTCCTCTTTATCTTTGACACCGCTCAGACCGTACTTCCCGCGACCATTTCAGCTACAAATGGGAGTGGACGTGGCGGGGCCAAGCTCGGACATTAGGATCATCGATCCCCCAAGAAGACCCCATTCTGGGATTTGGTTTATGCTTCAAGCATCCCTAAACCAGTAAGTATTTCATATTCATAGAAATTTTTTGTAGTCCCATTCGAGTCTTGATCTACCCACAGTTTTCACCCAACGATGATTTTATTTGTAATATAGTTTTCATTTTTTTCTCAAATGCAGGGCAAAAGAACCGTTCTTGCCTCAAATACCTAAGAGCTACCTGAGAATCAAGTAAACACTAAAACTCTCTTGGCTCTTCAATTGTTCTTGAAATTCATCTAGCTTTTCTTGTTCGCCTCGTAGTTTTTCCTGCATTAATCATTGGCTAATTTGTTTTACTTTTCTCGAACATTAAGAGACGGAAGGATGACCGTAAGATTAATAACGAAGTATTTGGTCAACAAGCTGAGACTCGCTAGCGAATCAGAGGTATGTCAACTTAAAACCATCACGTTCTTGCGCTTACGAGTTTGCTCTTCTTAGAAATGCTGCTGTTTGATGAAGAAATTCTGAAAAAAATGCTGTTTACTACATCGGCTATTTTCTTGCGTTGAAATGCTCCTTTTTCCTTCTTCTTTTGTTTAGTGGAAACATGTATACCAAGGGTGTGTTTTATTCTTGCCATTACGTGAATACTTGATAATATTTGTCAAAAATAACCTAAATTAGAGAAAGTGGTTGGTGTTTGAAACTTGATAAACATAGAATAACTAAGTTAATCTTCTCTGGTCCAAATAATTTCTCTCTTGATCTGTTACCACCATATTTAGGTGGGATGTACATGTCCAGGAGTGTAGTCGTCTTCTCGTTTTGTTCTTATTAGCTTTCGAAGTCATTCATCGATGGGTCATGTTGAGAAGAGGAGATCAGACTCAACTATTTTTGGACTAATTAAGAGATGAGATGGGTCTACGGAATGGTCGTGAGAGTGCTGATTAGTGAAAGGATTAACGTGCGTAGGGTTTCCGAAGAGGAATGTTCGATAGCTCAGAAAAGCACCTACCACCAAAAAATGTGAAATGGGAAGAAACGTAGCTCTCATTCTGTGAGCGAATGCCTCACTATATTAACCCACATACACTTCTGAAAGTAATGTTTCAATCATTCGACATGCCTTGCATTAGAAACAGGAGAAAGCACAACCCAACTCCCTTCCATCGGCAAAAAGAAACTAATTTTAAGAAAATATATACAAAATAAGAAAAACAAGCCATTACTTCATTTAATCGTATGTATGGCATATAATAACATGTGTTGCTGTATGTGGTTCCTTGATAATATAATAGGGTTTCTCTCTCTTTTTCCCCCTCTTCTCCTTTTTCTAAAAATTTCCTTCTCCACTTCTGGGTCAAGACAAAGCACTATTGAGTTCTAGGGTTCCTGTCTTCATCATTATCGATCAATCATCACCACCATTTAATGGATGTGTATGATATCTTGGTACCATCTTTTGTTGCTCGATCCTTGGGAGGTATCGAGGTTGCACCGACGTCTCGTATATATATTTCTCGTTGCTTTGAACGAGATTATCTGCGAGGACGTTGTTGGTTTTTGTGGTAAAATGAGAGCGGGTCACTAGTGTAATGAAG